>CM052539.1:87235186-87298604 GCA_028533065.1 Trachops cirrhosus
TTTTATTTCACTTTGTGTAGCCTTCATTTCTTCCTTCATTTTGTGACTGAACCCAATCATTTCTGTGAGCATCCTGATTATCAGTGTTTTGAAGTCTGCATTAGACAGGTTGTCTATCTCCTTGTCACTTAGCTCTTTTTCTGGAGTTTTGATCTGTTCTTTCATTTGAGCTATATTTCTTTGTGTCAGTGTACCTAGTACATGGTAAGGGATGGAGCCTTAGGTATTCACTAGGGCAGGGCAACCTCTTTGCTGTGTTGTGGTGCTCTCTTTCAGGGAGGGGTCAGAGAGGAAACAATGCAGCTGGCTTGCTCCACTCTAGCTCCCTTTCCAGTGAACTCTCCTGTGAGACTGTGAATTTCTCCTGCCATGGCCAACCCTGCAGTATTTTACCATTAGTTTTGAGTCTTTAGTTTCCTGTTCAGCTAGCCCTACCTTGCCCCTGAACTCCATCATCCCACTGTGTGTCTTCTCTGCTCAACTGCCAGTCTCCCATCTCCGCCTCTCCTACCAGTCTGGGTGAATGTTTCTTGATTCCTTGGCTGTGGGAGTTGCGTTCAATTTTATTTCCTGGAACTTCATTTGTTTATTTTTTTTTGAGTTGATGTTGTCTTTATTTTGGTTGTGTGAGGAAGGAAAGCATTTCTACCTATGCCTCCATCTTACTGGAACTTCCCCAATCCAGGAGTTTTTTGATGATTACTTCAGTTTCACTAGCTGTTATTGATCTGTTCAGGCTTTCTGCTTTTTCCAATTTTGGAAGATTATATTTTTCCAGAAATTTGTCCATTTCACCCAGTTTTTCAAATTTGGGGGCATATAGTTTTTCATAGTAATGTCTTACAATTCTTCATGTTTCTGTGGTATCAGTCCCAATTTCTCCTCTTCCATTTCTGATTTTACTTATTTGGAACTCTCCCTTTTTTTCTTGATGAGACTGCTTAAATGCTCGTTGATTTTGTTTATCTTTTCAAAGAATCAGCTCCTGGATTTATTGATCCTTTGAATTGTTCTTTTAGTCTCTATGTCATTTAATTCTGCTCTGATCTTGATCATTTCCTTCCTTCTACTCACTTTGGGTATTGTTTGTTGTTGTTTCTCCAGTTTTTGTAGATATAAGGTTAGGTTCTGTATTTGAAATTTTTCTATCTTTTTTAGTTAGGCCTGCATTGCTATGAACTTCCCTCTCAAGACTGCTTTTGCTGCATCCCATAGGGTTTGAACTGTTGTATGTTCATTTTCATTTGCTTCCAGAAACTTTTTTATTTCTTTTTTGATCTCATTCTTAACCCATTAATTGTTTAATAGCATGCTGTTTAATCTCTATGAGTTTGAGTGTTTTTGAGTTTATTCCTTGAGGTTTGAGGTTGGTTTCTAGTTTCAAGACCTTGTGGTCTGACAAAATGCTTGATATGATTTCAATTTTATTGAATTTGTTGAGGTTTGTTTTGTGTCCTATCATGTGGACTATCTTTGAAAATGTTCCATGTGCATTTGAAAAGAATGTTTATTTTCCTTCTTTGGGGTAAAAGGTTCTATATATATGAGTTAAGTCCATTTGATCTAATGCATCATTCAGTTCCACAATATCCTTGTTGATATTTTGTTTGGAAGATCTATCCATTGTCGACAGTGTAGTGTTAAAATCCTCTACTATAATTGTGTTGCTGTCTACGTCTTTCATGAAGTCCTCCAAGATTTTCCTTATGTATTTGGGTGCTCCTATGTTGGGTGCATGTATATTGACAATATTTATGTTTTCCTGATGGATTCTTCCCTTGAGTATTGTAAAGTATCCTTCTGTGTCTCTTTTTATGACCTCTGGTTTGAAGTCTATATTGTCTGATACAAGTATTGCTAGTCCAGCTTTTTTTCCTGTCTGTTTGCTTGGAATATTTTTTTCCAACCCTTCACTTTCAGTCTGTGTAGGTCTTTTGTTCTGAGGTGGGTCTCTTGTAGGCAGTGTATGTGTGGGTCATGTTTTCTTATCCATTCAGCTATTCTATGTCCTTTGATTGGAGCATTTAATCCATTTACATTTAGGGTTATCATTGATAGGTACTTATTCATTTGCCATTTTTTCGTACCTGTGTTCATCTCTCTCTCACTCCTTTTCTTCCTTTTCTTAAAGCAGTCCCTTTACCATCTCTTGCAGAGCTGGTTTGGACGAGGTATATTCTTTGAGGCTTCTTTTGTCTGGGAAACTCCTTTTTTGGCCTTCCATTTTAATTGAGAGCCTTGCTGGATAGAATAGTCTTGGTTGTAGGCCTTTGCTTTTCATTACTTGGAATATTTCTTGCCAGTCTCTTCTAGCTTGGAGCGTTTCCATTGAGAAGTCAACTGCTAGTCTTATCAGGGCTCCCTTGTATGTTACTTCCTGTTTCTCCCTTTAAGATTCCTTTAAGATTCTCTCTTTGTCTTGGAATTTTGTCACTTTAATTATGATATATCTTGACATGGGCCTCTTTGGGTTCCTCTTGATTTGAACTCTCTGTGTTTCCTGGATTTGTGTGACTTTTTCTCTCATCAGATTAGAGAAGTTTTCCATCATGACTTTTTCAAACAGGTTTTCTATCCCTTGCTCCTCTTCTTCTCCTTCTGGTGTCCCTATTATATGGATATTATTACATTTCATGTTGTCCTGCAGTTCCATTAACCATTCTTCATTCTTTTTGAGTGTTTTTCCTTTTTCTTGTTTTTCTGGGAGTTTTTTCTACCTTGTTCTCCAGCTTGCTGATTCCATCCTCTGCTTCATCTAGCCTGCTTTTGATTCCTTCTACTGTGTTCTTTAATTCAGAAATTGTATTCTTCATTTCCTCTTGGTCCTTGTTGATTGTTTCTATGTCCTTTTTTTATGCTGATATAGTTTGCAGTAAGTTCCTTGTACTTTCCCTGTAGTTTTTGGTAATTCTCACTAAGCTTGTTGAGCTTCCTTATAACCATTGGTTTGAACTCCATATCTGATAGTTGACTTGCCTCTATTTCATTTAGTACTCTTTCTGAGGATTTCTCTTTTCCTTTCAATTGGGAGTTGTTTCTTTGTCTTCTCATTATTTGTGGGACTCTTCTTGTTTGTTTCTGCTTCTTAAATTGATCTGTTTTGACTCCCTGACTTTGTGGAGTGAACTTCTATGGTAAGAGACATGTGAGATTCAGTGGTGCAGTCTCCTTGATTTCCTGAACTTGATGCTTTTGGGATGCTCTCTATACCATTGATGATTCTTCTCTAGATGTAATTGGGTTTTGATTGTTGTTGGGTCATTCTTTGGAAGGCCCTTCCCTGCAGTGGTTGACTGAGGGTTACTCCATCCACCATGTCTTATATGCTATTGTGCAGGTGCTACCAGAACAAAACCATAAAGGTCAGGAAACAAACCCACATCTACAAAAATAACTCTCTCTCCACCCTGCAACTTCACTATCAACAGCAAATGAACCAGTATTAATAAGGGTGTAAAGCACCTTGGCTGGTGTAGCTCAGTGGACCGAGTGCAGGCTAAAAACCAAAGTGTCACCGGTTCAATTCCCAGTCAGGGCACAAGCATGGGTTGTGGGCCAGGTCCCCAGTATGGAGTGTGTGAGAGGCAATCACACATTGATGTTTCCATCTCTTTCTCCTTTCTCCTCTCTCTAAAAATAAATAAATTAATTAAAAAAAATAATGGTGCAAAGATATTAAGATTACTATAAGAAAGGAGGAAAATAAGCTATGTTATAAAATCTAGTGACTTAATATGTACAAAGTTGCTAGACAAGAAATGAATGTTAAAAAGCTGTGCAGGAAAGAAAGTATCACAAATCATGGAGAAGACCACAGTGAATTTTGTCTCCATAGCCTCTAGTATTTACCACTGTTTTTTCTTTCTGGATCCACCTCTGGTGATATCAGATGTTTACCTCATCTGGCTGAATCAGCCAGTTTGAGTCTTTCAGAGATCTACTGCCTGTGGCTGTCTCCTTCAGTTGTTAATCTAGTCACTCTGCACTGAGCAGTCAGGGTTAAGCACCGTGGGACAGGGCAGAATCCTTCCTCGTGTCATGGCTATTGTTTCCTCTCAGGCTGCTGCCACTCAGAGGAGAGTGGTCTGCCACAGCAAGACAGTTGCTGAGGTATGGGGGATGACTCAGCACCAGGATCCCAGAGGCTACTCTCTCTGTTCTATTCCCAAAGCCTCTACGTCCCCAGTCTCTCCTCAAGCATCTCTAGTCCACCCTGCCCTACCTTTGCCAAGGATCTTTAATCTCTGGCTGGCTCCTTTGGTTGTTAATCTAGTCACTCTGTACTCAGCAGTCAGGTTTAAGCACCACAGGGCCAGGGCAGAATCTCTCCTGGGGTTGAGTCTGTTATTTTCTCTCAGGCTGTTGCTGCTCAGGGGAGTGGTCTGCCTAAGCACGATGCCTGCTGCCCTATGGGGGATGACTCAGCACCAGGGTTGCAGTGGCTACTCTCTCAGTCCTCTCCCCAAAGCTTCCATCCCCAGTCTCTCCTCAGAAGTCTCTAGCCCACTCTGCCCCCATCTTTGCTGGAGCCCAGGGTAAGTGGCTGCAAATGAAAATTTGTGTGTTGGCCCTTTAAATGGCTCTTTGCGTCTCTAGCCATCTGTCTGTGGCAGAGAGCCACCCTGTTGCTTTTTATTGCTGGTTGTTATCTGTGTACTTCTTGGGCTCTAATGCTCTAGGCTGGGGGTCCCAGCTTAGGGTTTAGACCCCACTCTTCTGAGGCAGATCCAACAGGCCACTCAATTATCCCTCTGGCATTGCTGCCTGTGGGTGCCCAGCCAGCCTTCTCGAGTCTCCACTGCACTCCTTACCAGTCAGGTTGTACTGAGGCTGATTCTTCTGTCTGTCCGAGGTTATAAGGCTTCTTTCTCACTAATGTTCAGTTGTTTGTTCCAGGTGATTTCTGCACAATTTAGTTGTAATTCTAGATTAGTCCTGGGAGGAGGTTAGTGTGACTTCCATTCACTCCTCTGCCATCTTACCAATTCATAAACAAATTTTTAAAAAGAAAGAATTAAGAATATCAAACAATTACTTGATTATGTCCCAGTGAGATCAGAAAAAAGCACCCCTGCTGTCTGTTCCCCTGTCCTTCTCTACCCTTTTACTATTAGTAGTCAATTCAGAAAGGGTGTAACATTTTTTAATTTCATTTTATTATATCAACAAGTCTCATAAATCATCCCAAAGATAAATATGGCTAGAAATTATGAAAAGGTGACTTGGAAGGGAAATTCTTAGGTGGCTTAAGAGATAACTGGCTATGGCTGTGACAGCCTCAGCTGCAGAAAGACCTGCATGCCTCCAGTATAGACATGTTTGTGCACTGTGGATGAGGACATCCCCATTCCATTTTCCCTTTTCTCTCTCTCTTTTAAAAAGATTATTTATTTATTTATTTATTTATTTATTTTTAGAGAGAGGGGAAGGGAGGGAGAAAGAAAGGGAGAGAAACATTGATGTGTGATAGAAACATTGATCGGTTGCCTCTCATACATGCCCCACCTGTGGACCAGGCTCGCAACCCAGGTGTGTACCCTGACCAGGGATCAAACAGGCAGCCTTGTGGTTTGCAGAACAATGCCCAACCAACTGAGCCACACAGGCCAGGGTTTGGTTTTTCCTTTTTAACCCTCAACCAAGGATATGTTTATTGATTTTATTTTATATTTTATAATATTTACTACTTTATTACTCTAATACTATTTAATAAGTATGAAATGATGCGTGAAGTGAAAACCTTCAAGTACAACATACAATGGCAAGAAATACATAATAGGACATTCACCATTCCCATAACATCAGAGAAGGTTTTATCCTACATGGATTGGTTTCTTCATTACCAACATAGTTGTATAAGGAAAAAAGGTCTTAATGTAAGAATGAAAACTACCTTTATTTTCTCAGGTTATTAAATGGTTCATAACACAAGCAGGCAGACAGGAAAGAGGAACAAAAGCTACAAAATTGGGAATAAAAATTATATTTTCTTATGCAACAAGTCAAAGAAATTTCTGCAAAGAAGCAAAATAGGTCCAAGGAAGTATTAAAAAGTTAAAATGCAAGCAATCCTTGGCTGATATAAGGTAAAAAGGGACAATCTTGGATATAATGATATTTAGAAAGGAACAAAAAGTTATGCACTGTTAGAAAATAATGACAGAGATGTATCCAGAAAATACCAAAAATAAATGGGTAGGTTCCTTTTGAGAAGGAATAAAAAGAGTCTGAGAAGGAAACCTGAAAGCCAGCCAGTTTATTGATTTTAGAGAGAGAGGAAGGGAGAGAAAAACAGCAACGTGAGAGAGAAATATGAATTGGTTGCCTCCCATATGCGCCCCACTGGGAATGGAACCCACAACCGAGGTATGTGCCCAGACCAGGAATAGGATCTACAGTATTTTGGTGTACAGTATGATGCTTTAAACAACTGAGTGACTTGGCCAGGGCCCGCTACCATTTTCTTCCAGCCACCACCATCCTACCAGGAAGGCCACCAAGCAAATAGACCATGCACATTCTGATGAACAGGTGTGAGGATCAATGAATGTAATGTCATTGACAAGGAAGAAATAATAAAAGTCAAATTTCCAAGTCCTGATGGCCAGGTTGAAATAAAAACAACCCCATTATTTATTTCCCAGTGAAAAATTTACCTTCATCTATGCATTCATATACTTATTGGAGGTCTTTGATAATATGTGCCAAGATTTATAAAGTCCCTGTCTATTGACTACCTAAATCTTTTTGTAATAATTTATTCTAAATAAACAGTTGGAGACTTATTGTACTTAGCTTTATGTGCAAAATGTTCTATGCAGAGTAATTTATAATGGTAAAAATATTGATACCATTCTAACTACTGTACAATAACAGAAACTCAAATAAATTATGGCAATATGATGGAATACTATTCATTTGAAACTAAAGTTTTCAGTCTTCTGCTCTAACCTTGTCCTCCCAAGTGTACCATGGTAAAAAGCACAGAGTTTACATTGTAGGTCTGAAGGCAGACAGCTTACATTCAAATCCTCATTCTGATATATTCTGTGTGACCATGGAACACTTAACAATCTAAGCCTCAGTTTTCTTGTAAGTAAATAATAAGGCTACCACAGAATACATAGAAATAACTAGTGAAAAGTGCTGAAAGGGCTCAATAAATATTTTAAATGTTAACTTGGTACACACTTTTGTAATGTTGATTATGCACAGAAATCACCTAGGGACTTAAAGAAAGCAGTGAAGCTTGGGTTCCACACCCAGAAGCTCTAATGCAATTGGTCTGGGATGTGGACTCAATATCCAGGTTTTTTAGAGCTCAGGTGGGTTCTGATTCTAGTCTCAGGAAAATAGTTCATATTGGACTAACCATCCTGCTAATAACAACTATAAACTCTGGTCAGAATGTAAACACCAACAGTATGAAGGCACCAAGAACCCACCACAAGTAGCAGAATCCTCTTCCCAGAAGTGAGATGCTCACCAATGAGCTCCACATCTGACCTGCTTGTCCCTTGAGGAGACTCTCCAGCTGCCTAAAAGCAAAAACAAAGCAAAATAGATGATGGTCTTGTAGAAAGTGGCTACAAAAAAAAAGCCAGAAATTGAAGAGCAGCATCCCAGAACACAGGATGAGTTGAGGGTGATCCAGAATATGAGTGTCAAATTCCCCTGAGATCCTCAGTAACTGATAAACTGAGCATGTGCATGAGGAGACAACCAGGAGCCCATTAGAAAGCATCAACTTGGGATTAGAAAGCACCAGGACAATGACAAAGCCAAAAATCAAGCTTTCACAGGATCAAAGTAATCCACCAGTAATTTCAATGCCTTCCAGAATAAAACTCAACACATTTCAGAGAAAGACGATATAATTCAGTCTCTAAAATACACCATTCACAATTCTCAAAGCAGTAAACTTTTAAAAGACACTAAACAATGAAAAGAATGTGGTCCATAATTAAGATAATGAAGTAGATAATTTACCTGTTAAATTTAGCAGATGAGCAATTTAAAACAGCTATTATAAACATGTTTAAGGATTTACAAAAAGATGGAAAGAGGAGCAAAGAGGTAGGGTACCTCAGCAGAGAAAAAGAACCTTTAAAAAGAAAACAAGTGGAAATTCTAGAATTAAAAAGTATAATGCTGAAATTAAAATTTCATCAGATAGCCTTCATTAAAGACTTTACATAGCTGAAAAAAGTATCATGAACTTGAAAACATGTCACTGGAAATTACACACTTTCTGGGGCCACAGAGACAAAAAGACTCTTGTGGAAGAATAGCAAATGTCTAACACACATGCAGTTGGAGCCCAGTAGGAGAGGACAGAGAAATGGGGAAAAAATTATTTAATAAGGAGATAGCCATTTTATTTCCAAAATTAATATAGGACAACTCACAAACACAAAAAGCTCAGCAGACTCCAAGGATAATAAATACAATAGAACATAATAGAGTCAAATTCTTGAAAAATAAAAACAAAGGGAAAATACTTGGATAAAACACTAACCAGAAAAAAGATACATATTACATTCAGGAGAATGACAAAAATAATGGTGGCTAATATCTCAACAGAAGGAATAGGAGTTACAAGACAACTGAAAGACATCTTCAAAGTGCTGGGAGCAATATGCAGCCTAGAAATCTATGCAGAGCAAAAATATCTTCTGAAAATGTAGGTGAACTAATGACATTACCAGAAAAACAAAAACCAAGAGAATTAATGGTTAGGAAATCCTATTATATGCAGAGCTAAAGCAGGTCTGCTGGCTGAAAACAGAGATCCAGATGTAAACCTGAATCTGAAGAAAGAATGAAAATCACCACAAATGGTAAATCTATGGGTACATATAAAAGGCTATTTTTCTTAAGTTCCTTAAAAGTATATTGTCCATAAAATGCAGAAATATTAAAAATTTATTTATTGTATGATTTATATGTAAGTAGAAGTAAAATGCATGACAATATAGTATAAAGGATTAGGGATGTAAATAAAATTATAATGTTAAGAGATTCTTGCATTGGATATAAATATTAATGTTTGTGATAAATTGATAATACATAGTACAATCTCTAGAGTAACCACTAAAATATGTTAAACAAAGATCTTTACCTTTAAAGTCAATTAAGGAGATAAAATACAGGGTCCAGCACAAATAACACCGCCTTTTTATTACAAAATCTTTTATTACAAAATCATAAGCATGTAATTTTGTAACATAACAATATCACACTCAAGCACAACTTATGACATTTTAGGTGGAATGGTCAAATGAAAACCATAAATTATTACATCCATATTACCTGAACAACCACACTCAAGCAGGCATTACTTCTGCTGGATCTTGTGGAATACTAAAAATTACTTTTTGAGTGACACAAAGGAAGGCAGGTTGTTTCTAGCACTTGGCTATTGTAAAATATAACTGGAAACATTGGAATTAAGGACAAATTGACAGTAACCAGAGGGGAGGTGGGAGGGTATAATGGGGGATGGGAGGGAAAGGGGGAAGGGTTGTCAAGGAACATGTATAAAGGACACATGGACAAAACCAAAGGGAGTAGGATCAAGGGTGGAGGTGGGGGTGGCTGGGGTGGACAGGAGGGGTGGGGGGAAAATGGAGACAAGTACATTTGAACAATAAAAAACATTTAAAAAGAAAGAAGGCAGGAAAGGAAGAACGAACAAGTAGAACTAGGACAAATAGAGGACAAACAGAGGAAGGTAGACTGAACTTCAACCCTATCACTCATATTAAATTGAAATGATCTGAATGTCTGCATGCAGCCACAATGGAATCACAATGAAGTCACTTTTCCATCTCACTGGACAGTGAGATGAACAGCAGGCATGAACAGTAAAAAAAACTGGACAAATCATATAACAAGCCCTGCCTGCTAGATAACTATGAAAGCAGTCTTTTGGAGAGAGGCCTTTAATCTTAGTCCATCTGGTAACTTTACCCCAAGCCCATAATTTAAATAATCTCCCTAGATAACTCAGCCTCTGCCTGGATGACTCAGGTAAGTGAATCTTCTTTTGGGTTTCTGTCCAGGTATGTCATGTGGAGTATAGAGTGGCAGCTAACAAACCTGTGTCCTTGTGGGGCAGGGATCCAGCAGTGTACTGTCCAGGAGTGTGGCTGGCCTGGTCCTATCCTCATGTGTTCTGTGGCTCTCCTGTTAGTGACTGATAAAAATTATAGCATATTGTTTATCCACTGGTCTTGTGGTCTCCCTACCAACCAGGGCCTCTTCTCGAGCACTTCTGCTGCCATCCTCCTCTGAGTCTCATTAGAGAAACAAGAATAGTCTTGTCATATCTATCTGGTTGAATAAATGAATGAAGGACTGAGTAAGCAAGCCAAAGACTATGCTCAAATATAATGATAATCTACAAAAAGAACATAAAACTAAAAAATTTATATAGACCATTATTTCAGTTTCTAAAAGAAAAGTACAGTCTGATCCAAGATGGCAGAGGGGTAAGTGAAACGACACTAACCTCCTTCAGGACCAATCTAGAATTACAACTAAATCGTGGAGAAATCATCTTGAAATACCAACTGAACACTAGCTTTCGAGAAGCCTTACAACCATGGACAGACAGAAGAAAACAGGATGAATATTTCAGCAGCTGGGGGGTTCCCCCTGAGAAGTGTGAGGTCTAAACCCCAAGCAGAGCTCCCCAGCCTGCAGCCAGAGCTGGAAAGGAACCCAGATAACATCCAGCTGTGAAAGGAGCAGTGGCTCTGTCAGCCAGTGAGAGATGGCTAGAGATGCAGAGAGCCTTTTAAGGGGTCAAAGCTCAAAATTTTCCTTGCAGCCACTTACCCTGGGTGCTTACAAAGGCAGGACAGAATGGACGGGAGATACTTGAGGAGAGTCTGGGGTTGGTGGCTCTGGGAAGAGAACTGAGGAAACAGCTACCAGGATCCTGGTGCTGAGTCATCCTCCATAGTGTAGGAGCCATCTCTCTCAGGCAGAGCACTCCTCCAGGAATGGCATCAGTCTGAGAGAAAGCAATAGCCACATCTGCAAGAATTACTCTGCCCACCCTGCGGTACTTAAGCCTGACTGCTCATTACAGATAGATTAGATTAAAAACTAATTGGTTAACTGCTGATTAGTTTAACATCTAGGCAGAAAATACAAAGAAGGAGCCAAAAAGCAAAGACAAACAAATAGACTCCAAATGAAAGAACAAGAGAATTTTCCAAAAGAACTAGATGAAATGGAAGTAAGCAATTTGTCAGATAGGAGGTTTAGAGTAATGATTATAAGGACATTCAACAGCCTGAAAAAAGGCATTAAAACTATTAAAAAGAACCAGTCAGAAATAAAGAATGCAATATCAGAAATAAACAATACACTGGAAGGAATAAACAGTAGGTTAGATGAAGCAGAGGATTGAATCAGTGTTTTGGAAGACAACGTAAAAAAATAATCAGGCAGAGCAGCAAAAAGAAAAAAATTTTAAAACATGAGAAGAGCTTAAGAAAAATCTTGGACAATAAGAAGCATAACAACATATGCATCACAGGAGTACGAGAAGAAGAGAGTGAGTGAGGGATGGAGAACCTGTTTGAAGAAATAATAACCTAAAAGTTCACTAATCTGGTGAAGGAAAAAGTCTCACACAAGTCCAGGAAGCTCAGAGAGTCCCAAAGAAGTTGCATGCAAAAAGGCCTACACTAAGACACATCATAATTAAAATGATAAGGCTTAAAGATAAGGAGAGAATTCTAAAAGCTGCAAGAGAAAAGCAGGTAGTTACTTACAATGGAGCACCAGCTATATTGTCATCTGATTACTCATCAGAAACATTTCAGGCCAGAAGGGAGTGGCATGAAATATTCAAGGTGATGAAAAGCAAGGACCTACAACCAAAGCTACTTTACCCAGCAAGGCTATCATTTAAAGTCGAAGGAGAATTAAGGAGTTTCCCAGACAAGAAAAAGCTAAATGAGTTTGTTAACATCAAACCAATACTGCAACAAATGTTAAAAGGCTTGCTTTAAGTAGAAGAAGGAGAAAAAGAGAAAGGAAAAAAAAACAGAATAAAACAGTCTAACAATAAAATGGAACTACACACTTATCTATCAATAATCACCCTAAATGTAAATGGCTTAAATGCTCCAAACAAAAGACAGAGGGTAGCTGAATGGATAAGAAAACAAGACCCATATATATGCTGCCTCCAAGAGACCATCTCAGATCAAAAGATACACTCAGATTAAAAGTAAAGGGTTGAAAAAAGATATTTCAAGAAAATGGAAAGGAAAAAAAAACTGGGGTAGCAATATTTATATCTGACAAAATACACTTGAAGACCAAGGTTATAGTAAGAGATAAAGAAGGACACTACATAGTGATAAAAGGAACAATCCAGCAAGGGGGTATAATCCTAATAAACATTTATACATCCAACATAGGAGCACCTAAATATGTAAAGCAAATCTTGATGGACATAAGAGGGGAGACTGACAGAAACACAGTCATAGTTGGGAATTTTAACACCCCATTCGCTTCAACAGATAGATCTTTCAGGCAGAAAATCAACAAGGAGACAGCAGCCTTAAATGACACACTAGATCAAATGGATTTAATTGATATCTTCAGAGCATTTCACCCCAAAGTAGCATACTTTTCAAGTACACATGGAACATTTTCTATAGACCACATGCTAGGACACTAAACAAGTCTCAATAAATTTAAGATTGAAATCATATTGAACATCTTTTATGACCACAATGCTATGAAACTATAGATCAATTATAAGAAGAACACTGAAAAACACACAAAGACATGCAAGGTAAATAACATGTTATTAAACAAGGAATGGGTCAACAATGAGATCAAGGGAGAAATCAAAAGATACCTTGAAATGAATGAAAATGAGGACACAACAATCCAAAACCTGGGGACACTGGGAAAGCAATCCTACAAGGGAAATTCACAGCATTACAGGCCTATCTAAAAAAAAAGCTCAAGAAAACAATTTAACTTCACACTTAAAGGAAGTTGAAAAGGAACAACAAACAGCCCAATGTGAGTAGAAGGAAGGAAATAATAAAGATCAGAGCAGAAATAAATGAAATAGAGTCTAAAAAAATGATACAAAAGATCAATGAATCCAAGAGCTTGTTCTTTCAAAAGATAAACAAGACTGACAATCTTTTAACCAGATTCAGCAAGAAAAAAAGGGAAAGGGCCCAAATAAATGAAATCAGAAATGAAAGAGGAGAAATAACAGCTGACACCAAAGAAATACAAAGGATTATAAGATAATATTATGAAAAATTATTATGAACAGCTATTAGACAACCTGGATGAAACAGATAAATTCCTAGAAACATACAATCTTCCAAAAACTAAATCAGAAAGAAACAGAGAATCTGAATAGATAGATTACACCTGATGAAATTGAAGCAGTAATCAAAAAACTCTCAACAAACAAAAGCCCTGGACCAGATGGCTTCACAGGTGAGTTTTACCAAACATTCTGAGAAGAGCTAACATTGCTCCTTCAAAAGTATTTCATAAAATTCAAGAGGAGGGAAGGCTCCCAAACTAATTTTATGAGGCCAGCTTTATCCTAATTCCAAAACCAGATAAACACACTACAAAGGAATAAAATTATTGGCCAATATAACTGATGAACACAGATGCTAAAATCCTCAACAAAATACTAGTAAACTGAATACAGCAATGCATCAAAAAGATCACACATTATGATCAAGTGTGATTTATTCTGGGAGTGCAATGATGGTACATTTGCAAGTCAATAAATGTGATATCCAACATAAACAAAATGAAGGATAAAAAACACATGATTTTATCAATGGATGCAGAAAAAGCTATTGATAAAATCCAGCACCCATTAATGATAAAAACTCTCAGCGAAGTGGTAACAGAGGGAACATACCTAAACATAATAAAGGCCATGTGTGATAAACCCACTGCCGGCATCATACTCAATGGTCAAAAACTACAAGTGTTCCCCTTAAGATCAGGAACAAGACAAGGATCTCTGCTTTCAATTCTCTTATTCAACATAATATTAAAAGTCCTTGCCACAGCAATCAGACAAGAAGAAAAAATAAAAAGCATCCAAATTGGAAAGGAAGAAGTAAAACTGTCTTTATTTGCAGATGACACGATACTGTACATAGGGAACCACAAATATTCCACCAAGAAACTACTAGAACTGATAAACAAATTCAGCAAAGTAGCAGAATACATAATTAATATCCAGAAATCAGTTGCATATTTATATGCCAATAATGAACTAACAGAAAGGGAAATTAAGAAAACAATCCCATTCACAATTGGTTCAAAAAGAATAATATACCTAAGAATAAATGTAACCAAAGATGTAAAAGACCTGTACTTGGAAAATTACAAATACTGAAGAAAGAAATTTAAGAAGATACAAATGAGTGGAAGCATATACCGTGGTCATGGATAGGAAGAATTAACATCATTAAAACATCCATACTACCCATAGCAATCTATAGATTCAATGTAATTCCTATCAAGATTCCAATGATGTATTTCACAGAACTAGAAAAAATACTTCAAAGATTTTTGTGGAACCACCAAAGGTTACACATAGCCACAGCAATCCTGAAAAAGAAGAACAAAGTTGGAGGAATCATGCTACTTAATGTCAAACTATAATATAAGGTCATGGTATTCAAAACAGCATGGTTCTAGCATAAAAACAGACATCTAGATCAATGGTACCGAATAGACAGCCCAAATATAAACCCACACCTGTATAGTCAATTAACATTTGACAGAGGTAGCAAGCACATACAATGTATTAAAGATAGTTTATTCAATAAACGGTGTTGGAAAAGTTGGACAGATGCATTCAGAAATATGAAACCAGCCCACCTTCTTACATCACACACAAGAATAAATTCAAAATGGATCAAAGACTTAAATGTTAGCTCCAAAACCATGAAAATCTTAGGAAAAAAACATAGGCAGCAAAATCTCAAATATCACTCATAGAAATTTTTTATTGGACAGATCTCCCCAGGCAAGGGAAAAAAAATAAACAAATGGGACTTCATCAAACTAAAAAGTTTTTACACAGCAAAGGAAATCATCAACAAAATAAAAAGACAACCCACAGAATAGGAGAACATATTCACTGATACATCTAATAAGGGGTTAACATTCAGAATTTATAAAGTACTTACAAAACTCAACACCAAGAAACAAACAACCCAATTAAAAAATGGGGGAAGGACCTAAATGGACACTTCTCCAAAGAGGACATACAGATGAAAACATATGAAAAGATGCTTAACATCACTAATCATCAGAGAAATTAAAATAAAAACCACAATGAGATACCATCTCACACATGTCAGAATGGCTATCATCAATAAATCAGCAAACAGCAAGTGCTGGCCAGGATGTGGAGAAAAAGGAACCCTTTTGCACTGTTGGTGGGAATGCAGACTGGTGCAGCCACTAGGGAAAGCAGTATGGAGATAGCTCAAAAAATTAAAAATGGATCTGCCTTTTTACCCAGCAATCCCACTTATGGGAATATCCAAAGGAACCCAAAACACTAATTTGAAAGAATATAAGCACCCCTATATTCATTGTAGCATTATTTTCAATCGCCAAGATATGCAAGCAGTCCAAGTGTCCATCAATACATGAATGGGTAAAACAATTATGGGACATTTACACAATGGAATTCTACTTGGCCATAAAAAAGAAGAAAATTTTATACTTTGCAATGGTATGGATGGACCTGGAGAACATTATGCTGCTAAATAAGCCAGTCAGAGAAAGAAACATATCATATGATTTCACTCATATGTGAATCTTATGAACTAACTGAACTAATAAGCAAAACAGATAGACTCATAAAGAACAGATGACAGCTAGTGTGAGCAAGGAAAATTAGGGGGTGAAGGGATTGAGCAAAAAGGAAAAAGGATTCAGAAATGGACAACAGTGTGGAGTTTGCTGGGGGGCAGGGCATGTAAGGGGACTAAATGGTAATGGAAAAATATTTAATAAAGATCTTTTAAAAAGTACATATGTATTTGTGTATAATATACACACATTCACATAAAGACACACACACATAAAGACCAGTAAGAAACATACCATATAAACACTGGTTATTTGGGGTAGTGAGACTTTGTGATTTTTTTTTATTTATGCTGTCATTTATACTTTTCATACTTTCCTGTACAAAAAAAAAATGTTTCTCCTTCATAGGCATGGTGCTATGCATTTCTCCCTGGAAGACTAAACTTTGGAGAGTGAATGATCTCATCAAGCTCAGTTCCTATCATACTTTCATTTGGTTGAGTGCCAATTATATGTAAGTAAACCCCAGCATCCTTTAGGAAGTTTGTGTTGTGATGGGGCACAGGATACCACGCGTAGGTGTAATTTCCTTTGTGGTTTTGCCCACCAAGTCACACTGTTCATCCTATAGTCACAATGATGCCCCAGTAGGAGGGGCAGAGGCGCAGAATGGGTGGTCCCACCCATTGTGTGGTGGTTTAAAATTGGCAAGGATATCTTGATGTAGAGTTCCCCCTGAGGAGTGAGGAGTTCCCCCTGAGGAGTGAGGGGCCCCAGCCCCACACCAGGTCCCCCAATCCAGCATTTCAGTGCCAAGAAGAAAGTCCCCGTGACTTCTGGCTATGAAAACCAGTGGGGATTGTGGCTGAGTGAGACAGAGGGCTACTGGAGTCACAGGTGATCCCCTCATAGGGCCTGCGCACACACTTACTCAGATTCATTCACTCTGAGCCACAGCACTGCAGCAGCAGCTTCAAAGGCACCAGAGACATATGGGGAGAAACTGAATTGTCTGGCATCAGGGAAAGAGCTGGAGGGGCATCTTTCTCCCAGACAAAAAGGCAGACAAAGGCCACTGTTTTGTTGTGGGTTTTTTTTTTTTTTTTTGAGCTTTTCCCCACAGAGGCAACAGGCAGGTGTCATATCTGAGCTTCTATTAACCAAACACTGTTCTCCCCATCTAGGTGATTCCCTGAAACCCCACCCCACCCTACTTGCAGGCCCAACCTAAGCTGTTTCCATTGTCTTTTCCATACAAAGAGCCTATTTTGGTTGATGCTTTGAGCTTTCCTAAAATCTCTCAAACAAGCAACATCTGGCCCGTTCCTCTCTCTAAGTGGCCCCAGGCCTGGCACTAGTGACAGCTGGCCTTAGTTCACAGCTTGGCTTCTCCTGGGTACATCCAAGCCCATCACTGGTAGCAGTCACCTGCAGATCTCCTTGTAGCTCATGCTGAGTGACCCTGGGCAGGGCACAGATGGTGACTGGCCTTGGCCTGCACCTTCCAGGAGGCCCCAGAGCCAGTACACCTGCTGGACAACTTTAAATCATGTCAAAGCACCACCCAAACTCCTCCACAAGGGACACACTCAAGGGAAAACTCAGGAAGCATCAAAACCCTGCTGAAGTAAGTCCAATTCTTTGTGTTGGACCCCTCCACAGCTGATCCAGCATGGTGGTTGGAGGTTGGTGATCAGAGGTCACAGCTAGTCCATGCAGCCAACTGGTCTTGGGGAGTAAATCTCTCCCGTTGAGGTGCCAATAGCAATCAAAGCTCAACTACAACAGCCGGGTGTGTATAGCCCATGTAGAGTGGAGGGCACTGCACCTTGAGTGCCCAGCTAGGATGATCAGGGAGGCTGTGCCACTGGGTTCTACAGAACACCTACTTAAATAACACCTCTGTACCAAGCCTGGGAGAACGTAGCAGCTCTACCTAATACATAGAAACAAACAGGGAGGCAGCCAAATGAGGAGACAAAGAAACAAACAGAAGAACAGAACGAAACTCCAGAAAAAGCACTAAATAAAATGGAGACAGGCAATCTACTAGGTGCAGAGTTCAAAACACTGGTTATAAGGATGCTCAACAAACTTAGGAAAAGAGTAAATGAACTTAGAACTTCAACAAAGATAGGAAACATTAAAAATGGAAATAGAGAATGGGATGGGGAAGATGGCAGCAAGGTAGGTGGGAGCGGAGCCCAGTTCGCCCTGTGCTGAGCTGGAATACCTAGCTGATCTTCTGAGGAACCAAATGAACAACTAAAGAAATCCCAGCTTCTATGAAATTTGGAGGCAAAAAATTGCAGAGGACATCGAAAAATAAATGGTGAGGAGACTGTGCTGGGACAGGAAGGTCCCTGGGATATGCACAGAGACCAAGGCTGCTGAGGTCCCCAGTCCAGCACCTGCCTGTGGGTACAGGGAGGAGAGTTAGATCATCAGCTCCCTCCCCTACCAGAGCAGGGAGGGCATCCCAGCACCAGGAGGGACCTGGATGCTGGAAGTCACTGTGGGGAATAGAGATGAAGCGGGAGACACACAGAGGCAGTACAAATCTGCTGGGACTGTGGATGCTGGCACCAGAGAAATTGAGGAGCCAGGAAACACCTGGAGAAGGGAGGAGTTGGGCCACGTCGGACCCTGACTCTGATAGTTTCCAGACAGGCTGGAAAGTTGGGCTATGTGAAAAGCTGGGTGATTACTAAGAACAGCAGGCAGATGCTTTGTAAGGAACTGTCAGTAGTGGTTGGCACGCCTCAAGGGAGATTTCAGCTGTGTGCCCAGAGACTGACAGCATAGCTGAGCAGAACCACATGCGCCAGGCCTGTCTCGAGCTCCGAGCTTGAGATTGACTCATGCTGGGCACCCAGAGGCTGAATGGCTGAATTGAGCCTGGCAGCTCATGGAGGACCTGGGCTGGTGGAGGCCGGGAAATTGCGACCCAGACCTGGTCCCCATCCTCTTAAAACCGTAAGAAGGGAGAAAAGTAAAGCCTAGCCCCGTTCTTCCTGTGACATCTAGGAAGACCAGCAGAACTCACCAAACAAGTTTAAAGTCAGCAGGAGGCTTAGTATTTTTTTTTTCTTTTTGGAGCCCCTTTTTTTCCTTCCCCCAAGTGAGACAATAAGATGTGGAGTTATGAAGGGTCCAGAGACAGATCAGAAGGGGGAGCATAAGGCTAACCCCAAGAAACTGAGAAACTGAGACAAATGTCGCTTTGCTATCCCATAGAGCTGGCATTTTATTATTTATGTGTATTATTATTATCTTTTCATTATTTTTACCACTTTTATTTTATTGGTATTTTTTTTATTTCTCCTCCTTAGGTTTAGTTTTCCTCATTTTATTTCTCTGTTTAATTGCATGGTTTGTCTGGTTTTCCTTATTCTCTTTTTATTGTATTTTAATTTTCCTCTTTTGCCTCACCCATATTCCAATAACACACAACTCTTGATTGGGTACGTTCTATTCTGGTTATCCAAATCATACATTTCTTGTCATATTATTGTTATTCCAGTACTATTGTAAGTAATTGTTGTTCCACACAATTGAACGTATTACACAGCAACCCTCCCTGATCTTAGAACACTTCACTTCAATCCTGAGCATTATTATTGTTGTGGTTAACTCTATTCTCTCACACTATGCCTACTTTCTATTCTTTACTCTCACTATATCTCATCATCTAACCTTTGCACAAGTGCTCTGTTTTCTGGATTCAGCTCACGATCATCCTCTCTTCTAACAAGAGTCTTATCTCTCTTCCACCTTTTATAAAAACTGGCTAGATGGGTGAAAGATCACAGTTCATGCTATACTTAACTAAAGAATCTCCTATCTCTTCTCTACTTGCTGATACTTTAAATCCCAAAAAATACTCTCCCTTTGTCTTAATCCATTTTGCCTACCTGCTGCCACTGATCCCATACAAGAATAGGTGGGAGCTGCAAACATCAGTATACCTGCTGGAGGAGAGAATGCACCAACAAAGGAAGCACCAAAAGGTAAACACCCAAGTACAACAAGAGAGCCCACACAAACAGAAGAAAGGGCAAACCTAGAGTGTCCAGACATGGAGAGCAAAATGATCACCCACTGAACCCCAAGGATTTCCTACCATAGAAGTACACCCTACAAAGACAGCTAGCAAAGCAAAACATCAGGAAGAGCAAAAACAAACAAACAAAAAAGGGTCACCTAAAATGGGGAGACAAAAAAAGAACATGCAATCAAAAGGAATGGAAGGCTCCCCACTAAAACAGATAAACAAAATGGACGTAACCAAACTATCAGATATGGAATTCAAAATAATGGTTATAAAGATGCTCAAGGAACTCACAGACAATTACAAGGAACTGAGTGAGAACTACATCAGACTGAAAAAGGAAATAGAAACTATAAACAAAAACCAGAAAGAAATGAACAATAAAATGTTAGAAATAAAAAACACATTACAAGGAATTACAAGCAGGCTGGATGAAGCAGAGGATCAAATCAGAGAGCTGGAAAACAAGGTAGAAAAAAACACCCAGAAGAAGCAAGAAAAGGAAAAGAGACTCAGAAAGAATGAAGAGGTGGTAAGGGAGCTGCAAGATAATATGAAATGTAATAATATCCATATAATAGGGATACCAGAAGGTGAAGCAGAAAAGCAAGGGATAGAAACCTGTTTGAAAAAGTCATGATAGAAAACTTCCCTAATTTGATGAGAGAAAAAGTCACATGAATCCAGGAAACATAGAGAGTCCCAGAGAGTCAAGAGGAACCCAAAGAGGCCCACTTCAAGACACATCATAATTAAATGGCAAAATTACAAGACAAAGAGAGAACCTTAAAGGCAGCAAGGGAGAAACAGGAAGTAACATACAAGGGAGCCCTGATAAGACTAGCAGCTGACTTCTCAATGGAAACACTCCAAGCCAGAAGAGAATGGCAAGAAATATTCCACGTAATGAGAACCAGAGGCTTGCAACCAAGGCTACTTTACCCAGCAAGGCTCTCAATTAAAATGGAAGGCCAAATAAGGAGCTTCTCAGACAAAAAAAAGTCTAACAGACTACAACTCCACCAAACCAGCTCTGCAAAAGATGCTAAAGGGACTGCTTTAAGAAAAGGAAGGAAAAGAGTGAGAGAGAGAAGAACACAGATATGAAAAAATGGCAATGAATAAGTACCTATCAATAATAACCTTAAATGTAAATGGATTAAATGCTCCAATCAAAAGACATAGAGTAGCTGAATGGATAAGAAAGCATGACCCACACATATGCTGCCTACAAGAGACCCTCCTCAGGACAAAAGACCTACACAGACTGAAAGTGAAGGGCTGGAAACAAATATTCCAAGCAAATAAATGGATAGGAAAAAAAAATCCAGGGTAGCAATATTCATATTGGACAAAACAGACTTCAAAAAAAGGACCATAAAAAGAGACCCAGACGGACACTTCATAATACTCAAGGGAAGAATCCACCAAGAAGACATAAACATTGTAAATATATATGCACCCAACATAGGAGTACCCAAATACAAAAAGAAAATCTTAGAGGACTTCAAGAAAGATATTGACAGCAACACAATTATAGTGGGGAATTTTAACACCCCACTGTCAAAAATGGACAGATCTTCCAAACAAAATATCAGCAAAGATATTGAGACATTGAACAATGTCTTAGATCAAATGAACTTAACTGATATGTATATAGAGAGCCTTTCATCCCAAAGAAGCTAAATACACATTCTTTTCAAATGCACATGGAACATTTTCAAAGACAAACTGCATGATAGGACACAAAACAAGCCTCAACAAATTCAAGAAAATTGAAATCATATCAAGAATTTTCTCTGACCACAAGGGACTGAAACTAGAAACCAACCTCAACGAAAAAACTCAAAAACACTCAAGATCATGGACATTGAATAGCATGCTACAAAACAATGAATGGGTCAAGAATGAGGTTAAGGAAGAAATCAAAAAGTTTCTGGAAACAAATGAAAATGAACTCACAATAAGCCAAAACTTATGGGAAACAGCGAAGGCAGTCCTGAGAGGGAAGTTCATAGTGATACAGGCCTACCTAAAAGAAAATAGAAACATTTCAAATAAACATCCTAACCCTACACCTACAACAACTCAAAGAACATCAACAAAGACAGCCCAGAGCAAGTAGAAGGAAGCAAATAACCAAGATCAGAGCAGAATTAAATGACATAGAGACTAAAAGCACAATTCTAAGGATCAATAAATACCGGAGCTGGTTCTTTGAAAAGATAAACAAAGTTAATAAGGCTTCTCAAGAAAAAAAGAAAGAGGACCCAAATAAACACAATCAGAAATGAAAGAGGAGAGATTACAATGGCTACCACAGGAATACAAAGGATTGTAAGAAATTACTATGAAGAACTGTATGCCAAGAAATTTGAAAACCTAGGTGAAATGGACAAATTTCTAGAAAAATATAATCTTCAAGAGTTCTGGCCAAGATGGAGGCATAGGTAGAGACCCTTTGCTTCCTCACACAACTAAAAGGACAACCACCAATCTGAAATCAATAAACAACCAAAAGTGCCAGAAAATCAAACTGCATGCAACTCCAACAAGCAAGGAATTAAAGAAAAAATTAACCAGAACAACCAGACCAGTAAGGTGGTGGAATGGCCAGCCGACTCAGAAAAACTGCAGTGATGCACAGACATTGGGGGCGGGGCTGGCTGCCCAGCTCAGCAGGCTATGCAGGAGGGCCTGACTTAAGGGGACTCAGAGGTGGCTGTGGGCTACGACTGGGGTTGCCATGGTAGGAGAAGCTCCCAGTCTCACAGGGAGTCCAAGAGTCCACTGAAAAGTGCACTAGAGACAATCAGGCAAGCCACACCATTCCCTCTGTGCCCCCTCCCCCACAGGCAGTGCCACTGTGCAGCAAAGAGGGTTGCCCTGCCCAGGTGAATACCTAAGGCCCCATCCCCTTACAACCTATCACCCACACCAAGACAAAGAAATATGGCCCAAATGAAAGAACACAGCAAAACCTCAGAAAGAGAGCTAAGCAAGGAGATCACCAACCTATCTGATGGAGAATTTAAAGCCCTGGGAATCAGAATGCTCACAAATCTAATTGAGCTTGGTTGAAAAATGAAAAAACAAATGAAAGATACCCGAAGTGACATAAAGC
Source organism: Trachops cirrhosus (assembly GCA_028533065.1). Classification (NCBI taxonomy): domain Eukaryota; kingdom Metazoa; phylum Chordata; class Mammalia; order Chiroptera; family Phyllostomidae; genus Trachops; species Trachops cirrhosus. The sequence goes on from CM052539.1 coordinate 87,258,217, forward strand.
AGAATGTTCAGGGAGCTGACAGTGATGGGAAGGAAACCAGGACTCAAAGCAACAATTTGGAACAAAAAGAAAAAAATAAACATCCATTCAGATCAAAATGAAGAAACAAGAATTCAAAAAAGTGAAGAGACTCTTACAAACCTCTGGGACAACCTGAAACATTCCAATACCTGAATTATAGGTGTACCAGAAGGAGAACAACAACAGCAAGAAATTGAAAACTTATTTGAACAAATAATGAAGGAAACTTTCCCCAATCTGGCAAAGGAAATAGACTTCCAGGAAGTTCAGGAAGCACAGAGAGTCCCAAGGAAGTTGGATCCAAACAGGAACACAGCAAGACACATCATCATTAAGTCACCCAAGATAAAATATCAAGAGGAAAAGAAACAAGAGGAAAGGAGAAAGTTACCTCCAAAGAGTTCCCATTAGACTATCAGCTAATTTCTCAAAAGAAAACTTGCAGGCAAGAAGGGACTGAAAAGAAGTATTTTAAGTCATGAAAGGCAAGGACCTACCTCCAAGATAACTCTATCCAGCAAAGCTTTCATTTAGAATGGAAAGGCAGATAAAGTGCTCCCCAGATAAGGTCAAGTTAAAAGAGTTCATCATCACCACGCCCTTATTATATGAAATGTTAAAGGGACTTATCTAAGAAAAGGAAGATAAAAAATATGAACAGTAAAATGACAACAAACTCACAACTATCAACAAATGAACCTAAAAGAAAAGAAAAACAACAAAAACAGAAACTAAGCAAACAAGTAGAACAGGAACAGAATCATTGAAATGGACATCACACAGAGGGAGTTCAGTGGGGAGGGTGAAGGGAGCAATAGCGGGGAAAAGGTACGGGGAAGAAGAAGCATGGTTAGTATGCATAAGGTAGACAGGGAGAGATAAAAAAAATGGTATGGGAAACAGAGGACTCAAAGAACTTATATGTACAACTCATGGACATGAACTAAGAGGGGGGAATGCTCGAGGGTTGGGGGGCAGGGCAGAGGGGGGATAGAGGGGAAAAATTGGCAAAACTGTAATAGCATAATCAATAAAAAATATTTTTTAAAAAACATAATCTTCCAAAACTCAATGAAACAGAAAGCCTGAACAGATCAATAACAGCAGATGAAATTGAAGCGGTAATCAGAACTCCTGACACACAAAAGCCCTGGACCTAACAGTTTCACAGGAGAACTATACAAAGCATTTAAGGAAGAGCTAACCCCTATCCTTCACAAACTATTCCAAAAAAATGCAAGAAGATGGAAAATTCCCTAACTCTTTTCATGAGGCCAACATCATCCTAATCCCAAAAACAGATAAAGACAAAACAAAGAAAGAAAACTTCAGGCCAATATCACTGATGAACATAGATGCTAAAATCCTCAACAAAATATTGGTAAACCACATCCAACAATACATTACAAAGATCATACACCATGACCAAGTGGGATTTATTCCAGGGATGCAAGGATGGTACAATACTTGCAAATCAGTAAATGTAATACATCACATAAACAAAGGCAAAGACAAAAATCACATGATCATATCAATAGATGCAGAAAAAGCATTTGATAAGACACAGCACCCATTTATGATAAAAACACTCAGCAAAGTGGTAATACAGGGAGCATTCCTCAACATAATAAAGGCCATATATGAGAGACCTACAGCCAACATCATACTCAATGGGCAAAACCTAAAATCTTTTCCACTAGGATTGGGAACAAGACAAGGTTGTCCACTTTCACCACTTCTATTCAATATAGTATTGGGAGTTTTAGCCACAGCGATCAGACAAGAAAAGGAAATCAAAGACATACAAATCAGAAAGGAGGAAACAAAACTCTCATTGTTTGCAGATGACATGATAGTTAGCGTACACAGAAAATCTTATAGACTCCACAAAAAAACTGCTCAACCTAATAAGTGAATTTGGCAAAACAGTGGGATACAAAGTTAATATCCAGAAATCAAAGGCATTTTTGTATACCAACAATGAAACAGCAGAAGCAGAAATGAGGGGGGAAATCCCATTTGATATAGCAACAAGGCCACTGTAATCAAAACAGCCTGGTATTGGCATAAAAACAGGCACATGGACCAATGGAACAGAACAGAGAGCCCAGAAATAAACCCAAATCTTTATGGTCAATTAATATCAACAAAGGGGGCAGCAACATAAAATGGAGTAACAATAGCATCTTCAACAAATGGTGTTGGGAGAACTGGACAGCTACATGCAAAAAAATGAAACTCGAGCACCAACTTACACCATGCACAAAACTAAATTCAAGGTGGATAAAAGACTTAAATATAAGCTGTGACACCATTAAAGTCGTAGAGGAGAACTTAGGCAGGAAAATCTCAGATATTTCACACAGTAACGTTTTTACTGATATGTCCCCAAGAGCAAGAGACATAAAGGAAAGAATAAACAAATGGGATCTCATCAAAATAAAAAGCTTCCGCACAGCTAAAGAAAACATTAAAATAAAAAGGGAACTAACCATATGGGAAAACATATTTGCCAATGATACCTCAGACAAGGGTTTAGTCTCCAAAATATATAAAGAACTTACACAACTCTAAGAAGACAAGAAACCCAATTAAAAAATGGGCAAAGGGTTTGAACAGATACTTCTCCAGGAAGGACATGCAGAGGATCCAGAGACACATGAAAAGATGCTCAGTATCAATAGCTATCAGAAAGATGCAAATTAAAACCATAATGAGATACCACTTCACACCAGTCAGAATGGCCATCATAAACAAAGCAACAAACAACAAGTGTTGGAAAGTTGTAAAGAAAATGGGACCCTAGTGCACTGCTGGTGGGATTGCAGACTGGTACAACCACTATGGAAAACAGTATGGAACTTCCTCAGAAAACTAAAAATGAATTGGCCTTTTGTCCTGGCAATTCCACTGCTAGGATTATATCATAAGAACCGTGAAACACTAATTCAAAAGAACCTATGCACCCCAATGTTCATAGCAGCACAATTTACAATAGCCAAGTGTTGGAAGCAACCCAAGTGCCCATCAGTAAATGAATGGATCAAAAAACAATGGTATATTTACACAATGGAATTCGATGCAGCTGAAAGAAAGGAGGAGTTCCTACCCTTTGCAACAGCATGGATGGAACTGGAAAGCATTATGCTAAGCGAAATAAGCCAGGTGGTGAAAGACAAATACCATATGATCTCACCTTTAACAGAAACCTAAACAACAAAACAAAGAAACAAGTAAAATATAACCAAAGACACTGAAAAAGAGAACAGGCTGACAATGTTCAGAGGGGAGAAGGGAGGGCATCTAGGGGTAAAGGGTGAAGGGTTTGCAGGAACAAGTATAGAGGACACATGGACAATAATAAGTGGGGGGGTGGAAACAGGGGAGGGAGGTGGGGAGGGTGGGGGTGGTGGGAAGGGGCGGGGGAAAAGGCAGAAAACTGTACCTGAACAACAATAAAAAATGTTTAAAAAAAAAGAAAGAAGAAAAATCTAAAAAAGAAAAGAAAAAAATACATTTTTTTCTTCAACAACAACAAAAAATGGAGATTGAAAGCATAAAAGAGAACCAGTCAGTAATGAAGACTACAATAACTGAAATGAAGAATACACTGCAGGGAATCAACAGTACAGTAGACAAAGCAGAGGATCAAATCAGAGATTTGGAAAATATGGAAGCAGAAAACACCTACTCAAAATTGCAAAAAAAAAAAAAAATCTAAAAAATTGAGGCTAATGTAAGGAACTTCTGGGACAAAATTCAAGTGTACCAACATTCACATCTTGGGAGTGGGGGCAGAAGGAGAAGAGAGAAAGCAAGAAATTGAAGACCTATTTGAAAAAATAATGATAGAAAACTTCCCCAAACTGATGTAAAAAATAGACATAGAAGTCTAGGAAGTACAGAGAGTCTCAAACAAGAAGAACCTAAGGAGGCCCACACCAAGACACATCATAATTAAAATGCCAAAGGTTAAAGACAGAGAGAGAGTCTTAAAAACAACAAGAAAAAAGTAGTTAGTTATTTACAAGAGAGCTTTCATAAGACTGTCAGCTGATTTCTCAACAGAAACTTTGCAGGCCAGAAGGGTTTGGCACAAAATTTTTATAGTAATGAAAAGCAAGGACCTACAACCAACATTACCCGACACAGCAAACCTATCACTTAGATTGAAGAACAAATAAAGAGCTCCCCAGACAAGAAAAAGCTAAAGGAGTTCATTACCACCAAACCAGTATTCAAGAAATGTTAAAGGGTCTTCTTTAAAAGGAAGGAAAAAATCTAAATAATAAAATGACAATAAATATATTTCTATCAACAATTATTTTAAATGCAATTGAATTAAATGCTCCTATCAAAAGATATAAGGTGGCTGAATGGATAACAAAACAAGACCCTTATATATGCTGTCTATAACAGACTTACTTCAGATCAAAATATACAGACTGAAAGTAAAGGAATGTAAAAAGATATTTCATGAAAATGGAAACAAACATGTAAACAAAAAAGTTGGGGTAGCAATACTTATACTGGACAAAATAGACTTTAACACAAAGGCTATATAACAAGAGACAAAGGACATAACAATTCCACTTCTGGGTATTTATCTGAAGAAACCTAAAACAGTAAATCTCAAAGACATGCATCCCTATGTTCATTGCAGCATTATTTATAGTAGCCAAGATATGGAAACAACCTAAGTGTCCACCAACAGATGAGTGGATGAAGTGGTGCATATATGCAATGGAATATGACTGAGCCATTAAAAAAATAAAATCTTGCCATCTGCAACAATATGGATGTACCTAGAACGTATTGTGTTCAGTAAAATAAGTCAGACAGAGGAAGACAAATGCCATATGATCCCACTTATATGTGGAATCTAAAAAGCAAAATAAACAAACAAGCAGAACAGAAATAAACTCATAGACACAGAATATTTTGATGGTTGCCAGATGGGAGGGGCTTGGGGGATGGGTGAAAAAAGGGGAGGGGTTAAGAATTACAAATTAGTAGTTACAGAATGGCCACTGGGATGTAAAGTGCAGCATAGAGAATATAGTCAATAATATTGTAATAATTGTGTTTGTATGGTGTCAGGTGGGTACTAGACTTATGGGGGAACCACTTCATAAGCTATATAAATGTCCAATCATGGGGTTGTACACCTGAAACTAATATAATATTGTACATCATCTGTAGTTGAAAAGTAAAAAAAAAAAAAAATGGAAGTAAAAAAAGATAAAGTGGTTCTATTTATCTACTTCTAAAACTGTTGAAGATATAGGGGATGTGATACAGACACATGAACATACACAGAGTGTTATATATTACATATAACCATATATATTATATTATGTATAGAGAATATATAATATATAGCTATATAATAGTTTTATATAATTTCTATATAGAATATTATATAATTATAGAGTTTTACTCAATATATATTTTTGTATTTGTTAAATTACATTATATTTTTATCATAGAGTACTTATTATATAGAGAGCTTTATATCTACTTTTATATAGGTTACAGAGAGAGACAATATGTGTATCATGAGAAGATCTTCAACTATTGGTGAAATTGAATTAAATGTCATCATCTATCTGAAAGAGTTAAGCATCTTTCCAAAGTGCTCAGCTAGGAGTAGTTTGCTCAGCTGTAGATAATATTTGGGTGGACTAAGCCAATTTCTAAAGTGTTTCTTGGATTAAGCACAATAATAACAAGGGCCCTAATCCTTGGAAGTATGCCTAGCTCAGGGGGCTTGTATCTTTCTACATCATGTCAATTCCTAGCATTGCAGAATTGCTTAGTTTCAAAGGTTAATCTATGGAAGCTTTTCTTATGAAAGTTGGGCTTTCTCACTTCACCAAGACCATTTTCTTAGCATGGTACCTGCACACTGGTTTCCAGATCCTAGACTCATAAAGAAATACACTGCTTCCTTCTGAGGACATGTTGCCAGAGTGGCAGGTCTCGAATCCTGTGAATCAGATCCAGCTGGATAAGGCTTTCGTGGCAAGTTTAACATGATGTGGCTCAAGGTTTCAAAGGTGCTCCATGTCCTGGCGTCCCACATCTGTGGGGAATTCCCTTTTCTTCTCGATAGAAAGTACCATTTTTCTTGAAACATAGTTGCCCTTCCAATTGCATTTCGGAAATCACAAAATCACAGTAGAAGGATCATACAAGAAACACTGTATAGTACTGAATTACATTCAGCAGGAGGGGTTAAATGACAGAACCAAGGCAGAGGCTCCAGAATACAGACTTGACTCAACGTGAGAAAGAACATTCTAAATCAAGGTGACATGCACATCAAATAGGCGGCCTGGGTGGTGGTAAGAACTTGTGTCTACAGTGATTTGAGAGAGATCAGATGGGTGGTTGGACTAGAGTGATTACTGGCTGCTCCCCAAATTTACCTGAGGTTCCTGTTTAAAATACAAATTCCTGGGACCTGCCCCAGAGATTCTAATTTAGTTGGTCTAGGAGATGGGGAAACTATCTTATTTTTTATTTTTTTTAATCCCCACTGAGGACATTTTTCATTGCTTCATAGAGAGAGGGAGAGAAAAAGAAACATCAATGTGACCGAGAAACATAAATCAGTTGCCTTTTGTATGCACCTGACTTGGGATCCAACCCACAGCCTATGCCTGTGCCCTGACCAGGAATTGAACCCACATTTCAGTGTATGGAATGATGCTCTAACTGGCCAAGGTCAGGAAACTTGTATTTTTAACAAGTGCCCTGGTGGATTCAATTCACTCTGGATGGTAGTTTTAGAACATTTGGTTTGTACTTTTCTTCTAGAAGGTTTGGAGGTTATTGAAGTTTGGACTGGGTGGTTGGTAACAAATGCAGGGGCAAGATGAACACATCTGAAAGGCGTGGGTGTCATCTGGGAGCTTGGCTCAGCAATCCTGAGACCAGGAAATGGGGCGTGACTCACAGGCTGGCATCAGCCTGTGGCGTACTGAGAAGGTTTAACAACCACCACCACCACCAAAGCAAAACAAAACAAAAAACACCTGAGTTTTCAGCCTTGCCAAAGTTTGGATGCATGCAACACATTGTAGTGTACATCACAGCCAATTTCAGTTTATCAATTTGCCATCAATGAACACAGAGCTGCCCACAACTGGCTCACATGGGCCAGGATGAATCAGCTCCAGCCTACTGCTGAGCCAGCATAGCTGCCCAGTGGTCAGTGGGAGAGTCCTGGGACCCATCACTCATCTTGGAAAGGGTATTGAGAAGAGAGCTAAGAGCAGTGTATTCAGAGCACCCTAGGTCCCAGGGTGAGCTTGTGGTCCATCTTTGTGTTCTAGTGTAATGTGTACGCATCACCAACATACAAGAATACAACGTTTATAACTGAGATAAAGGTGCAACTGTGGACAGGAAGGTGAACACAGAGATTTTTCTTTAAGGATGGAAGAGAGATCTGAGAAGTCTGAAAGGAAGAAAGCAACAAAGAGGCAGAGAGTATGAAACCAGGTCTTAAAAGTGGGGTTTGAAAAGAGAGGGGCTAAGCTGAACAAGGGTATCCAGATGGCCTAATACACCAGAAAGAGGCCCACACAGAAAAACCAGAGACACAGGATTGAGGACATGTCCAAGTGTTGATAAGTACTGAAATTAGGACAGAACAAGGGCACGTGTAGCTCATCACATTATTTCCATGTTTGTGTCTATTTGGAAGTTTCCATAAGAAAAAGTGTTATTAATCCCATAGACATACTCTTAAAACCTTTTTTTGGGGGGTGAAATACAACCTACATACAGAAAATTTCATAAAACATAAATGCACATTTAGTATAATAAATAACTGGAAGGCAAACACACCTATGGTCACCACCCAAGTGAAGAAATAGAACATTGATGGCACTAGAAGCGCTTACCCCACTTTTTTCAATGACTTACAGAAGTTACTTCTGTAATTCTGAACATAGATAGGTCCTTTGTCAGTTGCTTGAGTTGCAAACATCTTCTCTGATTATGGGTTTGTCTTCTCACTTGCTTTTGGTGTCTTTTGAAGAACAGAATTTCAGAATGTTAATGTAATTAAGCTTTGAATCTTTGTAGTTTTTTGTTATTGTTAATGTTTTTGGTGTCTTGTTTAAGAAATACTTCTATTCTCAAGATCATGAATATAAGAATATTCTATATTACCTTCTAAATGTTTTATTTTTTTACTTTTGCATTTATTTGTATTACTTTCCTTTAGCCAGTTTTGTGTACGGTAGGAGTAGGGGTCCAATGCCAATTTGTCACGTGGCAGCCCATTGTCTCATTTCCCTGTTATTCTTCATGCCGCAGATCAGGTGTATGTCTGCTTGCATTCGCTTCTGGGACCTTACGCTATTGCAGTGAGCTATCTTTATGTGAAAACTAATTACCTTAATTAATAAAGTTTTATAATAAATATCAGTATCTGGTAATACAAATCCTGCCCCATTGTTTTATGTAAGAGTGACTTGGCTTTTCTTTCTCTTTGCAAGTACAATTTGAAAGAATTGTGAAGTTACATGTGCACATACCATGCACACACACATCCTGACACAAACGCTGGGAGAACATCAAATCTGTAAGACCAATCTGGGGAAAATGACATCATTACAATATTGAGTTTTCTATACATAAACATGGTATATGTCTCCATATGCCATTGAAGTCTTCTTTAATATCTGTCAATAATGTTCTATAATTTAGCAACAGAGGTCTTTCACACCTTTTGCTTGCCTTTTACTAGAAACTTCGCTTTTCAAAATTTATTTTTTAACTTTTTTATGCTTGTGTATTTGAAAAATTTTTTTAGTTTACTTGAGACAAACTGATGAAAGCAAAATCTCAAGTGCTCAGGGGAATGACAGTTTTGTAGTTTCTTTTATACATTTTTAAAATTTTTTATTTTTATTGTTTATGCTGTTACAGTTGTTTCCACTTTTTCTCCCTTTCCCTATCTCCACCCAGCCCATTCTCTACCCTCCCCAAGCCAATCCCCATATTGTTCTTTATGTTCATGGGTTGCACATAAATGTTCTTTGGTTAACCCTTTCACCATCTTTCATCCTATCGCCCCACTTCCTAGCAGCTGTCAGTCTCTTTTATGTATCTAAGCTTCTGTTACTATTTTGTTTGTTAGGTTATTGTGTTCAGTAGATTCCGCATATAAGTGAGATCATGTGGTATTTTCTTTCACTGACTGGTTTAATTCACTTAGCATAATTTTCTCCAGGTTCATCAATGCTGTTGCAAAATGTAAGAGTTTCTTCTTTTATACTGCTGTGTAAGTATTCCATTGTATAAATGTCCCACAGCTTTTTCCGTACAGCTAAGGAAACCATCAGCAAGTTGAATAGGGAACCCACTGTATGGGAGAACAACATTTTTGCCAATGATACATCTGACTAGGGTTTAATCTCCAAAACATATAAAGAATTAATACAACTCAATACCAGGAAGACAGACAACTCAATAGACAGTTCTCCAAAGAGGACATACAGAGGGCCCGTAGACATGAAAAAGGGTCAACATCACAAATCATCAGAGAACTGCAAATTAAAACCTCAATGAGATACCAACTTACACCTGTCAGAATAGGTACCGTCAATAAATCAACAAACAAGTGCTGGTGAGGATGTGAAGAAAAGGGAGCTCTAGTGCACTCTTGGAGGAATGCAGTCTGGTGCAGCCAGTGTGGAAAACAATATGGAATATTCTCTAAAAAATTAAAAATGGAACTCCCTTTTGACCCAGTGATTCCACGTCTGGGAATATACCCCAAGGATCCTGAGACACCAATACAAAAAATATGCACACCTATGTTTATAGCAGCACTATTTACAATAGCAAAGATTTGGAAACAGCCTAAGTGCCCATGAGTAGATGAGTGGATAAAAGAGAAACTTTACATTTTTGATGCTATGATAAGTAATACATCTTCTGCTCAATTTTCTATTTGTGGCTGTTTATGTAAGGACAATAGTTTATTGATTTTTATATCAGCAAACTTGTTACACTTCCATCTAAGAATTCTGTAAATTCTTTAGATTTTCTATTTATACAGTAATATCATCTGTGAGTAATGGCAGCTTCACTCCCTTTCCAGTTCTTACATCTTCTATTTCTTCTTCCTGACTGTAATTGTGAGGGTTCCAGGAGAATATCAAGTAGACATGGTATACTTGTCTCATTGTCAATCTCAAAAGAAATACTTTCAACACATCACCTGCTAGTATGATATTTTCTCTAGGTTTTTGTATATCTTCTTGTGGAAATTCCTGTGTACTTGTTTGCTAAGAGAATTTTATCAAACACATTTTCTGCAGCAATAGATAATCTTCTTCCCCTTTTACCTGCAAATGAGGTAAATGACATGCGAGAATACTGAGTTTCCGATGTTACACCAACCTTGCATCTGTGGCACTGAGTCAGCTTGACAAGGGTGCCTTACCCTGTTCATGTAGCACTGGCTTGGTTAGCCAATATTCTTGAACTGAAATTCTAATTTTCTGGCAGAAATTCTAATTTTCTCTCACTGTCTGTGTCAGGTTTTGGTATCAAGGTTATTTATTCTTTAAATTTTCTCCAGAATAGTATATATAACATTAAAGTTAGTTCATAATCAATCAATAATATTGATTATTGTTCCCAGAAAAGCCAGCTAGGCTGGTGTTTGCCTTTTGGGAAGGTTTCCATGATTGAGTCAATTTTTTCATGGCTATACTAGAACCACTTGCACTTTTTCCTTTTTTCTTCTAGAGTGAATTTCATAAGTTATATTTTTAGGAAACTGTCCCTTTTTCCAAATTTTCCATTTAGTTGACATAAGTTGTTTATAATGTTGTCCTATTACCTTCTGAATGACTGCAGACTCTGTAGTGGGGGCTTTTTTGTGGGGCTGCTGGAGGAGTCTCACATCACTGCTTAGATCTATTTTCACATTAGGGCTTTTTTGCTGGATGGTTGTTTCATAATTCCATTCTTAAATTACTAGGTTGAATACATAGAGAAAAACTACCCTCTTCAGCTATTGGGTTACCCTCAGGCATATATATACATGAAAAGCAGGTGAAATGTTTGAGTCTTGACCATGATGCTCGTAATCACAGTGCTCTGTTGCTTCTCAAAGAGCCAACACCACTGGGGACTGTGTAATATTTATTTACAATCCCTGTCATTGTGCTTTTGCTATTGTGTCCTCTTGCAGCATGATATGTCCCTCCTTTCAGAAGGTAAAATAAATAGTGCTCTGCCTGCGATCTCAGAGGTGAACTGTTGGGCCATGTCCTTTGGTAGCATTCACAGGGCATGTGATAAGGCAAGAGCTGGGCTCCTAGAGCTGAGGTCAGGCACTCCACGTTATCTACCTGGTGCTCCCCACAGTGAGCCTTGGAGGTCCACCTCCCACAGGCCAGAAGGTCTTTTTTGTCACAAAGATCAGGGCAGCAGTTTAGCCCTAACTGCTGTGGCTCAGTTGGTTGGGCACGGTCCTGCAGAGCAAAAGGTCACTGGCCCAATTCCCAGTCCAGTCACATGCCTGGGTTGTAGCTTTGTCCCCCTATGAGGGTGTGTATGAGAGGCAACCAATCAATGTTTCTCTCTCACATTGATGTTTCTTTCCCTCTTTTCCCCCCTTTCCCCTCCCCCCTCTCTCTAAAAAAGAGATAAGATCAAGGAAGCAGTTTAAACCTTTAGCCTCTCCAAATGTGAACAGGTCTGACCTGCAACTTAGATGCAAAGGTGTTACGGGCGTTTCACCCTCCTACCCACAAGCCAGCATCCAAACCACAACTCTATCTGCACAGAAGCATCCAGTCCCTCCCTGCTCCCTGCATCCCTGGCCTGGCCTGGCCTGGCCTGTATCACTGCAGCCTCCAATCTGCACCCCAGGCCATGCTGCCTCCCTCAGTCCTCCAGGAGTCAGGCCCACCTACTACAGCTTCTGCATGTCCTGTGAGCTAAGAATAGGCTTTATATTTAAATGGCTGGGGAAAAGATCAACAGGCCTAAAAGAAAAGAAAAAGAAAAAAAAGCAGAAGAACATTTTGTGATATGTGAAAATTCCATGAGACTTCCGGTCAGGATGGAGGAGTAGGTAAATGCTGTGCTTGCCTCCTCCCATGACCATGTCAAAATTATAACTATAATATAGAACCACCATCATTGATAACCATCTGAACTATAGCTGAATGGAACTCCTATAACTAAGAATATAAAGAAAAAAACACATTAAGACTAGTAGGAGGAGCAGAGACACCAAATGGGGTTGTCCCATGCCACACATATTGTTTGAGGCCATTTTGTTTCTTTTCAAAAGGAAAAGCAATTAGATAATACCACTCCCAAGCCTTCCCACTGGATTAAATGAAATCCTGGCCTAAATTTAGGAAGTCCATGTGCCTAGACCCCTCGGTCTCCCTCCACACTGCCTCTCCACAGCTGCTGCCCATGCTGAGTCCTCCCATTTTTGGCATGGGCTATGTCCTAGAGTGAACAGGCTGTCTCCATGTCACTCAGGACTCAGAAAGGCTTTCCCAACTACCCACATGAGCCAAACATTGGGCACATGCTGTCCCATCACTTGATTTCACTCTCTAATCAGCACTTACCACTTTCTGGATGTTCCTGTTTATCTGTTCTTTTTCATAACCACCTCACATAGAACACAGGCTCTGTGGGGGCAGCGACCTGGCCTTGTTCTGTATTGCATCCCAGGACCGGGCAGCAGACCCTCAGCCTATTGAGGTGGAGGTGATGGCAAGGGATTCTAAGAATTTATCCATTCATTCTAGGTTATCCAATTTATTGGAATACAATTTGTTCACAGTAGTTTCTTATGATCCTTTGTATTTCAGTGACATCAGTGTGGTTTTTTGTTGTTCTGTTTTTTTTTTTAGAAGCATCTTTATTACAAAGGTTCTTAAACACTATGCAGAATAGGTATAACTTCAATTCACTGATATAACATATCAGTTTTAATGTCTCCTCTTTCATTTCTGATTTTATTTTCTCTTTTTTCTTTAATCTAGCTAAAGGTTTGTCAATTTACTTAATCTTTTCAAAAACCAACTCTGTCTTATTTTTTCTATTGCTTTTCAGTTCTCTATTTCATTTATTTCTGCTCTAATCTATTTCCTTATTTCTGCTAACTTGAACTTGGTTTGTTCTCTTTTGAGTTCTTTCAGGCATAACATTAGATTATTTGACCTCTTTCTTCCTTTGTTTTTAAAGATTTTATTTTTAGAGAGAAGTAGAGTGAGAGGGAGAAAGTGAGGGAGAGAAACACCAATGCGAGAAACTGGGAACCAAATCCACAACCCAGGCATGTGCCCTGATGGGGAATTGAACTTGTGACACTTTACCTTATGGGATAATACCCAACCAACTGAGCCACACTGGTCAGGGCATCTTTCTTCCTTCTAAATAGAGGCATTTATTGCTATAAACTTGACTCTTAATACTGCTTTTACTGCATCCTATAAGCTTTACAGATGATATGATCTTTTTTAAATATATTTTATTGATTATGCTATTACAGTTGTCCCATTACCCCGCTTTATTCTCCTCCGCCCTGCACAACCCATCCCACCCCATTCCCCCCATTTAGTTCATGTCCATGGGTCATGTATATAAGTTCTTTGACTTCTACATTTCCTATACTATTCTTAACCTCCCCCTGTCTTCTACCTACCATTTATGCTACTTATTTTCTGTACCTTTCCCCCCTCTCTCCCCACCCACTTCCCTGCTGTAACCCTCCATGTGATCTCCATTTCTGTGATTCTGTTCCTGTCCTAGTTGTTTGCTTAGTTTTTGTGTGTGTGTGTGTGTGTAAGTTCAGTTGTTAATAACCGTGAGTTTGTTGTCATATTACTGTTCATATTTTTATCTTCTTTTTCTTAGATAAGTTCCTTTAACATTTCATATAATGAGGGCCTGGTGATGATGAACTCTTTTAGCTTGACCTTCTCTGAGAAGCACTTTATCTGCCCTTCCATTCTAAATGATAGCTTTGCTGGATAGAGCAATCTGGGATGTAGGTCCTTGTCTTTCATGACTTGGAATACTTCTTTCCAGCCCCTTCTTGCCTGCAAGGTCTCCCTTGAGAAATCAGCTGACAGTCTTATGGAACTCCTTTGTAGGTAACTCTCTCCTTTTCTCTTGCTGCTTTTAAGATTCTCTCCTTCTCTTTAATCTTGGGTAATGTAATTATGATGTGCCTTGGTGTGTTCCTCCTTGGGTCCAACTTCTTTGGGACTCTCTGAGCTTCCTGGACTTCCTGGAAGTCTATTTCCTTTGCCAGATTGGGGAAATTTTCCTTCATTATTTGTTCAAATAAGTTTTCAATTTCCTGCTCTTCCTCTTCTCTTTCTGACACCCCTATGATTTGGATGTTGGAATATTTAAAGATGTCCTGGAGGTTCCTAAGCCTCTCATTTTTTTGAATTCTTGTTTCTTCATTCTTTTCTCATTGAATGTTTCTTTCTTCCTTCTGGTCCACACCATTGATTTGAGTCCTAGTGTCCTTCTCATCACTGTTGGGTCCCTGTACATTTCCCCTTATTCCACTTAGCACAGCCTTCATTTTTTCATCTAATTTGTGACCATATTGAACCAATTCTGTGAGCATCCCAATTACCAGTGTTTTAAACTGTGCATCTGATAGGTTGGCTAGCTCTTCCTTGCTTAGTTGTGTTTTTTCTGGAGTTTTGATCTCTTCTTTCATTTGGGCCATTTTTTTTTTTGTCTCAGTGCACCTGTCACATAGTAAGGGGCAGAGCCTCAGGTGTTCACCAGGGCAGGGCAACCCACTACTGCATTGTGATGCTGTATGTGGGCGAGGGGTCTGAGAGGGAACAGTGCCTCTTGCTCAGCTCTCTGCCAGTTTTCAGTCACTTACCCCACTACCCACAATCAAATTGGGCCCTTCTTGTGCTGATTCCTGGGTGGGTGGGTTTGTGTATGTTCTAGGATCTTATGGGTCTCTCCAACAAACTCCCCTGTGAGGCTGGGAGTTTCTCCTGCTGCTACCTCAACCCCCACAGGTGTTTTCAGTCAGAGGTTTGAGGCTTTATTTCCCCATACTGGAACCCTGGGTTGTGCAGTCTGTCTCGCTCCCCAGTTGTTCCTCCTGGTTTATCTACATGCGCACATGGGCCTGCCCTGTCTGCAATCTGACACCTTGCCAGGTCCACCAGTCGCTGCCTTGCTGTGAGTCCTCTCTGTCCAGCTGCCAGTCTCCACCCCTTTTACCAGTTTGGATGAATGTTTCTTCTTTAACTCCTTGGTTGTTGGATTTCCATATAGTTCGATTTTCTGTCAGTTCTGGTTGTTTTTAAATTTGTTATTGTCCTCCTTTTGGTTGTGCAAGGAGGCAGTGTGTCTACCTACACCTCCATCTTGGCCGGAAATCGCCAGATGACATGATCTTATATATAGAAAATCCTAAAGATTTTATTTAAACAAATATTAGAATAAATAAATTCAGTAAAGTTGCAAGATATAAAATCAACATTCAAAAATCAGTTGTGTTTTCATACACCAACAATAAACTATCTGAAAAGGAAATTAAAATAACAATCTTGTTAACAGTAGCATAAAAAATATACTTAGGAATAAACTTAATCAAGGAAGTGAAAGACCTCAACACTGAAAACTATAAAACATTGATGAAAGAAATAAAGACACAAATGAAAGTAAAGACAGCCTATGTTGGTTGATTGGAGGACTTACTGTTGTTAAAATGTCCATTCCACCCAAAGTGTCATACAGAGTTAATGCAATCCCATCAAAATCTCAAAGGAATTTTTTTTGCGGAAATAGCAAAACTGTCCTAAAATTGATATGGAACTGCAGAGAACCCAACCTGAATGATCAAAATAATCTTGAGAAGGAATTAAGCTGGAGGCACCATACTTCCTAATTTCAAAACTTATTGTAAAGCTACAGTATTTAAAATAGCATGTAGAGATACAGACCAATGGAATAAAGTACCCAGAAATTTGACCAACAAATAAAATGCCCAGAAAAATATCAACAGGTACATGAAAAGATGTTCAACTTAACTCATCATCAGGGAAATGCAAATCAAAACCAGTAAGTATCACCTCACACCTGTCAGAATGGCTGTTATTTTTTTTAAAGGGTAAGTGTTAGCAAAGATGTGAATTGAAACTTTTGTATATTGTTGGTGAGGTTGTAAAGTGGTGCAGCCACTATAAAAAACAGTTCAAAGATTCATCAAAAAATTAAAAATTGATTCACCATATAAGCTAGCAATGCCACTTCTGGTTATTTATCTAAAAGAATTGAAATCAGGATCTTGAAGAAATATTTGCACCCCTACCTTCACTGTAGCATTACTCTTAACAGCCAAGATGTGAAAACATCCCAAATGTCCATTGACAGACAGATGAGTGGATAAAGAAAATGTGATATATACATACAACTGAACATTATTCATCCTTAGACAGAAGGAAATCCTGCTAATATGCTACAATGTGGATGAACCCTGAAGACATTATGGTAAGTGAAACAAGGCAGTCACAAAAAGACAAATATATCATAATTCCACTTGTATAGTCAAACTCACAAAAGCAGAGAGGATGGTGGTTGCCAGGGCTGCAGGAGAGAGAAAGGGAAGTATCTGTTCAATGCATACCAAGTTTCAGTTACGCAGGATGAATCTGTTCTAGAGATCTACTATACAACACTATGTCTATCGTTAACAATGCTGTATTGCACACTTAATATTTTAAGAAGGTAAATCTTAAGTTATTAAGTATTCATTACTACAATTTAAAAAAATGCTCTCTCCCTAGCTGGGTGGCTCAGTTGGTTGGAACATCATCCTGTGGAACAAAAGGTTGAGAGTTCAACCCCCGGTCAGAGCGTGTTCAGGGGAGGGGGAGCAAATGATCCATGTTTCTCTCTCACATCGATGTTTCCCTCCCTCTCCCTTCTCTCTCTAAAATCAGTTTTAAAAAACCCTCTCATATCCTTGGGTGAGGATTGAAAAACAAATTAAAAAAAATAAATTTTTAAAAAGCTCTCTGTCCTCTCTCTCTGAGCAAAGAAAAAGCCTGTCTTCAGACTGACCTTCACAGCCAGAGCTTGCCCTCCGCCTCATCTCTACTGCTCTTCAGCTCCCACCCCTGGGCCTTTGCACTTTTGTTGCTCTTCCCTGAGGCATTCCTCTCTAGATCTTTCCATGGAGTCATCCCTCATTTTCTTTTAAGGTCTCTGCTCAACTGTCATCTTCCCATTAGGCCTTCCTTGATTGCTTCCCAGAAACTGTACACAACCCCCTACACACACTACCTGTACTCCCTATTGCTTTCCTCTGCTTTATTTTTAGCCACATAACAGATCACCTTCTGATATTTCCTATACTTTGCCTATTCATTGGTTTATATTTTGCTGTCTCCCACTAGAATTACAGATGAGGCTCCATTCAGGCAGGAGTTTTTTTGCCTGTTTATTAGTGTATCCCCAACACTTGGGACAGTGCCCAGCACACAGTAGATGCTCCATAAATGTTTGATGAGTAGATCAATTGAAAATGAACAAAACAGGCATTCTGGTTTTTATTTCAGTCTTACAAGTTTGATTAGCGTGGGAAAAGCACCGTGTATTTCATCACCTACACATGCACCTATAAATCAAACAAGACCCAGACATGAATAACAGGGACCCCATTGCTAGCCCCACCTTTGGCATCTTTCTGTGCCTTCTGCAGAAACAGCATGCAATCCGTTCTTTTGAAGCTGGCACTGCCTCCAGTCCTGCAGGAGTACTAAGCGGTTGAATCAAGCAGAAAGGGAAACCATGGGTCCGGTACACATGGAAGTGGACCAGGGCTTCGGGGATAAAGACATTTGGAAGCAGAGATCAACCTGAGAGAAACTGTGTGTTACATCAGGGACAAAGACGGACAGCTTTGAAGGTCTGAGAGAAGGACTCAGAAACCAGTTAGCATAATATCCAACTAGTCTGGTCCTTCTCACAGCTCCAGGAACGTCACGTGGCCCCTCAAAGAATGAAAAGAGAAGACACTTCACCTCGGGAATTCTTCTCCAAACCTAATTCCAGTGTAACTAACCATGAGGAAACACCAGACAATCTCACATTGGTGACATTCTACAGGCTACCTGGCTGGGACTCCTACAACAATGAGGGTCATGAAAAGTAAAGCGAGACTGAGAAGCTGCCCAGACCAGAGAGGAGGAGACTTGGCTATGAAATGCAGTGTAGTGGAATCCTGGAACAGAAAGAGGACATTAATCAGAAAACTGGTACATGAGCTTACACGGTAGCTAGACTCATCTAAGCAAGGAGGCCCCAGGGATGATAAACTGAAGGGCAGAAAGGCCTCCTGCAAGCTGAAGCTATGCTTTTGTCTTGCAATTTATCTCAAAGATTGCTTGGGGTCTTTGGGAAGTCATGCTCACACACCTGGTCCTTCCTTTAGCTGGACCCATTCCTTGCTCTATCCAGCAATTTCCGTAACTGTCTTTTGTGCTGCTGGGCCCAGGGCCACAAATACGCTCTATGTTGTTCTCGCTGGGAAGGTCCAATTTTTCAGCCCTTAGACTGGCTCTCTGGCATTGTCTCAGGCCATCACTTGCAGTGACTCCGCATTATTACACATTGTGATGGCCCAAGCAAAACCAAGAAGCACTTCTGCTGTCTCTCAGGACAGACCTAATACCCACACAACAGCACTGCACAGCAAAGGTGGGGAAACAGAACCTACACATAAATAAATGTGATCCAAACTGTCTGCACTATCTTCCCGCCCACACTGCCACAGGGACCTCAGGATGTGCCAGCCTCGCTCTCCTACTGGCCTGAACATCAGGCCGGACAACCTCACCTGGCCACTCCTTCTGGGACCCGAGTGGATAATCAGTGCTGAGAAACCAACAGGTCATGTCTGTGTGACACCTGCCAATACCCGGTGTCCCCCAGCTAGGTCATCTTGCATATCAGTGACTCCAAAGCTATGAGCTTTGCAGGTATGAGTGCATACCTGAGTGCATCAGGTATGAGGAGTGCTATGAGCCTGCAGGTATGATGAGTGCCCAAGGGCTGGTCATGGAGTTTCCCAAACACAGCTGACTCCAGAGTCACAGGGCACAGTGGGGCATGCTGTGGGAAACACTGGCCCAAATGGGAGGGTTTTTACTGAACAAAAGACCAAGGACCCAGAATGAAGTATTTGCTTCTTATTCATTGGGTTACTCTAAAACACATCAATCATCAGGATCAAAACTATCTTTCTCAGAAAGATCAGAAGAAAAAAATAACTATATGGAATCAAAAACTTTTATTCAGAATAAACATTGGCAAAATGAAGGTAGTTGTCTCAAAAATGCAGGGCCACAGAGTATTCAGAAAGAGATTAGAAATAATTTTAAAAATATTTTGCTATAGATTAAGATGATTTGAAACAACAATCATTAGCTATAAAATGTACGATACATAATCACACTTAAAAATAAAAGTGATAATCTTGAGAGGATTTGCTTGCCCAGGTGGCAGGAAATCAAAAGCCCTGAGAACTCAAATGCTGCTTTGACACGCACATCCAGGGCACAATCGGAAGTGACTAGACTAGTGCTAACCAGACACCATAAGGACTTGCACGCTAAGGTACCTCTGTGGTTGTCACTGTTTCGAGCAATATGACTAAGTCCTTATGACCCCATCAGTTAGGACTTCCACTGAGGGGAGCGACAGCATTCTAAAACACTTCATTGGGATGGCATCTGACTCTTCAGGTTGGCAAGTCTCATGAGGCACTGCTCCCTCCACTGCCTCCTGGCAGCCAAGTGCTCAGGGTCAGCTGGGACTTTCACACACATGGCCTGGGTTCAGGGAAAAGAAAAGACAAAAAGAAAATATAAACAAATGGGACTATATCAACTAAAACATTTTAGACAGCAAAGAAAACCATCAACAAAACAAAAAGACAACCTACCAAATGGAGAACATATTCACCAGTGACACATCTGATAGGAGGTTAATATCCAAAATTTATAAAGAACTCATACAATTTAATATCAAAAGACCCCAAACAATCCAATTAAAAAAAGGGCAGAGGACCTGAATAGACACTTCTCCAAATAGGACATATAGATGGCAATAGTTGTATGAAAAGATGCCCAATGTCACTGATCATCAGAGAAATGAAAATTAAAATGACAATGATATATCACCTCACCCTGTCAGAATGGCTGTCATCAATAAACCAACAAACAACAAGTGCTGGTGAGGATGTGGGGAAAGGGGAACCCTTGTGCACTGTTGGTGGGAATGCAAATTGGTGTAGCCACTGTGGAAAACAGTATGAGGTTTCTCAAAAAATTAAAAATGTAACTACCTATGACCCAGCAATTCCATTTCTGGGTATATATCTGGAAAAATTCAAAACATAAATTCAAAAAGATATCCTTATATTCACTGCAGTATTATTTACAATAAAAACAACCCAAGTACCCATCAATAGACAAATGGATAAGGAAGAGATGGTACATATACACAATAGAATATTACTCAGCCATAAAAAAACAGAATGAAACCTTAGCATTTGTGACAATATGGATAGATATAGAGGATATTATGCTATGAAATAAGGCAAAGAGAGAAAGATAAATACCATATGATTTCATTCGCATGTGGAGTCTGAAAAACAAAATAAACAAAATAGAAAAAACTCACAGACAGAGAGACTAAAACTGATGGTTGCCAGATAGGAGAAGGATTTAGGGGAATGGGTGAGAAAGATTAAGGGATAAGAAGTAAAAACTGGCAGTTACACAACAGTCATGGGAATGTAAAGCATAGCACGGGATATATTCCATGAGAGTGTAAAACTACATATGGTGCTGGGTGAGCACTAGACTTATCAGGGGAAACACTTTGTAAATCATATAATTGTCTAACCACTATGCTGTACACCTGAAAATAAAATAAAATAAGATTGAATATAAACTGCAAGTAAAAACTTCTAAAAATAAAAAAGAACAAAGCAGCATGAAGAGGAGGTAATTTAGCAGAAGCATAAGTGTTGCTCCTACTTGTGCAAACTGCATTTGCTTTCAAAGACAAAAGGAGAGGAGTAAGCCTTCAGTGAATAAGAGCTTTCTGAAACCAGAGACTCCAACTCCTTAGAGACAAGTCACAGTGAGCTCCTAGTTCACTGGTCACACTGCTCTTAAGGTCTCTGAGGACCATGGCAGGACTGGGGACTGCAAAGTGAGGGATGAGGAGCCATCAAAAGCAAAGGCAAAGATTCTAGATGCAGATAAAATGTCCCTACAACACAGAGCTTCCGCTCAGTCCACACAACTTTCTGTAGTCAGACCATGTACCTGATGAACCTTTTCAACCGTGGCCCCAGAAAACTCTGGAATGGGCCCGAAAGTCTTGAGGACACGTTTCATGCTTTCGCCGTATCTGTCACAGTAGCTTAACATACCTGAAACCATATGAACACAACAGTCCACAAAATTAGCCAGAACATTAGAGAACTCCCAACTAAGATATTCTTTTCTTCCTGTAAGGGAAGAAAAGGAGATAGGCAGTGAACAGGATTAGCCGGCGCTGGGGACTGAGGGCCCTCATCATGAGTCAGTCACTCGTCACGTTTTCTCTCAGATCTCAGAATCTTGAAAGCCCTTGGGGCCTGCCGTTCTACCTTCCTCAGTGTACCCCACAGGAATCCACTCAGCCTAGTTCCTGCATTATCCCATTAAGTCCTATGTTCACCAAGAAAGGTACCTTAAACAATGCATCTACAAGGTTACTTGTATAAATGGTTTCAATGTATTTTCTAAGAACTGCAAATGTCACAGTTCACAAATCTTTTCCCATTTTACTCTGTACTCTTGACTTCTAGTTACAACTTGGTTGAGTACCTACAAGGCAGCAGACACTGTTTAAAATATATTTTTTATTTATTTATTTTTAGAGAGGGGGGGAAGGGAGAGAGAAAGTCAGGGAGAGAAACATCAATGTAGGAAAGATATTGATTGGTTGCCTCTCACACACCCCCAACCAGGGACCTAGCCCACAACCCAGGTATGTGCACTGACTGGGAATTGAACTGGCAAACCTTCAGTTACCAGACTGGCGCTCAGCCCACTGAGCCACACCAGCCAGTGCAGTGGCATATTCTTTAATGTAGGCTCAGAGTGTGGCCAGTGGAAGACAGCCCTGTCACTCAAGCTCAAGCTGCCTCTGAGCCTAGTCTACAATGCTCTCCAACTGCTTCTGCAGCTTCCTGGTCCTAAGGAACCCAACCATATTCTCAAATGCTGAGATATACTCCTAGGATTTTGATGGAGAAACCCATGAAGAAGATGCTCACTCACACAGGACAGAGGAAGAAGAAGCACAGTAACTTAGAAGCAGCTGTGGGTTGTGTGTGGCTGAATCTGAGTCCTTCAGTTAAAGTAAGACATGCACAGAGACTAAAGTAGTCTAGTGGTCTCACCTCCCAGCACACGGAGCAGGCCCGCCGGGACAGTCTGCTCTTGGCGTTGCTCCCCTCCCTGCCTGGGAGGCAGCAGGGCTGGGCCAGTGTAGGCACGTGTGGGAAACAAGTCCCATCAGAAGCCGACCCTGGGTGCACATAGAAGAGGTGTCTCTAAGTTCTGGGCCTGCTGGAGACACGACTGAGCCACTCACTATGCCACCCTTGGCCTAGTTCCATCTTTCACAACCAGAAAGGTTGGTCAGTCAGGTTAAAAGGTAACACAGGAACAAATGAACAGCAGAATTTGCAAAGATCCCTGAGCTTGGCTTTCATCCACCCCAGAAAAACTGTTTTAAATTAATGTTAAATAAAAACCATCACCACAAGATATTCTTTAAAAAAAAAAAGACAAATTTCTTTGGGATTTAGTTTTGGTGGACCCACACTGTTGTGAAAGACTGAATTCACTGAATTGCAGTTTTATTTTCCTTCTCTTTTAGTGTGCTAAAATTATATCAAAATTACTCTTAGAAGAGAAATTGTTTTGAAGGGTAAAAAATTCAAAATATACCAACTTTATGACATTAGCACCTATAATTAAGTGGTGAAACTCTCATTTTAAAATAAGGGGTTTCATTTCATTTAACACAAGTATAATCTGACAATTCAGAATTCCAGAAGACTTTCTAAAGGTTCCAGCCCTGGCCAGCTATCTTAGAGGGCTCATCAGCATTTCCAGAACACAGAAAACAACCTTTACATTTATTTCCTTTGGAAATTAAACATTTTTTTCACTTCATCTATGTATTTGTTTATTCGAACTAAAGGTGGTAAAATCTAGACACACATAGTTGTTTCTTTTGGGGGGCAAAGATCACAAGACTCAAACAAGTTGTAAAGGTGTTAAATGAGAAGAAAACAGGAAGGCTGGCTGGGGCTATGTATGTGCAGGGGGACAGAGGCCTGCTGGGACCCTCCCGGAGCCACTTCTGTCTCCTTGTCCTCGCTGAGCAGCAAGAAGCCATGGGTGCAATTCAAGGGTTGTGTTTCACGTCTGGATCACTTCACATTTTCTGAACAAGGGTTCACCTTTCAGTGTCCCTGTAAAGTCATCCGAATCGCCCAGGGGCTTTCAAGAGCTCTTTTCTCCCGCCTTTTATAAAATTTGTGGCTTTAAAAGGGTACTTATCTCTTTAAGATAGAGTAAAACACAGTAAAATTCTTTGTAATTCATAATTTCCCCCCAACTTTTCCAGGAAGCCAATGAAAACTTCAGTCTTACAAATATTAAAACCCTTTCCACAGTACACTTGGTTCATTGTGGGGGGGTGGGGGTGGGTGGGCAGTCTCACTGAGCTCATGGTGATGGCAAGAAGCCACACAGCCAGCATGTGAGTGGAAAACCCAACACCACAGGACGGCTCTCCCACTAGTTTAAAAGTACAAGTTCATGGTGACTTGGTGTCACAATTATTTACAATGTCCCAGCAAATTCATTACCACACTGGTATTTGCAGTATCTCCCCTTCCATTGGAGCAGTATAAGAGAAGGATTGAGCGGGGATCTTCTCAAATAGCAATTTCAGTGGAAATGAAAAGAAAAAGCCACTTCACCTTTTATCCCACAGCCTGTCCCTCCTCTGTATTACTATGGAGTGAACCTCCCCTATGTTTTCCTTTTCATGCTTTCATACCCTCTATTCTGTTCAACCATGTACAGTACTTTCAACAACTCTCAGGGAGTTTAGCTATTTCAAAGACTTTGAACATAATTTCTTAAGAGATGCTTATATGGAATAAGGAGAAACAGGAGAAAGAACTGATTATCAAAAGATTGGATTTAGCTTCTCTTGCTTCTTTCTTTGGCTATGGGCCCTGAAGGTGAGACAGTGCCGTGAGCCTTCAGCACAACCCAAGGTGATGGAGTGGCAGAGAGCTGTGCCATCTGTCCCATCTGTCTTAGTTGCATTTACAGAGCAGGCACCTGTCTGCGAGGCCAGTGTCACAGTGGAGGCAGCAGCTGGGATATGACCTGGGTGTTGTTTCTTGGAGAGCCCTAATTGCTACCCACACCAGAGGAGTCTGGTTTTCACACAGCCTACAAACCCACCCTCATGTGAATTCACCTGCCTTTAAGAGACAGAACTATTAGGAAAGATCAAAAAGGCCCAAAGCACAGGGACATTACCTAATGTGGGTGTTACTTTTGAAAAGCAGCCAAAAGACAAAGGAAGCATGCTGGCCTCCTGTTTCTTAGTTGCTATTTTATGAGATTAAAAACAAATCGTCAAATATTTTTACCCCTCTTAGATAAACTGTAGCTTTTAAGACTAATAACTAGCCTTAACTTGAGATGCTGGCTTTATGAAAATAACTTCAGAAAAAAGAAAACTCTCCCGACTCTAATCTTGATATATCCTGGGTGACAATGTCAGGAGTCATACCCATTTCCAACGGTCCTGAGCCCGATCTTATAACTGTTTAACTCTGTTCCATGGAATGCTCTGAAGTTGAAAACTACATCCGTCTACCATTATCATATTCAGTCAATTAGGTTTTCTTATCAAATTTCCTTTGTGTGAAAAATTGTTATGGGCTACGATGTTTGATTCCTGAGTTTCTGGTTTCATCGGCTTCAGTTTCTACTTGTTTGAGAGTCAAAGCAATTCTCAGGCCTTTCCCTATCTGTTACTTCTGATACCTGAATTATCTTATTTTTCTCAAGAAGAAAAAACATGGCGATTTTCCAGCAATGTCCTCACATATCTCAAATGCTTCAGTACGTTCATCAATTTTAAGGTTCTGGTTGAAAAACAGTGAAAAATTATCCGAGACTTTATTTTAACGATATTTCAAAACTCTGGTTTTACTTCTGCCCTGGTTGGTGTGGCTCAGTGGATTAAGTGCTGGCCCATGAACTGAGTGGTCACTGGTTTGATTCCCAGTCAGGGCACATGCCTGGGTTGCAGGCCGGGCCCCTGATTATGGGTGTGTGAGAGGCAACCAACTGATGTTTCTCTCCTTCTCTTTCTCTTTTCTCTGAAAATTGATAAAGAAAATCTTTTTTTAAAAAGACAAATTCTGGTTTCACTTTCATGAATTCTGTCTTTACATTATCCTCCTACATTCAACTGTTATCCTACCACAAAGGTAACATGCGGGTGCCAGGTGAGAATCCCCTCTCCCTTTAGCTGGGTGTTAAGGAAGAATCAAGTCACCTACTGAAACACATTTGCGTGACACATGACTAACCCACTCAAAGCCCCAGGTGTGCACCTGCTGTGTGCAAGAATATAGCTGGTAAAGCTGTCTGGAGTTATCCATTGGAAATTGTATTTCATTAATTACTGCAGTGAAAATTGATTGAAGTATTACCAAAACCTCGGGAAATGATAAAATCTAAGACAGACTCCCAGAGGTCATCTACTCCAACTTCTGACCTCACTGCGAGATTCCTATCAACATCCAAACATCCTACTCACAGCATGACCTGTCCTTCCAATCAGTTCCACTTACTAGAAATTTCTCCCTGCCATGTGCTGACCCCAAACCTGTCTGCCTGCCATTCCCAGTCTTTCATTCTGGTTCAACTCCCACAAAAGTCATGACAGACAGATATGCACACACACACACACACACACACACACACACACACACACACTATTCTGGTCACTTCTGGATCAGCTTCAGTTTCTCGATATTTTTGTTAAATGTGCAGAATGGAGCCAAATACAATATTCCTTTTCTCTTTCTGCATATGTCTTACAAGTTAACGATTATGAAAAACAACACACAATATTTATAGAAATTTATGACAACACAGAAAAGTAAAAAGGTAATAAAAGTTGCTGAGAATTTCAACACCAAGAGATAGCCATTATAATACTATTTGAGACATTTCCCTAGATTTTTATACAGGGCTTTTTTGATGCATTGTTTTAATTTGGTGTAGGTTTTATTCTTGTTTTTCAAATGATCTCTTCTTTTTAAATGGCTTAAAACCTGGTGGACAGTTTCATTCTTGGAAGCTTCTCACCTGTCTCAAGTGACTGTACTTTTAGAGTCACCAGATCATGAGCTCATACCTACCTCCTGCTTGCCCTTTGAAGTGGCTTCCAGGGTAACCAATGGCCCAACTTGGCCACGGACTGAGGGCTCCCAGAAAGAAGTCTACAGCCCAGTCACATTTGCAAGCTGCCCATATTTAGGCAGAAGGTAAGTCCAACAGAGTTTCATGTGGTTACTTCCCTACTTTTCTTTTCTTTTGCCTCTAAATAATTTCATTATCTTTCTCAGGAAAATACTACTTTATCTTCTCTCAGGCTGGATGATAGGCAGCAAAGTCTCTACAACATTGCCCACCTCTCCTTCTGGTCCTTGCCTGAGTGCTGTCCTGCACAGGGCCCAGGACACAGCCATCGTCCTGCCTTGATCATGAATGACCAGGGCTGGCCACCATCCCCTGTACATGATACCGTTTCTTTTCAGTTGTAATAAAAAACAACCTCTGATTACTTATGAAATGCATAAAAACTCTACACAGCACAAAATTCTCATGCAAGCCCCTACCTTCTGCATTGAGATGCATGGTTTCCAGGGGTCCCATGAACGCATAGCGCAGGCCGAGGCCGTGAGACATGACGAGGTCCAGGTCACTCGGAGACACCATTCCTTCCTAAATGGTGGAGAGGGAGCGGCACACAATGAATCCTCTGGAAA
Source organism: Trachops cirrhosus (assembly GCA_028533065.1). Classification (NCBI taxonomy): domain Eukaryota; kingdom Metazoa; phylum Chordata; class Mammalia; order Chiroptera; family Phyllostomidae; genus Trachops; species Trachops cirrhosus. Next base: position 87,285,455 of record CM052539.1, read on the forward strand.
GATCGCTTTCCTATGGTCACTTCCATGGTAACTAGGGCAGGACCCAAAAACACTTTCCAGGCACTATAATAGTGTTTTCATCAAGTTTTGCATGATGAAACTATAATATATGAATGAATCCTGAAAAGAGACTATTTTGTGAAATGTCAAATACCAATTCACGTTTTCCATAGCTGTAATCAATCTTGTCCTGTACTGGGCCCAATTCCACTGTCTTCCCTTCTCACAACCCACGTCTCACTTGCAACTCTGGCAAAGTGGGGTAGGATGAAGGGAAAGGAAAGAAATGAACAGGGAACTGGAGGAAAAGAGCAAGAAGGCTTTTCTATACATCCATTAAGATCTGGGGCTGTAAGACTGGAGCCATCAAAAGAACTGCAAAGTTGCTCTCCAGGCTGTGCTGCCTGCACACCCAGCTTTGTTCAGCTTTTAATGAGCCTGTAAAGAATGATATTCTTTGATGAAATGCAGCTTAGAACTGGGTGTTTGTTGGCAAAGGTGAGGCCCTAGAATCTTCTGCAAATGCAAATTGCAAAGCAAGAGGCACAGTCGTTAGGCTTTTAGGTTGCATGTCAAATTGGCCATTGGTGTGAATTGGTCTCCTCCTCACATCCTTCTGGAAGAAGCAGCAATGCATTAGACATATTTGCATCACTGGGCCCTTCACTGACAGCTCAGTCCCCTCCGAGGGTTATTTTCACCATGGCGTTTCAGCTGTAAGACAGACATGGAGGACACTGTCCTGTTTTCCCAAGTTGTCACTGGTCAGACAGGTGTGATGACCGTGAGCTCTCCAGCTCCCATCTCCTGGGTGATCCCTTACACACAGAGTGCTGTGGGTACAGACACAGCTCCTGCCCCACGGCCAGGCCAAACTGCTTCAACAAGAGACCATGCACTGTGTTGTCACTCAGACACCTCTTCCACTGGCAACCTGGGTGGCTCTGCTCCCAGGGGGAGAGGATGAAGAGCTCAGCTGTGGAAATCTCAGTTCTGCCCCTACCCCAGGGCACACCCACACACTGTCCACCCAGCTCCCTAGAATAGGCTCAGACACATGGCCTACCCTACATTGCCTGTTATTCTGGGTTACAGAGCAAATCCTTCCCCCTTCCCTGGAAGGCTACCTTGTTGGAGACAGTGTCTGGGATGGGGGCGAGATGTTCATCACAGGTGTACCATGGTCTTGAGGCCCTCCAAACAGCCCTGGGGGGGTCTGGGCCAGGCTCTCTATGCTCAGGAACTCCTCCCCTGGGCCAAGTGACTTCTAAAGTCCCAGACTTCAAAATCACCCAAGAGGCAGAAAGGGGATTTGTACCCCCAACCTCCAAACTCCATGGCCTGCAGTCCAGCAGCTGAGGGAGAAACGCCAGCTATCTCAGGTCTATGCAGGTGTCTGGACCTCCCAAGAGGCAAGGAGGAGAAGCAGAGGGGTGTTTGGACCAAAGAACCAAAAAGACAGAACCACCTGCAAGGGGCAGTGTGGTTTAGGTGTAAGGGGAAACTTGTTTGAGGGAACCATTCTCCATCTAATTTGATGTATGAGATAAAGATGTGCACAAACCGTGAACGCATGGTTCAGAGAATGAAGACATGGCCTGCAGTCACCACCATGTCCACCTTCCTGATCCCATCATTCCCAAAGACAAACATCTGACTTTTGCTAATAGCCATTTCTTTTAAGATTTGCCATCTATGTTTACATTCCTAAACAACAGGGTGTGCTTTTTACCTATTTTCATCTTCTTTGAAATGAATAAGACACTGCATTCTTTTGTGACTTGCTTCTTTCATGCAAACTCATGCTTTAAGGCTCTGTGCATGTGCACAGCTGTAGTCTGTCAGTCCTTGCTGGTGCATGAACACCAGAGCCGAATCACCCATCCTGCTGTCCATGTACCTCTGGGTTTTTTCTAGCTTGCAAGTGCTGTAAACAGGGCTGCTGAGAGGGCTTCATGTCCAAGCTTAACTGCTGTCCCCTGGTGCACACATCACTGGCTGTGGGGGATAATGCTAAGCTGCTTCCCAAAGCAGCTGCACATGTGTCCTGCCTCCTCCAGTGGTGCACGGATGGTCCCATCATTCCACATCTCTGAGGCCACAGCACTTGGTGGCCTCATGCTTGCAAACTTTTGCCAATCTGGTTGGCTACTGTGGTACCTTACTAGGCTACCTATTAGTTCTAACTCATCCAACCATGAGTTTATCTGGACTGCTCATGGCAGCAGATTAATTTATTGTGCCCTGGCTGGTGTGGATCAGTGGATTGAGCGCCAGCCTGAAAACCAAAGGGTCGCCAGTATGGTACCCAGTCAGGGCACATGCTGGGATTGCGGGCCAGGTCAGCTCCCCAGTAGGGGGCGCACAAAAGGCAACCACACGTTTATGTTTCTCTCTCTCCTTTCCTTCCCCTGTCTAAAATAAATAAATAAAACCTAAAAAAAATGTATTGTTTATTTGAATGCTGACAAGTTTCACCTCCCTTCACTTCTGATAGCAAAGCTGTAAGGAGGGAGGGGCAACAAAGGAAGGAAATAATAGACAAAAGCTCGCAGTGATTCTCTAAGCCCTGGGGACAGGAGGGGTGGCTTTGGCTCCTTCTCCAGGCTTCCCACAGGCATCTGCGGTGGCACCTGGCCCCCATGGGCTCCAGAATGCTGGGAAAGGCAGCCAGGCGGGGGCCCTGCAGACTCTCCCTTACCCTGGCTTCCAGGCCTACATTCCACAGCCTGAAGTTCACAATGGCAATCAAACTGTGAGGGATGTACACAGGAAAGCTGTCTCACACTTGCAGTGCTGTTTGCCTTGGCTCTTTTATAACCGTGCTTAGTGCTTTTAGGGTTGACTTCAAAAGGATTTCAAAATACCCAGAAAGGGAGCCACCCAAGGGCGGTTAGTTTTTGATTTGTAAGTATCATGTGAGCTAACAGTGGCCCCAGCCACAGAAAGCCTTAGAGGGACTCTCCACGCTACATCATCACGCAGGGGAGGAGCCTTGCCTCCTGCCAATTCCCAGATATTTTCTGCTCCCTCTTGGCCTGTCTGTGAAAGGGTTCTCTACTTTTATCAGTTACTATTCATTAGCTGAACAAGTTAGAAAATGGAAAACATTTTACTGTCTTCTCTTCCTATTCTTTCTGCTGCATTTGCATTACTGAAGTAGATTTCTCTAAGTTTGAGTTTTTACCCAGAAACTAAATCCAGAGAAAAGAAACAGAAGTGATTCAGCTAAGATGCTCACTGAGGCAGTTTACCCTCACTGCACTCCACACTGAATGAAAGGGTCATGGGTGGAAGGTTTTGAAGTTCAAGTTGCTTAATTTTACTGTTGAGCTTCATTCCTCTGAGTGGGACCAGAGTTTTCCATCCCAAAATATACCTTTTGGAATATTGATTACTTTAAGCTGATTATTTTTAAGAAACAAAAGATTCAGAAAGAAACTTTGATCCTCCCCGCCTTTAACTTCCAAAATAAATTCAGATAGGAAAACCTGCTTCAGGAAGAGACCCTCAGCATAGTGACCTTAGCATATGAGAAGTTAGTGGCAGACAGGGAGGATCCAAGGAACAGCCTGTTTGTTGGACTTCTCTCCTGTGCCCTGCGGTTTCTGGGTGGCTCAGCAAGAATTTGGTGACCACACGTTTGCTCCTTTTCATCTAACCTGTGAATTGCCTGCCTCCCTTGTGAAGTCCCAGACCCCTGCTTCCCTCTCCTTGGTCCAGAATAGCACTGAAGCCGCACTGCCCATGTGTCCTCAGGTCCCACATTCTTGCGGAACCCATGTATGCACATCCCAAAAAAATCTGGTCATTTTCTCATGTTAATTTGATCATTACTAGGACAGCTGGAAGATCTTAGAAAGGTGGGAGGAAAATTACTTTTCCATTCCCACACCACCCAGAGACTTAATGACATCTGGGGCCTAAGTGTTAATATTATCAGGATTAATTACAATACATAATCACAATGGTATAAAAGGCAGAAACAAGGGCTTGAGTTGAGCCCATGGATCTGACGGATGATTCCTCAGAAGCAATACACTTCACACTGTTTGAAGGTTAAAACCCTACCCCACTCCAGGGTATCTGTGGTTCAACCAACATTTGTCAGTACAGCTGTCAGCAGTTCCTCCACTCCATGGTAAAATTCTCAAGTCACACATACAAAGAAAAGCCCTATGTGGTTCAAAGATTCCTAAAACTCATACAGAGTGGCTAACTCTAATGTCACTGTTAATTCAAAACCTGGCTGCAACACGTCTGAAAAAATCACCATGCGAGGAGAGTCCGGCCCAAGTGGTGAGGAATCCCCTTTACTGAGAAAATTCTAGCTTCTACTACCTTTAGTTAAAAGCTAACTTACCACAATCAACACAAAGTCATGATTAAGACACACGTGTTGTACCTGGCATGCTTGGGAGGTGGAGAATTGGGGGGTGTGGGGAATGGCACAAAACTGCCGCGCATGAATAAGGAGCAAACTCAAGACACTTAATAAAGTACTCAATTACTGTGATAAAAACTCTAAGTTTAATTCAAGGCCTGGGGGTGTATCAGTCAGGGTCCTACCAGAGAGAACCAGTAGGTTATATATATGGAGAAAGATTTATTACAAGGAATTGGCTTTTGCAATTATAGGCAGGGGCAAGTCTGAAATCTGCAGCAGGTGCTGATGGTGGAAACCTCAGTTTCTCCTCTTAAGGCCTTTCAACTGATGGGATGAAGCTCGCCCAGGTCACTGTGAATAATCTCTTTTAATAAAGTAAACAAATTATAGAAGCTCTCTAGCCTAGCCAAGCTGATTGTCACAAGGGACAGAGTAGAAGTTCAGACATGGTCCTCACCTTCAGGTATCTTGGAACTAGCACTTGGTTTGTGGGATCGGGTGGGGGGAGAAGACACATTTAATGATTACCAATAGGCAAAATGTTGATGGGTGTAGTGGTTCTTGATCTTTCAGACAGACACCAAGAAAAGGAGAGGCGGGGCAGTCTTGCAGAGTTTAAGGGTGCAGTATTTGATGAATGAATCTCTTGTATTTCCTCCATTGATTACAAACTACACAGAATTATTTTTCCTTCTCTCTAATCATCCCATTCTCATATTAAATTTTTTATTCAATCCCCATATTTTTTGCACACCCTCATTTTCACTTACTGTTCTTGTGTATCTTCATGCCATCTTTCCTTGTCCAGTTTTTTTCATTAACCTCCAGCTTTTGATCTATTTTGTTTCACTCTACTTTTCACCGCACTTCCACCAGGAACACAGACTTGGGCCCCAGGAACAGGGACTAGGTCATGTACAAGTCCTCCTACTCCTCCCAACCAGAGCTGCTGGGCATCAATCCATTGTCTTAACTGAGAAACGGGGGCAGGAAAAGCTGTATCTCAGGTAAATGCTGGGTAATGAGAGGTTACATACAAAGGTGTGAAGCAGGCAATGGACTTGTTCAGTGTCACTGTGGTCAGAGGCCAAAGAGAAAGGGGCTACAGACAACTGTGCTTGAACAACAACAACAACAACAACAACAATAATAATAATAATAAAAGAAAAGGATTACAGGTAGAGGGCTCAGCTCAGTCTCTGATTAGAGCAAGGACGGAACAAACTTAAACTGGGTGAGCTCCTCATTTCCAAACATATTTCAAAGATGGGCTAGATGAGAATAATCACTGGTGTAAAAATGACTCAAGTACGAGTGAGGGATACTACACTCTTTTTTGGAAACACCTAGCCCTGGGGTCAGAGATAATACAGTTACAGATCTTGAAGTTAAATTAAGAATGTCATGATGATTCATGGCTCTTCTCACGAGAAGCTAACTAGAATGTGAGTCCACTCCCCTGGTTTACTTAGACTTCTGAGATCTTTCTATGCTCCTCACAAGCATTAGTTTTCCTACAGTTAATCCGAATCTGGCTGCAAGCAAGAGTGAAAAGACACAATCAGACCCACCTACCCACACTACCTTCCAGATGAGGCAAATACAAGACTTTAATAAGCAGTAAAGAAAAGACAGCTAAGTGCTGCCCACACTTGCTCAAGGGCTGTGGCTGGGCTGTAGAGCTGGTCAGCCTCATGCCAATGCCTACAAGCTTTCTTAGGTGTGGGGCACAAACATTCCTGCAGAACGACTCAGTCAAACTTTGCTAAGTCATAGAAGAGCTGACTGAACACCACATTTAACTGAGGCAACAGGACACTGAGTCAGAGCCAGGAAGCACCCACTGTGCAGAGCCTGGGGAGGTGCTCAGGGGAGGAGACCGAGTGCAAGATGGACATGCCACCAGGCTGTGGGACACCGAGCCACACATTCCACTGATGGCCAGAGGTGTGGGTTAAACCCTCTGCAGACATTTTGGCTACACCTATCATATCATAGAAGCACAACAGGGAAACTCAATGCCAGAAAGAATTCCATGAGAAGACTCTACAAGGAGAGACAGTGCATGCAAAGGGGCTCAGGAAGCATTATCAAGGCAGAAGATTTGAAGCTACCTTAAAATAAGATTAAATTTTAAAAAGATCAACTGAGTGAAATATCATGAAGCAATTAAAAAAATACCTGAGGAAAGTATTCTTAATAGAAACTAGACAGGAACACAGAAAAATAAAAGCCACTTGACTTAGGATAAGGGAAACACAGGTGGTATTTTTCTCTTTGAATATTCTTTAAAATAAATCTCTTACATAGAAACAAATCAAACAATTGAAGAGACAAAGAGGAAAGACTTTTGTTCTAATGCCAGGGATGTTCCAGAGCTCTTTAGGTCCCAGGGGTCAACACTTGGGCGTGTTTTTTCGTGCTGTGCTGTGCTTGTAACAATGCTTTCAGGGAGAAAAACAGTATTATAGAGCCTGAAAGAATGGAAAAGGTCTTGAACTTAAAAACAAACACAGCAAAAGAATCTATCTTTTTGTGCAAATGTGAAGAAGTGTTCTACCGTTCAACAAGGGCAAGGATCCTTTCATTGTCAGGTCTTCTGGGAATAAAATGTTTTACAAAGACATTTGAACCAAAGAATATAAGCCCTGCTCCAAAACCAAATGCACAGCACATCCCCTCTCTGTGCCCAGGTCCAGGTGCCAGGCCATGGAAGTGAAGACGACCAACGAGGCTGCACAGTGTGAGCTGCCGCCTGCAGCTGCCCTTCTGGGCTTTTCCTCTTGAGATCCCCTCACCTTCCTTTAATCTTCGATTCCAGAGGCCCATTACCTCCTCCTGCCTGTTAACTTTCCAACTCACAGTGGAGGAGCTGAAATGCACCATTTATAATCACTGATGAATTATCTGTTGGTGGTCATTACTGGTCAGGTGTCAGCATAATGGCCTTTTCATTTACTTTTCTTTTAGAGTTACAACACTAATGTAGAAGCTCTTACTTTAAACTCTACTAAAGCGATCCCAGGCAGACCAAGCAGGTTTTCTTTTAATTAAGTATGTGGTTGATTGTTTTCATTATGCTTGTCTGGTAAAGGGGCTGGAAGTGTCTCCAAAATAATAAATCTGCTTTCAATAGGGCTTTGTTGCTAACCAATTTGGCTAATGAGAAAGTTACCTTCCATAAAGTAATACACACAATTATAAAAATGGTCTACATCTTAAAGACACCAGCTTCCAGAAGTCGTTCTAATTGACTGATGACTCCCAGCCAGCAAACCACATTTCCAGACAGAAGATAATTCACTGCTGCAGCACTCACATCCTCACCAATGGCTCTGGAGAAAAGTCACACACTGTGCACACCTTCTTCAGTCACCAGCCTTCTTGGGAGAGTCCTGCACTCCCCAAGCCCCACATCCTATGCATGGTCTCATATCCTGAGCCTCAACTAGATTGGGTCTTCCCAACCACATGGCTGACTCCACATTGCCTATGAATGGCCTCTACGTAACTGACCCTCATCCAGTGGTCAGAGCTGTGCCATGGGTGTGGGTTCTGATACAGTTCTGGGACTTCTTAAAATGCCAAGACCCTTGTTGTCCATTCAGTGCTTCCCTGTAGATGAAAAGCATCACCCTCTCTTTGAACAAAAGGCCATAGGTAGAAAGCTCGCCCAATTGGAAGCCAATGAGGAAGCAGGTCTCAATCTATGTGGAGGCTGGTCCTGGCAATGGAGGTAACACATCTGCTCCAAAAGCCCTGAAGTGCCCACAGGAGTCCTGACTGAGCTGGAACACAGACATGGGTGGAGCGAAGGAAAACGACAGTCATGACAGGTGGGCTTTGGTAAACTGCATGTCCTGAGAAAGCTAGAGAAGTGAGAGCCAAGAGAACGCCTTAGCGTCTTGAGCTGATGAACCTGCTGCCATAGACAAGCCAAGCCCCAGGCTCTGAAAGGCAAGAAAGATAGAGGCCAGGTGAGCACAAGGGCAATGAACCCAGGGGTGTGAGCGAGGCAGAATGGTCAGCATGTTCCACTTGCTAGAGGGCAAAAGACGGTTCCCCCAGCCTCATGCTTACCACTGTTTGGGTGTATTTCCAGGAGATTAAATACATAATGTAGAAATGTCAGAAAGACATCTTGGAAAAAGTTTGGCTGGGTGAATTTTTGACCTGGAGAGAAAAGGAAAAGAAAGGCATGATAACCCAGGGCAAATGGTGATGGGGAGTGGGAAGACTGTGTCCACTGTACCTGAAACTGGGCAGAAGAACACAAAAGAAGGAACCACACAGAAACAAACAACAAAACCAAAATGACTAAAAGATAAAGAACAAAAAAAGAAACAAATAGAAGAAAAGAAATAGAAAGAGACAAAATATAAAAAAGAAGGAACCACAGACTATGGATGAGACAGGCAAGAGTGCAACAGAACCCAAGCTGGGACTCAGGGTGGGACCTCCTGTGGGACGAGAAGAGAGAGAAAGCTAACTGCCTTCCTTCAGGAAGAAAGCTAACTACCTTCCTTCCTTCCTTCCTGTGTGAGGCTGGGAGAGCTGCCCAAGTGGATCCTAAAGGGGGGCCCCAGCCAGCACTGCAACAGGGAAACAGAGGTGACTCATTCCTAAGACATAAGGCTCAGGGCAGGGTAAGGTAAGGTGCTCAGAGATTCCCACAGCCCAGTGGGCAAGGCTGCTGCAGGCTAGTTTTCTCAACCACAGGAGATTCACTCAGACACTTTATACATGATTTCTTTAATAAAATTAAAACCTTAAGCTCTTAAGTTTAAATTTTAAAATCCATCATATGCAGAAACTCCTACAGCTGAGAGTGTGGTGTGGAGGGCCTTGCTTCTCTCTTGGCTCCTTTAACTCCCCTTCATGTCCTGGCCCGTTGTTCTACATGCCTCTTCTTGCCAAGTACATAGATGTTGCCACTGTCTGTACCATAATATTTCACTCAAGTCTCAGCTTTTTTCTGCTGCACAGGTGCCAGGGTAGCCATAGCCTGAAGCACTGCATAGTGTCTTCAACACTCCCTCCAAAGGAAAAATTCAACAGAGCTCCACCTTCCAGCTACCTGGAAGCAACCGAGTGCCTGGACTGTGCTTTCTCTTGATGAGACTCTGAAGCCACAGGACAACTGCTGCCTCCTCGGTCCCAAAATCTGTGAAATAAGTGACTGAGCTGCTCTAATGTCTTCTTTTCATCCTCATTGCCCCATTTTGTACTGTTTTTCCTTCCAAGAGTAGAAGTCTGAGTAATGGGCAGATGATGTCACAAGGCCCCTGCTAAGGGTGATATGTAAGGAAAAATGCCATCAGAGGAATGATAGGGCCTCCCAAGACTGTCAGAAAAAGACAGGCCGTGGAGGCAGCATGCTGTTGGAGATGTGAGAAAGAAACATTCTGGAGATTAATGAGAACTAGACCCAGGTTGATACTGGTTTATGAAAGGAGAGAAGACCAAAGACTGCCTACCTCTTCGTGGCCTCAGCACATGTAAAGGAAATGTAAGAGGTCGTGATAGCACTAAATTTACAATTTTAGGTCATCTTTCTGTCCCTAAAATATGTTTGCCTCAGCAGTTGGTCCCCTTTGTGTCACCTCTCCACCATAAAGAAGCTCGTTGTGCACTGTAACTTAAGGGTAACAATTCCTCATGTGCAGGTTGCTTGTTCCCTGGCCAGCAAGGGCCCCTGACCCCTAGCCCTGCCCCAGGAGGATGCAAGGCCTCTTGAATAAAAGGACACTGACCGTTTTGCCTCTTACTCTGAAGGAACCTGCTTCCATTCACATAGGCCCATAACTAATAAGAGGAAACCTGACCATAACTCATATCCCTGTCCCAGAATCGAAAGGCTAGATGAGGGTGGCAGGTAGTGAGTGTGTGGCCAACATGACAAGACAACGCTGTCTGGGGCTTGGGAAGGCCAGTTCTGGTTTGAACCAGTAATTCACATCCTCTGGGCAGTGACAGCCTCGCATTGGTCTGTGCAGGTGTATTTGTTTTATTCAAGAGTGAATTAAAAACATTTTAAAATCGATGTTCATATCTTTTGGGGATGACCAGAGGTATTCAGTGTCATAAAACCAGGACTGAAAATCATTCCTCTAAAGTGACCACATGAAAGCCTTCCCACTAAGCAAAAAGAAGCTGGTTAGAGCTGCAAGTTTGTCTAATGTAAGCCTGAGTCAGAGGTAGAGTCAGAAACAAGAAATTACAGACACAGAAAAACATGGAAGGAGAAAAGACAAATAAAAATGGTAGAATATGTGGATCTCATTGAAATTAAGATTAAGACTCCAGCAGTTAAAAGTTAAACTGGTATTTTATGTTCCATTAAGGAAGAAAAATGCTGCCAATAAAACTAAGATGTTGAAATGTAAAAAAAAAAAGTTTATCTTAGAACAGATGCAATATAATACATCGAGACTTTGAGTCCAAGGTCTCCCTGGGCAGTAAGCCAGGGCTTCTTTCGACTTTTATGTGCACAAGAGCCCCCTGTAAACCTGTTTCTGTGTAGATTACGATTCTGCATGTCCAGGGTGGGAAGCTGCATTTCCAACAAACTGCCAGGCCGATGCTGCCATCTATAAGCCTTGGACCTCACAGGAGTAGCAAGGATGTGAGCATTTCAGCTCAGTAAAACTCATGGGTGACAACAAGGACTCAGAAAACTGTATCATATGCCAGGCATGTTTTCAGCCCTTTACATATATTCACCCCGTCCAATCTTCATCATATTCTAGGTCTATTGTCACCTCCATTCACAAATGAAGACACAGAAGCACAGAGGTGCACACGTTTGAATCCCTGCCTGTCTGTGGAATATGGATCAGACCACCAAACTTCTCAGGCTAATGTCTTCATTTGTAAGGGCAAAAATAGCATGGTTTTAAGATTGGATAATTGGAAAATATCTGAAAATCCTGAGAAAGTAAAGTACTCTGTAAACTCTGAAACAATGCACAGGCTGAAGTCACTGATGAATAAAGGATTCCAGGTGGTTCCTGGCGTCAAGTCCTGATTCCTATGTCACTCTCATGAAGTACACTAAATAGAAACCCCAGTGCACTAACCACTAACAGCCTCACTGTTATATCTCTGTGTGATCTCTGGGGTCCACTATTAGCTGGAAAAATTCCTCTTAACACTCGGCATTCACATCTGAAAATAAAGCTGGAAGACAAGGTTCTGGAATCTCAAAGGGTCCCTCCGGATCCCACAGACCATCTCTCCCTGATGAGAATCCAAGAATTGAGCTTCTGTAGCTCAGAGCCCAGGGAGCAGAGATCCAGACAAGCAATCCCATTGCTCAGAAGGATGAGTAAGACCTGAGCTCATCACTCTCCACATACCGTCACCAGCAAGCACGTCCACCAGGCTGAGAACCTGCTCATGGCCCCATGACTCAAGCCTGCTTGCCGCCACTTACCCATCCTCCATGGAGCAAGGATTTATGGGCAGTAAAAGCTCAGCTACTGTCTGGGTGTTGAGTTCAATACTACAACCCAGCCTCTCTGATTGTGCTCCTTAGCTTAAGAACAGCATAAAGTCACATTCCTGGCCAACAGGATCCTGTCACCCAGTGACCCAATCTTAGGCTGCTGGACTGTAGCCAGACTTGTCCATCTGGCATTTCCAGACCTACAAAGGCCGCTCCATCTTGACTCTAAAGTCAAACTGGAAGGGAAAAAAACAGTGGGCATCTATGAGACAACAACAGAACAACCTTCCACCTTCCGTCAGATTCCTGGGTCCCACTTTGCTCGTGGACAGTCCCTGCCCTTGCAGAGCTGTGTGGGGACTGACATGTTCACAAGCGATGACAGGACAGTGTGTCATGGTCTAGGATGCAGTCAAGACAAGGTGTTTCATATTCCCAGCACTTTCCCTTTCTGACCTAGAACTGAAACCTGTGGCTTGGCTCCCCTCTCAAACCCCACAGACCAGCACAGGCGCCTCTCTTTCTTAAAATTTCCCTTTCATGCTTGATGGCACGTATTAAAGCATACCATCACATTAATAAATGAACTTGAAAACAGGAAAACCACTGAGCAAGACTTCTGGCCAAGATGGAGGCATAGGTAGACACACTGTGCCTCCTCGCACAAGCAAGATAGGGACAACAATAATTTAGAAACAGAATAACAACCAGAACTGACAGAAAATTGAACTTTATGGAAGTCAGACAACCAAGGAGTTAAAATAGACACATTCATCCAGATCGGTAGGAGGGGCAGAGTTGGGCAGCCTGGCGGAAAGGGGTCATGTGGCACAAAGAGTGTTGGGACCCGGTGAGTAAGACATTAGGGGGCAGACCCTGGGCGCGCAAGCAACAGCTGGCGGGCCCCGGCTGAGGGGTGGCAACCAGCAGACCCAGCGAGGCAGCGATTGTGAAGCAAGTCACTGTGCCCAACCCAGGATCCCAGCGCTGGGAAATAGAGCCACGGGACACTGATTGAAAACACCTGTGGGGGTTGAGGCACAGGGAGAGACCCCCAGCCTCACAGGAGAGGTGGTTGGAAAGACCCACGGGGTGCACAAGCCCACCCACACGGGAATCAGCATCAGAAAGGTCCAGTTTGCTTGGGGAAAGTGGCAGAAGGGACTGAAATTGGCAGAGAGTGGAGCAAGTGCCATTGTTCCCTCTCAGACCCCTGCCCCCACATACAGTGTCACAACCAAGAGCCTGGGGTGCCCTGCCCTGGTGAACACCTAAGGCTCTGCCCCTCATATGTAACAGGCGCAACCAGACCAAAA
>CM052539.1:87299104-87324605 GCA_028533065.1 Trachops cirrhosus
AGCTCAGAGAGTCCCAAACAAGTTGGACCCAAGGAGGAACACACCAAGGCACATCATAATTACATTAGCCAAGGTCAAAATGAAGGAGAGAATCCTAGAAGCAGCAAGAGATAAGGAGACAGTAACCTACAAAGGAGTTCCCAACAGACTGTTAGCTGATTTCTCAAAAGAGACCTTGCAGGCAAGAAGGGGCTGGAAGGAAGTATTCCAGGTCATGAAAGGCAAGGACCTACATCCAAGATTGCTCTATCCAGCAAAGCTCTCATTTAGAATGGAAGGGCAGATCAAGTGCTTCTCAGTTAAGGTCAAGTTAAAGGAGTTCATCATCACCAAGCCCTTATTTTATGAAATGATAAAAGGACTTACCTAAGAAAAAGAAGATAAAAAACATGGATAGTAAAATCACAGCAGGCTCACAATTATTAACAACCACACCTAAAACAAAAACAAAAAGAAACTAAGCAAACAACTAGAATAGGAACAGAACCACAGAAATGGAGATCACATGGAGGGTTAGCAACAGGGGAGTGGGAGGAGGAGAGAGGGGGAAAAGGTACACAGAATAAGTAGCATAGATGGTAGGTAGAAAATAGACAGGGGGAGGGCAAGAATAGTATGGGAAATGTAGAAGCTAAAGAACTTATGACACATGGACATGAACTAGAGGGGGGAATGTGGGTGGGAGAGGGTGTGCAGGGTGGAGGGGAGTGAAGGAGGATAATGGGACAACTGTAATAGCATAATCAATAAAATATTAAGAAGAAAAAAGAAAACCACTGAGCAAGTCCATGAAATAAAAAGTTGCCTCTTCAAACAAAATTGATAAATGGACAAAGATAAAGAGAGAGCAGACACTGCCACCCATTTTAGGAATGAAACCAGGGCCATCACTACAGACCCTGCAGCCACAGAAAGGGTAATGAGAAAGTTCCACCAACAACTTTATGCTTATAAATTCAACAACTCAGAAGAAATGAACCAATTTCTCAAAAACCACAAACCACCAAAACTCAACCAAGATGAAGCAGACAAGCTGAGTGGTTCTAGAACCATTAAAGAAGTAAAATTTGCAATTAAAAAGAACCCTCCAGGCCCAAGTGGTTTCATAGAGATTTCTGCCAAGCAAAGAAGAATTAACAGAAGAGGACAGAAAACTTCCAACTCATTTTATACATTCTCACCTTAATATCTACGCAGTACTGCCTTGATATCAAAATAAAACAAAGATAGTAAAAAAAGGAAGAAAACTACAGACCAGTATCTCTTCCAAACTTAGATGCAAAAAATTCTCAACATAAGCAAACTGAATCCATTAGTGTCTAGAATGAACAACACACCTCAACCAGGTGGGATTTATTCCAGCCATGCAAGGCTGTTCGACATGAGAATGTCTGTCAAAGTATGCTCCACATGAACAGAGTTAGCAACTGGCAAAGCAGCTTCCTCTGTTCCTCTGACACCCATATCAGGATACCGCCAGTGCTGAGTGGGAAGGTAAGCCATCATTTTGGCCCGGCCCCTGCCTGTCCCACTCTAGCCCATAACCTAGTGTGGGGGTGGGGCCCCTGGAAATCCACTGTTGGGTTGGATTTGTACAGAACTGTTTACACAGCCATTAGGGAACAGTATTCCTTGATCCACTGCTGACCCAGCACCCGAAAAGTCAGGGCAGAAGCACACAGGCTGTTGCCCAAGCAAGACCCCTTAGAGCTCTGGAATCAAGTTACCCTGTACCTTTCCTACCCAGTCTGGATAGCACACCAGCCCTGGCTGAGGTCAAGGGGAAAGGCTCTGTCAAATTTCAATGTGTTTTGTGAATCCAGAAAGTAATGAACCACAGGCAACCATGAGTCCTTGAGTAGGGTGACTCCTACTTATCTCAACTCACTCTCCTCGAACACCCAGGCTGAGCCTTAGGGGCATCCACCCACACACAAAAGCCATCCCAGGAAGAGCATGTCATGGAAAGAGAAACTGCAAGGTCTTCAGATCTTTTTAACTTAAAATACATAAAAGTCTTCAATTTTACTTGTAAGACTTCCCAAATTCTGCTTCTTTTTACAATAAAGCTGCCCTTAAATGTTTTGAGATTAACTTGGAACACCCTAAATCTAATTAAGTTTAACTGACTCTGAAATTGTGAGTTTAAGGCGTGTCTTCTAAGCCTAGCCCTGGCTGGCCTGCTGTACACATACAGGTGTGCTCAGGCAAAGGGCGGCTCTGAGGGGGCAGTCTCACCTTTCTTGACTCTCAATACCTGAAGTGGAAACAGACCTCCAAGAAGCAAAGGTTTTGTTTCAAGAAATTCATGCAGTAAAGTCAAGAATTAAACCAGACCCCCTAAGAAGCAGAAATATTGATCTACTCTTCCCAGGAGCAGTGAGGCAGGGGGCGGTATCTCTACTGGGGTACAGGACCCAGAGGTGGCCATATGCTCAACCGGAGGTATCCTGCACTAGTGAAGACCCATGGCTTCTGCCCTAGGAAGCAACTACTTCAGTAACAGGTGCACATCCAGTGTGCTAGTGACCCTCCGTGTCTGGGAGGCCAAAAAATGGCAGCCCCTAAGCAGTGATAGTAAAAGCAGGTGCAATACTGACAGCCCCACCCTCCTTCCATTTTCCCACCCCTTGAGCCCTAGCCCCTACAGGAGAGACACTTCACTGTCACTGTAAGTCTTCTCAACAGAGCTCAGAGCTCTTCCATTCCACCCTCATCCCAACCTGGACAGAGGGACCTCTGGTTTCTACATCTGCCTTCATTCTCATGGTCTGCAGATCAATTTTATTTTTTAATTTACTTATTTGTTTTTAATCCTCACCTGAAGAAATGTTTCCATTGATTTTTTTTATAGAGAGGGAAAGGGAGAAAGAGAAACATCAATGTGAGAGAGAAACATCAAGTAGTTGCCTCCTGTATGCACCCCGACTGGTGATCAAATCCACAACCTAGGCATGTGCCCTGACTGGGAACCTTTCGGTGCATGGAACGATGCTCCCCAACTGAGCCATGCGGCCAGGGCTCAACTTTATTTTCTTAAATGAATTATCTTCTAGACTTCCACCAAAGGCAATTTCTTGAGTTCTATTTGTGTGCTTTGTTAATCTCATTTCTGTGGCCTCTTCTCATTTTGCCACATTCACACTGAATGTGTGAAAAAATTGCCTTAAAACCACTCAGCACATGGTTCCTATAGGGACTCCAGGCATGTGAACCCCACAGCAGCCAGTGTAGTGACACATGTGGGATCCCCTTTCTCAGAAGGTGTACCGTCCCTGAAAACCAGCAGACCACACTCTGTCCGCCACAAGCGCCTGCAGACAGCACAGTCAAAAGAAAGCTGGTCATAATGAGGCAATAAGAAGACCTGAGAAAGCAGCCAAATTCCATGACCACTCCACCTTCCCACCTCTTGAACCAGTGAAGGGGACAGCAGAACCTTCTGTGGTTCTTCCCATCTTGCAGCTTCCAGACTGCAGCCTGTTTCACTTTGAGGTCAGAATAGAATCCTTCCTGTGTGACTCCCCCCCAGTTCCCTTACCAGACTCTCCAAGTTTTCCCTTGAGGTGGCTCACATTTTTCAGACTGGACAAAGCAAGATTTAACTCAGGGCTTTTCTTTCTGTCTTCAGGGCAGTAAGATATGTTACAAATAAAAGTAAAAATTACCTTAAAACCTCCCACAGTTTTACCATAATACTGACTTTTTCTTATGTCTATTATATTGTTCCCACACTCTAGACAAGTGAAAATATTTTAAATAGATCTCCAAGGGGGTACTTTTAGTTCAGTGTTTCTTTCAAATACCCTACCACCAATTGATGTTTAAGACATTCTACAATTGCTAAGAAATTAAAACTGCAAACTTAATGGTATAAACCCAAGCACTATCTTGCAGATATAAAAGCATTAAGTGGATTTAAATGGTGATGATGCAGAGTTGCAGCTGTCATGTGGCAAATGCACTGGGCAATGAGGTCCGATGAATTTCACAGGGCTGAGACAGAGTCCCAAACGGGGAGGCAGAATCCCACTGCACCCTGCACCGGGGAGCTGTGGAAGTGGTGTCCTTGTCCCTGTCACAGGCTGGAACCTGCACACCTGCACAGAAGTCAGACAGGAGCAGTGGGCCCACTACAGGTGGCAGTGCTGTCACCCCCTGAGCTCAAACCCAGCCCTGCACCATGTCCCCATGCAAATGTGGCGGGGAGTGTGGACCATGAGCACACTTCTTAGGTCACAGGCAGAGTCCTTCAATCAGAGAATGAGGTTAAATATGTAGATATAAATAATGTTTGTTTCTATGTAAGACAAGCCTCTTACTAACAAGTGTAAGGATTATAATTATTTCTTCCTCAAGCTCTTGAAATAAATTACGCTTCTTTTAGCAGACACACTGTGTGCTTTACTCAAAATACATTTTTTTCCTCCTGAAAAATTGTAACACTGGAGGTGTGGGGTCTGAGTCTATGGGAAATGCAGCGTGCCTCCCAGAGACAATTAGTGGCAACGACAAGTAGGGGCAGAAAGTCCATCATCAGGTGACTCCGTGTAACAGAGCATCTTTAAACAACAAATACTGCGCTGGCGATTTATTTTCGTTGCCTTTTTCACTACACCTGAGAGAACAGCTGGCCATCAGTTTCCAGAAACAGCAAGAAGTCCTGAGTGCTGACTTCCCACAGCCATGGCACCCAGGAAGTTGTTTCTGCTCTGCTTCCACTCTCAGCTAGAAACCATCTCCAATTCTGCCCCGTGCTCATCCCCACTTATACCCTCTACTTATCCCTGCTCCTGCCATCCCTCAGAGTGTCCCTGCAACTGTCCTTTCTGGCCAGCACAGCCTGCGCACCTGCACCAGCCTCCAGGCCTCACTGATGACCGCATATTGCAGGCGATTCAGGACAAAGCCGTCGACCTCCTTCAGGACCCTGACCGGGGACTGTCCAATCTTCTGCATCAGGGCGTAGGTCCTATCCACTGTAGCAGGGGCTGTCTCTGGGTGCGGGACCAGCTCCACCAGTGGCACAAAATACGGGGGATTCACCTTATGAGACACAGAAGGAGAGACAGTCAACAGAGCTCTGAAGTTTGGGCATCATTCTACCGACCTTGGCTCACCTATATCATAAGGTCACCTAGGCAGATTCCTTTCTGGGAAGGCCCCTTGAATTCAGCAAAATGAGAAACACAGTAGTTCACAATGGAGAGAGAAAAAAGAGGAACTCCAACACCAGGCTGCATGGTTTTGTTTAAAGAATCATGACCTCATAGGAGTTGAAATTTGGAGGTTCAGACCACCATCCTATCCACTGCAGTCATTCCCAAACCCCTGACCTCTAGGGGCTTTCAATGCTACTAGCTGTGTAGAATTCACATCAACCCCAGCCACCCCTGCTGAGCCATGTCTTTCCAGGACAGTCACTGCAGGTCCTGCAATTCTATTGTGTCCGTTAGAAACAACTGACAGCACCTTCCCAAAACTTGGCATTTCCTTAACTTTCCCATGTTGAGTCTTAAACATCAGCCTCCCCAGTTGGACCTTACCTATAGACTGCACAGCCCCAGAACCCATCCACAGCATTGACCTGGGTTCACGGTCTAGGACAGGAGGGCCTGTCCTGGTGAGCAGGTTGTGACAGAAATGCATGTCTAGCCCAGCACTGAAACATTTGGCTTTGGTTTCCTTCTTTCCTCCCTCCCTCCTTCCATCTTCCTCCCTCCCTCTCTCCCTCCCTTCCTTTCTTTTTATTTAAGTATACTGTATTGATTATGCAATTACAGTTGTCCCATTTTTTCTCCCCTTTATTCCCCTCTGCCCTGCACCCTCCTTCCTCCCACATCCCCCCACCCCCTGCCTTAGTTCATGTCCATGGGTCATACATATAAATTCTTTGGTTTCTCCATTTCCTATACTACTCTTAACACCCCCTGTCTATTTTGTACCTACCATGTATGCTTCTTATTCCCTCTACCCTTTCCCCCATTCACCCCCTCCCTGGCCCCTCCCCACTGAAAACCCTCCCTGTGATCTCCATTTCTGTGATTCTGTTCCTGTTCTAGATGTTTGCTTAGTTTTTTTTGTTGTGTGTTTGTTTTAGGTTCAGTTGTGAGTGCTGTCATTTTATTGTTCATGGTTTTGGTCATCTTTTTTCTTAGATAAGTCCCTCTAACATTTCATATACTAAGGGCTTGCTGATGATGAACTCCTTTAACTTGACCTTATCTGGGAAGCACTTTATCTACCCTTCCATTCTAAATGAAAGCTTTGCTGGGTAGAGTAATCTCGAATGTAGGTCCTTGCCTTTTGTGACTTGGAATATTTCTTGCTAGCCCCTTCTTGCCTATAAGGTTTCTTTTGAGAAATTCACTGATAGTCTTATGGGAACTCCTTTGTAGGTTACTGTCTCCTTTTCTCTTGCTGCTTTTAAGATTCTCGCCTTATCTTTTATCTTGAGTAATGTAATTATGATGTGCCTTGGTGTGTGCTTCCTTGGGCTCAACTTCTTTGGTACTTCCTGAGTTTCCTGGACATCCTGGAAGTCTATTTCCTTTGCCAGATTAAGGAAGTTCTCCTGCATTATATTTTCAAATAAGTTTTCAATTTCTTGCTTTTTCTCTTCTCCTTCTGGCATCCCTGTGATTAGGATGCTGGAATGTTTAAAGTTGTCCCAGAGGTTCCTAAGCCTCTCCTCATTTTTTTGAATTCTTGTTTCTTCATTCTATTCTGGTTGAATGTTTACTTTTTCCTTCTGCTCCAAATCACTGATTTGAGTCCTGGTTTTCTTCCCTTCATTGTTGGTTCCCTGTATATTTTTCTTTATTTCACTTTTTATGGCCTTCACTTTTGCCTCTATTTTGTGACCATACTCAACCATTTCTGTGAGCATCCTGATTACCAGTGTTTTGAACTCTGCATCAGACAGGTTGTCTATCTCCTCATCACTTAGTTCTTTTTCTGGACTTTTGATCTCTTCTTTTATTTGGGCTATATTTCTTTGTCTTGGCACACCAGTCTGGATGAATGTTTCTTCTTTAACTCCTTGGCTGTCAGACTTCCATATAGTTCAATTTTTTTGGCAGTTCCGGTTGTTTTTTGTTTTTAAATTTGTTTTTGTCCTTCTTTTGGTTGTGCGAGGAAGGAAAGCATATCTACTTAGGCCTCCGTCTTGGCTGGAAGTCTGGCTTTGGTTTTCTTGGTTAACTTTGAATATTACCAAAGAATTATCAGATGTCTACACACAGTATTGCTTAATACAACCCGACTAGCCTCATGCACTGCAGCAAACTGTTTCCCAAGTGCTGCTTATAGGTTTTTTTCCCTCTATACATGGGTGAAAATTAGTAGAACCTCACATTACCAAATAACTACAAGAAGCTTCCATTTTAAAATGACACAACAGAAAAGGAAAAGAAAATATATTTCTCCTAGAACACTGTCTAGAAGAGGTGGGTGGTCCACACACAGCTGTACTTCAAAGGCTCCTGCTCTTGGCCTGTCCTGGTCACACTCCCTTAGCTCTCTTAGAAAGTGACAGACCCTGTCTGGGGAGCTCAGTTGTTAAGAGTGTCGCCCCAATACGTAAGGTTGTGGGTTGATCCCCAGTCAGAGCACATACAAGAATCAACTGATGAGTGCATAACTAAGTAGACCAACAAATCGATGTCTTTCTTCCTCTCTCTCTCTCAAATCAATCAATAAATAAAAAGAAAGAGAGGATGGCACCTGTTTTCAAATTAATTAAATCAATGCCTCACCTGAGTCACTTATCTCCTGTCTTAATCATTGAATTCTTATAAAAGACATTTCATCTCTGGCCTTTTTAAAGATTGGAATTATAAGAACTGGAAGCATGTCTGTGTCAGATGAACTTTATGTCACTGTACAGCAGGGATGCTGGGCTCAGGGTCTCTTCAGTGCTGTAAGCTTCATGTAGCAAAACACAGACGGAGACAAACAGGTAAAACACATTTTTACATAATCTTCCTAGTTCCCTGTCTTCTTCCTCCTTGCAGGCTCTACACCTGCCCACGCTCTCTCTGAGTGATGGTGCTCCAGGTTGCACCCTTGGCCTCCTCGGAGGGCTTGTCAGGACATCAGTGCCACCACCAAGATGCCGGGACCTCACACAGAGCGTACCTCCCACTCTAGGCCTACATTTACAATTGTGTACTGGACTCTTTCTCTTGGATATCTCACAACCTGTCATAAATTAAACTCACACCTCTCTACCCCAACACATGTTCCTCTTCTCAGTTCCCTGTCTTAATAAGAACACCCAACTTAGTACCACGAGAAGCATCCTTGGTCCTTGCCTCTCCCTCACCTCACACACTTCCCATCAGTGACAAAAGTCTTCTAAATTATACTTACATCCTCAAAAAATCATTCCCTCTGCTATATTCTTGGCTCAGGCCATCACTTCCAACTTGAGTTCTGGCACTCCCCTCCTCTCCTCACTGGCCTCCCTGCAGGCTCACCCTCCCTGCCACTGGCAGGGTGGCCCTTTGTAAGGTGGAGCTGTCAAATCCATAGGAATAGAAAGGCAAATGGTGGTTTCCGAGGGCTTTGGGAGGAAAATTGGGAGTTGCTCAATGCTGACAGAGTTTCAGTTTTATAAGATGAAATGAGTTCTCAAGATGGATGGTGGTGATGGTTGCACAGCAGAGTGAATGTACTTAATGCCACTGAACTGAACACTTAAAATGGTTCAGATGGTAAATGCTATGTTATGTGCATTTTATCACAATGAAATTTTTTTGTAATTAAAAGGATGACCCTGATCATACCACCTCCAGCACAAAGTCCTGTAGCAATTCCCCAGCACCCACTATGAAAGCCACAGCTACATGTCTTGGCCCTTTGCTCTGTCCCCAGGCTCAAGCTGATAGGATGCTGGGAAAGGACCTCCAGAGGCCTGAGGTCATTCTTGCCACAGCACCTCCCCCTGTGACAGGAAATTAATCCCTATTCCAGGCTCAGAGAAGGATCCTGACAATCATGACAGGTGCCCCTTAAATTTAATGTAGTATAGATAAGAGAAAGAAAGAAGAGAGAAAACCAATGTAAGTGATTCCACTAAAAAGGAAAGAATGGCTACTTTCTGAAATGTTCTTCTCTTTCTGGCAGGTGCAGGACAGACTTTCTGCTGTCAGTCTACAAGGAAGATAGAGAAACAGGCCCCCAAGAAATGAAGAAAACAGTCCTGACTGGGTGGCTCAGTTGGTTAGAACATCACCCCGTACACAAAAATGTTGTGGGTTCAGTCCCCAGTCAGGGTGAGTACAGGAGGAAGCCAATCAATGTTTCTCTCTCCCTTCCTCTCTCAATAAACATATCCTTAGGTGAGCATTTTAAAAAATCTAAAAAAGAAGAATAAGAAGAAACGGGAAAAACAAAGGAGAAAAGAACGTGATGTCTTTAAAGGTTAACCACAATTGTCCCTGGGCTGAGCCCTGTTGGAGGCACAAGAGGGGACTGTCTGAGAGCTCAGGTTGAGCTGGGCGGCAGAGGGCCCTTCTCCATTCACCTCGTGAAAAGCCTTGCCAGAATCTGGAACCAAGCCGGAGGCATGTGATCGGGCGATAGCACAGCCCAGACACAGAGGGCTGTTTATTCTCTCTGCAGCCAATTAAAGAAGCTAACCTCACAGAAGAAAGGCAGGCTGTCCCTACTCCAGAAGATCCACTCACACCCCCATAGTGGGGGTACTACCGTCTAGGTGAATTCCTCCTCCTCTTACAACATGGGTGCAAAAACAAAGGGGTTCTTGCTTATAGGTAGTTCAGAGGAATTTGTCTCTCAGTACTTTGATAATTTACATAGTGAAGTCCTTTCATCAGTGACAACCACCTACCTTCTGAACTTGCCCTACACAAAGCGAAAAAATAAAGGCAGCCTCCATGGCCAGGAAGCTGGAAATCTGGAACAGGCAGTGCTTGCTATGCAGTGTGTAGGACTCACAGACATGTGCACCCTCCACGTGCAGCAACTCCAGAGTGGAGTGTTCCAGTGATCACCACATGAGGACAAATAGGCTCAGGGTGAGAAGGGAGAGTGTCGCACAGAAGGCACATGCATGGCAGGGAGTGCTGGGTGGGGGCACCCTGCGCACCTGTGCAGGCCGGCCTGATTAAGTCCTAGCAGCAGTCCAGCTCTATCTAGCCTGGTACCGAGGTCAGAGCTGTGCCTTTGGAAGCTGCTCTCACTCAGGGCCAAAGTCCCTGTGGGCCAACATGTGTCCTTCCAAGGCAGCAGCAGGGTGGCACTGAGAGCACTGGGTGCACTCACGAGGCCCCATAAGCCCCATGGGACCATCACATCCCCAGCTGGAGTAAGGAAGGAAAAAGGGAAAACCTTTATAAAGTATGGCTGAAACCCTCAGTGCAAACATGAGCTGTTTTTGTGGAATCTGATTGTAGATTCTAAACATCAAGAGACTGTACCGTACTCGACCTTCAGACAGTCACTAGCAAATATTGCCCCACTGCCAAATGGCCATCGCCAAGCCCTCTACACTTCTGCAGGGAGACAGGCAGATAGGGAAAGGAAGCATAAAAACATCAAATAGCAAGAATGTTGGGACCTGGAGAATGGCTGTATTATCGTCCCTCTGTACTTGTTACTTTTCCGCCTCTAAATACCATTTTCAGCTACTTCAGAGCCAAGAGAGCACAACCCCCCACCAGTGCTGAAATGCCCACCAGAAAGACACCTACAAGAACATGTGTGATGTGGAAACTCACTGGCAGGTGGCCCTTATACGGAAGGGTGGAGGCAGCAGTCTTTCAGGGCATGAAAAAACTTCCTCCTCCTTTATCCTGTTCCCCCTTCCTGCAGAGGAGTGACAGAGCAGCGAGCTGAGGGTAGTGGCCTGTAAGCTGACACTCTGAGCCACTTCTGTCTGGCCAGCAGAGCTGAACAGAAAATGCTGTAGCTCCTCAAAGGTCACCAATGGTTCTGGGTTCTGTAGGTACTGCCAGGCTAGCTAAGACTGAAATGTCCAAGATGCTTTTTGTCCTTTCCAGAGGTCAGTGGAATGATCAAAACGTGGGCAATACCAGCACAGAAGAAAAAAGGGATAAAATTCTGAAGAAGGTCAACCTGGGTGATTTGATTTGCTTTAGTGATGTCAGTTTCAGTTTAAATTAATTTATAAAAGTAACGAGAGGTTGGTTTTTACAATGAGGTCTGGACTGACTTTAATTATGCTGTTTGTCTTTGATTAAATAAGTAAAACCAAGCAATATTGGAATGGCATGAAGGAGAGAAATGCCATTCGTATTCAACAGCTACTGACCGAGAAACTGGTCAGAGGTGACATGCTGCTGGGAAAGAAGAAAGTAAGTAAGGCACGAGCTCGCCCACTGGTAGTTTAAAATTGAACAGGTGTGGTAAAGTCTCTTTTAAATTACTTTTTAAGTGTAGTTGGTATCCAATCTCATATTGGTTATATTAGTTTCATGTGTACAATATAGTGATTCAACATTTTTATACCTTACAATGTTATCACCCCACTAATTCTGGTAGCTATCTGTCACCATGTAAACTTATCACAATATTATGACTATTTTCCCCCTAACCTTGTTCACCCACCCCCCACTCTCCCCCTCTGACAACCATCGCTTTGGTCTCTGTTTCTTTGAGTCTGCTGTTTTGTTTGTTCATTTGTTTTGAAATCATATGGTATTTGTCTTTCGCTGCCAGACATATTTCACTTAGCATAATACCCTCAAGGTCCATCCATGCTGTCGAAAATGATCTCAATTTTTACAGCCGAGTAATTTTCCATTGTATATGTGTAACCATATCTTCTTTATCCACTCATCTATTGATGGGTACTTAGGTTGCTTCTATATCTTGGTTATTGTAAATAATGTTACAATGAACACAGGGGTGCACATCTTTTCAAATTAGCGGTTTGGATTTCTTTAGGTAAATACCTAAAAGTGGGATTGCTGAATCATTATGTTAGATCTATTTTTAATTTTTTGAGGTATCTCCATACTGTTTTCCACAGTGGCTGCACCAGTCTGCATTTCCACCAACAGTGCACAAGGTTCCGCTTTCTCTACGTCCTTGCCAGCACTTGTTTGTTGCTTTATTGATGACAGCCATTCTGACAGGTGTGAGGTGATATCTCATTGTGGTTTTGATTTGCATCTCTCTGATGACTGGTGACACTGAGCAAGCCCTGTCAAAGGATTTAGGAGATATTTTCTGAACAATTTGATTTAGTTGTTTTTCTAAACTGCCTCAGAAGTAAAAACACTGGTTAAATATTACAAGCTTTCAAGCAAGAGCCTTGCATTTCAATGAAGCAATTGAGTAACAATGTAGTAAGTGGTTTCTGGTTTCCAAGGGTTTTCATGGACATACAATTGTCCCAGAAGCACAGACTGGACATGCTCCATGGGACATGGTCTTTAGGTCCTAATACAGGTGCTAATTCACCTGTATTTAATGATAAGTAAATGTAACTGGTTTTAGTTTATGTTCTATGGGTCTAAGTCTCCTTATTTCATAATCACTCTTCACACTTTACATTATACTTCTGTAAAAGGACATCTAGACATCCTGAACCACACAGTCCTATAAGTGGTGGTCCAAACTGTCCCTTCTTGCAGCATACAAAATCTAGCCTGCATCTGTGACTCACTCTTCATTTACCCCCTTGAGCCAACCCAGGACCTCCTGACTCTAACCTACTCTTGCTCAAAAAGAACTTCCCTGCTCTCAATTCCATGGTCCCCAGCCTCATCTGGGGTCAATCATGCATGGAATGTGTCCCAGGCTCTGTGAAGTGGCTACCGCTCTCTGGGCCACCTTCAGGCTACCCTCCAAAGGCAACATCTGCACCATATCACCACACAGGTCTATACCTGAGCCAGTCTCCCATTTCCTCAGAGTAACTCTGTTTCTCCACAACCCAACTCTTCCCAAGACTTCCCACTTTTCCCTCTGGCTTCCCAGGTACATATGCTCTTCCATTCCAGCTGGTCCCCCTCACAATTCATCACACCCCCATACTTGTTCTTGGCCTAGGGTCTTTCTTACACTCTTTCCCAGACTGAAACATTCTTCCCTCTCATAGACCCAACCAGATGACATATGGTCTGCCCAGCCTCTTGGTGTAGTCTCTCCCAAGCTTTAACCTCCAATGGCCTAAAGGTACTAAACTGCCATACTTCCTATACTGTCATACTTCTAATGACTTGAGCTGAGTTATCTTTTCTGTCCTAGCAGATTATCTGGGTTCTCCAAGGTCATCCTGAGGTTACAGTTGGGACTCAAACATCCATCGAGTGATCCATGACTCCCCTCTCTGATTGCTCACACTAACATATTAATCTCAAGAGGTACTGAGTGCTTGAATGGCAACTTAAACTCATTAGCCTATACGCCTCATAATGCAAGTGCATAATAAGTTAATAAGCTTGTCCAGGTAATTACAACAATGGGGTGGGACCAATAAGAAGGAGAGGTTCCTGCTGAACCAAAATCTGAGAAGTGAGACTCAGAATCTATGTTTTAGGAAAACTCATCCTACACAGTAAACCACACAGGACAAGTGACAGGTCTATAAAATCCTACTCAGTGTACACATTATTGTAACGTGGACTTTTTCTTTGGTAAGGGAATTATTAGTTCAGTATTTCTGTTCCTTGGCTGAACAGTGAAGTACTTGAAGGCAAAAGTCTGTAAGGATTGCTTGTTCTGCCCCACTATGCATTAGATATGCAGATATAATACAAAATATTTTTGGATAAAGTTCTTTTTAAAAGTGCTGATATTGTACAACTCCCTATACTAAAACCCATTAAATTGTACAATTTGAATTCTGTGGTATATGAATTGTATCTCAACAAAACAGTTAAAAAATACTAGTGGATTAGACAAAATGTATTGTTCCCCCAAACCAGAATGAGATGTGCTCAGTCTCCAGGTCTGACATACTCACAGGATGAGCCACGAGGCACTGCTTCACGTGTACCAGCCCTGCAAACAGCTTGGAAGGCAAGAGGCATGAGGTGGAGCTGCTGAGGATCACGTCGTCACCAACGATTCCATCTAACTGAGCAAAAATCTTCTTCTTCAGTTCCAGGTCTTCTGGAACACATTCCTGACAAGGACATACACAGATCACTACTCAGGCCACTGCACTCAGGCCCTGAGCAACACATCTCAAGTTCTAGTCATTCCACAACTGAACCAATTAGAAACATAAGCAACTTTTAAGAAAAAACAAAAAGCTGCCCCAAAATATGATAAATTTTCATAACCCTGGAAACTGGGTGATGCCTATAAGGGAGCTGTATTGTCTAGTTCTGTGACCTAGCCATTCCATATCTCAGTATTTATCCAAAGAAATACCAAACACTAATTTAAAAAGATAGATGCCCAATGTTTGTTGCAGCATTATTTATGACAGCCAAGATATGGAAGCAACCTAGGTATCCATCAATACATGATACAGAAGATGTGGTACATACATACCGTGAAATATCATGCAATAATAAAAAAGAATGAAATCTTGCCATTTGTGATAACATGGATGGACACAGAAGGTATTAAGTGGAAGCAATCAGACAGAAAGACAAATACCATGATTTTACTTATATGCAGAATCTAATCATGAAAAGAATTAAATAAGCAAAACAAAACAGACTCATAGATACAGAGGAAAGATCGAGAGTTGCCAGATGACAGGGCTGCTGGGTGGATGGATGAAAAAGGTGAAGGGATTAGAAGTATAAATTGATAGTTACAAAACAGTCATGAAGACATAAAGTACAGCATAGGGAATACAGTCAATAATACTGTAGTAACGATGTATGGTATCAGGTAAAGCTAAGACTATTGAGGGGACCACTTCACAAGTCAGATAAGTATGATAAGTATGTAATCACTATGTTGTACACCTGTAACGTATATAATATGGTATGTCAACTGCAATTGAAAAGTAAATTTAAAAAAATAAAAGTTCTCATGATAAAAAAGTCCTTCAACTACATGGAGAGGGCAAGTCTACAAACAGAACACACTCAGCACCTCAGGCAAAGTGCCGTGAACATCAGCAGTATCATCAGCACATTTTCACCTATCTGTCATCTTCATAAAATGAACAAATGTGTTACATCTATAATTCCCCAAACGCTTCTTGAGCACCTGTAACTCACTGGAAATCCTTTGGAAAAAAATCTTTAACTAAAGAGCTAAAATTACTTGAACAGGGGTTGGGAAAGAGGATAGAGACACAAATTTGGATTAAATGTTGCAGATAACAACCATGCTGAAATTCTCATCATGTGCAAAGCTGGGGTGGGAGTGAGATGACACTGTCAAACAGCCGGTGCCAGCCCCCAGCGAGGCATGTTCCTGGCACCGGGATGCCTGCGGGGGAGCCCTCAGAAGCAAGCAGCACAGGAGAAGGGTGTTCGCTGCTTCAGCCCTACAAGTACTAGAGGCATCTTTCTCTGCCTGCCACCAATAGCTCTGGGAAATCACACCAGGGGCCACTCCATCCAAGGTGGTCCCCACTCACCTGGGGGGAACAGGCCCAGCAGGGGGACATGACTATTCCCTACACTCCCTGGTGAATTTAGGATCATGGTTCTCAGTATGGTTCATGACAATCAGCACCAGAATCAACACAGTGATTATTAAAATGCATATTCTCAGCACCCACTTCCCACACTCCCCACCAGACCTACTGAATCAGAGTTTCTGGGTGTGGGGCCCAGGCATCTGCATTTTTATCAAACATTCTGACAATTTTTGTTCCTAATAAAGTTTGAGAGCCACTATTCTGAGGTGTGGGTCCAAACTGTGGTGTGCTATGAAATATATCCTCAGTACTCTGTCCTCTCTCCTTCCGCATGCAGGGACTAACCAAGTATGTCCTGGTTAGTGTGTTAGCACTGTGGTAGTAGAAACAGCATAAACACTAGCAGATAACCAGAAGTGTGCAAGAGTTGAAGTGAAATACTGAAGTACTACTAGGAATTGTATCAAAACTTCCCTTAAGCCCCAACCGGTATAGCTCAGTGGATTAAGCACGGGCCTGTGAGCCAACAGGTCACCAGTTGGATTCCCAGTAGGGGCATATGCCTGGGTTGCAGGCCAGGTCCCCCAGTAGGGGGCATGCAAGAGGCAACCACACACTGATGTTTCTCTCCCTTTCTATCTCTGTCCTTTCCCCTCTGTCTAAAAATAAATAAATAAAATCTTCAAAAAAAAAAGAAATTGATTTTTTAAAAAACCTCCCTCAAAAATAAAGAAAATATTTTTAGGCCTGATTTAATAATATGTAAGAGTTAATAATAATATCTAATGTTTTTAAAATCAGCTGTGTAAATATTATGACATGAATTCCATTTCTATATCATCTACCAGATTTTAAAATTTAACTCAAAAGGTAGGGCATCAATATTGTGTTTGTTTATACTTTTAAAAATATAATCAAAGCATGTGAAATTTTATTAAGAACAAAAGGTCATACCAGCACCACATCTGAAAGACAGGGAAAATGTAGTCATTTAAGAACTGTAAAGCACATTGTGTTACATCCTCTTATCAAAAGGGAAAAAAGGCTACAGTAGCTGGCTGGTTGTATTGAGTAATTCCTGGATCAGTTAAGTGTGCAAGCTGGGTTAAGTTTAAATGGAGCCTTGTAGTAAAGCCAGAGACTACGAATGATGCAGATACTGTGTAAGCTAATAAAAGGGCCCTTTGTAAATGGCTTTATTGTGAGCCCATCATGCAGCTTCTCCCCTGAAACTCTATGCCTTTCTTCAGATTGTTTGATTATCAAAGAGGCAAGAAAACCTGAACCAGAAGAAACCTAAACCTGCTTCAGTGAGTTATGTAAGGCGTTTTTTTTAACAGCACATTGGCTTAAAGTTTTGTTGTTGTATTTAATAGTAACCCAATTGTGGTCAATTTGCTGAGCCAGGGTTATGATGCGTCCCTCATCCATGTCAAGTTCATTTCCACTCTTCATTGGCGAGCTAACCCCCTTTGTCTGAGAACGGGAGTCTGACACACTGGTAATCAGGACCAACATCACTTGCGGTGATTATAAAGCTAAGAGAGGCTACAGGCATTCTCTCTGTCCCTCGAGGGTGAGGAGGAAAGGCAGGGAGAATATAAAACGCGGTGGCTGACAGCCTAGCAGCAAAGCAGCCTTGCTCTGTATAAACCATAGCAACTCGACCAGTGAGAGCACCCCACCCAACCCCCATGCATTCTCGACTTAATGGTGTCTTTCAGGGTCCTTTCTAGAGAAACCACCAAATGCGAAGTATTAGCAAAAGCTCTGTAACTTTGGAAGGCAATTAGCTAGACTTTGCTTAATTAAATTCTGACAGCACTTTCAAAGCAATGACTATTATTTGTTTGTGTTTTGTTTGTTTTGAGGTGAGAGGGAGATGATATGCTAATGCAAAACTCTTCTGGTGGCATGCTCCAATTCTGACAAACAACACAAAACCAAACTTTGGGGATGATGAAGAGATGGTGTAACTTCCCAAAGTATCACATCAATTGGAGCTCACTAATGCCAGGCAACATCAGATGGTTAAAAGGTAGGGCTAAGTTTAAACACTCTTTTTTCCCTTCCCATATTGAAAGGAAGAAATTGAATGATGGTATTATAGGTACTTACTTATATTTTAAAAAGTAAATCATTTATAAATGTCCTGTTTTATTATCAGTAAAGCTTACCTGTGACAGCATTCAGCTCATTAGAGTTGTTTCAGGAAAGCAGCAGGGAGGACCACAGTCAGCCAGCCCTGGATCACTCCCAGAAAGGAAGTGCTGGGTAAGAATTCATGTCTGAGCTTTACCCACTTGCTGTGCAACAACACACATTTTCCAAAATAAATATTTTCATGGGGAAAATGAAATTTTATTGATTTTCTAAAAATCAACTCAGTCATTTTAGATATGCATCCTGTTGCTAGAAAATCTACATTCAATACTGTAAAATATCTGAAAGCAATCTTCAGTGTGCTTTCCAGAAAGAAAGAAAAACTAAATTAGAAGACTTTAGTACCAAAGGTATTTTACATGCAAAAAAGTCTATTAGCCGATTGAAGGGAGAAAGCCATGGCAAGAAAATAAAACATGAGCTCAAATCCTGTTGTAGTCATGGCAAAGGGCAAGTCTTTCTCAAGTGGAAGATGGAAGTGTTCCACATGATAAAGTCTGTCTGTTAGCACTAATTAAACCTCTGGCTTCAATCTGTCTAATCATCACCAGCAGTCTCTCATCATTATTTCTTCCAAGAGCACAATCTTCAAAGTCTATCAGATTAATAGACTGTTATGACTTCACTTCTTAAGAGGCAAACACCTTAACTACAAAAACAAAGGCAAATCTTGCTCTAGAAGGAAAAGTCTGTGTTAAGGAAAAAGAAAGTGAAACAGCACAAGGATTTAATATCACAGATGATAAACTGCACTATGCCCTGACCAGAGGCCATTTATTTTCTTAAAAATCAAAATAAAGTTTTTTTTAAATTGCATATTATACTCGTAAACAGAGTTCTACAACAATATAGAACAAATTGCACCCAATCAAGCAAGAACTTGCCAAGGTAAAAATCAGTGTGGACTGAATTTGGGACATTACTTCCCAGAGCTCAGGTGTTAAGGTGAGCAGAATCACTGCGGTCTGCATTAAATAGCAGCCCTTCTTCCTCAGGTGATATGCTCTTTCTAGTTTCTGGAACAAAATGCTTACACTAAAAAATATTCACTGTGGGAGCGGGGATGGGGGAGCAGGGGAGAATGAAGGGGGAAAAGGTGGGACAACTGAAATTGAACAACGATAAAAAATAATTTAAAAAGGTTCTTAACCATTAACAAGATATATATATATCTTGTTATATATGTATGTATATACATACATATATATGTACCTATGTATGTATTTTAACTAAGAATAGAGGTTTTCAACATTAACTGGCTTACAAAGTTCAGGTGCGAAGTTTATAATTTTTTAGAAGAAATATGCTATTTTATTATTTTTAAAATAAAAATAATTATCTTTTAAATACATTTGTTTTATTTTGCTTTGACAATCAGACTTTGCATTTGCCTCTTCCTGACTCCTTCTCATCCACTCTGTCTCTCTTCCTTCCCTGCATCACTGAGGAGAACCACAATCTTTTATAATTCTGTCTATAGTACAAGCACTCATTTCATTTTATGTTAAATTTGTGATGTGGACCCTGGCTCCTGGGGTCTGCGTCATTATGGATGAAAATGAGACATTCACACAGACTACTGAGTCCAGTGGAGGCAAAGGGACAGCATGGCTTTTCTGTCAAGGGGAGCAAAAGCCTCAGCCCTTGCTCCAATGAGCTTTTATTGTCTTACTGGGCACATTACAAGAAGGTCCTCATTTACTATGCACAGATTTGATTTAGGTGGTTACCTTTCACATAAAACAAAGGAGCCAATGCTGCTAATCACATCACAGAAGAGGGATATTTGCAAATGAAAAGGCAAAAGCAGTTGGACCAGTTACACTCATCCTTGGAAGGTTTAG
This sequence comes from Trachops cirrhosus, assembly GCA_028533065.1. Lineage (NCBI taxonomy): Eukaryota > Metazoa > Chordata > Mammalia > Chiroptera > Phyllostomidae > Trachops > Trachops cirrhosus. The sequence continues at coordinate 87,318,659 of CM052539.1, forward strand.
CATGTATTTTAGGAAGTTGCTTTGCAGTAAGTGTCCTCAATTCCGGGTGAGGGAGTTTTAGCAAAAAGCAAGACTCATAGCATAGTGGCCTAGGTACATTGCAGGCCTGATTCCCCATGGAAGAACCTAGCCTTGGGCATGGGTCCTGTGCATCTCCCAGTGGGAGCTGAGCCCACACCATGCAGAGTGGCCTCCCAAATTTGTATGAGAATGCCAAATTTGTATTCTTTTTAAAAACAGAATTGAGTTGTTTTTCTGTAATGGTCCTTATGTGATCTTTTCTGCATCGATGGTTGCTTAATACAAACACTTGTGTTAAATAACTTAGCCCTCAATTTCTAATGTAACTGTGGCCCGTGGCAATACAAGATGAGCATACATTGATGGGGTCATATATAAATTATTAGGAGTGTTATGCTTGCCCCTTCTTATTCTACTAAACTTTCAGGAAACCACCAAGCAGTGTGCTCCCTGCCAGACACTGTATAAAGAGGCATGTTCTGTTATGACTAGATTCTTTAATGAGTCTTCCCCACCCCACAAGCATGCAGTTTCCTAGGAAGTATCAAAGTGAACGTAAGGTGTGGTGGGATTACTATTCTGATGACCAAGATTACTGCCACGTAAAACTTGTAAAAAGATGCTCAGAAACATGTCTGTTTAATAGCACTTCTGACATTTTACCTTCCACTCAGGAAAAAAAATACGTAGGTAAATTTAGAAAGATAGTTAATATAAATGTATATATTTATTTCTTTGTTTATTTATTGGTTTGTCTTGTGTTTCTTTATTGAAAAGTGACTTTTGGCCTACAATGGAATTCAGCTAAAAATAGCCCCTCATTAGATTTCCCCAATAGGTACAACAACAATTGTTTAAAAAAAAAACAAAACTAAATATATATAACACTGAAAACAAAGGTGGTTAAACAAATTCATGTCTCATTTTTTTAAGTTAAAAAATATAGTGTGGACTGTGGACTAAGGGGGTTGCCTGGTGGGAGAAACTCCCAGTCTCATGTGAGAGTCAGGAGGGTTGCCCTGCCCAGGTGAATACCTAAGGCCCCGCCCCCTTACAACCTATCAGCTGCGCCAAGACAAAGAAATATGGCCCAAATGAAAGAACACAGAAAAACCTCAGAAAAAGAGCTAAACAATGAGGAGATATGCAACCTATCTGATGGAGAATTTAAAGCCCTGGTAATCAAAATGCTCACAGACCTGATTGAGCTTGGTCGGAAAATGAAAGAACAAATGAAAGATACCCAAAATGGAATAAAGCAAAATATTCAGGGAACCAATAGTGACAGGAAGGAAACCAGAACTCAAAGCAACAATTTGGAACAAAAGGAAGAAATAAACATCCATTCAGAAGAAAAGGAAGAAACAAGAATTCAAAAAAAATGAAGAGAGACTTACGAACCTCTGGGACGACTTGAAATGTTCCAATATTTGAATCATAGGGGTGCCAGAAGGAGAACAACAACAGCAAGAAATTGAAAACTTATTTGAACAAATAATGAAGGAAAACTTCCCCATTCTGGCGAAGGAAATAGACTTCCAGGAAGTCCAGGAAGCCCAGACTCCTAAAGAAGTTGGACCCAAAGAGGAATACACCAAGGCACATCATCATTAAGTTACCCAAGATTAAAGATAAGGAGAGAATCTTAAAAGCAGCAAGAGAAAAGGAGGCAGTTACCTACAAAGGAGTGTGCATCAGACTGTCAGCTGATTTCTCAAAGAGATCTTACAGGCAAGAAGGGGCTGGTAAGAAGTATTCCAAGTCATGAAAGGCAAGGACCTACATCCAAGATTACTCTACCCAGTAAAGTTTTTATTTAAAATGGAAGGGCAGATAAAGTCCTTCCCAGATAAGGTCAAGTTAAAGGAGTTCATCATCACCAAGTCATTATTATATGAAATGTTAAAGGGACTTATCTAAGAAAAGGAAGATCAAAAATTTGAACAGTAAAATGACAACAAAGTCACAACTAGCAACAAATGAACCTAATAAAGTAAAAGAAAGAAAAACAATGAAAACAGAAACTGAGCAAACAAGTAGAACAGGAACAGAATCAGAGAAATTGACATCACATGGAGGATTTTCAGTAGGGAGGGGGAAGGGAGGAATAGGAGGGAAAAGGCACAGGGAAGAAAAGGCATAATTGGTGTGCATTAAATAGATGGGGAGAGGTCAAAAATGGTATATATAGGAAACGGAGAACTCAAAGAACTTATATGTACCACCCATGGATATTAACTAAGGTGGGGGAATGCTGGAGGGTTGGGTGGTGCAGGATGGAGGGGGGATAAAGGGGGTAAAATTTGGGAAAACTGTAATAGCATAATCAGTAAAATATACTTTTAAAAATGATGTTAAAAGTATAAATAAATATGAGCCCCCCCAATATATAGCTTGTACGCTAATAAAAATTCCTCCAATTAAATTGATAGAAACTTCCCTCCTCAAATACTGGATAATTCCATAGAAAACAAATCATCCATTTAAATGAATAGCTGAGCTCTCAGTTAAGTAAGTCATCAGGTGAAATAAACAAAAAGGCTCAGAGCCAGTGCAGCAGTAGAGTGATGCTTTGACGTTTTGGTAGTCTGGAAAGAGGGTTCTGGAAATGAGATGTTACCATGAGCTGGAGGACATAGAAAGTTGGAATCAAGACCCTTATGACAAGACTGAGGCCCTCAAAAGGCTATATTTTCAATGAACTCTTGGACTGGTTTAAACAATAAAATAACCCATCTGCTGAGAACAGGGAAGCTTGTCTTGGTCGGGGCTCCTATTGGGAAGGACTTAGAGTGGAATGAAAGGTAAACTAATTTGAGAATTTGTATTCATGAGCATGAAATTCATCCAAGTTTGAGGTTTAAAATTACACTATGGGAGTGTAATTACTATTGGAGTAAAATTACATATGGGAGTGTCTATATGGTCTGGACACTCCCAAGCTGAAAAAGTAACATAAAAATTGCTCCCAGACTAGCAATAAGCCTGGTAGATGAAAACTCAAAAAAAAAAAAACCAACTGGAAGAATACTTGCTGAAAGAGACCTCACCTTTCTTTGGCTTCACAAATAAAGAGCCCCACTGAAGAAAATACACAATACTAAATTATGAAGCATATGAAACCATCTAAACAAAACAAAGACCAGGATCAGATAACAAACACCAAACCTTAAAAAAACTGAAAAAAGGAGTGTATAGTAGAATAAGTATGTTTAAATTAATTAAAAATAAAAGAAAGGAGAATTGACTTGGGGTGGGAAACAGACAATGTAGTGTACAGATGACGTATTATGGAATTGTGCAACCAAAAACTGTATAGTTTTGTAAACGAGGGTCACCTCCCAATAAACTCAATGAAAAGGGAAAAAATAAAACAATCTCAAAAAATAAAATTAAACCAAAAAATAAAAAAACAAAGTATAAGAAAGGAATCAAACCCAGAAACACCAAGATGATTTTTCAAAGCATTAATTAGAATGTTTAGAAATTGGAATGAAAAATAAAATTACTAAACATATTAAGTGATAGTATAAACACAGCTGAAGAGAGAATTAATGAACTAGAAGACAGAGATAAGGAAATTATCCAGAGTATAGAAAAACAAAGTCTATTAAAACAAAAATTGATAGGTCATCAAGGAGAATCAGACAAATCCAGCACTGCATAATATTTTAACATCTCTCTCAGTTATTGATTTAAAAAGTCAGTACAGGGAAAAAATAAACAACACAGTTAATAAGCTTGATATACTGGACAAATATAGAAGAGTCTTGCATCCAAAAACTGAGAAATACACATCATTTCAAGCACAAATGGAATACTTATCAAAGGTACATATGTAGTAAATTATAATGCAGGTTTCGACAATTGCAAAGGACTCATATCATGTAAGTCATTTCCTCTACTACAATGTAATTAAGCCAAAAATGACAAACAGAAAGTTACCTTATAGACTTAGAAAATTGAAAATTAACTTCTAAATAGTTCATGAGACAAAATGAAACCCTTATGGGAATTAAAATATACTTAGAACAGAGGAGTAATGAAATGTTGCATATCAAAATTTGTGGGGTACAATTTAAACAGCTCTTGAACAGAGATTTATTTTTCAATTTTTAAGAAAAACAGACTCAAATATTAAGAAGCCAACCATCCAATTTAAGAAATGAAAAATAGAAAAGAATCTAAAGAAAATAAAAGGTGATTATAAAGATAACAGAAGTCAATAAAATAAAATAAAATAAAATATAGGTCAAGTACAGAGAGTCAGTATCAAAATTAGTTCTTTAAAAAGACTTACAACATTGGCTAACCTCTGGAGAAGTGTCTTCTACCTAGTCACTAAGAAATGGAGCTCCTCAAAGCTCAGTCCGAGGTACTCTTCTCCTCTGGCCCTACACAGGCATACCTTGTAGACATGGTGGGTTCAGTTCTAGACCACCACAATAAAGTAAACATTGCAATAAAGCAAGTCACACAAATTTTTTGGTATCCTGGTGCATTTAAAAATGATGTCTATACTATACTGTAGTCTATTAACTATGCAATAGTATTATGTCTAAAAAAACAATGTACATACCTTAATTAAAAAATACTTTATTGCTAAAAAATGTAAACCATCATCTGAGCCTTTAGCAAGTCATAATCTTTTTGCTGGTGGAGGTTCTTACCTTCAATTTGCAGGGGGAAAAAGCAGTATCTGTGAAGCACAATAAAGTGAAGCACAATAAAATGAGGTATGCCTATAGTGTCTCCCTATGAATTCCAACTAAGCCCAGAGCTTAAATCACTGACCTATATACTCAACTCATATTTATTTCTCCTCAGACCATCTTCATGTATTTTTTCACAGGAACCTCAAATTTATCTAATCTGGTTCCCTCTTCTAGTGCCAGCTGATATGTAAATTTGCCAGTATAAAAAGAACCTAAATACTCTATTAATCTAATGCTCTATGGGAAAATAGCATCATAATTAAAGTCCCCTGCTCACAAAGTCAATATGTTTACCCTAGTAAGTCTATTTCATAAAACGTTTCTAAAATGCCAAATTTGTATGATAAAATATTTATAATCAGCAATGTTAGTTTTTAATAGTCTAACACTAAGTAACTAAAAGCTATTGAATAATTTTAGCATATAAATAGAAACTATAAAAAGAATCAAATGAAAATTCAACAACTGGAATTTTAAAGATGGACTTAAAAGCAGATGAGACTTAGCTAAAGAAATTAACATTTGGAAGCTACATCAGGATAAAATATTCAGACGAAGAAATAGAAAATACAGAACAGAGAATAGAAGAAACACATAGAAATGTTGAAAAGTTCTGATATACAGGGAAGTGCAGTCCCAGAAAGGAGCAAAGTGGGGGAGGAGGTGAGAGGGAGAGGGACAATATACAAAGAGATAATCAATTTCCAAAACTGATTAAAGAACTATTGTAAAGTGATTATAATAATATGGACATCTAAAGAATGAGATACGGCAGTCACTAAAGCAACCAAGCCTATTTTTAAATATTTAATGAAACAGGAAAGTACCTAAGACATATTAAGTAGATTAAAAATAACAGTCCTCATTATAATTTTATAATAAATGTTCATTAAAATATTGGAAGAAAATATACACAATAGTAATAGAATCTTAATTTTTGAGCAATAAACACACTAATACATTTAATTTTTTTATTTTTTATTTTAATTGTTGTTCCAGTACAGTTTTCTGTCTTTTACTCCCATCCCCACCCACCACCTCAGTTCTCCCCACCTCCCTCCCATTTCCACCCCCCATCCCCTAGTTTTTGTCCATGTGTCCTTTATACTTGTTCATGTAAACCCTTCCCCTTTTCCCCTAAAATTCCCTCCGCTCTCCCCTCTGGTCACTGTCAGCCTGTTCTCTATTTCAGTGTCTTTGTTTATATTTTG
>CM052539.1:87325105-87395757 GCA_028533065.1 Trachops cirrhosus
TGAATCTCATTTTCCTTACCTGTAAAATCAATGTCCTGCTCTTATTTTTTTCTATGACTCTGACAACTACCCAATAACATACATAAAGTACCATAGTAAAAGTCTTCAATGGGAAGTAGCTATTACAATTTCACTCACTGTGCGGCTGAACCTTTGATCTTTTCCTTTTGCCCTGGTTCATTAGCCCCTGCTTTCTTACTTTTTCCCCAGTATTTTCTGAACTTCACCTGAGCTTCAGATTTCTTGTATTACCCACCAATTCATGTGGTTTCTAGGCTTTGTGTATTTCCTTGTGCACACTTCCTCCCTACCTTACCTGAAGTCCTATTTATCCTTTCAAATCCTACTTGGACATTACAATGCCTTCCCCTGAAAAGGTCGGTCATTCCCTCCTGCGTTATTTCTGTACCACATCCACACCACAGGTGCTGCTGCATTGTCACCAATGCACAATCTGCCTGTGTCACTCCTATCAGTGTAAACGTCTTGAGGATGAGTTCTGTGTCTCATGCTTTGCATCCTAGTACCTTGGAGTGTTTAAATTAAATCCACTGTTTTTCTTCCAGCCAGAGAATTAAAGTCATTTTTGTTTAGGTAAAGGATCTATTCGCCTCCAGGTCTAGTGAGTGGCCAGCGTGAAAAGTCACGTTTCCATTCAGGTCTTGGCATGTCTCTCTCTCTCCAGCTCTTTCAGAATAGCACAGGGGACTCCAACTCAAATGCTTGTAGAAATCAATGAGATAGACCAGGTGTAGACTGTTACAAAATGAAGGGCACGTACCCAGAGGAGAGAAGCTGCTCAGCGCCAGACTACTGTTCTTGTACTGAAACAGAAATCTATGATGTCCAGAGTCTGATTGTTCAGGAACATCTGGAAACATAGACTGTGACATCTTTCCCAATGTAAAGATGCTGACAATCAATCAAAGTAGGGGGGGAAACTGCTTAGCCTAATGGAGTCTCTCACAGGCTAGCCTTTACAGTAAATTCTTTCTCTTGTTGCCCCACCTTGTGAACTGACAGTGGAGCTAACACAAACCTGTTCAAAATGCACCAACTGAAAAATGATTATAGAAAGTGCCAATGTCCACAAGAACAAGAGTTCATCTAAATAATCTGACATTTTGTCTGACAGAACTATTAAACCCAAGAGAACACCAAGACTTGGGTCAGCAGTCCAGGAGGTCATGAACTGACCAGTTCAATTCAACTAATTTTCTTTTTTAAAAAAAAGATTTTATTTATTTCTAGAGAGAGGAGAAGGAAGCAAGAGAGGAGAGAAACATTAACTGGTTGCCTCTCGCACACCCCCAATCAGGGACCTGACCCACAACCCAGGTATATAAACAGACTAGGAATCAAACCAGCGACCTTCTAGTCTGTGGGATGATGCCCAGCGCACTGAGATACACCAGTCAGGGCTCAATTCATTTCTGAGTACATATTATGTGACTGGCATGGAGGATGCAGAGATGAATGAGACAGCTCCATTAGGAAACACATCCTTCCTCCACATAACATTTTTGCCCACTTATGTCCCACTAGCTTTTACTCACTTTACTAGTTCCAGAAATGTACCACACATAAGCACTCTCCCATCTGGTCTTACAATCTTTACAATAAAAATAGCCATATTTTCATTCCAAAAACTACAAATAAAAGGGGAAGAGCCTTTTATTATCTTGGGGATGGGGGAGGAAGGCCAGGTACTTCTTTGCTTGTGGCTTTGTATAGGAAATACAAAATGCCTCCTTAACCTCATTCACAGCTGTTCTCAAGGTTACTACATTAATTTAGCACCTCATCTCTGAAGGATTAATCTGGGATTCTTCTCCCAGCTCTCTCACATTTTTTTTTTATTTCCACAATGCCACCAGCACAGTCTCCCTAGAACAAAATTCTGATCATGTTTTTCTCCAACTTGAAGCCCTTCTTTGTCTCACATTCCCAATTAATAATGATTGCCAGACTTCTGGTTTCTGCATGCTTAAAGCTGACAGCCTCCTTCACCAAAATGTTACAAAACATGGAGGCCACGTAACATACGCATTTTCAGAACTTCATCTCATCAAATAAAGGAGAAAGAAAGGGAAGATTTTGCTCTTATAGCCCCAGAAATGGAAGAGGACAGAGAGGAAGCCACCAGCAGAGGTCTGAGGAGGGGAAGACAAAGTTCACCTGGAAGTTGGGTTTCCTGAGCGGGTGGGTGTCTCTCTGGGCCTGCTTACTCTGTGTTTCCCTGGGACTCAAGTCACCTTCCTTCCCCAACTTGTCCTGCTGCCAGAGTTCTTCCTGCTTGTCCTCTTGCAACCTTGGCCTTGGCAGTGACTTCTGCTGCTGATGGCTGGCCTTGGCAGAACCCAAAAGCTCCTGCCCCTCCTTGTCCTTCCCATCCTCCTGCAGCCAGACCAAACCCCTGAGGCCCGTCACTGGTGAACAGAGGTCCCAAGCTGGCAATGGTGCCTTGGGGACCCTGTGGCTCCAAGGAGAGCAGCTGTGCAGGGTTAGAGGGCCCAGTGGGCACTGCAGGGATCTGTCTACCCGCAGGCTCACCTGCACGCCCACCTCCTTGGTATTGGCCTTGCATAGCCACAGGCTCAGACTGGGATTCATCTGGGAGAGAATGGCCTTAAGCTGCTCCCTCTTGTAAGGCTCCATGCAGTAGGCCCAAACATTCGTGGGCACCACCAGCCCAGTCCTGGCCAGGAAAGTGGGGGCACCAGTGTTTGGCCACCAGTAGGGCTGTTGGTGGTCAGAGAGTCCAGGCTGGCCTAAAACCAAGTGTGTTTCCTGGTACAGACCCTGGGGAACACAGACAAAGTGCTCCATCCGCTGGCCAGGCTTAGTGCAATCTCTTGTTACAGTTTGTGTCCTTGCTCTGCCTTCCACCTTCATCTGCCCCTTCTCTCTCCTGCTCAAGTTGGTTCAGGTTCATCCCTATCTTTTCCACTTATTTCAGGTTCTGATGGGAGGGGCTGCCTGTCACCCTGATTGAAGGGGTGGTGGGAGGAGAAGTACCTACCTACAGAGGCCTAATTGCCACCTGATTCAAATTGCTCTTACCTGTGTCTTCAATTCACTGCTCCCAAATCTTTTCAAAGCTGTTTTTCCATTGCTGACTTATTCACATGCTTGCTATAGTTAACTACTTATTTATTTATAGCTAATAAATAAATAGTTTTTTAATTTATTCCCATAGTAATGTACCATTTCAGAGATCCTATTTTAAAGCATATAGTAAAATGAAAACAAGGAGGAAATTATTTGAGCAGCCTTATACTAGAAGAGTGTAAGAAAGAAAGTACATTATCATGGCAGGGCTAATGAAAATAAATACCAGAGGAACAGGGAGAATAAAGATATGGGGAGGAGGGGTGTACATGATGAGAGAAAATATATTCAGGGGGTTTTATGACATGCCACAGGTTCAGTCTGTTCCTAGTGAGGACACCGCTCCCCCCCTCCAAAAAAAAAGGTGGGCGAAGCAAATTGTTCTGATTTAGAAGGTAAGTGCAGATTTAATAGCAGGATAGTTAATTATGTGAGATCAAACCGATTTGAATTAAAACTGTGCCTTGTTACCAGGCACCGTAACTGTAAGTTACTTTCAGATTCCCCATCTCACAGTACTAACCAATTTATGGGATGATTGTAAGACAAAACGTGTTATTGCCTGTGAAGCACAAAGCAGACTAACTCGCATGTTCAGTAAGCGGTAGTTACTCTTACACAAGGATCTCAGGCCTGTGTTCCTTTGCTACTCAGACCCAGGTGACCATACGCGTTGGTATATCTCTGTATTGGTCTGGCTTCCTGGTGCAGCTGAGGGTTGTGATCAAACGGAATGACTCCTGAGGAACACAGTAGAGACCATCTTTTTTCTAATCCAAGGTTGCTTCTGCTGTTCACTGCTCAGGAGCCTTCCAGGAGCAGCAGGGCCCACGGGCAGCTTCCACCGCCAGAACCCAGTGGAAGGCTTTTGACCCGAATTAAGCCTGTGCCAGGCGTGTCTGACCCTGTCCTGATGAGGACAGAGCCTTGCCTTCCGGACAGTTTGGAGGGGACCACAGGCACAAACAGAATGATCAGTACCGTTAGAATGTAAAGGACACTAGGGCAGCCTGCTGAGGGGAGTAGCTAACACTGCAGGAAGGAGTACATGGGCTCCCCATTTCTCAGGAGGGGAGAGAGCTCAAAGGTCTTAAACCTGCTATCTTAGAACATCACAGGGTTGGAATTTAAGTCCCCTGGCTTCACACTGTCATCCTGTCCACTCCACAGGAAGCAGCGGCCAGAAACGGGTCATCTTCCACCAAGGACCACGCTAGGCTTCAAAGGTTAGCATTTTCAGGGACAGAACACAGGCCTATCAGAGACAATAGGCCGCGTGCGACCCCCGAAAGCGACACCAAGGAAGGGGCGGGAGTCGCAGAGTGTACACAGGACGGCCCTCTCAGGGTTGCGTGACAAGACTCTGCCTTCCGGTTTCCGAACGACCTCTCTGCAGACCAATCAGGCGTTGGTGCTCTCTAGCTAAGCTGGGCGGGGAAGCTAGCCTGACTTCCGGGCTGCGCGCTTGGAGCGTGCAGCGTCGGGTCGTCAGCGCGTGACGTACGGGAGTGCGGCTTTGGCGCGAGTGTACGAAAGCCCTGTCGGAGAAGCGACTGCGCCTGGTGCTTGAGTGCGGAGGGTCGCCGCTGGAAGATCCTTTGGGTTCGAAGAGCGGCGTCTGTGCTGGTGGTTAGTGTTGCGGAAGCACGCGCGGCCGCTTCGGCCCCGTAGTGCTTGCTGCCAGTCTCACGCAGGTGGAGACGAAGGACCGGGCCTCCCGGTGGACACTTAGCTCCTCTCCTGGGACTCTTGGGCCCCGCCACTCGCTTGGGTGTGGGCTCCTGGCTGTAGCTAGTGTCCCGGTCTGAAACCTTGCACACGATAAAGTTACTTTTCTGGAATCTTGTGTCGTGAACAAGGTTTCCCGCTTCCGACACTGTATCTGTCCCACTTCACCCCAGCTGGTGCCTGTGGGACCAAGACGTCCTCATTTGAATCGGTTTTTACCGCTAATGGGAACTCTCGCCACACGTGACTAGTTAACGTAATTAAAATTAAGGTCAGAGAGGCTCTTCATGAGGACGGAGATCAATCATCAGTGTCGCTTTAAGTAACTGCACCCTCTTCTGACTCTACCTCATTGTCACTGAATGGCCGCTCCTCCTGAAGTATGTTCTGTTCTGTTTTGCAGACTCAATTTTCAAGCGTCGGAGTAATATTGTAGAATAAAATGCCTATTGGATGCAAAGAGAGGCCAACTTTTTTTGGAATTTTTAAGATGCGGTGCAACCAAGCAGGTACTGACAGATTTTATGTAAATTGATCAGTTACACTGGGCAAATGTTTTTAGAAAATTAAGTAAATATACATGCTTGCTGGAAGGAATACAGTACTTCACTTTTTTGTTTACACTATAAACTGTTCTTTATGAAATCATAAATCCAGTTAAGAGAATGAGCATTTACCAAATGATATAGAACCACTGGTGAATAAAGAGGAGACTGGCCCCTTGATTAGCAGTAGGAAGAATTGTTTTTACAGCGCAGAACTTCCAACAAATGAGAATAATTGGTAATTTTACTTTGTAGCAGAAGGTGTCAGTTTTTTTGGCCTCAGTACTCCTGACACTCTTAAAAATGATAGAAGACCTCAAAGAGCTTTTCTTTATGTAGGTTGCTATATTAGAAATTAAATTTAAAACTTTAAAAATATTTAATAATTCCTTACAAATAAAAATAAACTCAATGCATATTAATATGAATAACATTTTTATGAAAATGACCTGTATTTTAAAAAAGGACATTGTTTTACTTTTTTGCCATTTTCTTTAATATCTGGCTTAATCGAAGATGGCTAGTCTGTTGCAATATGTTCCTGTGGTGGAAGACCCAGCCTCACACAGCAATGTAGTTGGATAAGAAGGGAGTATTTTAATAGTCTTCAGTTAATTGTGGTTATTTTTCTTCCATACTGCACCAAAACTTAAGTGATAGTTTCTTAAAACTTGCAATGTGGAATCTGAAACCATGTCTTGAACTGTTCATATGTTTGTTACATTAAAGTCTCTTAATTCTTTCTTGCACTTTGAATGAATCTTTTATCTATACTGTAATATTATGCACTGATTAGGAAAGTGCCTGTGTTCTGAATAACACAGATATTCCCTATATTGACACATTGCAGTAAACAATATTTTAAAAAATCATATTTGTTAGTTCACTGATGTCATCAGAAGTCTTTTTTTTAAGATTGGGAGGATGTCAAGCTGACAGAGCCTGGTAAAGTTTAACAAAATTCTAATTTTCATTTGAAAGCTCACATTGTATCATTGGCTGTTGTTTTCCCTCAGTGACAAGCTCACTTCATTAATTTTCAAAAAAATGTCTCCCAAAGCACCCAACTAAGAATGACTTAGTCATTCTTTCTAGTAAAAATGGTGCTTTCTATGAAAAAAGTGCTAATTCAGCTCATAACTCATATGAGTGCTTTTCTAGACAACTGCTGTACTTAAATGTACAGAAATGATTATGCATACTTTTCATTTTGTCACAGAATGTTAAAAAGATATATTTTAATATTAATATTGGGCTTTAATATTACTAATTTTTACTTCATTATGGACATTTTATTTTTATTGTTTCTTTTATTGATTCCAGAGGGAAGGGTGGGAGAAAGAGAGAGAGAAACATTGATGAGAGAGAGAAACATTGATCAGTTGCTTCTTGCACGCTCTCTGATAGGGGACCAAATCCACAACCCAGGCATGTACCATGGCTGGGAATCGAAATAGTGTCCTTTCAGTTCACAGATCAATGCTCAACCAATTGAGCCACACCAGCCAGGGCATTCATTATGAACATTTTAAATTGGGCTTTCTGTTTTTGTTTTTATTTCTTCACAAGTACATGGTGATGAAGAATAAATACAATGATTACTACTACAGTTTGCTACCACTGCCTTAACTCACACAAAGATGTCATCTGTTTTACTTACCAGTGGTGCAATGTCAACATTGTGAAAAACACAAATGATGCCTTAGTATTATTATGAAAATAGTTTTGACCTTAGGGACCTTTTAAAAAGGTCCCCCCAATTGTTCCACAGTCTGCACTTTTAGAAGCACTACTCTAAGAGTGGATATATCAGAGTAGATGTTTTGTTATTTGTCTTTAACAACAAATCATTTTATTCCCTTTTATGTGTGAGTCTAAACATTCCTTACCTATAGATTCATCACATCTACTTATATAGTCTATAAACATTTGAATTGTGTCTGTAGAATGCATTCCTACTATGGCTTTTGTTTCTGAATAATGAATAATAAGATAAAGAAAACGTTAGCCTTGGCTTGTGGCTGAGTTAGTTGGAGTGCCATCCTGTACACCAAAAGGTTGAGGGTTTGAATCCTGGTCAGGGCGCATGTCTAGGTTGTGGGTTCAATCCCCAGAGTAGGGGCACATACAGGAGGCTATTGATTGATGTTTCCCTGTCTCTCTCTTTCTTACTGCCCCCTTCTGCTCTAAAAAGCAGTTAAAACATATCCTTGAGTGAGGATTAAAAAAGAAAACTTTAGAAGAGCTAATATAGTTAAGAGCTATCTCCTCATAACTTTTGTAAACTTCTTACATCTTACTACAGATTCATATCAGAACAGATGAATGATCCTGTTTAATTACTGTGCTTTAAGAAAAGTCATCCACAGCCCAAATCTCAAGCATCCCTTTATAATGATCTTTACTGGCTCATGAATTTTTGTGTCTCTAATTAAAACCAAGATGAGGTTTTTTTTCTTACAGATTTAGGACCAATAAGCATTAATTGGTTTGAAGAACTTTCCTCAGAAGCTCCACCTTATAATTCTGAAACTGCAGAAGAATCTGAATTTAAAGTTATCAGTTATGAACCAAACCTATTTAAAACACCACAAAGAAAACCTTATCAATTGGCTTCAACACCAGTAATATTCAAAGAGCAATGTCTAACTCTGCCACTGTACCAATCTCCTTTAAAAGAATTGGATAAGGACAGATTAGATTTAGGTAAGTAATATGATGTAGACTAGGGAAGAATATGAAGCAGGAATTCAAACTAACCTGTATTAAGAATCCCTACTCCGTCAGTATCTTGGTTATGTTGGTCAGATCAACCTCTCTGGCTTCACTTTTCCCACCTAAAAAAATGGAGATGATAAAAATACTTTCTGATAAATTTGTATTAAATAAAATAATGTAGGTACTTAATAAATGTTCCTTTTCCTACCTTTTTTGATTAATACATCCTTCCTACTGAGATTTGCTAAGTTTTATCTTTCCTATACAAAAACAAAAACGTGCCCTAGGACTTCATATGGATTATATAAAATTGTATTCCTGCAGGTTGTCACAGGGGACAGGGAAGATTATTTTTATCAGATCTCCTGATTCGATAACAGTTTCCCTGGCCTATGTGCCAGATATTTCCAATCAATCAAACATTGGTCATTTATTGCTTGCTTGCTTGGTTTAGGTAACACCCTCTCCCTTTCTTTCGAGTATTCACTAGTAGGGAGAATTAAAGTACACAGATAAATTATAGTCTAAGATTGAATGTGGTACATGGAAAAGAAAAGTTCAAAAAGTACAATGAGAATTGAGAAGAAAGCATAAATAATATTGGGAGAAATAGGAAATGATTCATTTGAATTAAATCTTGAAGGGTAGAAAATGGGACAGTGTGATAGTGTTGTAGGCAGAGGAAAACCATGAAGAATATGCAGTTAGAAGAATGGCAAATAATTTAAATCATTTGGAGTGTCAAATCTGATAGACACCAATAACAACCTAAGGCTAAAAAGCAGATTAGAGGCAGTTATCAAATACCAAGCTAAAGAAGGTGAATTTATTTGATTGTCAAGCAGAAAAATCAGCAAATTTAATCATGCTCCTACTTCCTGCTTCAAACCTTAGATTACCTCCCCTTTGCCCTCATAATAAAATTCAGACTCCTTAATGTGATTACAAGGTCCTTACAAAGTGGCCTTTGACCTCTAGGAAGTCAGTCTTGTATGAGAGAAAATATTTAAATAAATATTCTGGTGTGGTACCTGTTACAACAGGAGCTTGGGCACAGTACCGTGTTGTGGAGATAACGAAGGGAGCAGCCTTAGGTCTTAATGTGGTCAAGGAAAGCTCTAAAACCAGTTGATACTGAATCTTCTAAAAAGTAAAGGATACACCTAGAGTCAGTGGTTTATCCTCTAAATTTAATCTGCCAGAATTGGTTTATCCTTAATCAGGGAAGGGTAGGAATGAGTTAATACAGCCGCTTGACTACATACACAGAGAACCTGATGTTTTTAAGGTTATAGTGCATAAGTAATTCAGTTGACTGTAGTCTCAAGACATTTTACTTTTAAGTTTACTTTAAATTCAGAATTGAAATGTAAGACTTAAGCTGTTTTTTAAACTACTTTGTTCTAACACCTAATGCATTATTTTTAAAAAAGAATTATCCCTGAAGTTCCATAAGGAACTTTTTCTCAGCAGCCCATCCTTTTGCATAAAATACAAGTTTACCTTACCATTACTCAGCTTATTTGTGAGATTCTCAAGTTATTTGGGAAATACTTATTTTGGTATGTACTTGTTTTTACCGGTTCATTTAAAAATTTTTATTCTTTACAGTTGAGTTTCTTTTTGTTGCTGATCCAATACTGATACTTTATTATTAACTAAAGTCCTTTGTTTATATGTATTAGGGTTTCTTTGACAGGTCTGTGGGTTTTGACAAGTGTATAATGTCATGTATACACTATTACAGTATCATGCAGAGTAGTTTCACTGCCCTAAAAATCCCCTGTACTCTAGTTTACCACTACCACCTTCCCACTAGGCCCCTGAGCCCCTGGCAGCCACTGATCTTTTTACTGTATGGTTTTGCCTTTTTCAGAATGTCATATACATAGTTGGAATCATAAAGTATATACGTAGCCTTTCAGTTGGGCTTCTTTCACTTAGCATTACTAGATTTATCTGTGTCTTCATGGCCTGATAGCTCGTTTCTTTTTATCACTGAAAAATGTTTTCATATACATTTTTGGTTGCTTGCAGATTTTGGAAATTATGAATAAAACTGCTATAATTATTCATGTATAGGTTTTTTGTGTAGACCTAAGTTTTCACATCATTTGGGTATTTGCCAAGGAGCACAATTTGCTGGATCCTATGTTAGAATTATATTTAGTTTTGTAAGAAACTGCAAACTCTTTCAAAGTGGCTATACCACTTTGCATTTCCACCAGCTGTAAATGAGAGTTCCTCTTGCTCCACAACTTCACCAACATTTGGTGTTGTCTGTGCTTTTGATTTTCATTCTAATAGGTGTGTGGTGGTATCTCATTGTCTAATTTATTTTTTAAGTCCTTTTTGTAAATCTTTTTAAAGTGAACAGGGAAAAGATGAAATTTTACAGTACAAGTTTAGCTACTTTTTAGCATCTTTACAATTTTCATAACAGAAGAAAATGGACACAACTGTATTTGAATGTTAATAAAGAAAGATAAAAAAAGTTGGATATTTTTTGAAGTGGGTTTTTTAACTTATATGTGCATTTGGCTTATTAGTGATTATGTCTATTCCCTGTCACTTGAGAAAGGAGAATATAATACAATGTTTTGTGTATGCTACTACAAATAGTTTTCAGTTTAGTTTTTGCTTGACATAACTAACACTGTTGGCTTATCTTTCCCAAAGCTTCTCTAGGTTAGAGATTGTAGGATCAGTTAAAGCAACTATTTTTAAAAGCAGTTTTTAAGAGTAATAAGTGCCTTGAGTGCCCAATTGGTGATACAAAAAATAGGAATGTTGAAAAACTGCAGGTTGGATTTGCTAGAATCACAAACAGCTTTGGAAACCCTATTTTAGCGTTATTGTCTGAGAAAGTAGATGTGTTCAATAGGAATGTAAGTATGTGTTGCTATCTACAACCCACCTTTCTAAACCTTGCTGATTTATTCAGCCGATGTTCGTGGAGTGACTATAACATCAGAAATTATTGTAGTTGCTAAAGATACAGTGATAAATCAGACAAAATCTCTTCCTCAGGGAACTCACAGTCTGATGGGAAGCAGGAACAGTGTATGATAAACTCTGCAGGAACATAGGAGGAGTGTGCACTTAGTCTCAGATTAGGGATCACTAAAGTTTTCTGGAAGATGGGATTTCAAAATGGGAGCCTGAAAGAGGATATTCCAGGTTAAGAGAAGTAAAGTGAGAAAGAAACAGTTTGTACGATGGTTCTCTCTAGACTGAGAGAACCATTCTTGCAGTATATGCAAGTGGTTGGAAATAGCTGAAGAGAGTATGAAAAAATGTTATCATAGAAATTAAGACATCAGATTGTGAAGGCCTTATTACCAGGGAGTTTTATTATGGAGTTTGAACTTGATCTTGATACCAAGATCTTGAAAGGTTTTCAGCAGAAAAGTAATATGGTCAGATTAGGTACCCTGGTGGGTTTTCAATAACTGTCTTTTCCTTTACTTTTGTCCTCCATGACACCATAGAACTGTGTGTGACTTAATAATAGGACATAATCACATTCCACTTGGTACACATTTCAAAAAATTTTCCACAACTATATTCTGAACTCCTTGAGGATAAAGCTGTATCCTGATTGTATTATTTAAAGTGCCTTATGTGTATTATATGCTTATAACATGGTTATTGAAATGGAGGCAGGCATCTGTTGTTGGGAGGAGTTGGCAAATTGAGTAGCCAGTTCAGACCAAACTCCTTGTACATTTTCCTTCCCAGTGTAGATGAGACTTTTTGTTTTTAAATACTTCAGGAAATGAAAATCCACAATACAGAGCATGTATATCCTCACTGAATTATTGTACTCTTTTCAGGAAAACATATTACCAATAGTAAGCATAAAAGTTGTTGCACAATGAAGGCTAAAATGGATCAAGCAAATGATGTTATCAGCTCACCTCTAAATTCTTGTTTTAGTGAAAGGTATGATAAATACTTAAATGAAACATTTTCCTGCATATGATATTTGTTTTATAGAAATGCATCTAATTTTCACACTAACATTCTGAGTGAAAGCCTGGAAGAGAATCTTCTTTTGGGTTGGCCAAAAAAATTCATTTAGTTTTTTCTGCACAATGGCTCCAGTAGTGCTTCGTTGTCTTTAACTTCATTTGAAACAATTTTATTAGATTATATTATGACAGTTAACATATTAGTGTGCATTTTAAAAATTTATCAAAATTGGTGAATTTTTTTCATCCATTTCAATATCAAAGGTAGAAGAAAATACACAACATTTTTGGCATATTATGCTTTATTATTTCAGGAAAGGTAAAAACACAACTGAAATGTAAAAAATTTGTGCAGTGTATAGAGAAGGTACTGTGACTGATCAAATGTGTCAAAATTGATATGCGAAGTTTTTTGGTACTATTGACATTTTAGCCATATAATTCTTTCCTGTGTATTGGAAGATGTTTAGCAGCACCCCAGGCCTTTATCCACTAGAAGCCAATATTGGGAGATAGCTGACATACTCACAATATCCAAATCAATAAAGTTATTGGTGAAAATGAAGAATGTGACTTATTTTACAGAAAAAACTAAGTGGACTTTTTGGCCAACCCAGTATTTTTAAATAATCTCCTTTTAAGTTGTGTTCTTTACTGCATTAATTTCTACATTAGAAACATTTACTTTGTTTCTCTTACAATGTTGAATTGACTGGTTTTTCTGTACATTCTTTGAAGTTTTAAGTAACAAAATATACTAATGATAAAAAAATGCCTTTGACATAGCAGTTTAAAATAAATTATTCATGTATTTTGAAATCACTGGAGAGAGAATATGAGGCTATTGTAGATTCACTTTACATAATTTTTAAATTCAGAATATATAATTCCTGCCCTGACTGGTGTGGCTCAGTTTGTTGAATGTTGTCCTGCAAACCAAAAAGGTCACTGGTTCGGTTCCTGGTCAGGATACATGCCTGGGTTGTGGGGTCGGGGTGCAGGCCAGGTCCCTGGTTGGGGACATGTGCGAGACAACCAATGGATGTTTCTGTCTCACATAGATATTTCTCTCCCTTCCCCCTCTCTAAAAATAAATAAATAAAATCTTTAAAAAAATTATATATGTACATATAATTCCTAGCAGCTTAAATTTATGTGTACTTTATACATTCAGTGGGCATGTGAAACATAATTTAGTGGTTATTTAATTTTTCATGAAATATTTACTTTTTTACATTTAATATTTACATTTAAAAAGTAATATAAAAATATTACAGATTGGTATCATTCTAATGATATGATTGAGAGTCCTTTTTTTTTTCAGTAACATTAGTAAATATTATTTGCCATATCTGTTATCTCCTGAATAATCTGAGGGATTTGCTTTGTTTTGTTTTAGTTCTGGTATTCTACAATGTACACATGTAACACCACAAAGAGAAAAGTCAGGTATGATGAAAAACAAGACTTTTTATTTTTTAAATATTCTAAATTTTAACAAAAATAAAACTTAGTAATTTTTTTCTTTTACCCCCAGTGGTATGTGGAAGTTTATTTCATACACCAAAGCTTATGAAGGTAAATATTCTGCCTAGTTTATTTTTGTTATATATTAATTGAGAATTTGATAACAATATCATACCTTTACCCTGAGATTTACAGTTATATACCTATGGTCTCACATAGGAATTCAGTAAATGATAAGTGAAAAAAATAAGTGAATAAAAAATATTTTAAAAATATTCATTAGTGTCCTCCTGTGTAATAAATTATTTTCTTTATTTCCAGGGTCAGACTCGGAAACATATTTCTGAGAGTCTAGGGGCTGAGGTAGATCCTGATATGTCTTGGTCAAGTTCTTTAGCCACACCACCAACCCTTAGTTCTACTGTGCTCATAGGTAATAATATCAAATGTTTTTTCTAAGAAAGTAAATGATGTTGATAAATTATCATCTCTAATACTTTGTGTTAAAAAGAAAATATGAAAAGGTAATGAAGTAGTAATTAGGTAATGCTGTCTTTCATAAACATTAGTTCAAAATAGTATTACCATATTTTACCATGTATAATGTATACTTTTTTCCCCAAATTTTTGAGGGAAAAATAAGGATATGTATTATACATGGGTAGTGCTAACTTCATATCTATATAAATGCTTTTAATTCTTTATTTATGCTCTTACATTAGAAGTGTAACTCTAGAAAGCAATAATGATATCCATATGCAAAATAATACCCTGGATTATGATACTAGGTTTTGTTTCTTTTTTTTCTTCTTTTGTTTAGAGTATATTTTATTGATTATGTTATTACAGTTTTCCCAATTAATCCTTCTTTATCCCCCACCGCCCTGTACCCCCAACCCTCCAGCGTTCCACCTGCTTAGCTCATGTCCATGGATTATACATATAAGTTCTTTGAATTCTCTGTTTCCTATAACAATCTTAATCTTTCCTTGTCTATTTTATGCCTACCAATTATGCTGCTTATTCCCTGTACCTTTCTCCCCATTCCCCCGCCCCACTGAAAACCTTCCATGTGATGTCCATTTATCTGATTCTCTTCCTGTTCTAGTTTTTTGCTTCATTTTTGTTTTTGTTGTTTTTCTTCTTTTTTAGGTTCAGTTGTTGATAGTCGTGAGTTTATTGTCATTTTACTGTTCATAGTTTTTGATCTTCAGTTTCTTAGATAAGCCCCTTTAACATTTCATGTAGTAAGGGCTTGGTGATGATGAACTCCTTTAACTTGACCTTATCTGGGAAGCACTTTATCTGCCCTCCCATTCTAAATGAAAGCTTTGCTGGATAGAGTAATCTTGGATGTAGGTACTTGCCTTTCATGACTTCAAATACTTCTTTCCAGCCCCTTCATGCCTGTAATGTTTCTTTTGAGAAATCAGCTGACAGTCTTATGGGAACTTCTTTGTAGGTAACTCTCACCTTTTCTCTTGCTGCTTTTAAGATTTTCTCTTTATCCTTAATCTTGGATACCTTGATGATGATGTGCCTTGGTATGTTCCTCTTTGGGTCCAACTTCTTTGGGACTCTGGGCTTCCTGGACTTCCTGGAAGTCTATTTCCTTTGCCAGATTGGGGAAATTTTCCTTTATTATTTGTTCAAATAAGTTTTCAATTTCTTGCTGTTGTTCTTCTCCTTCTGGCACCCCTATAATTCAGATATTGGAGTGTATAAAGTTGTCCCAGAGGTTCCTAAGCCTCTCTTCATGTTTTTGAATTCTTGTTTCTTCATTCTGTTCCAGTTGGATGTTTCTTCCTTCTGATCCACACCGTTGATTTGAGTCCTGGTTTCCTTCTTGTCACTGTTGGTCCCTGAATATTTTGCTTTTTTCACCTTGGGTATCCTTTGTTTGTTCTTTCATTTTGAGACCAAGCTCAGTCAGTTCTGTGAGTATTTTGATTACCAGTGTTTTGAACTCTGCATCAGACAGGTTGGCTATCTCCTCATCACTTAGTTCTTTTTCTGGAGTTTTGATCTGTTCTTTCATTTGGGCCATATTTCTTTGTCTTGATGCAGCTGATAGGTTGTAAGGGGTGGGGACTTAGGTATTCACCAGGTCAGGGCAACCCTCCTTGCTGCGTTGTGGTGCTGTCTATGGGGGAGGTGCCAGAGAGGAAACAATGCAGCTGGCTTGCTCAGCTCTTGCCCCACTTTCCAAGGGAACTCGTGTGAGACTGAAAATTTCTCCCACCGTGGCAACCCCCGCCATAGGCCAAAGTCAGCTGTGAGTCTGAGTTTCCTATTAACCAGCCTCCCCACACAGTCCTTCACCTTGCTATGGGTTTTCCCAGTCCTCCCATCTGCCCTGTCTCCCTCGTCTCCCTCCTACCCATCTGGTTTAATTCCTTGGTTGTCAGAGTTCCATGCAGTTTGATTTTCTGGCACTTCTGGTTGTTTCTTGTTTTTAGATTGGTTGTTATCCTCCTTTTGGTTGTGCGAGGAAATGACGGGTTTCTACCTACTCTTCTATCTTGGCTGGAACTACCAGTTAAATTAATTAAAAAAGTAAAATGAAAGATTCCTGAAAGTTGGGGCCAAAGACGTGGATGTGCATTTATATACAGGAGTGCATTATATGTGGCAAAATATGGTATTTTGTTTAGAGCAAACTGGTATGAGTCAGAAGTATGTTAGGTAGTATTCTATATGAGCCAGATTATTTATTTGCAAATCAGAATTTTTTTATTCTAGCAAAAATGCATTCCACTTTGATTCCTCTTTAGCTGAAAAAATAAATTTGCTCTGTTGTTGCTCAGATGCAATAATACAGGTATAAGCATGTTAAAAATTAAAAAGTGTTTAACATATGATATGCCTTTAGACTATGTTAGCATCTAAATAAATGCTAACATTTACAAGCATTAGCTTTCAAATTGTGACTCCATAGCTTAATCTGATTCTCCAAGTCTTAGTGGACAGTATCACCTTAGAGTCAGGATCATCAAACCATAATTTCTAACCCCTTTGCAAATGCTACTAAGGAAGTGACTATAGCTTATTTACTATGTTGATTGACCTTTCTAAATAGTGTACTTGGGTCAGTTTTCTTTGAAATGTGTCATTTAATCCAGTAGTGTTTATGTCTCTTAATGTCTGACCCCCAAAATATCAAAGTTTTTGCATTAACTGTAGTGTATGATTTACAATACATATAGGTCAATTGATTTTTTTTTTACAGTCAGAGATGAAGAAGCACCTGCAGCTGTATTTCCTAATGATACTACTGCTGTAAGTAAATAGGAAAGATTGATTATGCTGTTGTAGTTGCTTATAATTTTAGTATGCCTTGAAAAATTATTTACCTTGCCTTTTTCATTCCTTATTTTAACATTTATGTAAGCCTTTGAGAAAGTCTCTAAACCTGTTTCTGTATGTGATTTTCTTTGAACTTCTCCTGTTACACTGTTTAAGAATAAGTTGAATATTTATGGATAGTGAGAGTTTTTATATTAGTAATTTTAAAATATAACTTTTGTAGATTTGGAAAAGCTGTTTTTCTGACCATGATGGAAGTCGGAAGAAAAATGACAGGTTTATTCTTTCCGGGCCAGACAGTGAAATCAAAAATCAAAGAGAAGCTAAAAGTCATGGTAAGTCTTTATGTTTATCGGAATGACTTTTTAATTGACATCATTGAAGTATTGCTCCTCTTAAAGATAAAACACATTGGTTCTCCTTTCTGGATGACTAAAGGTATTAAGGATAGAAACTAACTTGACTTAGATGAAAATGTTAAAGCATCATACTAAAGCAAGACTATTCAAGATATTGTTGTGATACAAAACAAAACAAAACCAATTACTCAAAACTTAACAGATGAATAATACTTATAATTAACAAAATGTGAAGACCATATTTTGTAATTAATGAGTAAATATGGTTGCAGAAATGCCAAAAACTGCCTGATCATGTCATTGGAATATTGCATTTTTCTTAGTGTGTGTATGATTGTATAAATATGTAGGATTGGATATCTATGAGTGTGTATGTGTGTAGGTATGTGTATAAAATCATATTTTACTCTCAGTTGTTGTAGAGCCACAAAATTAATTTGGACCATCTGGTTTGATAAGTGTTAGAATATTAAGTACATAAAGTAAGATTGGGTTAATTTTAATTGTGTAAAGCTGGTAAAGAAAGGTTATTGGTGATCAGAATATGAATAAAAGGCTTTGAGTACAGTAGCATCTGCTTTATCAGAAGAACAGAAGAAGGGTGGGTGTCCCCCCTGCCCCTCCAAAAATAGCCAGTAGTCAGGATAACCCTTTAAAGGTTCAATTTTGTATTATTTAGTACATACTATTTCTATGAAAAAGATTGTGAGAATCATGTAAATTATATGGATTTATTATAAAATGTTATTAATATGCTTCTGTTTTAAATTTTAACAGGATTGGGAGATTCATTTGGTAAAGTAAGTAGCTGCAAAGACCATTTTGGAAAGTCAGTGCCAAATGTCTTAGAAGGTGAAGTACATGAAAAGGTTGGAGATATTTCTGAAGAAGATAGTTTCTCGTTATGTGTTAAGAAATCTAAAAAAAGAAATATACAAAAAATAAAAACTGGCAAGACTAGGAAAAATAGTTTCAATGAAACAAAAACCAGTGAATGTGAAGAAGCTAAAAAACAAATAAAAGAAAGTAAACATTCATTTTTAGCTGAAATGGAACCCAATATCAATAATCCATTAGATAGAGAAATAATGAATCAGAAGCCCTTTGGGAGTGGAAGTGACAGAATCTCTGAGGACACTGTACAGTCTCCAGCTTTCAAATGGTCTCAGCTAACCCTCTCAGGTCTCAATGGAACCCAGATGGGGAAAATACCCGTACTGCATATTTCTTCTTGTGACCAAAATAATTCTGAAAAAGACCTCATAGGCACAGAGAGAGAATGTACCAACTTTACTACTTTAGAAGATTCTTTGCCACATATTTCAAGTGTACCAAAGACAGAGAAGACATTAAAGGAGGAAACGGTGAATAAGAGAGATGAAGGACAGTGTCTTAAACTACAGGAAGAGTACACTCTTGTGGTAAAAAACGTAGTGCCTGAAGCTTCCCTAATAGCTTCTCCTCATCAGGGTATCAAAAAGTCTCTGTTCAGGTTAAGAGAATCGCCTGTAGAGATACCCAGTTCACTTTCCTCAAATAATATGACTGATCCAAACTTTAAAGAAGAACCTGAAACTTCTGAAAGTGGATTGGAAATATGTACTATTTTCTCCCAGAAAGAGAGCTCTTTATGTACAAGTTCAGTTGATAATGGAAACTGGCCAGTCACTATCAAACATACATCTATAGCTTTGAAGAATACAGGTTTAATATCTACTTTAAGAAAGAAAACTAAAAAGTTTATTTATGCTATAAATGGTGAAACATCTTATCAAAGATTAAAAGTGAAGAAAGATCAAGAATCAGGACTAAGTAACTATTCTACCCAATTTGAAGCAAACACTTTTGAAGCACCATCTACAGTTACAAATGCTGATTCAGGTACTGTTCTGTGTGTGTGTGAATAGTACATATAGTTATATGGATGGTGACAAGTTCTCTTAAATGAATATGTAAATCTCTTTAATCTTTTTTGCAAGCATACTGCCTTCTGTAGTTTTTCATTTTTTGAGCCTTGAACAGCACAAAGGTTGGGGTGCCAATCTCCAGGCAATTGGAAATTTGAGTATAACTTCTGAGTTCCCTAAAACTCATGCATTCTTTGGTATCCACAAGGGGCTAGTTCCAGGATACCAAAATCCTCAGATGTTGAAGTCCCTTGTATAAAATGGTGTAGAACAGTGCATACTGTCAGCCCTCTGCATCCGTGAATTCCCAAACACAGATGGAAAATACTGTTTTCCATTTGTGGTTTGTTGCAGATATAATACCTTGGGATAGGGAAGACCGACTGTATATTTATTGAAAAAACACCACATGTAAGTGAACCTGCTCAGTTCAAACCCATATTGTTTAAGGGTCAACTGTATTTAATAACAGGCAATGTCAATATGTTATTGTTTACACCTTTGATTACCAATGTTCAAAACCATTTCATCAAACTTGCTAGATCAGTATGTATGGTATATGAATAATCATTAGTCTTGAGGCAGAGCATGTGATTTATATGCAACCATCAAGAGATTGACTATGTAATTCCTGCTTTAATTTCCAATGTTTATTTTATGCAAATTGGACAGTTTTATAAATATGTTGTGCTATTTACTATGTATTTTCACTAAAGCAAGAAAACATAGGAAAAAAGCTAATAATTTCTAGCCAAGTTTAGTGTAAGCCACTCCTAAAGTAAAGCAGTGATTTTTATTGTTACATAATTTTCTTAAATATTTAGATTACTGAGAGTTATTACCATATCTCTGTACATCCAGAGTGTGTGCAGTGAAACTCATTTTTTTTTTCAGCAACAATTTAATCAGTAAACTCTGTTGAAAGGTGATTGTTTCCTGTGAGAAGATTTGAGTGGGTTGGAATATCTTAGCGAATAATAAGTTTGGTAGAACTGGAGTACAGAGGAACTGTTTGAGATTTGGGTTAATTTTCAGAAAAAAGTATTCAATGTTATATATTATCAGAGTTAAAACCAATAAAACAGCTAATATGTAGTAGTGGTCACTGATGAAAGAAAATGAGATTAATAATTTTGAATTGTTAATAAGAAATTCATATAGCCTTTAAAATTAAACAGAGCAGCCCTGGCTGGTGTAGCTCAGTGGATTGAGTGAGGGCTGTGATTCAAAGGGTCACTGGTTCCATTCCAAGTCAGGGCACATGCCTGGGTTGTGGGCCAGGTCCCCAGTGGGGGCCACATGAGAGGCAACCACGCATTGATATTTCTTTCCCTCTCCTTTCTCCCTCCCTCCCCACTGTCTAAATATAAATAAATAAAATCTTTTAAGAAAATTGAACAGAGCAGTCTAACTCACTTGCCTTTATAATTGAGATCATGTCATCTTTCAGGCCCATCATAAGTAGAACTTGGTTTTAAAAGTTAACTTTTTGTGTGTTTTTTCAATATGAAAGACTGAATTAACTGAAGGAAATGGTCACTTTTCTAATTCCTTTGCTTTGCTTCTCCATCTTCTGTTAAACCAATATTAATAATGAGTTTTTTTACAATTTTATTTTCCAATAAAATTACTTTGAATTTTGTATGAACGCTACCTGCTTTTTGGAACTATGCACTAATTTTGACTGAGTTGATACATATCACAAAAAAAAATCCTAGGTCCTATTTATCTTTAATTGGAAAATGTAGTAACTTCAAAATAGAGAGTATTTATAATTCTTTCTGTTTTAAACCTGACATTCATTTCTTGCTTTTCATGTAATTTTTGTTTTAGATACTACCTTTTTAACTTTGTAGAAAATATTCAGTGAATGTGATTGACAGTACTTTAATTGTATTTTGTCACTTTGTCTCTTTATGCATAGGTTTATTGCATTCTGTGAAAAAAAACTGTTTACAGGATGATTCTGAAGAACCAAGTTTATCTTTAACCAGCTCTTTTGGGACAATTCTGAGAAAATGTTCTAATAATGAAAACAGTTCTAATAAAATATCTCAGGATCTTGATTATAAAGAAACAAAAATTAATGAAGAAAAACTGCAATCATTTACCACAGAAACTGATTATCTGTCATGTTTTCAGGAAAAATATTGTGAAGAAGATCCAAAACACCAAAGAGTTTCAGACATAAAAGAAGAGGTCTTGCCTGCAGTATGTCACCTTGCAGCGCCACATTCAGAAATAGAATGTAGTGGTATTGACTTTCAGTCCCAGGAAAGCATTTTATATGACCTTGGTAATATCAGCATTTCAACTTCTGACTCCAGGGATCCTCCATCAAACCCCGTTGTGATTTCTAGGGGAAAGGAATCATATAAAATGTCAGAGAGAGTAAAATGTAAGAATTGTGAAGCTGGTTTTGATTTAATCAAAAATATTCCCATGGAAGAGAATCAAGGAATATGCATTTTAAATGAAATTTCTAGAAAAGCTGAGCTGTTATCACCTGATAAATACACAATAGCCTCACCTTCTGTGAAGGTACAATTCAACCAAAATACAAATCTCAAAGTAACCCAAAAAGAAGAAGAAAAGACTGCTTTAATTTCAAAAATAACTGTCAATTCAAACTCTGAAGAACATTTCCAAGACAATGAGAAAGAAATTGTCTTTGAAAGAACTAATGAATGGAGTATTCCTCTTTTAGAAAATACTGAGGAACTTCAAGAGGCAGGCCTCACTTATGTCAGAGAACCTGTTCTCAAGAACTCTACCATGGTAGTAGATACAGGCCCAGATGACAAACAAGCAGCCAGAGTGTCAATTACAAAAGATTTTGATTCATCAAATATAGTCCATGATCTTACAGACAAGAACAGAAAGAATGTAACACAGCAAATGACTCTAGGTAAAGATTCAAAGTTAGACATGTCCTTGGATATAGATAAGAAATCAAACCAAAATGATGATTACATGGACAAATTGGCAGAACTCTCAGGTCCCATTTCAAATCACAATTTTGGAAATGGCTTCAGAACAGCTTCTAATAAAGAGATAAAACCCTCTGAATACAACATTAAGAAAAGTAAAGTGTTCTTCAAAGACATTGAAGAACACTTTTCTACTAGCTTAGCTTGTGTTGAAATTGTAAATGCCTCATGGTTAGAAAATCAAAAGAAACTAAGCAAACCTCGTGCACTTGATCCACAGTCAACTGATAGTATATCTGGTTGTGTGCAGAGTAGTACATTTGCTTCTGATAGTGAAAATTGTCATGCAATTCCTCCAACTTTATCTTTGAAGCAAGATTTTAATTCAAACCATAACTTAACACCTAGCCAAAAGGCAGAAATTACAGAACTTTCTACTATATTGGAAGAATCAGGAAGTCAGTTTGAATTTACACAGTTCAGAAAATCAAGCCACATGATACAGAATAATCGACTTAAAATGCCTGAAAAACACATGCCTGTCTTGCATACCACTTCTGAAGAATGGAAAAATGTTGATTTTCATCTCACAACTAATTCCCCATCCATCAGTAAGGTGGATAGCAGGAAGTTTGAAGGTCAACAAAAGTTTGCTTGCTCTTTGAAAACCAACTGTAACAAAAGTGCTTCTGGTTATTTAACAGATAAAAATAAAGTGGAATTTAGAGGCTTTTATTCTGCTCATGGCACAAAATTGAGTGTTTCTAGTGAAGCACTGCAAAAAGCTGTGAAACTGTTCAGTGACATTGAGAATATTAGCGAAGAAACTTATGCAGCAGTAGATCCAAGAAGTTTCTCTTCAAGTCAATGTAACGATTCTGTTCTTTCACTGTTTAAGATAGAAAATTATAACAATGGTAAACATTTTAATGAAAAAAATAATAAAACCCAACTAATACAACAAAATAATATTGAGATGACTGCTGGCATTTTCATTGAAAATACTGAAGATCAGAAGAAATACACAGAAAGTGAAGATAACAAATGTACTGGTGCCAGTAGAAATTCTTGTAACTTAGGAGAATCTGATAGCAGTGATTCAGGTAAAAATGATATAGTTTGTGTTCATAAAGAAGAAAATGGCTTGCCATGTATTGATGAGCACAACATACATCTGAAATCATCTGGTCAGTTTACGAAGGGGGGAAGCATTCGAGTCAAAGAAGGTGTGTCAGATTTAACTTGTTTGGAAGTTGTGAAAGCAGAGGAAACATTGCATGTTCATATGTCAAATAAAGAACAGTTAACAGCTAGAAAGATGAGGCAAAACATAAAAGATTTTGATGTTTTTGATACATCCTTGCAGATTGCAAGTGGGAAAAACATCCGATTGTCCAAAGATTCATTAAATAAAGCTGTAAATTTCTTTGATCAAAAATGTACAGAAGAAGGACTGAATAACTTTTCAGATGCCTTGAATTCTGAATTACTTTCTGGAATAAATGATAACAAAATAGGTATTTCAAGTTATGAGGAAACAGATGCGGTAAAAGACAAAACATTGAAAGAAAGTGATTCAGTTGGTATTGAAAATCAATTACTGACTCTCCAGTCAGGACTAGAATGTGAAACCAAAAAGATCAAAGAACCTCCTATGTTGGGTTTTCATACAGCTAGTGGGAAAAAGATAACAATTACAAAGGAATCTCTGGACAAAGTGAGAAGTCTTTTTGATGAAAAGCAAGATAAAAATAGTGAAACCATTAATTTTAGCCACCAAGGGGCAAAGATACTAAAGGACAGAGAGGATTGTAAAGAAGGGCTTGAGTTAGCAGGTGAGACCTTTGAAATAACTGCCCCGAAGTATGAAGAAATGCAGAATTCTCCAAAGGAGAAAAAACTTGTTTCTAATGAGTTTGCTATGCTACCCAGGCTCTTAAGTGATAATTTACACAGACAAACTGAAAACTTCAAATTATCAAATAGTATCACTGTGAAAATTGGAAACATAGAAAAAGAAATAGCAAAAAGTCCTACAACTTGTTACACAAATCAGTCCACTTGCTTAGCCATTGAAAATTTGACTGTACCGTTTTATACAGGACATGGTAGAAAACTTTCTGTGAGTCAGGCTTCACTACTTGAAGCAAAAAAATTGCTTAGAGAAGGGAAATTGGATGATCAACCAGAAAAAATAAATACTGCCAAGGTTATATCTTTAAAAGACTATCCTGAGGATTATGTAGAAAATCCTTCATGTGGAGATCACTCAAACAGTATCATCACTGAAAATGACAAAAATCATCTCTCTGAAAAACAAGATTCAACTTATTTAAGTAACAGTAGCATATCTAACAGCTATTCAGACCACTCTGATTTTTGTCATTCCAGTGAGGTATATGATAAATCAAAATCTCTCTCAAAAAACAAAACAGATAATTCTGGTATTGAGCCCATAGTAAAGAATTTCAAAGACAGAAAAAACACTAGTTTTTCTGAAGTAATATCCACCATAAGAGAAACAAACACACATCCACAAACTGCAAATGAAGATATCTGTATTCAGAAATTTGTGACTAACTCTTCACCATACAAAAATAAAAACACAGCTGTGGAAGTGGCTATATCTGATCCAGATTTTGAGATGGGGCTTCCTGCATTCAGTACAGAAAGTGGTCAAATGGTCTTTGTTTCACATGGAACGAGTATCAGAGAGAGATTCACAGACAACTGCACTAAGGTCATTATGAAAAACACTGAGTGTGAGTCAGGCAGTGACCACGCGAAAACTGTGGCAGGTTATTGTGAGGTGGTGGGTGATTTTGAGGGTTTCATTTTTCCTAACTCTCTGGTTAGTGAAGAGTATAGCATGCATTCATGTAAGATTTTTGCTGACACTTGGAGTAAACAAATTCTGAAGTACAGCCAAGGTATGTCTAAATCAGAGACAGTTTCTGAAATGTTACCTTGTCAGATCAATTTGAAAGCTTCTGATACATGTAAATTTAATGCAGTCTCCTCTAATGCTTGTGGGATTTTTAGCACAGCAAGTGGGAAATGTGTACAAGTTCCAGATGCTGTCTTACAGAAGACCAGACGAGTCTTATGTAAGCTAGAAGAGAGTGCCGAGCAGCTTTTTCCCAAAGTATCATTTGAACCAAATGAAGAGCATTCAGACAAGGTCACAAGAGAAGATACTGTGATACATACCCCCTCAAATTTACTATCATCTGCTTTCTCTGGATTTAGTACAGCAAGTGGAAAATATGTTCCAGTTTCTGAAAGTGCCTTAAACAAAGTTAAGGGAATGTTGGAGGACTTTGATTCACTCAGAACTGAATGTGGTCTTTGGCAGCCACCTACGTCTGGACAAGATGTGTCAAAACTACTTCCTCTCTCCTGTATTGATAAGAAAACCCCAGAACATGTTGCAAACTGCAAAATGGAAAAAGACTGCAGTAAATTATCAAATAAGTGTAACATTGGAAGTAATTCTTCAGAAAATACTCACCCTTTTGAAGCTTCTCCGTGTCTCTCTCACTTTAAGCAGGACAAAGAACCCTTGGTTTTAGAAAGCAAAGCATTACTTGTTGAGAGCCGTAGTCATCTATTAGGAAAAAAACAAGCTTTACCTAAAAATACAAAAATGGAAATTGGGAAACCTGAAACTTTCTCTAATCTTCCCATGACAACAAATAGAGAAATTTGTTCTACCTATTCCAAAGATCCAGAAAACTATTTTGAAACAGAAGCAGTGGAGATTGCCAAAGCTTTTATGGAAGATGGTGAGCTGACAGATTCTGAACTGCTAAGTCATCCCGAACACTTACTTCTCACCTGCCAAAACAAGGAAACAGCTTTGTTAAATTCAAGAACTGGAAAAAGAAAAGGAGACGCTTTTGCCTTGATTGGTAAGTGGCGCTTTTTTTCCCTTTAGGTTTGCCAGTCACTTTTAAAATTAAGTCCTCAATAATTCTGGCATGCTAGCTTATAGCAATTAGAGTATTATATACTAATCATGTTTTTCCAGATTTTTATGTGTAGTTTGGGGGAATGTGACTTCACTCTTGATATCTCTGAGTGATAGAAGAGGTCATGAAGTCATGATTTTAGATTCTCAATGTATTTTTAGAGGTTATTAATATAGTTATAATTGAGAAATTACTGTTAAAACTTTTAATTTCTCTAGAATTGAAGCTTGTTATATAACAGCTTGCATAATACAACTTATTAACTGTTTTTATATATGTAACTATAGATAGCAGAAATTCAGACTTTGGCTGTTATTAACTTAAAAGATTGGTTTGGAGGTCCATCCTCCTGGGTCTTTCATAGTGCCCATGCCAGAGCAAGCTGTGGCCTTGAACCATTGCCGGGGCTGCCTGTAGCTGCCAACACTGAAGCAGGTTGCACAGTGCGGGGTAGGAGGGAAAGATTGGTTTCTAGTTATAGGTGTTGGCTTACTTTTCTTAAATCTAGAGAGAGTTCTAAAATCAGTTATCTTAGCAGACAGTATTCTGGTCTTAGTGCCATTTGGACTATATTTTAACTTCTCTTTAAATATGTATCTAGCAACTTCATTTAACTACTAGGATAATTAGATTGGATTTTTTTTTCTGTTAGTATCTCTGACTAGGAATAATATTAAATAATTGAATCTCTTGATCACTTACAATTAAAGTAAATGCCAGAACTAAGTCTCCAATGTTTAAGTGGCTGATCTTCAATAACTAGCTCCTTTTAAAAAAACTGTAGACTCAGAATAGTTATCACAAGTCTTGTCCAGTCCCTTCATAATACAGAGAACAACACTGAAGCCAGTCAGTTCATTCTTCCCCTTGCTGCCTTTTTACCCTAAAGTATCCTGGTGGATACAGATTTTGCCTAATTGGGTGTTATCCAGGCCTCCTTCTATACCAAGTTTATGTTATGGGCAGAGTGGTAAGTTTAGGATACTTACCTTAAACTATTGCTCTTGTCTAGTGCAAAATGCTGAAGTGCAGATGCTTAAAGATATTCATAATTCTTTTATGGAAAATAATGGCTTTATTTTTAGGAACCCATTTCATTTAGTTCATGTATATAATGAAGTGAGTTGGCCTTCTGCTTAGAAGAAAAACACCTTTTAATTAATGTTCTTAACAGCATCGTTGTTTAATATCCCTCACCTCTGTCATACATTTACATGTAAGTTTATACAGGTAAATTAGCTTCTGGTTACTTGACTAGTACAGGTCCTTGTTAAACAAATCACATTATAATCGAACACTTAGTAAAGCCTTGCATGGGCATTTTTACTTATTAAATACTACAAATTCACTCCCTTTAATAAAGCATCAGAAAACAAAGCATCTGTTATCACATGTTATCAGTATGACATGGAAATGTATAACTAGGACCATGGTTTAATTTTACTGTCATCCTTTGTAGAATTTTTAAATAAGAAGTAGTACTTCTAGTAAAATTTGACTGTACTTTTGGTAATTTAAAAAATCTTTTCTCCTACTCACTGACTGTAATTCAATGACCTATACAATAAATTCCATCTTGAGTTTAATGAAAAAAATACTTTATTTGAAGAAATTTTGTTTTTCCTTATTTCCAGTAAACCTAGGGTTACATTCAGTGTGAGTTTATTAAAAAGTACCTTATCGGTAATATCTGGTAATGTCTGTTTATCCCTAGACCCAATTAAATAGAGGTATTTTAAATGGTTAAAAATAATAGAAATTAAATTGATATTGAAAAATGAATATTCTCCTTAAAAACAGAATGGTTGCTATTTAAGCTATTATGTATGTTTGCTGAACATATTTTAAGAGTCAGTACTTTAGTTTTAAGAAATGGACTATAGGCTTGTTTATTATTTGCTTTAAAAATCTGTATGGAAATTTCTTTTTAGGGGAACCCCCAATCAAAAGAAACTTGTTAAATGAATTTGACAGGATAATAGAAAATCAAGAAAAATCCTTAAAGGCTTCAAAAAGCACTCCAGATGGTAAAACATGCTTTTTATCCATATTTTTCCCTTCTTTAAGTACTATCCATAATACTCATCGTTATTTTTTCAGCTCTTTTGAGTATATAGATAATTAGGCAAGACTTTATAGTTTGATTTGTTAAGCTTAAGTCTTGCTTTATTTATATAAGCTTCTTCATAATACCTGGTATGATGCAGAGGTTCTTTGTAATTAGGAAATGTGCAATTATTATAAAATAATGGCGTTCTAAATTAAAAAGCTATAAAAATGTATTAAGAACTTAGTCTAAAAATTTGCAGCTTAGGTTCTGGAATTCGGTCAAGCTTTTGGCACTCACCATGCCACCAAAATCACTCTCTCCTAAGTCACATGGTGATCTCTTTGTTGACAAATCTAGCAGGCATTTGTATTCTCATTTGACTCCATATTTCAGCCATATTCAACATGGTTGGTAACTTCTGAGACCACTACTCTCTTGGTTCTCTTCTTACATAGCCACTTCTTCTCAGCCGTCTTTGTTGATTCTTCCCTATTCTTTCCTTACTCTAAGCATAGGTGTACCCCAGGACTCTATCCTTAGATCCCTTCTCTACCTATACTTCAATGACTACCAAAATAATATCTGCAGCCTTTAGCTTGTTCTGGAACTCCAGACTTATTCATTTGCCAGTTTGACACTTTTCTACTAGTATTGCTAATGTGCCAACTCAGTTGGTATGACCAGTGCTGAACTCCTGATTCCATTCCTGCCCCAGACCTGCTCTTTCTGTTGTCTTTCTTTCTCACTGCCATTCTGTCAGCTGATCACATCAAAGCCTTGATGTCATCTTTTACCCTTGTTTCTTCATACTTCACACCCAACCAGTCAATAAGTCCTATAGGTGCTGCCTTCAAAATATAACAAGAATCTGATCATTTCTTCTCATTTCTATCCTTTTACCCAAGCCACTCTCACAGCTTCTAACCCATCTCCCTGTTTTTGGGACACATTCCCGTTCTTCTAGGCTAGTTGCCACACAAGCAGCCAGAATCACTTACAATACAGAGGTCAAATCCTACTTAAAACTCACTGTAACTTCCTATCTCATTTAGGCTGAAATTTGAAGTTCTTAACATGAATTGCTTGAAAATAAATAATACGTATGTAACTGTTCATTGTATACTTGGCTCCTGGTTTGGGAATGAAGAACTGATATAGTAAAGGAGAAATGTATTAAATTGTGGGGGGGTTAGTTCTGAAACACATGGGATAAATCCCACAAGAGGCAGGACACTTTGGAATTTTCTAAATCATGTCTAATTTAATGATAGAGATGTGAAAGTTACCTTAAAAACAGACTGTTTTGAATGTCCAGAAAACTATTATTTCTGTTGTTCTTTAATTTAATGGGTCTCAAACTTTAGTCTGCACAAGAATCCTGAACGGAGTTGGAAACTAAAACCATAATTACTATTCTTTATGAGAAGTGTAAATAATATCTAGGATAGTTTTTACCATACTGAATTATTACTTGATAAATTGTCTTTCAAACCTGTGTAAGTTGTGACTTTACTCTCTAGGTATTGAAAGAATGGTGTTAGATAGCATGCATATAGGCAACTCTTGTCCTTCTAAAACCATTGTCCTATGGGAAGTAAATGTAAGAACATGTATGTAATTTTAACAATGATGTTATTGTATAAAATGTTACCACAACTCTTTTGGGGATTTATCTTAAGCCAGTATATATTCAGTATTTATTTGATCATCACATCTTCCTTTTTTTTTTTCATGATTTTTTCTCAGCATGATCTTCATTCATAATTTGCAAGTGGATGATTGTTTTCCTTAAAATTTTTTATTATGAACATTTTTACACACAAAAAAGTTGAGAGAATACCCATATAGCCACTATATTCAACAGTGTTACTATTTTGCTATGTTTCTTTTATCTGATCATATATAATATGTGGACATAAATAGTAATAGATCTGTGGAGATAATATATGTATGTTTTTGCTAAAACATTTGAGTGTTAGTTTTAGACATGACATTTCATAATGGTATAACCACAGAACCATTATCCCAAAGAAAGTTGCCTAATATCTGATATAATCTAATCTCAATAGTCTTCTTACTTTTTCATATTTAATTTTTATGAGAGTAGCACTTTTAAATGATCAAGCCAGTTGTTTTGTAGACTGTCCCACATTCTTGATTTGTTTGTTTCCTTGTAGTATCATTTAACTTTTTGTTCTAGTCCCTGTTTGGATCAAAGACTTAATTAGGATTAGGTTATGTGTTTTTGGCAAGAATGCCTCATAGAAGTTCTGTGTACTACATGCATTGCATCATATCAGGGGCAATTGTGTCAAATGACTTGATCACTTTGTTAAGATGATAACCACCAGATTCCACCATTAAAAAGGTATATTTTCCCATTTGCAATTTAGCAAGTACTATATTTTGCCATGTTTAATGCACTCCTGTGTATATGGTCCACCCACGTTTTTGGCCCAGACCTTAAGGGAAAAAATGTTTTGTTTTAATTTTTTAAATTATTTATTTATTAATTTATATTTAGAAACAAAACTGATTATTGTATTCCAGGGTATTATTTTGCATATGAATATTGTTACTGCTTTCTAGAGTTACACTTCTAGTGGATAAGCATAAATAAAAGAATTAAAAATTGTTATGTAGATATAGAATTAGTACTACCCATTTATAATGTACATCCTTACTTTTCCCTCAAAAATTTGGACAAAAAGGTGCACACAGTATACGCAGCAAAATACAGTAATCTGTGGAATGATCCTTCGGTCCTGTAAGAATATCTGGTTTACCAAGCTGTCTTTCATTCACAATTTTAACATCCATTGGATGTTGGAAAATAGTGATTTTCAAATTATGTTAATTCTTTATACATTTAGTAGCTGGGATTCTTTAGCAAGGAAGAGCTTTTCCTTAACAATTTGGGGTGAACTATAGTTGTCCCTAAAAAGGCAGGTTAAAATCCTAAATTTTTCCATTTAAGTACCAGTTTTTCAGATTAAAGGAGTGGTTGCTGTAATAATCACTACTTATGGTATAAATGAATTTTTCCTCTGTTGATAAAATTGATTTTTTAGATTTCTATTTATAATGCATGTATAAAGTTTAAAAGTAAAATGTATTTTATATACATAATGTACATTTTCACAAAAAGAAAAATTCTTTTTTATTTTAAATCATCCCAAATTTAAAACTGGAGACCTCTTAAAAGTATTTCCAGGGGGTGGTTTACTTTTTTTAACACGTCTTGATCAACCTTTGGGCAGTTCCATGCTTTTTATTATCATAAAAAGATTTCCTAGGATGTCCTTGTAATTCCCTGCTATACCCCTAAAATCACCATTTTTCCAGTGATCCTTTCAGTGGTTAATAGCTTTTAAAACACCAAGATTGGGATTCTGCCTATTTTCATTGTGCACATGTTACTGTTTTTTATGCTGCAATAATAACAGCACCATAGTTACTTATCCTGCAGTGGTGGTTCTCAAAATTTTTATCTGAAGACCTTTTTATAATCTTTTCTTTAAGTATATTATATTAAGCTATTACAAATTTTTCTTCTACCCCCCTCCACCGGGTACTCCCCTTCCCTCCAGCATACCCTCCTTAGTTCATGTCTGCAGGATGTGCATTTAAGTTCTTTGGCTTTTCATTTCCTATGCTCGTCTTAACATCCTCATCTATTTTATACCTACCAATTATGTTTCTTTTTTTTCTTTTTAATTTATTTTTATTTTATACGACTTTTTACTTTTTACTCTTTTTCATTTTTATGCTAGTTTATTCTGTGGGAATCACTGTTAATTTTATCAGAAAATACATTTAACATTGACGATGTAAAATGTCTATTTTTTGTATTTTGGCTTCAGTGAATTTTTTTCTTTTTCTACTTTATTGTTCAAGCAGTGTTCTCTTGACTATCCTCCCCATACTCCCCCACCCCTCCCACTTCTACCTCCCACCCTCAATCCTATCCAAATTTGGCTTTGTCCATGGGTCCTTTATACTTCTATACATCTTACTGATGACCCTTTCCCTTCATTCTCCTGATCTCCCCCTCCCCTCTGTTTTACTATCAGTTTGTTCCTTATTTCAATGTCTCTGATTATATTTTGCTCACTTATTTGTTTTGTTGGTTAGGTTTCACTTCTAGGTCAGATCATACTGTATTTGTCTTTTACCACCTGGCTTATTTCACTTAGCAGAATGCTCTCCAGTTTCATCCATGCTGTTGTAAATGGTAGAAGCTCCGTTTTTCTTTCTGCTGCATAGTATTCCATCATGTAAATGTATCACATATTTTGATCCACTCATTTACTGATCAGCCCTTAGGTTACTTCCAGCACTTGGCTTTTGTAAATTGTGCTGCTATGAACATTAGGGTGCATAGGTTCTTTTGAATTGGTGTTTCAGGATTCTTAGGGTATAGTCCCAGCAATGGAATTGCCAGGTCAAAAGCCGGTTCCATTTTTAGTTTTCTGAGGAAATTCCATACTGTTTTCCACAGTGGCTGCACCAGTCTGCATTTGCACCAACAATGTACTAGGGTTCCCTTTTCTGCACAATCTCACCAGCAGTGTTGTTAGTTGATTTGGTTATGATGGCCATTCTGACCAGTGTGGAGTGGTTTTAATTTGCATCTCTCTGATGGCTAGTGATGCTGAGCATCCTTTCATATGTCTGGGGGCTTTCTGTAGTCCTCTTTGGAGAAGCATCTGTTCAGGTCCTTTGCCCATTTTTTAATGGGGTTGTTTGTCTTCCTGGAGTGGAGTCGCAAGAGTTCTTTATGTATTTTGGAGATCAAACCCTTGTCTGAGGTATCGCTGGCAAATATGTTTTCCCATACGGTTGGTTCTCTGTTCATTTTGCTGATGTTTTCTTTAGCTGTGCAGAAGGTTTTTATTTTGCTGAAATCCATTTATTTATTCTTTCCTTTATGTCCCTTACTCAAGGGGATATATTGGCAAATATTGCTACGTGGAATATCTGAGATTTTTCTCTCTATGTTCCCCTTGGGACCTTTATGGTATTGGGACTTATATATAAGTCTTTTATCCATCTTGAGTTTATTTTTGTGTATGGTGTAAGTTGGTGGTTGAGTTTCATTTCTTGCATATTTTTTCATTTTGGGAGCTATACAGATCTCCCAACAACATTTGTTGAAGAGGCTATTTTTACTACATTTTATGCTCCTGCCCGCTTTGTCAAATACTAATTAACAATAGAGACTGGGCTTTATTTCTGGGCTCTCTATTCTGTTCCATTGGTCTATCTGTCTGTTCTTATGCCAGCACCAGAGTGTTTTGATTATTGTGGCCTTGTAATATAGTTTGATGTCAGGTATTGTGATCCCTCCTTTTGTTCTTCTTTCTCAAAATTGCTGCAGCTATTCAGGGTCATTTATGGTTCCATATACATTATTGAAATATTCTGTATCTGTCAAATAGTCACTGGTATTCTGATAGGGATTGCATTGAACCTATAAATTGCTTTGGATAGTATGGACATTTTGATGATGTTAATTGTTCCAATCCATGAATACAGTACATGCTTCAGTTTGTTTATGTCTTCCTTAATTTCTTTCTTCAGTGTTGTGTAGTTTTCTGAGTATAGGTCTTTTACTTCCTTGGTTAGGTTTGTACCTAGATACTTTATTTTTCTTGTTACTATATCAAATGGGAATTTTTTCCTGATTTCTGTTTCTGACATTTCATTGTTGGTGTACATGCCTTTGATTTCTGAATCTTGACTTTGTATCCTGCTGTTTTGCCAAATTCACTTATTATATTGAGTACTTTTTTGGTGCAGTCTGTAGGATTTTCTATGTACACTATCATGTCATATGCAAATAATGCCAGTTTTGCTTCCTCCTTTCCA
Source organism: Trachops cirrhosus (assembly GCA_028533065.1). Lineage (NCBI taxonomy): Eukaryota > Metazoa > Chordata > Mammalia > Chiroptera > Phyllostomidae > Trachops > Trachops cirrhosus. The sequence continues at coordinate 87,359,043 of CM052539.1, forward strand.
ATTTGGATGCCTTTTATTTCCTTTTTTGTCTAATCGCTGTGGCTAAAACTTCCAGTACTATATTGAATAGAAGTGGTGAAAGCAGACATCCTTGTCTTAGTGGGAAACTTTTTAGTTTTTGCCCATTAAGTATGATGTTGCTGCAGGTTTCTCCTATATGGCCTTCGTTATGTTAAGGTATGCTCCCTATACTTCCACTTTGCTGAGTGTTTTTAAATGGGGGCTGCACCTTATCAAATGCTTTTTCCACGTCTATTGATATGATCATGCAATTTTTGTGTTTCCTTTTGTTTATGTGATGTATCACATTTATTGATTTGCAAATATTGTACCATTCTTGCATCCCTGGCATGAATCCCAGTTGATCATGGTATATGATCTTTTTAATGTATTGCTGGATGAAGTTTGCCAACATTTTATTGAGGATTTTAGCATCTATGTATATCAGCAATATTGGCCTGTAGTTTTTTTTCTTTGATGTGTCTTTATCTGGTTTGGGGATTAGGATGATGCTGGCTTCATAAAGCAAGTTTTGGAGTCTTCCCTCTTCTTGGATTTTTTGGAATAGTCTGTGGAGTCTGTTAGCTCTTCCTTAAATGTTTTATAAAATTCTCCTGTGAAACTGTCCAGTCCATGGCTTTTGTGTGCTGGGAAATTTTGATTAACAGCTTCAAATTCTTCAGCTCTTATCGGTCTGTTTAGGCTTATGCTTCTTCTTCATTCAGCTTTGGAAGATTATATTTTTCTAGAAATTTCCATTTCAGCCAGGTTTTCAAATTTCTTGGCATATAGTTGTTCACAGTAATTTCTTACAATCCTTTGTATTTCTGTGGTATCAGTTGTAATCTCTCCTCTTTCATTTCTGATTGTGTTTATTTGGGTCTTCTCCCTTTTTTTCTTGATGAGTCTACTTAAAGGCTTGCCAGTTTTGTTTTTTCTTTTCAAAAACCACTTCCTGGATTTAATGATCCTTAGAGTTATTTTTTTGGTCTCTATGCCATTTAATCCTGCTCTGATCTTGGTTGTTTCCTTCCTTCTACTTGCTCTGGGCTTTGTTTGTTGTTGTTCCTCCAGTTCTTGTAGATATAGGTTTAGGTTGTTTATTAAGTTGTTTCTGTCTTCTTTAGGTAGGCCTGTATCACTATGAACTACCCTCTCAGGACTGCCTTTGCTGTGTCCCATAAGGTTCAGACTGTTGTGAGTTCATTTTCATTTATTTTCCAGAAACTTTTTGATTTCTTCCTTGATCTCATTGTTGACCCATTCATTGTTTAATAGCATGCTATTCAGTCTCCATGAGTTTGAGTGTTTTTGAGTTTTTTCCTTGAGGTTGCTTTCTAGTTTCAGGCCGTTGTGGTCAGAGAAAAATGCTTGATATGATTTTAATTATCTTGAATTTGTTGGGGCTTGCTTTGTGTCCTATCATGTGGTCTGTCTTTGAAAATATTCATATACATTTGAAAAGAAAGTGTATTTTGCTTCTTTCGGATGAAAGGTTCTCTATATATCAGTTAAGACCCTTTTGATCAGCATTATTCAAAGCCTCAATATTCTTGTTGACGTTTTGTTTGGAAGATGTATTCATTTTTGACAGTGGGGTGTTAAAATCCCCTAGTATATGTGTGTTGCTGTCTATATCTTTCTTGAAGTTCTCCAAGATTTTCCATATATATTTGGGTGCTCCTGTGTTGAGTGCATATATATTGATAATGTTTATGTCTTCTTCATGGATTCTTCCCTTGAGTATTATGAAGTGTCCTTCTTGGTCTCTTTTTATGGCCTTTGTTTTGAAGTCTAATTGTCTGATACGAGTATTGCGACCCTGGCTTTTTTATCCTGTGCATTTGCTTGGAGTAGTTTTTTCCACCCCTTCACTTTCAGTCTATGTAGGTCTTTTCTTCTGAGATGGGTCTCTTCTAGGCAGCATTTTTGTGGGTCATGATTTCTTATCCATTCAGCTACCCTATGTCTTTTGATTGGAGCATTTAATCCATTTACTTTTAAGGTTATTATTGATAGGTACTTATTCTCTGCCATTTTACTCCCTTTGTACCCGTGTTCCTCTGTCTTTCCCTCTTTTTCTTCATCTTCATTAATCAGTACCTTTACCATATCTTGCAGTACTGGTTTGAGCCTTATTTTTCTGGGAAACTCCTTATTTGGCCTTTCATTTTAATTGAGAGCCTTGCTGGGTACAGTGGTCTTGGTTGCAGACCTTTGGTTTTCATTACTTGGAATATTTCTTGCCATTCCCTTCTGGCTTGGAGCGTTTCCATTGAGAAGTCAGCTGCTAGCCTAATTGGAGGTTCCCTTGTATGTTACTTCTTGTTTCTCCCTTGCTGCCTCTACGTTCTTTTTTTGTCTTTTGCCAATTTAATTATGATGTGTCTTGGAGTGGGCCTTTCTGCGTTCCTCTTGATTGGGACCCTTTCTGATGCCTGGATTTGTGTGACTTTTTCTGTCATCAATTTAGGGAAGTTTTCCATCATTACTTTTTCAAACAGCTTTTCTATCCCTTGCTATTCTTCTCCTTCTGGTATCCCTATTATATGGATATTATTATGTTTCATATTGTCCTGCATTTCCTTTAATCCCTCTTCATTCTTTCTGAGCCTCTTTTCTTTTTCTTACTCTTTCTGGGAGTATTTTTCTACATTGTCCTCCAACTTGCTGATCGATCCTCTACCTCATCTAGCATGCTTTTGATTCCTTTTACTGTGGTCTTCAGTTCAGAAATTGTAATTTTCATTTCCTCTTGGCTTTTGTTGATAGTTTCTATGTCCTTTTTCAGAGGTGTAATTTTGTCGTAAGTTCCTTGTGTCTTCCCTATAGTTTTTGGTAATTCGCACTGAGCTCGTGGAGCTTCCTTATAACAATTGTTTTGAACTCAGTATCTGATAGTTGACTTGCCTCTATTTCATATAGTACTCTTTCTGAGGATTCCTCCTTTCTTTTTATTTGGGTTTTTATTCTTTGTCGTCCCATTATTTGTGATTCTCTTCTTATTTGCCTCTGCTACTTAAATTGATCTGTTTTGATTACCTGTGTTTGTGGTGTGAACTTCTGTGGTAGGCAACCTGTGAGATTCAGTAGTACAGAATCCTTGATCTCCTTAATTTGATGATCTTGCAATGCCCTTTATGCCATTTATGTTGGCTCTCTGAATGTAATTGGGCTTTTATTGTTATTGGGTCATTCTTCAGTGGGTCCTTCCCTCCAGCTGGTTAACTGTCACTCCATGCACCGTGTCTTTCATGCTGTTGTGCAAGTGCAGTCAGTTAGTGCTGAACATTGTTCCTTTGTCCTTCTCAGGTTTAAGGCTTCTGTCTCGCTTTTGTTCAGTTGTTTGTTCTGGGTGATTTCTCCACACTTTAGCTGTAATTCCTGATTGGTCCTGGGAGGAGGTTAGTGTGACTTACATTACTCCTCCACCATCTTGCCTCTCTTCCCAATTCTGATTCTTAATCTCTGTACCATTTCCCCCATTCCCTTCCTTCCCCCTCCCCTCTGATATCCCTCCATATGATCTCTGTGTCTGTGATTCTGTTCCTATTGTAGTTGTTTGCTTAGTTTGGTTTTGTTTTTGCTTTTTAGATTCAGTTGTTGATAGTTGTCAGTTTGTTGTTATTTTACTGTTCATAGTTTTGATCCTCTATTTCCTTAGATAAGACCCTTTAACATTTCATATAATAAGGGCTTGGTTGGTGATGAACTCCTTTAGTTTTACCTGGTCTGGGAAGCACTTTATCTGCCCTTCTATTCAAAATGATAGTTTTCCTGGATAGAGTAATCTTGGTCATAGGTTCTTGCTTTTCATCACTTTGAGTACTTCTTGCCAGTTCCTTCTTGCCTGCAAGGTTTCTTTTGAGAAATCAGCTGATAGTCTTATGGGAACTCCTTTGTAAGTAATTCTCTTCTTTTTTCTTGCTGCTTGTAAGATTCTCTCTTTATCTTTAACATTTGGCATTTTAATTATGCTTTCTCTCAGTGTGGTCCACTTTGGGTCCAACTCGTTTGGGCGTCTGTGTGCTTCCTGGATTTGTATGTTTAATTCCTTCTTCAGTTTAGGGAACTTTTCTTTCATTACTTCTTCAAATAAGCATTCAGTTTCTTGCTGTTCCTCTTTTCCTTTTGGCATCCCTATGATTCAGATGTTGGCACTTTTGGAAATGTATCAGAGTCTTATTCTCTCCTCTTTTTTTTGAATTCTTATTTCTTCATTCTGTACTGGTTGACTGTTTATTTCTTCCTTATGTTCCAAATCGTTGAATTGAACCCTGGCTTCCTTTACTGTTGGCTCCCTATGTATTTTTTTTTATGATTATTGTAATAGCTTGATTAACAAAAAAGAATGTCACAGTGGCACACTGCACTTAGGTACAATCTCTAAATTGCTCAAATTTCTGGCCTTCATTATTTACACATTTTTTCAATTATTTTTTATTGATTATGTTATTACATTTTTCCCAATTTCTCCGCCTTTATCCTTCCTCCATCCTGCCCGCCAACCCTCCAGTATTCCCCTCCTTAGTTCATGTCCATAGGTTGTACATATAAGTTCTTTGAATCCTCTGTTTCCTATATCATTTTTTATCTCTCCCGTCTATTTTATGCCTCCTAATTATGCTTCTTCTTCCCTGTATCTTTCCCCCACTATTCTTCCCTTCCACTGCCCACTGAAATCCCTCCATGTGATATCCATTTATCTGATTTTGTTCTTGTTCTACTTGTTTGCTTAGTTTTTGTTTTCATTGTTTTTTTTTCTTTTAGGTTCATTTGTTGATAGTTGTGAGTTTGTTGTCATTTTACTGTTCATACTTTTTATCTTCTTTTTATTAGATAAGTCCCTTTACCATTTCATATAATAAGGGCTTGGTGATGATGAATTCCTTTAGCTTGACCTTGTCTGGGAAGCACTTTATCTGCCCTTCCATTTTAAATGAAAGCTTTGCTGGATAGGGTAGTCTTGGATGGAGGTCCTTGCCTTTCATGACTTCGAACACTTCTTTCCAGTCCCTTCTTGCTGGCAAGATTTCTTTTGAGAAATCAGCTGATAGCCATATGGGAACTCCTTTGTAGGTAACTGTCTCCTTTTCTCTTGCTTCTTTTAGGATTTCCTCTTTATCTTTAATCTTGGGTAACTTAATGATAATGTGCCTTGGTGTGTTCCTCTTTGGGTTCAACTTCTTTGGGACTCTCTGGGCTTCCTGGACTTCCTGGAAGTCTGTTTCCTTTGCCAGATTGGGGAAGTTTTCCTTCATTATTTGTTCAAATAAGTTTTCAATTTCTTGCTGTTGTTTTCTCCTTCTGGCACCCTTATTTGGATATTGGAATGTTTCATGTTGTCCTAGAGGTTTGTAAGACTCTCTACTATTTTGACTTCTTGTTTCTTCATTCTATTCCTGTTGGATGTTTATTTCTTTCTTTTGTTCCAAATCATTGCTTTGAGTCCTGGTTTCCTTACTGTCACGGTTGGTTCCCTGAATATTTTGCTTTATTTCATTTTGGGTATATTTCATTTGTTCTTTCATTTTTCGACCAAGTTCAGTCAGTTCTGTGAGCATTTTGATTAATAGGTCTTTAAATTCTCCATCAGATAGGTTGCCTATGTCCTCATTGCTTAGTCTATTTCTGAAGTTTTGCTCTGTTCTTTCATTTGGGCCATATTCCTTTGTCTTAGCACAGCTGATAAGTTGTAAGGGGGCGGAGCCTTAGGTATTCACCTGGGCGTGGCAAACCTTCTTGCTGCATAGTGGTGCTGTCTCTAGGGGAGGGGCCAGAGAGGGAACAATGCAGCCTTCCTGCTCCTCCCTAGTGCACTTTCCAAGGGACTCTTGTGTGAGACGGGAATTTCTCCCACCCTGGCAACCACTGTAGTCCACTTTCCCCTTAAGGCAGCCCCATCCATGCAGTCCACAGCCAGTCACGCTGGCTGGTCCGCAGCCTTGTCATTGTTTTTCTCAGCCAGATGGCTTGGTGGTCCATGGTCTGCCGCCTTACCGGTCTGGTTGTTCTGATTGATTTTTTCTTTAATTCCTTGATTGTCAGAGTTCCATGCAGTTTGATTTTTCTGGTGCTTCTGGTTGTTTACTGTTTTTAAATTGGTTGTTATCCTCTTTTTGGTTGTGTGAGGAAGTAGAGGGTTTCTACCTATGCCTCCATCTTGGCCAGAACTCCAGATTTTTCTTTATTTCAATTTATGTAGCATTCGTTTCTTCCCTTATGTGTTTGCCATACTCAATTTCTCTGAATGTCTTTATCACCAGTGTTTTGAACTCTGCATCTGACAGGTTAGCTGCCTCCATTTTCCTTAGTTCTTTTTCTGGAGTTTTGATCTGTTCTTTCATTTAAGCCATATTTCTTTGTCTCCTCAATTTAGCAGCATCCCTGTGTTTAATCTGTGTATTAGGTAGAGCTGATTTGACTCTCTGTCTTGGCTCACCTGTTACATTGTAAAGGGCAGAGCGTTAGGTATTCGCCAGGGGAGGACAACCCTCTTCACCCCTTGTATGTTAGGGCACTGTATGTAAGGAAGAGGTTAGAAAGGGAACAGTGCCACTTGCTCAGCACTTGCCCCATTTTCAGTCACTTTATCCACTTTCTATATGTGAGTGGCACTCCTCTAGCTGTTGCCCTGGTGGTGGTTTCCAGAGTGGATGGGTTTGCGAATGTTATAGGATGTTGGGGGACCTTTAAAGGGAATGTCCTGAGAGCCTGGCAGTTTCTTCCATAATCCCACCTCCTACTGGATTTTACAGCCAGAAGTTTTGAGGCTTTACTCCAGGCACTAGAAACCTGGGTTGTATGGTCTGGCCTTGGGCTGGGATTGCTAGTTCCCCAGATGTCCCTGCCAGTTTTTATCCACCACATGTGAGTTTCAGACCACCTGTTCCACTGGCCACCACCACAGCTGCCTTGTCACCGCCACCACACTGCCGTGGCTCCCTGTCTCTGCCTCTCCTACCTGTCTGGATGAATAGTTCTTCTTTAAATCTTAATTGTTACACTTCCATACAGTTTGATTTTCTGGCAGTTTTGGTTGTTTTTTGTGTTGAGGTTAGTTGTGGTCTTTTTTATGGTTGTGAGAGGAGGCAAAGTATGTCTACTTATGCCTCCATCTTGGGTGGAATCCTTTTTATACTGTTAAAAAATATTGAGTATTGAAGAACATTCGTGTATGTATTATATTTATTGTATTTACCATGTTAAAAATTGAGACTGAAAAATTCTTATTTGTGACATTGTGCATTGGTCATGTTGAAAATACTAGTCCACTTAGTTATGCAGTTCTTCCACATATTGGCATATTTTTTATACAATATTGAGCAATCACGTTTTATCACCATTGATCTAATGTGAAAAGTTTTAAGTATTGGGAAGTTGTCAGACTAACAGAGCCGGATAAATGCTTTCCAAATTCTAGTTTTTGTGTAAAAGCTTACATTTTACCACTGACTACAAATAATGCCACTTCTTTTACTTGTTGTGACAACCTCAGTGAATATCCAAGTCTGAATAACTTTTTTTGGTTATTGTTTTAAGTAACAGTGGAATTATGTGAACATAAATGTGTGGCCTTGAGCTAATCATTGTACAACATCTGCAACAGTATGCACCAACAGTGCAAATGTCAAGTGAAAAAGACATATATGAGGCCAAGATGGAGGCATCAGTAGATACACTTTGCCTCCTTGCACAATCAAAAGAAGGACAACAAATCATTTAAAAACAAAAAACCAGGACTGCCAGAAAATCGAATCATATGGAAGTCCAAAACCAAGTGAGTTAAAGAACAAACATTCATCCAGACTGGTAGGAGAGGTGGAGACAGGCAGCTGGGTCAGAGAGGATGTGCGGTAAGGCAGTGGTTAGAGACCTGGGCTGTCCCAAATTTGCATGCAGATAAACTGGGAGGAACAACTGGGGAGCAAGAAAGACCATGCAACCCAGGGTTCCAGCACAGGAAAAGAAAGCCTCAAAACCTCTGGCTGTAAAAACCTGTTTGGGTTGTGGCTGTGGGAGAAACTCCCAGTCTCACAAAACAGTTTGTTGCCCAGTCCCTCAGGGTCCTAGAACATACATGAAGCCACCCACCTGAGAATCAGCACCCAAAGGGGCCAATTTGCTTGTGGGTAGAAGGGAAGTGACTGAAAGTCAGCCGAGAGCTGAGCAAGGGCCATTCCATTGTTCCCTGTCCGACTTCTCCCCCACATGCAGTGCCACAACCAGGATGTGGGTTGCCCTGCCCTATCAGATACCTAAACCTCTGCCCCTTACAACATAATAGGCACACTGAGATACAAAAAAATATGGCCCAAATGAAAGAACAGATAAAGCTCCAGAAACAGAACTAAGCAATGAAGAGATAGTCAACCTATCAGGTGCACAATTCAAAACACTAATCAGGGTGCTCACAGAAATGGTTGAGTATGGTTACAAAATAGAGGAAAAAGTGAAGGCTGTGCAAAGTGAAATAAAAATATACAGGGAACCAACACTGAACGGAAGAAAACTGGTACTCAAATCAATGATTTGGAGCATAAGGAAGAAATAAACATTCAACCAGAGCAGAATAAAGAAATGAGAATTCAAAAATATGAGGAGAGGCTTAGGAACCTCTGGGACACCTGTAAACATTCCAACATTTGAATCATAGGGGTGCCAGAAGGAGAAGAAGAGCAAGAAATTGAAAACCATTTGGAAAAATAATGAAGGAGAACTACTCCCATCTGGCAAAGGAAACAGATTTTCGGGAAGGCCAGAGAGTCCGAAAGAAGTTGGATCCAATGAAGCACACACACCAAGGCACATCATAATTATATCATTCAAGATTAAAGATACAGAGAGAATCTTAAAAGCAGCAAAAGAAAAGGAGACAGTTATCTATAAAGGAATTTCCATAAGACTATCCACTGATTTCTCAAAGGAAAGCTAGCTGGCAAGAAGGGGCTGGAAAGAAGTATTCAAAGTCATGAAAGGCAAGGACCTCCATCCAAGATGACTCTATCCAGCAAAGCTATCATTTAGAATGGGAGGGCAGATAAAGTGCTTCCCAGGTGAGGTCAAGTTAAAGGAGTTCATCATCACCAAGCCCTTATTATATGAAATGTTAAAGGGACTTACTTAAGAAAAAGAATATAAAAAATATGAACAGTAAAATGATAAAAAACTCATAACTATCAACAACTGAACCTAAAAATAAAAACAAACTAAGCAAACAATTAGAACAGGAACAGAATCACAGAAATGGATATTCCATGCAGGGTTATCAGTGTGGAGGAGGAAGGGTGAGAATGGGGGAAAATATACAGGAATAAGAAGCACAAATGGTAGGTACACAATAGACAGGGAGTAGTTAAGAATAGTATAGGAAATGTAGAAGCCAAAGAAGTTAAATGTATGACCCATGGATATGAATTGGGGGGGGGATGCTGGTGGGGCAGGTGCAGGGGGAGAAAAGGATAACTCTAATAGCATAATCAATAAAATATATTTTAAAAAAGAAAGACATGACATATTACTACTACCACTGCCATTATTATTATTATTGCTATTATTATTATTATTACTAGCTTTCACAGCTTGTGTTCCATAATAGAGTTGTGGGTACCCCCAGGGATTACCCTTTGAGATCCATTGTCTTACAGTATACACATATATAATAGTTTCAAATTTAATATACACACACACACAGTATTTTTCTTTCTTACAAGATACCAGGATGTTTTACTATGTTTTATACCTTCTTTGTTGGTATTATTTACTTTAGAACATATCTGGACATCATTTCTAATAAGTATGTAGAGCTCTTCCTGATTCTTTTCATGATTGTGTAGTACTTGATCATGTGGCTCTATTAATGCATTCTAGTTTTTTCAATTAGTCCCCTCCCAGTGGACTAGTAGGAGATATAAGAAGTACAGGTTACACGCTGAGAATAAATAATATCTGAAGGTTAGCTTCTAATCCTTTACAAAACTCACTCTTAAATTTGACATTTATATTGGCAATGAGCTAACACCTTTCAGTTATGATTAACATCAGCTAACTTCACACTTTTTTCTTTTATATGTTTATGCTGTGAGTTATTTGGAATATAGTCATCAATGTATGAATCAAATATGTCTTTTGGTAGTTATTTACTGAGCATCTATTATATGCATTGTAAATGTTAAAGCTTATAATATCAAATTTTGTGGGTAAATGTTTACAATAATATGTAATAAATAGATATAGGAAATAAAATCTCCCATTAGACTTTCATTAATATCTAACATGAAATGCATTGTTATTAAGATATAATGTAAAATAACTTTTTCTAGGCACAATTAAGGATAGAAGATTGTTTATGCATCACATTTCTGTAGAGCCAATTACCTGTGGACCTTGTTGGTAAGACATGTTTAAATTTTTTTAAATTCTACTAATACATTGTAGAAAATGTATGGGTTTTTTACATAAATATTTATAAGTACAATGGTACTAACATGCATACACTAGTTAATACTTTCATTTTGAAGGTCTGCATCAGGGTTAAATCATTGTGTGCCTGGGTCGTATTGTATAGTGCTGTCCATATACCAGCTTATTTTTTGTTTAGAGTTACAACTTTATAGTTAAACAGATTTTATGCCCCTTTTATGGCTGAGGTACTGAGGTTCTGAGATTAAGTGGGGTCAAGAAAGTTACTCAAAATCCATTATCAAAAGGTAGGATACATGGAAAATACTTTCTCTCTCCTCTAAAATCCTACTAAAATTACTAAGATTTTTTTAAATGTATAAATCCACAAGGACAATGATAAGAAGGAACAACAAAATTTTGGAAGCTAAAACGGCTGAAGGACTTAAAAAGCCCAAATCTGACATTAGAGCCAGTAGAGACGCTACTTACTCAATTTAATTTTTTTAATAAAGAACCTGGAAGAGACTCAGGTTGTCAGTAACATGTAGTAAAGGTGAAGTAGAAAATAGGAAGATTCATTGAAAATCTGTTTAAGAAACATCCATATCCCTTCCCCCATTGCAGATAGGCAGTTATCCCTCCCTCTTCCAGAAGGTTATTCTCTAGAGAAGAGGAATTGGAGGGATTCTGAATTGGGGATGGGGTGGTGGGAAGGTAGTGAACGCAGAGATTAAGTAAAAATCTCTGTATTGAATAGTGATACTCGCTGGCCTCCTTCCCATACTTGGCTTCCATTGCTGGCAGCCAAGCCTCTAGACAGAAGACTGGAAGGTTTTTTTCTGGGGAATATGACCAGGTCAGTAGACCAAAGTAAAAATACTGACAGTTGTAACAACATAGCCGTGTCACCAGACAGTGAAGTCAACAATGGACAAGTCCACCAGCACACAGCTTTCATTTGGCTCTTCAGTGCTTCACTCTGAAATAAGAAGAGCTAATCAAGAAATACCTGTCCCTGGAAGAAAGCCTGTATGAAAGATAGTGTCCAAAGCACAAAGGAAGGGAGGGAGGGAGGAAAGAAGGGTTGGGGGGGATACGGAATTTAGATGGTATAGACTGTGCAAGAAGAAAACTTTTTAAAAACTTACTAATATTCTCAGGAAAGAGAACATACTGCATCCTTAAAATATGTACTAAAGAGCTCTTAGAAATTAAAAATATGATAGCACAAATAAATTAGTAGAAGTAACAGAAGATCAAAGTTATGAGCGTTCCCAGAAAGTAGAACAAAAAGATAAAGAGATGAAGAAAGTACTGAAAAGATAATCAGAAAAGTCTGAAATTTTGAAGTTTGAGAAAGAAGGAACAGGAGAAATGAGAGAAATTTTCAAAGAAAGAATTTATTTTATCACTACTAAAGGACATTAGTTTCCTTGGCTAAAAGGGTCCTCAGAATGAGCACATAAATAAAATGACCCACACTAAGGGAAATCCTTGTGAAATTTTTGAACACTAGGTGCAGAGAGGAACCTAAAATTTTTCAGAAGGCAAAAAACCAAATCAGGTTTCAAACAAAGTTTTAAGAGTCATATGGTATATAAATCCTCTCATCATTAACAGTGGAAGCTGGAAGATTATAGATTCTGTAATGTATAAGGCAGAGCAATGCCTTTGAAATTATGAGAGGAAATGATTTCTACCCCAGAGTCTTAACACTAACCAATATATCAAAGAAGTGTGAGCATAGACTTTTTTTTCAGGTGCCAATTACCACAAGGTTTATCTCCATATCATTTACTGCCATATGACATATTTGTCTATTTCCCTCCACAAGAATATAAACTCTGTGATTGTATTTCCTCATTTTATCCCCCAGCCAGAACAGTGTCTGGCACATAGTAGGACCTCATTAAATATTTGATGGGTAGATGAATGGGTAACTAAATTAGTTTTAGGGTAGCTTCAAGTTCCAGCAGTTTCAAGTTGGGTAAAAGGAAGTATGGGGTTTTCAAAAGATATCAGTTAGGAAGAACGTGTATGCTAAAGAAGATGATAAATTTAATTTTGGCCATGTTGAGTTTGAGAAGAGTGTAGAAGAGCAAGGTAGGGCTGTCTGGTGCTTTATGCAGTTCAAAGTATAGGAATAACACTAGGGGGAAGTCAGGCATGAGATACAGGTTAATGTTTTTATGTTAGATAGATGTTAATTAAAGCAATGGGTATGGCTGGCCTTGCCCAGGAAAGTGTCTAGGAAAGAAATCCAACTTTGGAGGTAGGAATGTTTTTGAGTCAAAAAGAAAAAACAGCCAAAAAAAAAGAAACAAAGGGGCAATGGTGGTGTAGATATTAGTGGTGAAAATTTTAAGAAGAAAAAAGTTAACTGTCACAAATGCCAAAGGTCTAGTAGAATGAGTGTACACATGAAGCAGTATTTGTTTTTTGGCATTTGGGAGGTTATTAGTAACTTTATTGAGAAATTTCTACAGCGTATTAGGAGAAATTAAGAGTTCAATGAATAGAAATTGAGGAAATGAAAATCGCTAGTTTAGATTACTTATTTAGGAAAGTTGGGCCTGAAGGGTATGGAACAGTGAGTATGATCTTGAAGGGGAGACAAGGCTGAGGAAAAAGTGTTTAAAGAGTGGGCAAGGCTTTCTGGCTAAATGAAAGGGGCACTAAAAAGAAAAAAGTATCAACAGGTGATAGAAAGAGAAAGGAAGGAAGTAGAATAATGACTGAAAAGAATGGGGCTCCTGAAAGACCAAGATATTACTTGGGGTCAGAAGTACACGTGAAGGCATTAGCCATGAAAAGAAGATGGGTAACTTTCTCTGGTAAAAGAAGTGAGTGAGGAGATAGACACAGATATCCCTGTTTGACAGACTCTTTCATTATAGGAAGTAGGTGGTAAAGTCAAAGGCTGATGTCAGTATGTGAGAAGTTGTGATGGACTTGGAAAGTGTGGTATTGTTCTGGATGGCAAATGCAAAATAGTTACCAGAATAGTATCACCATACAGCAGTGAGGCAGATCCCATAACTTGTGTGTGTATGTGTATACATTTATTGGTAACTAATCAAATGTTTTCTTCCCATTGTAGCGCAACTAAGGAAAGGCAAGAAGTACAGACTCCAAATTTTACTGAACCTCGTCAGGAACTTCGGTCCAAATCTCATTTTTATGAACAACTGACTTTTGAAAACTCTTCAAGCAATTTATCAGTTTTGGGGGAGCCATTTTGTAAGGTTTCTGCCACAACAAATAAAAAAAGGAGACACTCAATGGCTACAGGCAAACTGACAAGAGTCTTTGTCCCACCTTTTAAAGCTAAATCACATTCTCACAGAGATGATCAGTGTCTTGGCAGCAATACTAATTTGAAGGAAAACAAACAAAAACAAAAAAACATAGTTGAACATGGCTCTGGTAGTAGTAAAAATAATATTAATGACAATGAAATTCATCAGTCTAACAAAGATAACTCCAATCAAGTAGCAACTATCATCGCCACAAAGTGTGAAGAAAAACCTTTAGGTATTGTGTGAAAATTTGTGTTGATATATTTTTGCCTTTCAGTTAGATATTTCTTAGATTAAATAATGCTTTGAGGATTTCCATCCATTTGTGATGATTAATAATTTCAAAACTTCCTTTAATGCTAGAGTTTTCCAAGCCCAGAGATTAGGTTTAAATTATTCTAATATTTTCTTTCAAAGGTAATTACTTGTGGACACAAAATCTAGGGCTGGCATTACTGGAATATATTTTTTTATCAGGCTACTAATTTTCTTCCAAATCTGAAATGAAAATAATACTTATTTCTGTTCTTTAGTAATTGAAACTTTTTTAATTCCTAAAGATTTAAAATTAGATTTAGGTGATATGTATAATTTTATAAAGCAAGGATTGTGCTTTTAAATTTTATATCAGTATTATCTTTTGCTAATTACTTATTCCTTAATAGATTTAGTTGCAAATCTTCAGAATGCCAGAGATATACAGAATATGCGGATTAAAAAGAAACATGGGCAACGTATTTTTCCACAGCCAGGAAGTCTGTATCTTACAAAAACATCTTCTATGCCAAGAATCTCTCTGAAAGCAGCAGTAGAAGGCCAAGTTCCTTCTGCATGTTCCCATAAACAGGTATGCTTTGTCAACCACACTAATAGCTTTTATAGTAGTGTATAATTTATTTTATTAACTAGTGTCTCCAGATTGTTCTGTTTATTTTCATTTTTTTAAATATTTTTTTATTTTTAGAGAGGAAGGGAGGGAGAAAGACAGGGAGAGAGACATCAATGTGTGATTGCCTCTCACATGCCCCTTACTGGGGAACTGACCCACAACCCAGGCATGTGCCCTGACTGGGAATTGAACCAGCGACCCTTTGCTTCCCAGTCTGTCATTCAGTCCACTGAGCCACACCAGCCAGGGCTCCAAATTGTTCTGTTGAAAGAAAGAACCAATTGAACCAGGATGAAAGAAATCATCATGTTTCCTAATCCACCTACAGGGGAGCCTTCTTCTCCTCTGGTACCTTAATCCTACAAAGTGATCTGTGCTTCAGAATTAGTATTTCTCTTCTCTTTTCAAAATGTATTTTATTATTATGAGTACTCTCAGCTAGGGGTTAGAGAAAAGTAATCTTACTGAATTTAAATTGAATAATTCATAGTCCTGAACCCACTAAGAGCTAGTCACATTTTTAAGAGGATTCTTATTAAGCCAGTACTATCTAGTTATCATTTTAGGCACCAGAGAAGTGAAAATAATATTGGTAATATTAATAGATACTATTTATTGAGTATTTTCTATGTGCTAGGCACTCTTTTAAGCTCTGTGCTTGCTGGTCATATCTCACTTAACCTTTACAAGTACCTAAAATAAAGTCACCATTTTTTTGTTCATCATTTTATAAATGGGAGCACAGAGAAAGTTAAGTAACTGCCCCAAAGTCACATAACTAGCAAGTAGAAGAACCACAGTTCCAAAGCAAGGAGTCTAACTCCAGAGTCAAGTCTGAACAAAGGAAAAGATACTCTGGGGTCAGGCCGCTGGAATAAAAGTAAGTACCTTGGAACTAGGCTAGGCAGTGTAGAAATATGACCTCCTGAGGTCAGACTCCCTGAAAAACTTACAATTTTTACTGTTCTCTCTTCTAAATTTTTGGACTTAAAAGTTTTTGTAAAACATCGTTTCTTTTTTTTATCCCTACAATGACTTCCAATGGCAGATCTATCCAGAGAAATATGCGCAGGGGTATGAAAAAGGTGTAAGAGATTCTCTAATGCGTGTGCCATTTATTTTAGCATCAGCATTTTAGCTTCTAGTAGATAAGTTAAATGTTTTAGTAGTGATTAATATTTAAGTGAAAATTTTGGGGTAAATTCAGTTTTGGTTTCTTACAATTGTTTTTATTCTACAAAACATTCCGTTTTATTTGATTTTGTTTTTCATTCATTATCAGATTTTTCTATTATTTCTTTTGTGCAGCTATATATGTATGGCGTCTCTAAACATTGCATAAAAATTAACAGCAAAAATGCAGAGTCTTTTCAGTTCCACACTCAGGATTATTTTGGTAAAGAAGGTACAGGGGCTGGAAAGGGAGCACAGTTGGCTGATGGTGGATGGCTCATACCCTCCAATGATGGCAAGGCTGGAAAAGAAGAATTTTATAGGTACTGTATATAAAAAGAGATCTGTGTTAACTTTTATATACTCTATCATCCGTCTTCCTCACAAAATCCCTCTTTTTAATCTTTCCTAATCTATCTAGAACTTACAAATTTGTCCAGGAATCAATGTTTTATATACTGAATCATTTTAAATGCTTTATGGTTCAATTTACATTCTGTTGAAATCTTTTTTTTTTTTCAATCATCACCCAAGGATATTCCTTCATTGTTTTTAGAGAGGAAAGGAGAAGGGAGAGCAGAAAGGAGAAACAGAAATACCGCTGTGAGAGAGAAACGTTGATTGGTCACCTGCTGCATGCACCCAGACCAGGGATTGAACCCACAACCCAGGCATGTGCCCTGACTGGGAATCAAACCCCTAACCCTTCAGTTATGGGTCAACATTCCATGCAACTGACCTACACCAGCCAGGGCATGTTGAAATATTTTAAAAAGTAAATTATGCTTTGTCTTAGGATTTAATGAATTGGCTTTTCTTAAATTGGGACACTTTTTTATGCATTTACAAAATAAAGACTGAAGAAAAACTTGAATTGGCCTTATTATAGACCCCCACATACATAGTTATGTCATATTCTCTTTCATTGTGTATTTCAATAAATATGAAATAGAAATACTAAAAGTTAAATGTAAGTACCTAAATATCAGTAAATGCCAAAAGTTAGTAAACACCACTGCCCTCAACATCAACAATTTAGAAAGTATATAACTTTCTATGATTCTAATGTTTATATAAGCATAATTTAAAGCTTTTGCTCTCAGAGATGTATTACCTCATGCCAGCGGCAAGAGATGGGAAGCTTTTCTGTAGTGCTCTTATTTTTTAATACCTCTGTACGCCTTTCTAAATTTTAAAGTTTTGGGGAAGTGATAAAACATTTTTTCTTAAATTTTTGTTATGTATTTTAAGTATTTATTGGAATGTTTTGTTATGTTTTATGTTATTTTAAAAGACGAATGTTATTTACATCTTGCACTTGTCTCATATAACATATCTGCTACCGATTCTAGTTGGAAAAGTATTGTAAACAGTTGTAGTATTTTGTTGTGTTAAGTAAACTGTATTGTGTAAAGGTTAAGAGTGATGACCCTCTAATCAGGTGGGCAAGATTCATAATGTTTGAGTGTTGAAACTCAGGTTGTTTATGGATCATTCAGTAAATATTTATTTAGCACCTACTATATGCCAGATACTGTCCTATCAGGAATAAGAACAACAAAATAATCTTTCCTAAAAGTCAAACATTCCAGTAGAGCAGTCTAGAGTAGGGAAAGAAAATTTAAAAAACAACAACAACAAAAAAAAAACAGTAAATTGGCCCTGGCTGGGGGCTTAGTTGGTTGGAGCAAGATCCTGTGCACCGAAATGGTTGTGTGTTCCATCCCCCATCAGGGCGCATACTGAGGTTGTGAGTTCCATCCCCAGTCAGGTGCTCATGGGAGGCAATCATTCAGTGTTTCTCTCTTTCTCTCTCTCCCTTGTCTTTCTAAAATCGATGAAAAAATGTATCCTCTGGTGAAGTAAAAAAAAAAAATAAGTAAATTGTATAGTATATTAGAATGTAATAAATACTATGAAGATAAAGCTGGAAAGCGGGGTTAGAGCGAGTTAGGTGAGGAGAGGTACAGTTTTTTAAAGAGATTAAGTGTCAGGAGGCTTCACGGGGTCTGTGACATTCTTATCAGTGACCTGAAGGAGGTAAAGGGAATGAGCATAGGACTGTGTCAGGACAGCATCTGGATTCTGCGGGGTAGCATGCAATAGGAGGAAGGTTAATGTAGCTGCAGTAGACTGGATAACAGGAGCTATGGTAGATGAGATAGAAGGGTAGAACCTTATAGATCTTCATAAGAACGTTGGCTTTTACACTGAGTAATCATTTTCACTTAGAATGTTTAAAGCAGAAGATGACATGATGTAGCTTATTTTTTGAAAGAATGACTCTGGCTACTTGTTAGGATCAGAAAGTAGGGAAAAGCAAGGGTGGAGACATAGAGACTACTTAGGAAGCTTTTGCACTAATCCAGGTGAGAAATATTTGCTTGGGCCAAGGAGGTACAATTGAGTTAGTAAAAAGCAATTGGATTCTGGCTATATTTTGAAGGATTGAAGGTTTGCTTCAATCCTTGAAACAAATGCTCAAGGATTGGATAAGGAGTGTGAGATAAAGAAGAGAGTAAAGATGGCTCCAAAAGATTTTGGCAGCAGTTGGAAGGATAGTTACCATGTACATAAAATTGAGAAGACTGAGGATGGAAGGGAAATTGAGAGTTCTGTTTGGGACATTTGAAGTTAAGGTTATCAGTAGACATGTTGGGAGAGATGTTGAGTAGGCAGTTGGAGTTCATAGATAAAGTATAGGCCAAAGAAATCAGTTTGAGAGTGGTCAGGATATAAATGTAATTTAAAGCCATGGAAAAGAGATTTAGAAAGAGCAACCACAAGTTAGAAATATATGCCAAAGAGTGTGGTGTTGCAAGCCAAGTGAAGATGGAACTTTGGGGAATAGAGAATAATGAGCTATGTCAGTGCTGCTAGTAGATAAAGTAAAATGAGGACTGAGAATTGACAGCTGGGTTTAGCAACATGGAGGTCATCACTAATCTTAATAAAATAATACAGTAGTTTGGTGGAGCAAAACCCTGATCAGAATGCAATAAAAAGGGCAGTGGAGGTAGAGGAGTTGGAGAGGGAGAGAGAATGTAGTCGTTCTGTCAGGCATTGCCTAAAAGAGAAACAGAGAAAAAGGGCAGTATCTGGAGAAGAAAGTAGGATCAGAGGGTGTCAGTTTTGTTGTGTTTATTTGTTTTAAGGTAGAAACAGTATTTTTTCTGCTGGAAATTGTCCAGTAGAGGGAAGTGAAATTGATACAAGAGATAAAGGAGGCATTTCTAGGTCAGTGTCCTTGACTAGGCAAGAAAGGTTGGGAGCTTGGGTACAAATGGCAGGAGAGGACAAAGTGAAGGATACAGATGCTGGTGGGTTGTTATATGTGAGAGTGGAAGCTTATGAAAATTCTCTTTTGATTATTTCTGCCTCCTTAGTACTAAGAGTAAGAATGGGAAAGGAAGAAGAGTTTGAGATTTGAGTAGAGGGGAGAGCACCAGGACTAGAGAGGAAGTTCTGACGTGATTTCTAAACAGTCTCTTTAAGATGAAAGATAATCCGAAATATAATTATTTGAAATTAAGGATCTCATTTTCCAGTTGAAATAATTGTATTGACTAATATGTTAAGTGGATTTGTATTATATTTTGATACATCAAATCATTTTCTAAAATTACATTGCTTATTGATTATACATTAACTCAGAAATTTATTGAATGTTCTCATAGTATATGTTTTTGCAAAGAATAGTCATGGTTACTGAATTTAATATTATCTTATGTGTTTTTTACTATATTATTGCACTTCGTTCAGGGCTCTGTGTGACACCCCAGGTGTGGATCCGAAGCTTATTTCTAGAGGTTGGGTCTATAATCACTATAGATGGATTGTATGGAAACTGGCAGCTATGGAATTTGCCTTTCCTAAGCAATTTGCTACTAGATGCTTAAACCCAGAAAGGGTGCTCCTTCAGCTAAAATACAGGTGAGTTTAAAGCATTGCATTATGTGCTCATACTCTGCAGTGTGATTCAGACTTCTGTGCAGTCTGTGACTTCATGCCATAAAGGTACATGAACCAGTGGGTGGTGAACTTACCATCCCACACTGGTGTTCAGTTGTATGGAGTAGTTCTCTTGTCATCTCCCTGGCCCCACCTAAAAGAAATCACACATTCATACACTTTTACTTCTCTCTTCCCCCACCCCCTCCTTAACTTCTTGGCATACGAGAAGGATATGAATTTCCAATTTGATCTACTATTTGCAAATTGCTACTAAAGCATTTTTGCATTTTGGGGGTTTTAATATTTAATTGATATTTAATCAGTATAAAACTTAATATACTTCTAGCTTCTAAATTTTAAATTCTCTTCTATTAGTATTTCTTCAGTAAAAGTACATTTTTATTGTCAATTATTAGATGACTGTTTTTACATTGAAATTGTAGACTCACAATTTCTAAAATAATGCATTTTTCTTTTTAGATATGATGTGGAAATTGATAGAAGTCAAAGATCAGCTATAAAAAAGATAATGGAAAGGGACGACACAGCTGCAAAAACCCTTGTTTTCTGTGTTTCTGAAATACTTTTACCAAGCTCAAGTTTACCTGAAACTTCTAGCAGTAAAACTGGTGATATGGATACCAGCAAAGCAGCCACTGTGGAACTGACAGACGGATGGTACGCTGTGAAGGCCCAGCTGGACCCTCCCCTCTCAGCTCTCGTACAGAAAGGTAGATTGGCTGTCGGTCAGAAGATCATCACTCATGGAGCAGAACTGGTAGGCTCTCCTGATGCCTGTTCACCTCTTGAAGCCCCAGAATCTCTTAGATTAAAGGTATGTTAAATTAATGCACTCTCTTGATAAAAATCAGTCACTGATTCAGTTAAATTTTAGAAAGGTTTTACATTTAAAATTTTAAATATACTTACGCCTATTAAGGATATTGTTTTTTTTAAATGTACTCTAATCTCAGTATTAGCAGCAGTTTCCTCAGACATACTTCTCAGAATGTATACCCATCATTAAGCTGCATGTGACTGTGTTAGACTTTTGACTCCCCAAAAAGCAGTCACTGATGCAACCCTCCCTGACCTCCCCATTCAGGCCCCACAAAGGCAACCACTGCAAATCCCCTTGGCTCTTTCTTGGCTTATATGCTATGTCTTCTTCTCTCCTTCAGTTTAGACCTTGATTTATATTAGCTCCCAGCTGTGAAAGAGGGCTGAAGTGTATATTCGATGTTTATGTTATAATGACTATGAAAAATACTTTTTGCAATTCAGCATATAATATATATATGATTACATTTCCATTTTAACAACTTACTGCTTTCCCTAGAGTTACTGTGTTGCCTTTTCTTTTCCCTCCTTAATTTTCTGTGTCCTTACCACCAACTCATTCCCACATAGGAATTACATAAAACTCATCTCAGTGTTTTAAAATAACCTTTTTTGGGTCCATTTCTCTTTCGTGGAGATCCTTGCACCTCTCCACATTCCTGCTTTATTCTAAAGTGGTGATTTTCTATATAAGCTACACAGGTATCATCCTGGACAGTATTTGCACCTCTTTCTGTGTCAGTAGAATTTTCTGAATTTCATATCTTTCTAGATTTATTCTTTTGTTTTAAGGGCACACAACCTCCAGAGGCTTCTTGAGAAAGGGAGTATGGAGCTGTTTTAATCATCTTGTAAGGTTGGCCAAATGTAGACTTTGAGGTTCGAATAATTTATTTAGAATTTTGAAGACATTTCCTCTATTAACTTGTTGCTTCTAATTGCAGCTTCTACTGCATTCATGCTATTCTTATTCCCAGTCCTTCACTATGGGATCTTTTTCTAAGACATTTTCAACATCATTTGTCTCCAGTATTCTGAAATTTCATAATCACTTTGGCATCAGCCTTACATTTTAATCACTGTCCTGGGTACACAGTAGCAATTAGTCTATAACATATGTCCTTCATTGAGTTCTGGGAAAGTTTCTTGAAGTAGTTCTTTGATAATTTCTTCCCTTCCATTTTTCTCTCTTCATTTTTTAAAATTCTGAATATTTAGGCACTGGGCCTCTTAGGTTGGTCCTCTAATTTTTTTGGTTTTTTCCTCCTATCTTTCATTTTGTTTTCTTCTCCCCACCAATTTCTAGTTCTTAATTTTTCTTTTTAATTCCTAAAGTAAATCTGTGCCTGTTGGCATAATGTTTAATTTTCAAGAGACCATTATTATTCCTTAATTTTTTTTCTTTTTTATGACATCTGGTTCTTGTTACATGCATACAGCATTTTCTCATCTTTCTGAAGTGATTGATTAATATTTTGATTTATTTTAGTTTTTTACGCTCCATGTGTTTTTTTTTTCCTATGAGAACCTCCTTTCTTGTTTGGATCTCAGGTTGGATACTTTCCTCAACTGATGGTTGTTGGTTGTTCTTTCCTCTTCAAGAGTGGGGCACTAATGAGCTGATTAGAAGCTCTGTGTGAGGTGGGGCTTGTCAGCCTGTTGGGTGGTAAGACAGGGATTTGATTTTTTTTCATTAGGAGACCCTCAAACATCAGTGACTGTTCTGAGAGCTGAACAGAGTATTCCTGCTAAAGGGGAAACTAAAGGGGATTCCTTTGCAGCATAAGGGTTTTTGTTGCTTTTTTGCTTTCAATATAGCATCTCACTTGCACCCTAGCTACATATGCCTGGTGGTCCAGAGTCCAGGATATGTGTGGCTCAGTCTCTTCAGAAAGTATACTCTCCGGGGTTCTTTTTGAGCCCAGAGGATGGAAAAACAGTCACCAGGTTGCTTGGTAACTGAGGTTTTAATTACCTTCCTCCTGTTTTCAGCTTCTGCCTACAGAGGTACCTGTTGCCTTCAGTTTTCTTAAATTATTTTGTTTCATATTGGCTTCATAACAAGTGTGCCAGCTGAATAACCTTGGGTAGGTTATGTAATTTCTCTTATACTTAAGTTTTGTCACCTGTAAAAAGGGAATAAGTCTTAGAGTTGTTGTGAAGATTAAATGTTAATATATGTAAAGTACTAACACTGTACCGGGCACCACAGTAAGTTCTCTATGAATGTTTGCTATTTTTATTAACTGGAATTATTCTTGAGCTGCTTTATTATGTACCACTTGTCCAACAAATGATTAACTTCCAAAATTTTGGTAATTATCTCATCTGCTGTCCTCTCTAGTTCTTTGTCCTTGTAAGTTTTTTTGAGGAGGCCCAGGTAAATAAGTATATTTAAACCCATCATGTTTAAATTGAATTCTGTTTTATTAATTTTCTAATACAGGCATACTTCCAAGATATTATTGTGGATTTGGTTCCAGACCACCACGATACAACAAATATCTCAATAACACGAGTCACATGAATATTTTGGTTCCCCATTGTGTATAAAAGTTGTTTATTTGTAGTCTAGTGATTTTCAACCTTTTTCATCTCATGGTACACATAAACTAATTACTAAATTCTGCAGCACACCAAGAAACATATACTTTTTGTCAGTCTGACCAAAAAAAGGTATAATTTTTATTTCGATCCTCACCCAAGGACATTTTTTTCATTGCTTTTAGAGAAAAGGGAAGGGAGAGGGGAAGAGACGGAGAGAATCATAAATGCAAAGCATTGATCTGTTGCCTCCTGCATGCACCTAGACAGGGGATCAAACCCACAATCCAGACATATGCCCTGACCAGGAATCAAACCCTCATCCTTTTAGTTATTGGGATGACGCTCCAACTAACTGAGCCACACCAGCCAGGGCAAAATAGGTATAATTTTGGTTCATTCACATCAGATGGCTATTGTTATATTAGCTATTGTCATTTTTTTATTTGATAGTCTAAGAGAAAAGAAGTCAGTGCTTTTTTCCACGTAGTCAGGTATTGGATGTTTTAAAAATTCTTGTGTGCCTCTTGTGGCTGTGGCACCAGTTGAAAATTGCTGTAGTCTATTAAGTTTGCAATAGCATTATGTCTAAAAAAACAATGTGCATACCTTAATTAAAAAACACCTTATGTCCTAAAAATGCTGACTATCATCTGAGGCTTCAACAAGTCTTTTTACTGGTGGAAGGTCTTGCCTTGACACAGATGGCTGCTGATTAATCAGGTGGTTATTGCTGAAGACTGGGGCGGCTGTGACAATTTCTTAAAATGAGACAACAGTGATGTTTGCTGCATGGATGGACTCTTCCTTTCACAAACAATTTCTCAAAGATCACGGATCACAGATCACCATACCATAATAAAAATGAAAAAGATTTCTTTGAAATACTGTGCAAATTACCAAAATGTGACAAAGGCACAAAGTGAGCAAATGCTGCTGGAAAAATGGTACCAATAAACTTATTTGATGCAGGGTTGCCACCAACCTTCAGTTTATAAAATACACACAATATCTGTGAAGTGTAATAAAAGCATACTTCAGTGAAACAAGGTATGCCTGTCGTCATATTTACATGACATTAAGACTTTAGAGCAGTATGAACAATTTTTTTTCAACAACTTTATTGAGACAATTCACAAACCAATGAAAGTGATAATTCCATGGTCACAGAGTTGTGCAGCCATCACCACAGTGACTTTTAGAGTGTTTTCACCACCAGCCCACTGTCTGTTGGTGGCACCAATCTTCCTCAGCTTTCAGATGCCCACAGGCCTTTCTCAACCTAAAAAGAAAAAAGAAAG
Source organism: Trachops cirrhosus (assembly GCA_028533065.1). Classification (NCBI taxonomy): domain Eukaryota; kingdom Metazoa; phylum Chordata; class Mammalia; order Chiroptera; family Phyllostomidae; genus Trachops; species Trachops cirrhosus. Next base: position 87,383,447 of record CM052539.1, read on the forward strand.
CCTCCCTTAACCCTGCTCTGCACTCTCTGGCCATTGTACAATAGGTTTCCCTCTTTCCACTATTCAGTCTCTTTTGAAAAAATTTTTTTAACAACTTTAAAATTATAGTTGACATTCAATACTGTATTAGTGTCAGGTGTACAGCATTGTGGTTAGTTTGTACACTTCACAAAGTGGTCTCCCCAGTATTTGCAGTGCCTGTTTGGTACCATATATAGTTATTACAGTATTATTGAATATATGCCCTATCCTGTACTTCCCACTTCCATGACTATTTTGTAACTGCCACTTTATACCTCTTAATCCCTTCCCCTTTTTCACCCAAGCCCCTAGCCCACCTCTTCTCTGGTGACCTTCAGTTTGTTCTCTGCATCTGAGTCTGTTTCTTGAACAATTTTTAAGATACTATATTTTGAAAGTATTTTTACTTTTGTACAATTTTTCTACTTAATCACTTTCTCACTTACCAACACTTTTTAAAGTGAATATTTTTAAAGTCCTAAAAGAATGAAAACCTTATGAAGTCTGAAATAGAACTGAATATATTTACTGAACTTATAAATTGATGTATTCCTTAATTTATTCAGATTTCTGCTAACAGTACCCGGCCTGCCTGCTGGTATGCCAAGCTTGGATTCTCTCTGGACCCTAGACCTTTTCCTCTGCCCTTGTCATCACTTTTCAGTGATGGGGGAAATGTTGGTTGTGTTGATATAGTTATTCAAAGAGTATACCCTATGCAGGTATGACTTATTCTTGAAACTTACTCTATATTTCTCTCTTTCCAGACAGTTAATTTGAATGATTCCTCCTTACTGTGTATTTCTGTTTGATGCATTATTACAGTGGATGGAGAAGACATCATCTGGATTATATATTTTTCGCAATGAAAGAGAAGAAGAAAAGGAAGCAGCAAAATATGTGGAGGCCCAACAAAGGAAACTAGAAGGCTTATTCACTAAAATTCAAGCAGAATTTGAAGAGCATGAAGGTAAAATGAGTTGTACATTACAAGTTTATTTATATGAAAACAAGTCTTTTTTAACTAGAGGTTTTGGATGCTTCCAATTTAAATTTTGTAATCAGGTAAATTGTCTTTAAGTAATAGATTTCTTCTAATTCTGAATCAATATTTTTTATTTATTTTTGAATATATTTTATTGACTGTGTTATTACAGTTGTCCCTTTTTTTAACCTCCCCCTTCCTATTTTGTACCTACCATTTATGCTTCTTATTCTCTGTACCTTTTACCCCCATTCTGCCCCTTCCTCCTCCCCACCAATAACCCTCCATGTGATCTCCATTTCCGTGATTCTGTTCCTGTTTTACTTTTTGCTTAGTTTGTTTATGCTTTTGGGTTTTTTTTAGGATCAGTTGCATTTTACTGTTCTACTTTTGATCATCTATTTCTTAGATAAGTCCCTTTAACATTTCATGTAATAAGGGCTTGGTGATGATGAAATCCTTTAACTTTACCTTATCTAGGATTTTATTTGCCCTCCCATTCTAAATGATAGCTTTGCTGGGTAGAGTAATCTTGCATGTAGGTAACTTGCCTCTCATGAATTGGAATAGTTTCCAGCCCCTTCTTGACTGTAAGATTTCTTTTGAGAAATCAGCTGATAGTCTTATGGGAACTCCTTGGTAGGTAACCCTCTCCTTTTCTCTTGCTGCTTTTAAGATTCTCTCCTCATATTTAATCTTGGGTAATGTAATTATGATGTGCCTTGGTGTGTTCCTCCTTGGGTCCAACTTCTTTGGGGCTCTCTGAGCTTGCTGGACTTCCTGGAAGTCTATTTCCTTTGCCAGATTGGGGAAATTCTCCTTCATTATTTTTTCAAATAGTTTTCAATTTCTTGCTCTTCTTCTTCTCCTTCTGGCACCTCTGTGATTCGGATGTTGGAATGTTTAAAGGTGTCCCAGAGGCATGTCCCAAAACATGCCTCATGTTTTTAAATTCTTGTTCCTTCATTCTGCTCTGGTTGAATGTTTATTTCTTCCTTCTCCAGATCATTGATTTGAGTCCCAGTTTCCTTCTGTCACTGTTGGTTCTCTGTACATTTTCCTTTATTTCACTTTGCATTGCTTTTACTTCTTCCTCTATTTTGCAATCATACTCAACCATTTCTGTGAGCATCCTTATCAGTGTTTTGAACTCTGCATCTGATAGGTTGGCTATCTCTTCATCGCTTAGTTCTCTTTTTGGAGCTTTGATCTGTTCTTTCATTCGAGCCATGAGTTTTTGTCTTGGAGTGTGCCTGTTAGATAGTAAGGGGTAGAACCTTAGGTATTCACTGGGGCGGGGCAACCCTTTTGGCTGTGTTATGGTGCTATATGTGGGGGAGGGGTCCAAGAGGGAACAATGACCCTTGCTCAGCTCTCAGCCGGCTTTCAGTCATTTCCCCTACCACCTACAAGCAAATTGAGCCCTTCTGGTGCCATTTCCCAGGTGGGTGGGCTTGTGTATTTTTTAGGATCCTGCAGGCCCCTCCAATAGACTCCTCTGAGGCTGGGAGTTTCTCTTGCCACCGCAACCCCCACAGGTTTTTATAGTCAGAGGTTTTGAGACTTTCTTTACCCACGTTGGAACCCTGGATTGCATAGTCTTTCATGCTCAACTGTTGTTCCTCCCAGTTTATCTGCATGCAAATGTGGGACCACCCTGTCTGCCACCCGCCCCCTCGCTCTCCTGGTCCTCCAGCCTCCACTGTGCTGTGTATCCTCTTTACCCCAGCTGCCTGTCTTTGCCCCTCCTACCAGTCTGGATGAATGTTCCTTCTTTAACTCCTAGGTTGTCGGACTCCTATACAGTTTGATTTTCTGACAGTTCTGGTTATTTTTTGTTTTTAAATTTGTTCTTCTTCTTTCGGTTGTGCAAGGAGGCAAAGTCTACCTACGTGTCCATCTTGGCTGGAAGTCCTGAATCAATATTTTATATTCTCTTTTATTTTTATTTTTGCTTTTTAAAAAATTGTTGACCCTATTACAGATGTTCCCTACTTTCCCTCCCTTTGCCCTCCTCCACTCAGCCTCTGCCCTCCTCCCCTGGCCTTCACCACACTGTTTTCTGGGTCTATGAGCTGTGCATGTATACTCTTTGGCTAATCTCGTCACCTTTTATCCAGTCTTCACTATCCAGCTCCCCTCTGAGATGTCAGTCTGTTCCATGTGTCCATGCCTCTAGTTCTGTTTTGTTCATCAGTTTTTTTGTTCATTAGATTCTACATATAAGTGAGGTTGTATGGTATTTGCCTTTCACTGACTGGCTTATTTCACTTAGCATATTACTCTCCAGGTCCATCCATGCTGTGGCAAAGGGTAAGAGTTCGTTCTTTTTTACATCCTCATAGTCTTCCGTTATGTAAATGTACCACAGCTTTTTTATCCATTCATCTACTTATGGGCACTTGGACTTTTTAAAAATATTATTACGTAAATAGACAGATAATCAATGAACTGACCCCAAATTATTATATCTTTATTCAACACACTGAGCTTTTAGATACTTATAATTGTCTTAGGCAGTAATATATGACATACCCATAGCACAATTCAGAAGTCTTTAGTAAACTCTTAAGCTTCAGTACTAAAGCATTTGTAGTACCTTCTGCAGTATTAGAGAAAGAACAGCAGTGTGGGAAAGAACCATCAAATTATTTTCCCCTAGATAAGTTCTGTATGATACCACTTACATGTAGAGTATAAAAAAGACAAACTCGTGAAAAATAGAGAATAATGTGTTGGTGGTTACCAGGGAATAGGGTGAGGGGTAATACTGATGGTATTTAAGTACAAATTTGCAACAAGTAGTAAGTAAGCCAGAGATCTAATGCTCAGTATACTGAATATGAAGAACTGTATTGTACTTCAGTTATGCAATGTGATATTCGTACAAGGAACAATTACAGTGCATACATAAATGCAACATATAACAAAAACAATTATATTGCATAATATAAATGTATCAAAGTAACATGTCATACACCTTAAATTTACAGTGTTATATGTCAAATACATTAAAAAGAAAACACTCAAAAATTATTTTCCCCTGAACCATTGTCATTCTCTTTCTTCTGTGTCTTTTTCTTATGTAATTTTGCAGTTTTTGTTATTGCAGTTGTTCAGTTTTATGTTGTTTTACTTGGAGCTAGAACTTGTTTTTCCTATGGCATCAATTTTAATAGTAAAAATCATAGTGTTTTTGCTTATAGGTCATGTAATTTACTTTTTTATCTACCTTTTTTATTGCTGAAAACTATGTTCTACTTTTCTTCATGATTTTCTCTATTATTTAACCTCATGTTCTATATAAATCTGCAAAAAAATTACTCTCAATTTGATTTGTTTAAACATATTACTAGTTTATACTGTTTTCATGATTTAAGTGAATTGTGGATTTACTTAATTTACAAATAAATCAGGTAAACTCTTTGACATGTTTTTAAAAGATTTTATTCATTTATCCTTAGAGAGAGAGGAAGGAAAGGAGAAAGAGAGGGAGAGAAACATCAATGTGTGGTTGCCTCTCACTTGTCCCATACTGATGACCTGGCCCACAACCCAGGCATGTGCTCTGACTGAGAATCAAACCTGTGACCCTTTGGTTCTCAGGCCCTCACTCAATCCACTGAGCCACACCAGCTAGGGCTCTTTGACAATGTTTTAAATTATGAATACACTAGCTTCACATTTTCCTAGAAAGCTTATTTTTTAACTTCCTTTATTTGTGTGTTTTTTGCTTGGTTGTCTTGTTTTCAGGGTTGTTAACTTTGTGGATTAGCTAATTAGTAATGCTGTTTTCCCTAGAAAATGTAACAGAACAATGTGCACCGTCATGTGCACTAACCAGACAGCAAGTATGTGCTCTGCAGGATGGTGCAGAGCTCTATGAAGCAGTAAGGACTGCGCCAGACCCCAGTTACCTTGAGGTGAGAGAAGAAGAGGGCATGTTGTGGGCATTCTCTGGCTCTCATGGGAAGCAGTATGTTGAAATGCTGCTTCTCAAAGGGGGTGTTTGCATTTCCAGGATCCATAGTGATGAGCTAGACATGGTGGTATAGTTATGATTCTATATCAAATAAAGGATAGGTAGGAGCATTAAGTAATTTTATATATTAAATAAATGTGGTTTAAAATACAGACAAAACTTGGTTACTGTTGAAATAAAACAAATGTCTTCAAAGCAATATCTTAGTTTCCATGTTCTCATCTCTTTCTCAGATCCTACCCAGAGACTATTTCATGATCTCTACCTGAAAAGGACTTAAATAGACAATGCAGAAGAATTAAACTGTGTTAGAAATAACATAGGCTTTAGAATCATGCCTCTGCCATTTACTAGCAAAGCAAATTGAACATAAAATAGCTTTAAAATGGGCATAAAATAAGTTGTTTTAGGATCAAATTACATAATATAGTAAAAGAATACTGTTAATAAAGTTTCTTATAAATGTTAGTTGCTGTTGTTAGAACATCATTTCATACATTAAGGTAAACTACCTCCTAAATTTGTAGACACCCAGGTATCTAATTAATGCAAAGATTGGTTTGCTAGATAGGGAGCGGGTGAGAAATTTTAGGAAAACTGTTGTTTGTTTATTGATAATTCTCATTAATTTGGTGACAATAAATATTATATATAGCCTTATGTTTTTAAAAATAAATGAGACTACAAAAAATAAATAAACAATTCTCCACCAGGAGACTAAGCAGTTCTATTCTGAATAGTAGAATTCCCTTATATTCCCAAATGATACAACTCGGATTTTCCCTGTGAAATTTGAGTCCAGTTTGAAAGCCTGTGAGTGTACTTGCTACAAGTCTGTAAGTTAAGGCTTTATTTTGCTTTCCTGAAACATCATTTGCTTCTATAGCTTATATTATTACATATGTTGAAGCTTGTGCTTTCTCTGAGTCATCATGAAGATAGTTTTAATTTCATTCACAAAATTTGATGAAATATTTATTAGTCTGGTATCCTTTTATATAATTTATTATAAGGAGGAAGTAATGAGCAGAATGAGAGTTGGAGGACTAAATTCTAGACCTGGTCCTACAACTTTGTATCTGGACAAGTGATTTATCTCTTAAGGTTTCTGTCTACCTTCTATCAAAGGAAGGTCTGAGAGGGGCTAATCTCTATGGTTCTGAGTTTATATGATGCTGAGATTTCACTCAGGTAAAGTTATCGCTATAATTCTTAGAGGGAAAAATAACCATCAATTTCTGAAACACCCTGTCAAAAGGATTTGTTTTCAGTGACAGTGCTGAATGTTGTGGGACTTTGGAAATCATAGATTTCTTTTTAATTCTTGCTTAAACACTGTCTACATTTTTAGCCCTTTTCAGAGTACAAAGTTCAAGTCTCCCTGCCCCATATAGATCATGGGATTAAGATTTGTAAGGCAGCTGCATTCTAGTGTGTTATTTGTCCGATTCCATTTCCTGTTTTATTTGTTTTTATTTTTTGTTCATTCATTCATTCATTTATTCTTGTTACACTGATTGAGATTCCCAAGAAGTAAAGACAGCAGTTTAATGAAGTGATTGAGAGAGAAGTGTGGAGGCAACAAGAAGTGCTTATAGCACGTATCTGGTTTTTGGTTTTGGGTTTTTTGTTGTTGTTGTTGTTTTTAATTTTTAGAGAAAGAGAAAGAAACTGATTTGTCGTTGCACTTATTTATGCATTTATTGGTTGGTTCTCATATGTGCACTGATCAGAGCTCAAAGCTACAACCTTGGCATATCAGGGTGATGCTCTAACTGACTGAGCAGCTGGGCTGGGGCTAGCATATGTCTGTTTTAAATTGTACCAGCTCTTCCAGAGAGTTCATGAAATTACACTATGGGGGCTAAGAATGAGGGTTCTTGAGCTAACCCTACCTGTGTGCCTCTGCAGTTATTTATTCTCTCTTACCTCAGTTTCATCATCTACAACATGGAAACAATAAAAGTACCTGCCTCATAGAGTTATTATACAGATTAAATGAATTAACAAATTTCCCACACATAGATCCATTTCTCAAATAGAGTGAACTTTCACATGTTAGCCATTTAGAATGTCATTGATGTTGATTGATGTGATTATTAGTGTACATTTATAAGCAGGGATTGTTTTGGCCCTAGGGAAGTTAATCACAAAGATTAGTGAACAGTTTAAGACATCAGAACATATTTGTTATGTGATGAGCTGAGTACATTAATCTCAATTTTTATATTGTCGCACCCTTAAAATGAACTCAACTCTGTTGTGTTTTACCCCTATTTAAAGGGATTCAGTTACAGTAGATGAGGTGTTTTGTTTTTGTTTTGTTTGTTTTTTATTCCAACCTTAAATGCTTTCATACGTTAAACGATCACAGGCTTATTTTAGTGAAGAACAGTTACGAGCCTTGAATAATCATAGACAGATGTTGAATGACAGGAAGCAAGCACAGATCCAATTGGAACTCCGGAAGGCTATAGAGTCTGCTGAGAAAGGGGAGCAAATGTTACCAAGGGATGTTACAACCGTGTGGAAGTTGCGTGTCATAAGTCATGAGAAAAAAGAAAAAGATTCAGGTCAGTATGTAAATTTTTTGTTTTTATCAATTTTAAGTTAAAGTATTAACAAAATGATTTCAAATGTAGATGAAGTGTAAAGTTAGTGCATATCAGAGGAGCAAAGTCTACCAGTGCCTGCAAAATGATGATATAATCTTTGGATCTTTGTCGTTATCAGTATTGTTTATTTTTTAGGTAGAAAAAATTATTTTTCATTTAGTATACATTTTTAACAAAGTTACATATGACCCAAAGCTTTTATGAGTTTCTCTACCCGACAGTGATCTCCAAGGATGCCGACAAGGCTCCAAACTTGGCTTCCACTCACTTGGAAACCAACATAACACACTTCATCCCTCCCTGAGAACCTGGAAAGGAAAGTTTGCAGAAACAAATGCTGAGCCGGCAGCTTTGTGATTCCCGGTGTTACCAGGTTCTGGAGTGGATTGGTGAAGGGTGGGGAGCTCTCAAAGAAGCTGTGGCCCCAGACCCACAGACTGAAACCACTGCATGGTCAACCAGCTCCTCTCCCTTCCATTCCCTACCTTTGTCCTTCTTTTTTGTCATTCCTGGCTCTTTCCTGTCTCTGTCTCTTCGCTGTTTTCTCCAGCCTCACACCTGTGTTTTCATGTCCTCCAAAGTGGCCCCCAAAAGACAGCCATGGTTTTCAGTCCTTTGTAACCACTGAAAGTTCCAAAATATCAAAATCAAAGAGATACTCCTTAGCACTTGGAGATGAACATTTTTACTAGCTGTGCAGTCCTTTAGAACTCGTGACCAAATTTTTCTACCGAGTAGAAGAGAAGGAGCCTGCATCCACCAGGTCCCATCCTTAGGCGGCCCCCTGGGTTGGCACAGAGTCCATCAGGACAAAGGGAGCACCATGGGTCTCACCTTTGCCCTCAGAGGAGCCTGGATCTTCCAGGTCTCCACAGATGCTGGAATCTGGCCCAGATTCCTCTTTCAGGCTAACTCTGGGACCAAAGAAGGAGACTTCCTGGAGTCAAGTTACCAAATTTAGCGTGACAGTCGTTTTAGTGTTTAATGAAAACTAAGGACTAGCAATTCTAAATAAAATGTTCTCCTGATTGGTCCATTGGGAAGAGACCAAATCCATTTGGGATCAGCAACTGAGAAAGGCTTTCAGCTGCCTCCCTCCCCTTCCTATCCACCTGCTTGGATCACTGGCTTTTCCTGCCCTGGGGTAAAATTTGTTTTGTTATCTCCCAGTTCAGAAGTCTGGAAGAACTGACTGGGTTCTCTGCTTAGTGCCTTATGAGGCCGAAATCCAGGTGTCAGCTGGCTGCATTTTTATCTCCTGCGCAGGGTCCTCTTCCAAGCTCACGTAGTTCCTGACAGAATGTATTTGCTGTGTTTGTAAGACTGAGATCCCTATTTCTTGTGCAGCATGTGCTTCTAGAAGCCTCCTGCATTCTTTTCATGTGGCCTTTTCCATTATCAGACCAGTAACAGCATATTGCATTTTTCTCATGCTTGACTCTGATTTTGTCATTGTCTTAAGTATTCATTTTTAGACAGGAATTTTAATAATTACAAGTTCTTCCATTGTCTTTTTCCTCTTTATCTGATAGTTATCTTAAGTATCTGGCGCCCATCATCAGATTTATATTCCCTGCTAACAGAGGGAAAGAGATACAGAATCTATCATCTTGCAACATCAAGATCTAAAAATAAATCTGGAAGAGCTACAATACAGTTAACAGCAACCAAAAACACTCAGTTTCAACAAATACCGGTATGTCCTTCTCATTGTAATTTTTTAATTTTGATAAATGCATATGAGTTTATAGAATCTACACATGCTAATTTTTTTTCTTGTAGGCTTCTGATGAAATACTGTTCCAAGTTTATCAGCCAAGGGAACCTGTTCCCTTCAAACAGTTATGGAATCCAGGCTTCCAGCCACATTGTTCTGAGGTGGACCTAATAGGATTGGTAGTTTCTGTTGTGAAAAAAAAAGGTAATGTACCGAGTATTTAGTTGTAGCTTTTTAAAAACATTGTCTTTTAAAATTTGTCTTAGGATTAATTGGATCTACAAATCAGCAAATTTGATAACTAGTGGTTTGAAAATAGGCCTGTTTTAACCTCAATTCTTAATGTAAATCAGTTGTACAGTATTTCAAGGGAAGGACTTACATCCCATTCCGACTACTTAATTTTAAAGAAATTGCTAGAAAATTTTCTACAGGGTTTAGTGATTACTATTAGATAATTACAATTTCCCTGTGCAGTTGCACATTCAGGCCTGTGCCTCCAGCTTTGATTTTTGGGTTTTTTTCCCTTTGCAGTATCTCTCATTATCCCTAATGATATCTATTCATTATTCTAAAGCCTACTTTTTTAAATATAGCTACTCCAATATTTTTTTATCATTGGTGTTGGTTTGCATGGTATATGTATTTTTCATTCCTTTATTTTTAACTTATCGATGTTTTTATATTCAAAATGTGTTTCTGGTAGACAGCGTGTTGGGTCTTGCCTTACCCAATCTGACAATCTGTATCTTTTAACTGGTTTGATCTAATCATCTTTAATGTGATTATTGGTATTGGTGGATTAAAATTTCCTACCTTGCTGGCTATTTTCTACTTGTCCTATCAGTTCTTCATGTAGGAGAGCAATTCTTGTTATGTTTCTACATATTCGGTAGCAGCCATTGTCCCAGAGTATCTTTTAAAGAATGTTTGTATAGCAAAGAGGCCTGGAAGGCAGATTTCTCTCCTATGCAGGAAGTCTGATCACTTTTCCTCTGAGTTTTTGTTTCTGCTTCTGTTTTTTTGTTTTTGAGATTCCACATATAAGTGAGATCATACAGTACTGGTCTTTCTCTGTCTGACTTATTTCACTTGGCATAATACCCTCAAGGTCCATCTGTGTTGTTGCAAATGGCAGAATTTCCTTTTCTATGGGTGAATAATATTCCCTTGTATATACCACATTTTTTTAACTGTTCCCCTCTTCACAGACATTTAGGGTGTTCCCTGTCTTGGCTGCTATGAATAATGCTACAGTGAACATGGGAGGGCAGATATCCTTTAAACATACTGATTTTGTTTCCTTTGGATACATACCCAGAAATGGAAATGGTGGGTCATACAGTTCTATTTTTAATTTTTTAAGGAATAAATAATTTCAAATAACAAAGAAATAGCCGTGGTTGGAATGGAATGGCAGCCTTCAAACCGAAAGGTCGCTGGTTCAGTTCCATCAGGGCACATGCCTGGGTTGTGGGCCAGGTCCCCAGTTGGGGGCATGTGAGAAGCAACTGATCGAAGTATCTCTCGCACGTCAATGTTCCTGTGTTTCTCTTTCTCCTTCCCTTCCCCACTCTCTAAAAATAAGTAAATAGAAATGTTTTTTAAGAAAAAGAAAAGAAATAACCTTTGCAGTATCAGCTTCAGTTTTCACTACTCTCAACATCTCAGCCAAGTACATCTATATTTTATTCCTTAAATATGACATTGCACACTCCTTTTTCCTTATCTCTTTCCATATATTCTATCTGTAAAGTCCAACTCTTATCTCCCTAAGTACTAGGAAGTGTCAAAACCAGCTGAGGTCTGAGTTTATGCACAAAGACTTCTATTTATTGATGGTTTTGTGCCTGGCACTCCAGTCTTCTCCCCTGGCAGTTTGTCCTTCACCCCACTTCAGTTATGTTGACGTCTTCCTTGCTCTTCTTGGGCCCACTGAGCTCGCTTTCATCACAGAGCCTTTATACTCACTGTTGTTCCTCCCAGAAGCTTCTCCCCAACAGCCACATGGCTGGCTCCTTGCGTTCTTTCAAGTCATTGGTGAAATGCAGCCTTATAAATGGCCTTTCCCTGACCACGATTTGTAAAAGAGCAGTACTCTCTTCCCTCCCCAACCTAACTTTAAATTCTCCTAATATGTTTATGTTTTTTTGTCTTCCTCTTCCAGAATATTAGGTCTGTAAGGACAAAGACTTTGATACTGCTGTATCCTCAGCTCCTAAAGCCACGCCTGGTATAGGGTTGGGTCTTAAATGTTTGCAGGATTCCTTACTTATCAACTTACCTGTCATGTTTCTCCCTTCCCCTACTCTTTGGCTAAGATATAGTGTCCATCTCCTTTTTGAGAAGACCTCATATGCACCATATTCCACAAGTTCCTCATATTTTTCCATGTGTACCTATTACCTTAATTCTTTTTTTTTTTTTACCAAGAATTTAAATTTATTTTTTAATCATTATTCAAGTACAGTTTCTATCCTTTACTCCCATTCCAGCCAACCCACCTATCCTTCCCCTCCTCCCTCCCATTTCCAACCCCCCTGGTTTTTGTCCATATGTCCTTTATATTTGTTCCTGTAAACCCTTCCCATTCTCCCCTGAAGTTCCCCTGAAATTCCCTCCCCTCTCCCCTCTAGTCACTGTCAGCCTGTCCTCTACTTCAGTGTCTTTGGCTATATTTTGCTTCTTTTTTTGTTTTGTTGTTTAGGTTCCTGTTAAAGGCGAGATCAAATGGTATTTGTCTTTCAATGCCTGGCTTATTTCACTTAGCATAATACTTTCCAGTTCCATCCGTGCTGCTGCAAAGGGTAGGAGCTCCTTCTTTCTTTCTGCTGCATAGGATTCCATTGTGTAAATGTACCATAGTTTTTTGATCCATTCATTTACTGATGGGCATCTAAGTTGTTTCCAGCACTTAGCTATTGTAAATTGTGCTGCTATGAACATTGGGGTGCATAGGTTCTTTTGGATTGGTGTTTCAGGGTTCTTAGG
>CM052539.1:87396257-87438872 GCA_028533065.1 Trachops cirrhosus
CGGGATAAGAAGCATAATTAGTAGGTACAAAATAGGGGGATATTAAGAATAGTATAGGAAATGGAGAAGCCAAAGAACTTACATGTACAACGCATGGACATGAACTAAGTGGGGTGGGGGGGGGGAATGCTTGTGGGAGGGGGTTGCAGGGCAGAGGGGAATAAAGGGCAGAAAAAAATAGGACAACTGTAATAACATAATCAGTATAATATACTTTACAAAAAGATTAAAATCCATTAAATCTGTTGGTAAATTTGAAAAGTAAATGGGATATCTGTCATTTGCAACAGGATAAACAAATGATTATCTGACAATGACAGTTCTTTTCATTCCTACTATTTATAAGGAAAACATAATTCTCAGGGCAACAGAAACAAGAAATTGTACTTAAGTAGGACTGAATGTTTAGTGCCTAGATTTTCCTAGCCTCATTCCTAACCTGGCTTTTCCAGTCATCCCTTCCCATTTTTTTGGCACTGAAAATTTTTAACTTTTTATTTTGAACTAATTTTAGACCTTCAGAAAAGTTGCAGAAATAATGGTTTCCAAATATCCCTCAGCCAGCTTCCCCTAATGTTAACATTTTGCATAACCATAGTATAATTATTAGAATCAGGAAGTATACATTGGTTCAATATTTATTGCCTAAATTTTAGATTTATTTGAGTTTGAAACTTCTTACACTATTTGCTGTTTTCTATTCCAGGATTCCACTTGCATTTACTCATTTTTCTCCTTAGTTTTCTCCAGTCTTTAACACTTCCTGATGATCTTGACAGTCTTGAATGTGCTGGTTAAATATTTTGTAGCATTCCCCTCAATTTGGGTTTGCCTAATGTTTTCTCATGGTTGGGTTAAGTTATGCATTTTTGGCAAAGTTAACACAGAAATAATGTTTTGTCTTCTCTGTACATCGTATGAAGGGGTGGTCAGTGATGTTGGTATTTCTCATTGCTGGTAATAGCAACAACCTTGGTTACTTGGTTTAGGTGGTATCTGCTGGGTTTCTTACCTGTAAATAACTGACTTTCCCTTTGTAGTCAATATAGATCTTGGAGTAGATTCTTTGAGACTATTCATAACCTACTTCACTGCAAACTTTCACCCATTCATTTAGTATCCATCAGTTGATTTTGTTTGCAACAGTTATTACTGTGATACTTACCTAATGATGGTTTTCTTTTTTCTTTTTCCCTTCTACATTCATTGGAATTATACTCTGAGGAAGAGCTGCCCCTTCTCCCTGCATTTATTTATTTGATTTATATCAGTATGGACTTATAAACATTTATTTTATGGGTTCAAATTTAGTAGCTTTGTTATTTTATTACTCCTGTTGTTTCAGCTTGGGCCATTAGGCGCTTTTTCAGGTTGACTCCTGTATTTTTGAGCACTTCTTCCTTTTTTGACATCACAAGAGTTCCAGGCTCATCTAATAAGTTCCCTGCCCCTGTCTGGGAAATCAACTACAGTGAGTCCTCACTTAACATTTTGGTAGGTTCTGCAACTTTAAGTGAAATGACATATAACAAAACCAGTTTTTCTACAGGCTAGTATATACAAACAAGGATTAATTTCCTATAGCATCTCATCAATGTTATAATGAAACAATGTTGAACAAAATGACTTTTGGAAGACTTGCAGTACTTCCCCAAGAAACCCTAGATGCTTTTTTTCCTTCCCTTCCCTTCCCTTTTTCTTTTCTTTTCTTTTTTTTTTTTAGAAAATGGTGTTTAGAACCAATATCTAATTGCTAGATATGCTCCTTACTACTATAGGAGCATCATTGCTTGTAGGCTCTTTCAAGCTAGGAAATGTTTGTTCTAACTTGGATTCCCTAATAGCTGGTTGGTTCTGTTTGTTTGGAGGATGTATGAAGGATATGTGGAATATCATTGTCCTTCTCAGAGTCAGAGCTATACAGAAAGACAAAGTCAGAGAAGTGTCCCTCCCCGCTCATCCCTGCTGACCTAGTGCTAGTCCTCTTCCCCCATCCATACCCAACCCCTGTAGTTCTGGTTTATCCTCCCTGTATGTTTTGTACAAATAGACAGATACATGTATATTTGCTTATAGATTCTAGTCTTTCTTTTGTGCTTTTCTTTTTCACCTAACAGTATGTTTGGAAATCACAGATAGAGCTCTTCTCCATCCTGTTGTTGGCTGAATAATGCACCATTATAAGAGTGTGTCATGGTATACTCAACCACTCTCCTGGGCATGAGCTAAGATAGGTTGCTGTTAGTCCTTTATAATTACAAACTACTTCAGTGAGTAACTTCATACATGTGCTTTCATCAGCCTTGTTCATGTGTATTTTACTATCATTGGAAGTCTATCCTCAGAGCAGAGAACTAGAAATGAGATTGCTGGGTGAATGGTAAGTGCATGTGTCACTTTGCTAGGTATTACCAAATTTTTCTCCACAGGGTTGCACAAACTTGTATTGCCACCAGCAATGTACAAGTATGCCTGCTTCCCATGGCTTCAGGAACAGAATGCATTGTCAGCTGTCATCGAAATTCTAACACTGTAAATAACAGGTCATTCCTGGGGTTTCTCTAAATTTAGTTATCTTAATTTGCTTTTATCATTAGCATGCCAAAATAAACGGGCATATTAAAGGTTCCTTGCATTTTTAAATTTATTTAACACATATAATCAAATGTTTTTTTTCCTCAGCTGTGAAGTAGGAAAGGCGACATATTTATCTCAAGAAATAGGTGGGTCATTTTCTAGCAAAGCAGAAATTGTAGTAAAGCGTTCCAGAAAATGCACTGAGAGGGCAGGACCTGGGAAGGACAATATGAAGTGGGGAAGGCTACGTGATGCATGACTTCCACAAGAGGCAGACCTTCATCACTTAGACTCTCTACCTACTTGGAATCAGGCCTTGTGGGGAAAAAATAGAAAGTACTTTCCATTCAATAAGAGAATGCAAGAAACACACCCCGTAACTTTATGCCATATCAATTAAAGGATGTGACAGAATTTAACAAGAGGATCAATATTCTTTTAATAAATAAATGGTGGCCTTAAATAAGTTCTCTAAATACCAGATATTTTATTTTAACATGAAACTGTTCCTAAAATTTTCCCATAGGAACAGTTAAAATTTCACCTTATTTTTTAAATAACAATATAATATTAATTTGGCTAGAGTATTTCATGTACATTTGTCTTTTTTGAATTTGTATCAAATGGGGTTTTTGTTTGTTCTCATTTTAGGTCTTGCTCCTTTGGTCTATTTGTCAGATGAATGCCATAACTTACTGGCAATCAAGTTCTGGATAGATCTTAGTGAAGATATCATTAAACCTCGCATGTTAATTGCTGCAAGCAACCTCCAGTGGCGACCAGAACCCAAATCAGAAATTCCTACCTTATTTGCTGGAGATTTTTCCACATTTTCTTCCAGTCCAAAGGAGAACCATTTTCAAGAGGCATTCCACAAAATGAAAAATACTATTGAGGTAAAATTACCACACCTTTTGGTATTTTGAGTCAAATATCAAAGAAGTGGCAGCTTTTATAAAAATGGTGTTGAGATGTGATATCAGGTGAGGTTTTTAGCAAACATTAATTGCTCTTAAACTTGAGGAGGTAGGGATGACAGCTACCAGGAAAAAGAATGATTTGAGGGGAACTGAGTTAGGAGATATGGTGAGAAGGATGTTCAAGCTACAGACCATGTAGGCAAACTGGGAATTGGTTAACAAGAATAATACATGGTTCATAGTAGATGGTAGTATAATTAGTTAATAATATGCAGATTCCAAAATTACATTTTAAACTCCATATCTAGTATTTTATATAATTTATACCTGTTTTTGCTTTGAATTTAATAATCCTAAGTAGGAAAATAAAATTATTTCTCTTACATCATATGCATTTTTGCTTAAATCTATTTATGTATCACATAATGATATTAACTAAAATCTATTTCAGTTAATCCTTGGAACGGACATCCGGCCATTCTCTCATTTTACTCTTAAGGACTATTCTGTAGATGTTGGATGATTTATAGCTATTTGTAGTAAATAGAGATGGAACTTGAATCCCAGTCTTCCAGCTCCAAATCCAGAATCACAGTATACCTTGCTAATTAAACTCGATGGCTGGGAATGATTCCTAATCTCTCTCCTTCCGTGATGCGCGTAGACACTCTTTCTTTCTCTGCCCCTCCAACACCGAGCCGTCCTGAATCACTGACGGTGGTTCTGCATTTTTGCATTAGCATGTTGTTTGATAGTTGCTATCAAATTTGGGGTGTCTCATTCTTTTGTTCTGATCTGAATATTTTAGTTCTGGTTTTAAACACTTTCTAAAAACATGAATGTGTAGGTTTGCATTTTATAAAACAGCTTTTCCAATTTATTTTCTTAGAATGTTGATAGATTCTGCAATGCTTCAGAAAACAAGCTTATGCATATACTTAATGCAAATGATCCCAAATGGTCCACCCCAACTAAAGAATGTACTTCAGACCCACATGCTGCTCAGACAGTCCTTGGTACAGGAAATAAGTTTCTGGTAAGTTAATATAAATTAAAAGAATTTTGTAACTATATATATGAAGGCAACAGTATATTCTGGTATATACCTAGTGAACATGATAAAATGTAATTAAATTTAATTAGAGGGTAATTATCATATGATTTTTATAGGTATAGTTTATCTGGAAATTATATCTTGTTTATTGAAGCCAGAATGTAACACTCCTGGGAACAAATTTTACAAACAGATGCTTTCATTTTTAGTATTTCAAGTACATGTGATAGAAAATACTTTTTTGCCTGTATCTTTGTGCAAAAGATATAGGAAGACTATTCTATATAATTAAGGTTGTTTTCAAGCTTGGTTTGATTTTAACTCTTTAAAACATAATAAATGCAAATCAAGCTAAAGGATAATATTAGCTAATGACGAATTCTTAAGTAGCTAACACTTGGTAAGTGTATCCATATTAACTCATTACCTTCAAAAGAACCCTCTGAGATAAAAATTATGATCACTGTTTTACAGATGAGGGAACTGTGGCATAGAGAGGTTAAGCAATTGCCTAAAGTCACAAAGCCAGAAAAGTAGGTATTAGAACCCAAACAGTCTGTGATCTTAAAATGGTTTTAAAATGCTTATCTTTGGTTCATATGTTAATACTAAAAAAGGAGAAAAGATTAAAGCAGAAGTTATGTCCCTTACTTCCTTCTTTATACTTTACTATGATTAGTCTTCATTCATCTTTTCATGTCATTTTTATACCCTTTTCTGCTAAACTATTTCCTTCTGGGGGAATAACAATAATAATATGAATGTTTCATGAAATCATCTGCCCTGTTAACCACTAGGAAAATGAGAATGTGTGTGGTATTTGTGTGTTTAAATATTTTTAATGAAAAGCTAATTTGATTTTGTTTTATATATGAGCATATAATTTATTTTGCCACTTTTTCATTTGTTTTTTATTAGATGTCTTCTCCCAATAGTGAGATGAACTGTCAAAGTCCTTTATCACTTTGTAAGCCAAAAGGGAAGTCTGTTCCCACATCTGTATCAGCCCAAATGACTTCAAAGTCTTGTAAAGGGGAAAAGGCGGTTGATGACCCAAAAAACTGCAAAAAGAGACAAGCCTTGGATTTCTTGAGTAGACTACCTTTACCTCCACCTGTTAGTCCTATTTGTACATTTGTTTCTCCAGCTGCACAGAAGGCTTTTCAGCCACCACGGAGTTGTGGCACCAAATATGAAACACCTATAAAGAGAAAAGAATTGAGTTCTCTTCAGATAACTCCACTTAAAAAATTTAATGACACTTCTCTTTTGGAAGTCGATTCAATATCCGATGAAGAACTTGCACTTATCAATACCCAGACCCTCTTGTCTGGTTCAGCAGGAGAAAACCAACTTGTGTCTGTGGGTGAGCCCACTAGGACTGCTCCCACCTGTTCAAGAGACTATCTCAAACTGAAAAGGCACCGTTTTACCTCTACAGTCAGAGAACAGGAGAATTCCCTTGTTGGTACCAGGGGAATGGAAGGCTCTGTGCAAGACACAAGTACAATACAAGATAGAGCTAAGAGACTGCAAAGGTGCCAGAATCTAAAATGACAAAAATTAGTTACTGACTCTTAACCTTTCTGGTTTGTAACACACATGCAGTTTCAAACTGGATACCCATATTTGCAGAATGAGAAAAGAAATGGTTCCAATTTTACCGGAGTGCTCATATATCATAGGAAAGCTCTTTGCCTGCTTCTTTGTTTTCAGTTGTAGACCTTAAAACTGACTATATTTATTAACTAATCAAGAAAAATGTCTCCTTTAAATCTTTTTTTTTTTTTAATTCAGAGAAAGAGGAAGGGAGGGAGAAGGAGGGATAGAAACATTGATCAGCTGCCTCTCATACATGCCATGCCTGGGGACCAAACCCCAGCCCAGGCATGTGCCCTGAGCGGGAACTGAACTGGTGATATTTTGGTTTGTGGAATGATGGCCAGCCAACTGAGCAGTACCAGCTGGGGCTCCTTTAAATCTTTATGACAGGATTTGCTCCCTGCAAGTATTTTACAAATGAACTACACATACCCTTTTCTTTTAGATTGTGTCCTTAAATAAATGAAATTAGGTTTCTCAGTACAGTTATTTTGACTCACAACATTCCTTTTAATTTAATTCCTATTTTAGTTTTTTGGGTTTTTTTTAAAGGTAACCCCCTATGAACTACTTTTCCTTAATGCATGAGTTGGTTCTACCATAGTTCTGCCTGATCAAAAACTGGACTAAGATATGCCATTTTTTTTCTTTTGGCCAGTTGTACATCTTGAAATGAGCATAACTACAAGAAAAATAGAACCCTCAGTGTAATTAATTCATTTTTATGATCCCAGTGTGATCTGTAAAGTTAAATTATTTCAATTAAAAAACAAATACTTTAAATCAGAAGCATATTTCATAGTGCCAATTTTGTCTTAGCAAAATGATAATCTGGACTGCAGCTTAGAAGATCTTTCAAATCAGCCTTGATTCTGCCTGCAAGAGAAAAGCAGTTCTATGAGCTAATAGCATGGAGAAGTTCTTAAATCAGGTCTTTCAGTGTCTTAAGCTTATATCTAATATATACTTTTTAACTTTTATTTTTGAATTACAGTTTATATTCAGTATTCTCTGTTAGTTTCACGTGTACAGCAGAGTGGTTAATATGTTTTCAAATCTAATTATGAACACTTTTCAAAGCCAAGGATAAATCCTTTTATGAAGCAGTTGTTTCTGTAGCTGTGATCCATGATTTTCTCTCCTGTAAAAGTCATCAATATAACAAGTAGTTGGTTCCACTAGTCTTTTCAAATTGTGTTTTGCCCATCTTACTAAAGTAATTTCTGTTCATAAAATAATTTGGTCTTCAGGTATTAGTCATTTTCCTGATGATACATTCTAGAACAGGGGATAAAACTTAAGTCTCAGGAACAGAAAGCTTCTAAGACTGTAATTTTTTATCCTGGAAAAACGTAACTGTTATTACCTCCTCCTGTTACTTGTCACCATGTATTTGTCCCAAAAGAGAGAGGTTTAGCACACAGCCTCCTTTTCACATGTTGTCAGTAACAGGGCTGAGCTGTGTGAGCAAAGCCTGAAGCTGGAAGACATGTGGATATTATCCCCCCAAAGTGACAATTTAATGATGACAAAGTCAACAGTGTGCACTGCATAAGCAATAAATGGAAAAAGCATTTGTGTTATCTGTTCAGCACTCAGTGACAGCCTGTGCGCATATAAAGCGTGCCAGCTCTGTGCGTGGTGCAGACACCAACACATGAAATAATATATGTCAGTGTCGAGGGTTCAGAAAGCTATATAAATCAGGGAGTTGGGAGAAAAAAAATAGTTCACTTCTAGCTGGTATACATAAAGTTGACAGCATTAGCCAATTATTTTTATGCTTCCATACCAAGTATTTGAGGCTTCATATAGGAGAAAAAGGCAAATAGACCAGCAATCGGTTCTTCTGAACTCTGTAAAAGCTCTGGATCTGTAACCTGGGTCCGCGTCTCCATAGTGGTCACTCAGCCCCAATGGCCTAGA
This sequence comes from Trachops cirrhosus, assembly GCA_028533065.1. Classification (NCBI taxonomy): domain Eukaryota; kingdom Metazoa; phylum Chordata; class Mammalia; order Chiroptera; family Phyllostomidae; genus Trachops; species Trachops cirrhosus. The sequence continues at coordinate 87,404,337 of CM052539.1, forward strand.
TGTCTTAAGCAGAGAGCCAGCAATAAATTGGGAGGGCTTGAATTCTGACCCTTTTGGCTTCTTTGGAATCAAAGGAAAATAAGTCCAGTTTGGGCTCTCTGACACTCTTCCCCCCTCCACTATCCTGAATGAGTCAGGTCCTCCTGATTGAGTGAATTCTGCAGTCACCACACTGACTGGATCCTCAGGGTCACCTAGGCCTGCACATCAGGATTGTGTGGATTATCATGATTATTTAGAGGACTATTATGTGTCATGTTTGGACACCTAGAATTTAGCAGAACTATACTAATACCTCAGATTTATTCAAATTCACTGAATTTTAGTTTTCATCAGCCAAACTTTGTTATTCAAAGGAAATACCAGTTTTTTAAATGTTACTGAAGAATTACAGATGCATTGCTTTTAGTAATGAAGATGTTGAATAGCTTTCAATAGAGTCAGATAATGGAATGTCAAGGTAAAATAGTCTTTCTAAAGTACACAGATAAAATAATTTATGTAAGCAAGTAAAAAATAAGGTTAATTTTCTTTTATAGCCTATTAAAGAAGATTGGTAAATAAATTTATGATATAGAAAAATTGGTTCTCAATATGGTATTTTGTGGGATTTAGGTAATTAAATTTTTTATATTGTTGAACAAAAAAGGCTTAGATTCAATGAAAAATCCATATAAAGCAATACTGTGTATAATTTTTAATAACCATAAAAGCACCATTATATAAGACACTTAAAATAATAACTTCACAGAACGTTAGCAAGAAGCTGTTGGCCAACAGGAAGTAAAGCACACATCCTACATGATCTTAACTGTCAGAGTCTCACACCAAATTAATCTGATTCCAACCTGTTGAGATTTAATTTGGATTCACAAATTCAGTATTGGTAGAAGAGGGACATTCCAGAGTTGTAGAATTTCATTGTCAATGCCATGTAAAACACCAAGACTGCTCATCTGATAGTGAGCATGACTTTCACATACCCGTCTCTGACCTATATCCTGGGGCTGCCAACTAATTACATATATAAGGAAAATTTTTTAAACTGCTTAATGATTCAGATTAAAAATCAATGTTTCATAAAGGAGCCATCTTTTATTTATGCTATTAGCACAACAGCTGAAAGTTATTTAGATTTAATCCTGTTCAATGAAGTGGTAGTTAAAACACAAGACTATAAATAGTGACTAAATAACGACACTGGTTTTCCTCAGTAGCTTGTATTAAGAAGGCCTTGACAGACATTTTTAACTGCTATGTCACTAGAATAAAGGAATTTATTCTAGTGTCTACTTCCCAAAGTGTCTACTTTGAAGGACAGTATTCCCTTATGTATATACTTTCTAGCATATTCACTCTAAAGGAAAATCAATATCATCATTACAGTCACACATCTCACATTTTTGGATAAACAGATTTAAAAAGTATCAATGGCACTAAAATTTTCTTGCCTCTCACTCCTCCCACCTTTCCAACTTTCCTGATGGAGATGAATTCCTGAAAAAAAGATGACTTCAGAGAAAGTAGTACTGAAGCTTATATACACTATGAACACTTTATTTTATGAAGCTATGTGACTAATGGATTATGTTCTTGTGTATGTTCTCGGGGTTCAGCTTCAAAGTAGTTCTTTCCCTGGAGAGTGAGTTGGTTTAACAAAACTGCAGAACTCCCAGCATCAGACCATGCATTGAGAATCACTTTAACAAATGCCTCTTGAGGATGAATGTGGTGACTTCTACATAAAAACGTACAAGTTCGACTATTTACACTGGAATTAGAGCTCTGACTAAAACTGAACAAAGACTACATACCAAAAATCGAAGTAAAAACTGATTCAGGAAAACTAGGAATGCCTGTAAGACGGGCCTCTAATACCCATGGTGACTGCCCCCCCTTCTGTTAAAGGAGCTCTCATGTGTGGAGCCCCCGGGAGCCCTCCGGTTTGGAAACTCTGCGTAAGGATTCCAGTGTCCTGCCCTGTTGGGAGGCGATGCGCTGCTCCTGTCCTGGCTTCTGCTCACTCTGCTTGGTTTTTCCGCATGAAGCACACTGTGAAAGGTAACATCGTGCTCATACCGTTCTTTCATTCGGTGTATTTTTTCTCTTGGGACTCCATGAATGTTTCTTCTACATGGAAAAACATGCAAACATTTAGTTAAGGCCACATATCAAAATGAGTTACTTGTATTTTATGTGTCCTGTATTATTACATAGGTATGCACTATTGTCAGGATTAACTGTGACAAACACATCTTGTTATACAGGCCTCTTTCACACTCCACTCCTGTTTCATGCTGCCCTGCACACTCCCAACCACCCTGAGGCTTGCAGAGAGCTAACACATCAGAAATGCTTTGTTTCTGCAAATCTCAGTTCTGTGCTTCAAGACATAACGCCAAGAGATCTTTTTATTATAGATTTTCCTGTTAAGCATGAATATGAGCATTACAATTGATTCACATCAGTCAATCCTAGATACTTCTGGATGCTCATTAAACAATCTTAAATTTCATGGGCATGAGAATCAACTGGGGTCATAGGTCAAACTGTAATTCCTGGAGATTTCAATCACAGAAAGGGGTCCACGAGCTAGGATTTCACATCCAGTTCAGGTGTTTCTGGTTCTCAAACTCACTTTCGAAATGCTATTATCTCCTTTTAACCATAAGATGAACTAACCTTACTCCTAAAAAAGTAAATCCTGTTCTCACTGGTTACTTTAAATCATTGACATTATCAAATAACAGATAATTAATATCAGAACCCTTGCGTTCAATCAACAAGTTAGTATTATTTGGACATTTATTGCTTTATAAAGTAGAAGCAGCATCTGGATCACAAATGAACCACAGACTGTTCAACATCTAAAGACATTTAGTCCAAATGCAAAAACACCACTGATGTGTGCAATCCCATGCAGAAGAAAGTGCTTTTAAATGTTCATTAATGAAGAAGCATTTTAGCCAAATGTTAAATGTAGTCTTTTAAAGAACCTAGTCCAAGCCAAGATTATTTAGTATTATATCAGAAAACTGACCCAAAACTAAAGTCTTAACATTCATAATTCCCAAGTTATCAATTTCTAAAAATTACCATTTCTGGCCTGAAAACTACCATGTCCATTTCCAGCCTGAAAAGATTCTTTTGCTCGGTCTGAAATACCTGAAAACAGCAGGACACACGATGAGGAGCTAGAAAAACAAAGAAGTACCTGGCTAACTCTTGCACGTTGAATTTCCAGCGAGTCTCAGGTTCTCGGAATATAACTTCATAGTTATTTTCAAGTGCCTGATTTTTCAAAAGTACATAAAACATTGAACACATAGTATGTATTCATGGGAATGTTTATACTGGCATTTACATTCACTACAAATCTTTTCTAAAATTCCTTTTGTTTAACCAGTAAGCCAGTGCCTCACTTTATCTTAATAAATACAGTTGCTTCGTAGCCATACTTAGCCACCCTCAGATTATATTATGGTTCCCAATGATAAAGCTCAGTCCATTTTATATACTGCATCGGAAAATTATAAAGGTTCTTTGTTTTGGACATTTTTAAAAATAGCTGAACTAGATTGAAACATCCTGTCCACAGGAATGAGCAGTGAACTCAGTGGCTTCTCAAAGTCCCTAATATGATTACCATAGATTTATGTCTACCAAATGCCTCATCCTATTCCTCATGCCTTGGTTTAGGACGTGGCAGTGCCGTAGGAACAGAGCCTATGAAATAAAAGTGATTCTCCCATACCTGACATACTCTTCCCTCCAAAAGTAGCTCTCCCTGCTGTACAGTACAGCGTGGCTCAGTGCCCTGTGGTCATTTCCCTGAATTTAGAAAACTCTTACAGTTTCCATATAATCACCCAAATATTCATTGCATTCATAAGTTGACTATTATGTTTTTATCTCAAACTGAACTTTCAATAATAAAAGTTCAATAAAAAGAGCCAAGTAAAAATATTTCCTCTTCATTCTCTAGATGAACACTTTAATTAGGGAAGGATTCAAGCATCATATATGGAAAATGTCTAATTTCTGGGTCTTATTAATAGCTGTGGGTGGCTGAAAAAATTGTACATACCCAGAAAATAAAAATAAACATGACTTTCCTAAGTCACTGAGTTTCCCCCTAAGTCTTGGAGTTGAGTTGTGCCTTAATTAACTTCCCCTTCATGCCAACCCTCCCACCCCCCACTGTTCATTTCTCTCTCAAGTGGACTTTCGATTCATGAACTGAAGTGACCACGAGGTTGATGCTCATTTCCTCTTACATTTACCAAAGTCCCACCCTCTGGGCCAAAGTGAACTGATAAGAACATAGTTAAAGGAAAGCACACCTATATGTAAGCTATTTTGCCCAAAATGTGAAAAGAGACCTAAACATAGACTGCCATGTTTGGGAGGTATTCATGTGACGAAAACAGAATACTCAGCTGTCTTCTTCTTGCCCCTGACGTGTGTCTGGATCTTTCCTCCTTCCTACACCCAATAGGAATTGAAAATTCACTAGCATAAGAGATGAAACATGTCTGAAAACAGATCAGACATTTCAAAATTAAAGAGAAATGTGCATTTTGTTGTATTCATCTTACTGTTTCTTTTTATCCTGACAATACAGAACTGAGTGGTTATATTTGTATGTGAGTGCCTTACCACAGTTACAGTGTTAATCTTACATCTGTTTGTAAACTAAAAACTTCTGTTGCCCTGGAGCCCCCATGCAGCAGCAACACTAATACGGCTGTCCTCTAATATCATCAACTGTTCTGCAAATTTCATTGGGGGCTCCATGCAGACCTTCCCTTAGGAAAATAACAGACAGAAAAGCTATCAAAAATTTTCATCAATAACTATTTAAAACTTGTACCCTGAGGTGATATTAGCATGTCAGCAAATTTGAGCCACTGAACAGCAGAGGAACACGAAAACACCTCTTCACCTGCTCTGAGAGAACTGTTAAGTATGAAATTGTGGAAGATCAGGAAATGAGAAAAGAACAAAAGTTTCAATTTCTCACAAAATGCCCGTAACTGAAAATTCAGAATGATACTTCTTCCTACCATGACTGCATAAGGCTTCATTTCCCAGGCGTGGAGGTTGGTATTATCAATAATTATGGGGGATATGCCATTCCTCATTGCTTTTCTTGCTGCAACACAATGTTATACAACAGTGAACAAAACGCAACAGTCAGACGGAAGGGTGAGCGTACCCATATCTTGTCATTTTTATTACAGCATGTCCTCATCACACAACGTTAATGCCACCTATTTCAGGACCCATTATCGATCATTTTCTTTTTCCTGGAATCTAGGGAGGTTTGGCGTTCTGTTTGGGGGGAAAAATGGCAGAACTTTTGATTAAACTCCTTAAGTAAAACACATTCATTCTACAGCAGTTATAATCTAGGTGCACAATAGGATTTCCCAGGAGTTTGGAAAGGAATTTGTCACCTCTTTTCTGGTTCCATTCATGAGCCTCCTCTAGGAAGTCTGGATTGAACTCATAGGCACCATCTTCCCTGAAGAAGAAGTCATCCGTGCTGAAAATCAGGGCCCTGGGGAAGTCATGTTGCAGTTGTCTGGAAAGTGAGGAAAGAAGAGATCGTTTTATGATTGTGCATTATAGAAAAGCATCTCCTTCTGTCTCTGATATTTAGTAGTTTGTAATTAAGAGACCATGAGTTTTGAGTTGCTGAAATTCAATTTACAAAGAGAGATGCTTAGCTCTGGCCCTAGTGGCTCAGTTGGTTGGGCATCGTCCCACAGAGCAAAAGGTTGCTGGGTGTATTCCCTGTTAGGGCACATGCCTGGGTGGTAGACCTGGTCCCCAGTTGAGGTGCATGCAAAAAGCAACCGATCGATGCTTCTCTCTCACATTGATGTTTCTCTCTGCCTCTTTTTCCTTACCTTCCTCTCTAAATACATAAACAAAATATTTGTTTTAAACAGAAATGCTTTGTATCTCTAGAAGGCATCACTCCTTACTAGGAGGCAGGAGTGGGCTGAGAGGCAACTGTGTGAGTTGCCCAACTCTTGGAACTGAGAAGTGCTGGTCACCACCACTGACTTCTGTGGCAACTGGACCAACTCTAGAGGAAACTGGAAGGTGAGGGTGTGATGACAGCCTTCCGTGTCGGGCCCCAGCCCCTGCTGCCACTTCTCTGGAACATCCCAGTGCCCTTTCTTCACCCTTAGACTCACCCTTAACCTGTCCTCAGTCCCATCTGCTGGAGCTCTGTTCTTTCTAAGGTGTCATCTCAGAAACTAATTCTTGTTCAGGTATGTAATGTAGATAAAAGTGATGTGTGTGTACTACCCCTCTACTAGGTAACATTTACGTGGTAACAGTGAGACCACCTGAAAACAGTGGGAGAAGGAAAGGTAGATCCAACATGCCCCGTGCCTTCTGAAACCTCTGTCACCCACTCTAAATATTAAAATAGCCCAGGAAAATAAAATTACCATGGAGTACTCCCTCCCCCACCCCCTTTAAAGCAAAAAACATTTTTTTAAAGCATATCAAGTTCTGCACAAAATAACTTCAGAGAGAAGATGTTTCTACTTGAAATGTTTACTTGGACTCTTTTGGGGGAGAAGATGGCTGTTGTGGTAGGTAACAAGTTACCACTTCCTTACCTGTGAAAATCAAGGGGAGTGTCATCCATCTTGCTTGATGATGACAGTGGTCTTATAACATGGGGAAGCACCTAGGGCAACCCCTGACACAGTGAGTGTGTTTCTTTCCTTTATCTCTACAGCCAGCCTAATTCTTACCCCTATTTGCCAGCCTAATTCTAACTTCAAGACAAATTCAAAGCCTGCTCAGAATAAAAAATCGAGTACTTAAAAGTTGGAGGAATAAAAGAGAAGAATGACAGAGGCAGGGAATGCAAAAGCAAAGCTGTTCAACTCTCATTTGTTCAAGGAGAATCATCTCTGAACAGGAAAGAATGGAATGAATGTGAGGCACTGGGGCTGCAGGTGGTGAAAGAGCAGCTGCATCTCTCAGGTCTTGCTTGCCTCTGTCCCTTTTTGGTCATGTGACCTATCTCTCCAAACTTGTTTCCTTCACTGAAAAACACAGATTAAACAGAGCTGCTAGCATGGCTCAGATGAGGTAAGGTATGGGAAAACACTATGCAAATGGTAAGGCACTTTACAACTGCAAAGTACTACTATTTAATTAATAACAAATGAGGCCACGTTACCAAACCAGACTGTTTTACATGCCATAGTACTAAAACACATTGGGATGTGCACAATTTTGCAGTTATTACAAGTGAATATGAGAAAGGTGGAAGACCAAAATAAAATAAATAAATACATTCCAGACATACTAAACAAATGTCTCTGTCAAAAATTTTGGAGGACTTGATAGCATTTTTTTTAAAAGGTAGCATTGATAGCTGAAAAAGCAATTTCAAAAAAAATATTCTCCTTCTTGATGGGCTCTGGTGGTAAACAGGAAAATTCAGTAGACATGATCCCAAATCTTGATTGAAACGGGAATGTGACTGTCTCTTGATAGCCTTGTTGGGGAAAAGTGGACCAGAAGATAATATATTTTAATACCCAAATAATATTAGATAAGTATCCAGCTCAGACATTTATTGAGCACTTGACATGTGCCACATACCATGCAGTATTAAGTTACAAAAATAAAGTAACTTTTCAAGGACTTCATAGCCCAGCCAAGGAACCAGACCCTGCACACTGGCCTAACGCAGTGCAAAGAGCTGGGTATGTGCATCCTATGAGCATTTAGGGTCGGGAACAAGTTCTGATGGAGAAGCTCTGTCGAGGAGACTTCGAGGGATGAGGAAAATGTTGCCTTTTGGGGAAGGAATTGAGGAGGAATCTCCTACTACAGGATGTGTTATGAGCAAGTGATGGGAAAAATGAGAACAGACACTGTGGTTAAAAGTACAAATCATATTTAAAATGCTTCAATTTGAATACTACACAAATTAAAGTGGAAGTCAGCAAGCTGGAATGTCCAGAGAGGAGTGGCCAGGTCAACATGAGTTCTGAAAACCAGAGAAACACCAGATGAGCAAAGATCACATCAGAGTGGACGGTGTTGAGAGCAGTTGATAGAAGTGGAACATGATGGTCATCCCCAGATCCTGGAATGTGTCTGTATGGAAAGGGGAGAACTTGTTCTGTGGGTCAGCATTCTGGTCAGGCTCAGCTGGGTAGTTCTGAGGCCTTGTCTGAGTCCACTTGTGCAGCACAGGCCTCATGCTGTCTGGGTTGCTGGCTGCCCACCCACTGTCATCCACATGGACTCTCATCCTCACCCAGGCTCACCCAGGCCTCTTCCCTCATTCAAAGAAGGCAAGAGTGGAAGCTGCCAGGCATCCACTGCATGTATTTGTCAAAGCAAATCACTGTTGACCCCATTGAAGGGTAGGAGATGGAGTAGAAAAGGCTGTAAGAAAGGTGGCGATTTAAAATCTAGCACATATATCAGAAGTGATATGAAAGAGAAGTACAAAGAGGATTTGATGAAAGAAATTCACAGTTTCCATATAAATGTCTTCTACTTGACCTTAAAGACATTCAAATTAAAAAGCCCAAGTCATGAGTCCAAACTTTAATCTCTTATGCACACAATTATTACAAAGACATCACAGAAACAGTCTGAGGACAGCACTGAAGGCATTATCAGATGTGTGTATTTTATATTTGTGAACACTTTACAGTTTCTAAGTTATTTTCATCAATATTATCTAGTCTATATAATGAAAGCTACATTTAGCAGTTAAATAATAGTGTGTAACTTATTTTCCTTCTTTTGGGTACTAACTTAAGCAACTATGGATATCAGTTCCAAGATCTTTATTTTTCTTTTTGGTCCCAAATTTAATAGCTCTTCTAAATCTGGTTTCATTTGTTTTCCGAAGTCTGCCACTCACAGGCTTTGTTTTGATTTTTCACCATTTTCAGAGTTGAGTACTTCTTTACCTGCACATAATCTTATTGACTCTTGTTTTCCTCTGTCTTTATGGCTTATATTATCTATTGGTAGTGAATACTCTCTGATGTTTCCTTTTAAAAGCTTTAAGGCGTGAGTGTCTAATTCACATTGTATTTGAGTCCTGTACCCTTCTAGAAAACAAAAACAAATCACAGCAAAGAAACTACTGTCTCCCATCCAAGTACTAACCAGGCCCGACCCTGCCTAGCTTCCGAGATCAGACAAGATTGGGCGCATTCAGGGTGGTATGGAGCTGGAAAGCATTATGCTAAGTGAAATAAGTCAGGCAGTGAAAGACAAATACCATATGATCTCGCCATTAACAGGAACCTAAACTACAAAACAAAGAAACAAATGAAATATAACAAAAGACAGTGAAATAGAGGACAGGTAGTCAGGGATCAGAGGGGAGACGGGAGGGAATTTCAGGGGAGAAGGGAAGGGTTTACAAGAACAAATATAGAGGACACATGGACAAAACTAGGGGGGGTTGGAAAGGGGAGGGAGGAGGGGAGGAATGGGTGGGTGGGCTGGAATGGGAATAAAGGATAGAAACTGTAATGAATAAACTAAAAAAATTTTTTTAAAAAAGAAACTACTGTCCTCCTTGATTGCAAAATTTTACCTGAGACTAAAAGTTAAGTTGCCTAGAACCACTATGGGGCTGGACCACTTGCTGACCATTTCCTAAGGCATGTCTGATTAGAGCCTACATGGTCCTCTTAACAAGCAGCTCCTGTACAGCTGTGGAATTGGGGGTGGGGTGATCTTCCTGAATGATCATTCCTTCAAAAACATGTTCTATCCTCACCCGAATGTTCAATTAGCATTGGCAGCCCCCATAGCATCTTGAATGTTCAGGACAATAGAAGCTCTCCTAGCTAATAAAGACCTAATTAAACAGACCATCTTGAGATTCTCAGACTAGAATAGAAGCAATAAATACCATTCCATGTGCTTTAGAAGTGGTAAGGACATGCTCCAGCTCTGGCTTTTCTTTATGGTGGTCAGAAGCTTCGTGCATGGGGGAAATTGAAAGAATGAAAATAAAACAAAAGGGGAGAAAAGGAAAGACAATCAATACTTCCACAGAACCTTCACCTCCCAGGCTCCCAACCAAATTCAATTAAAATCACTGAGTTTGTAGGGACAAACTCAGGTACCACCCTTGATTTCACAGCTTAATCATTCTTCTGTGTAATCCTTTATCCCATAATAGAAAACCATGGAAATACACAAAGTACAATGTTACTATGTAATTTACTCCCCCTGACTTTTCATTATGGAAATTTTCAGACATGCAAAAGTAGACAGAATAATACAAGCATTCCCCGTGTACCCACGGCTCAGCTTCTATAGTTACCAGATGGCGAATCTAATCTCACCAGCTTCATATTTTATTTCACCAAATATCCTTTCAGTGTTCAAACTTCCCTGATAGCCTCATAAACGTATTCCTATGGTGGGCTGGTTTGAATCAAAAGCCAAACAAGGTCTACACATGTATTTGTTTGCCATACCCCTCAAGTTTCATTTATGCTTTTCTCCTATTATCTCCACAAAGGTTTATATTTAGAAAATGTTCACCTATAGATACAAATTGAAAGAATAATACAATGAATACTTCATCTACAGTCACCAGTTAACATTTTGCCTCTCACATATATTTTTTAATTTTCAATTACAGTTTACATTTTGTATTCATTTCAAGCATACAACATAGTGGTTAGACAGTCACATACTTTAGAAAGTGGTCCACCTGATATTTCCAGTACCCATCTGACACCGTGCATAGTTATTAGAATGTTACTGACTCTGTTCCCTGTGATTCCCTATCACAGGGAATGTTTTGTAACTACCAACCTGTATTTCTCAGTCCGTTCACATTTTTCACCCATTCCCCCAGGCCCCTTCCCCTGTGGCAACCATCAGTTTGCTTCTGTTTTGTTTGTTCATTTATATTGTTCTTTAGATTTCACATATAAGTGAAATCATATGGTATTTGTTTTTTCCCAACTAACATTTCATTTAGCATAATACTCTCTAGGTCCATCCATGCTGTCACAAATGGTAAGATTTCATTCTTTTTATGGCCTAGTAATTCACCATTGTATGTATGTACCATAGTTTTTTTTTAAGCCATTCCCTTATTGATGGGCACTTGGGCTACTTCCATATCTTGGCTATTGTAAATAACACTGCAATGAACATAGGAGTGCATATATTCTTTTGAATTAGTGTTTTGGGTTTCTTCAGATATATACCCAAAAGTGGAATCACTGAGTCAAAAGGCAGTTCTATCCTTAAGTTTTTGAGGAACCTCCATACTATTTTCCACAGTGGCTGCACCAGTCTGCATTCCCACCATCAGTGCAAAAGAGTTCCCTTTTCTCCATATCCTTGCCAACACTTGTTGTTTGTTGATTTCTTGATGATGGCCATTGTGACAGGTGTGAGGTGATATCTCATTGTGGTTTTAATTTGCATTTCTCTGACAATTAGTGATGTTGAGCATCTTTTCATATGTCTATTGGCCATCAGGATATTTTCTTGGGAGAAGTGTCTATTGGGGTCCTTCGCCCATTTTTAAAATTGAATTGTTTGGGGGTTTTGTTGTTGTTGTTTTGTTATTGAGTTGTATAAATTCTTTACACATTTTGGAAATTAACCTCTTGTCAAGTATGTTATCCCATTCAGCAAATTTTCTCTTCATTTTGTTGATGGTTTCCTTTGCTGTGCAAAAACTTTTTAGTTTAATGTAGTCCCATTTGTTTTTCTTTTGTTTCCTTTTCCCAAGGAGATATATCAAAATAAATATTACTAAAAAATAAAAATAAAAAAGGTCTGTGATTTTACTGCCTATGTTTTTTTCTTGGAGTTTTAAGATATTGAGTCTTACATTTAAGTATTTAATCCATTTTGAGTTTATTCTTGTATATGGTATAAGATGGTGGTCTAGTTTCTTTTTTTTTTCATGTATCTGTCCAATTTTCCCAGCACCATTTGTTGAATAGACTGTCTTTACCTCATTGTATGTATTTGCCTCCTTTGTCAAATATTAATGGACCATATATGCATGAGTTTATTACTAGGCTCTCTATTCTGTTCCATTGATCTATGCTTCTGTTTTTAGGCCAGTACCATGCTGTTTTGATTACTACAGTCTTGTAGTATAGTTGGGTATCAGGTAGCATGATTCCTCTGACTTTGTTCTTCATTTAAAGATTGCTGTGACTACTGAGGGTCTTTTGTGGTTCCATATAAATTTTTGGATTATTTATTCTGGTTCTCACACATGTATTTTTTAATTGTATTCTATTGATTATGCTATTACAGTTGTCCTGATTTTTCTCCCTGTGCCTCCCTCCACCCAGTGTCCCCTACTCCCTCAGGCAATCCCCCACCATTGTTTGTGTCCATGGGTCATGTATTTAAGTTCTTTGGCTACCCCATTTCCTGTATTGTATTTTACATCCCCATGGCTCTTCTGTAACTACCTATTTGTACTTCTTAATCCCCTCACCTCTTCCTCCATTCTCCCCCACACCCCTACCATCTGGGAACCTTCTGGGAACTCACTTCCTTTCTCTGTCAAGAGTCTCTCTTTAACCTTTGACCTTTTATTAATGATATGTTTTGGAGTGGGCCTCTTTTCATCTATCATAATTGGGACTCTCTGTGCTTCCTGGACTTGCATGTCTATTTCCTTCACCAAATTAGGGAAGTTTTCTTTCACTATTTTTTCAGATAGATTTCCAATTTCTTGCTCTTTTCATTCTGGTGCCTAAGAATGTTGGACCTCTTAAAGTTTTCCCAAAGGCTGTTTATACTATCCTCATTTAGGGGGATTCTTTTTTCTTCTTGTTGTTCTGATTGGTTGTTTTTTGCTTCCTTATGTTCCAAATGATTGATTTGATTCTCAGTTTCATCCACTTTACTGTTGCTTCCCTGTAAATTGTTCTTTATTTCTATTACTGTATCCTTCATTTCTGACTGGGTCTTTTTTATGCTGCTGAGGCCCTCACTAAGTTCCTTGAGTATCCTTATAATCAGTGTTTTGAACTCTGCATCTGATAAATTGTTTATCTGCATTTCATTTAGCTCTTTTTCTGAAGTTCTGATCTGTTTTTTCATTTGGGCCATGTTTCTTTGTCTCCGCATTTGGGCAGCCTCCCTGTGTTTCTGTGTATTAGGTAGAGCTGCTATAACTCCCTGTCTTGGTAGCTTGGCCTAATGTAGTAGGTGTCCTGTAGGGTCCAGTGGCACAGCCTCCCCTATCACCCAAGCTGGGTGCTCAAGGTGCACCCTTTGTGTGGGTGGAGTAAACCCTCCTCTTATAGTTAGCCTTGGTTGCTTTTGGCAGATGGATGGGAGGGATTTACCCAGGCCACTCAGCTGCAAAGACTGGCTGTGCCAACTGGCCACCAACCTCCACCCTCCATAGAGGATCAGCTGTGCAGGGGCAGGGTGGTGGTGCTCCAAAGTGGTCTGTAGCTGTCTACTGGGTGCTTCCCCAGTTTCCCGGGTGGTGCAGGCCAAGGTCAGCCCCCACTTGTGTTTTGCCTGGGGTACCCTGCCTGAGCTGTAAAGCAATCTGAGATGGCTGCTACTTGTGCTGAGCTTGGAGATTCCCAAGTGAAGCCAAGCTGTGAGTCTAATCTGGCTGCCACTAGGGCTCACTGAAGCCAGCTGTTGGTGTTTGATAGGACTTAGGAGCCAGGACCAACCATTCTTATGAAAAAGCAGCTTGGGTGGGCCTGTAATTTGGGTAGGGTAGAGCCTCTGTGGATCTCCAAGGTGGGTCACACAGTGTTAGCCAGGTTGATGGAATCTCAGATATGGCACCAGCCTACCAGTCCTGGGGGCAGGGGGAGGGTTCAGCAAGGGAACAATGACCTCTGCTCACCCCAATGCCAGACACTTCAGTCTCTCCCTGTATACCACTGGTGCCATTCAAGCTGCCACGCCAGTGATGAAGCTCAGAAGGAGCAAGTTTGAGTAGGTGAGTCTGCGTGTGGGTTCCTCAGGAGGAAATGCTTGTGGCTCCAGCAGCCTTCTCTACTGACTCAATCCCCACTGGTTTTTGCAGCCAGAAGTTGTGGGGACTTAACTTTCTGGCAATGGAATCCTGAGCTGGGGGGCCTGGTGTGGGCCTGGGACTCCTCGCTCCCATGATATCCCTCTCAAATTTTTATTCACGTGGGTGTGGGGCCAGCCCATTCCATGTCTGCACCCCTACTACCAGTCTGGATGGATGTGGTTTCTTTAATTCCATAGTTGTCAGACTTCCGTTCAACTTTATTTCTGGTGTTCCTGAGTGATGGTTGTTCTATATTTTAGTTGTAATTTTGATGTGGTTGTGTGAAGAGGTGAGCCATGTCTGCCTACATTGCCATCTTGACCGGAAGTCTCTCACATCAAAATACACATCAAAAATGTGTATTTTTGATGAACCATTTGAAAATAAGACATTGTGACATTTTGTTCCTAAATTCTTTGTCAGGTGTCTCCTATGAATGAGACCATTCTTCTATATAACTACAATAACATTTTCACATCTAAAAAATTAACATTAAATTATAATAACTGATGTTAGTAAATTTTAAAATTTATATCTTTTTAAATTTCCTCAGTGGTCCCAGTAATATTGGCCATAGGTTCAAGTACTGCCCTTGGCTCTTACGTTTCTTCAGGATCTTTTAATCTTGCACTGTCCTCATGCCCTCTTTGGTGCTACTTTTTGAAGAGGCCAGGTCAGTTGACTTGAGCATGCCTCACATTGTGGGTATTCTGGTTGTTTCCTCATGATTAGATCCAGGTTAAACATTTTGGAAGGAAAGTACAGATGTGATATTTGTGTACTTCTGATTGCACATAACAACAGTGTGTGCTAAGTTTGATCACTTGGCTGAAAGGTGGTGTCAGCCACATCTCTTCATTTGTGATATTATGTAATGGGGGGGATGTCAAACTGTAAAACCCCAACCACCATTCTCTCAATGATCTTTACCTCATTGCTAATGAATGTCTGGCAATTTATTACATTGGGGTGCAGAATATTGATTTTCTCATTGTGTAATTTACTAGGTGGCATTGTCTTATAAAGAACTTCCCCTTCCCTTTTAATAATCCTTTCTATTGTTATTCTTTATGATGCTCAAATTGTCCCAAATATGGCCAGTGGGTATCCCTTCAAGCTGTCTCCTGTGTCTTTGTCTAAACAAACATTAAAAATACTGATTTTCCTGCCCTGGCCAGTGTGGCTCACTTAGTTGGAGCACTGTCCCATAAACTGAAAGGTTGCAGGTTTGATTCCCGGTCAGGGCACAGGCCTAAGTTGTGGGTTTGGTCCCCAGTTGGGGCATGTATAAGAGGCATCCGATTGATGTTTCTCTCTTACATCAATGTTTCTCCCCTCCCTTCTCCTCTCTCTAAAATCAATAGTCATGTCATGTCTTTGGGCAAGGAGATACACACACACACACACACATACATATATACATAAATATTGTTTTTCTTTTCTAATTAGCAAAGAAATACATATTCACTACAGAATAGTTTGAAACTGAAAACCACAAAAAAAGAGAGGCTCCTGTATTCTCTGATCTAAAAATAATTAATATTAACATCTTGATCTTCTCTCCAGGAAATCATTGATTGATTGATTGAGAGATAGGTAGATATAATTTCTTTTTCATCTGACATTTTGTTTTATAAAAACAGAAACATTGAGTATACCAACTTCCACCAAACTTATTTCCATAGTAATTATTTCCCACTTCATGAAATATTACTCCATGACATTATTTTTAATGTTTATGACATAGGTATCCCTATGGATGTACTATAATTTACTTAATCAATGCTTGATGGTTAGGTATTTAGTGTGTCCCCAACTTCTTTGATTACCAACCAGCAAGGCTGTGTGCTGGTCATTTCAAGATATTCTTTTGTGAATTGCATTTCTGTGTCCTTGTCTGATTGTTAATAAAACCTTCTTATTGGGAGATGTATGTCTTTCTTAGGAAATATGTAAATTTCTTGAGTACATCAATTGCTTTTTAATTGTTTATAACAAAACTCTAACATAAGAGTCTAAATTTTCGGAAATTTTTCTAGTCACATATATCTCTCTTTTGTATTCTATTTTCTGCCTTTCTTAATACATTTACAACAATCTCTCCCTTCCCAAGTTTATGTAAATATTCATCTGTGTTCTAACACATTGTATTCCCCAATCCATTCAAAATTTTATTCTGGCATGTGACATTGGCTAAGGATTTAACTTGATTTTTTTTTCCCACATGGCAACCTGGTTATCCCCAAACCACTGAATTAATTGATTAACTCCCCATTGTTCTAAAATACATTTTATTCTATACTAAATAAATAATTAGGCCTGTCATTGATTTTTATATTTTGTTCCACTGTTTGATGTGTAAGTTCTTCTTCATTATCCTCTTTTCCAATATTTTCTTGATTATATTCAATACCAGCACATCATTCCTTTATAAAACTTACTTTTATTTTCCTATTTTCTTGTAGAGATATTTCTGAACAATATCAAATAAAAATATATCTCCTTCTTGATGTTTTGATCCTTCTCATGGTAAAGTTGATTCTTCCAATAAATTTTCTTTTTTTCCCCAAGAGTTAGTTCTAAGCACTAACCAAAGTACTGGGCATATGTTAACTGTCTTTAACCTTTATTAACAATTTTATAAAGTAAATAATGTTTTCTAGTTATTAGATAAACAAGCTAAGGCTTTAAGACAGTAAATAACTCCTCCAGGTTTACAAGGCTTGGGCATGGTGCTGCCAGAATTTCATCCAATGTCTGTACAAAGGGCGCATGGGTGTTATGTACTTTGTGAGCACGTGGGTCTGAGAATACCCTTCTGTGGTCTTCCATTAGCAGTTTGGCTGAATGAGAATTACGGGATTACAATCCTTTCCACAGATGTTTATAGTTCAGATTTGTTTCAGTGAAAAGTGGGCTCAATTGTATTTAACAGAAAACTCAGGTCACAGTGGCTTTTTAAATATATATATGTAGAGAGAGGGATCCAGAAGTAGAATCCAGAGCTGGTATCGCACGGGCCCCGGTGTCTACCATCTTTCTTTTTGCTTTAATCTTCGTCCATGTAAACACTAAATGTGTGTTTCTTAGCAGGCAGCTCCCATTCCTTCCCCTGTGTCTCCAAGTGGGCACAGAGTGCCACTGCAGGTGCAGCTCTCATCCATATTCTATACAGCAGGAAGAAGCAAGCGGCCGGGAAACAGGTTCAAAGTTAGCACATTGCCGCACCTAACAAAAAGGAACTAAGGAAGTAGGGGTAGTTAGTTAACAGCTTTTACAACAGTCTTACCAGGATATGTCTAGGTATTGAATTTATTTCTTAACATTTTTGTTTAGGGCTTTACTCAGAAGTATTCCTATTATATCTGCAGTTGTTGCTTTGGGTATATTTTTTTCTGGTTTTATTTGGTTATATTTATTCTCACACTTGTCTTCTATGTGAGTTTAATTTTCTGTGTTGTAATTTTGCTCATGTCTCTCTCTAATGGACTTTAAAATTCCAATATTTACATTAGATTCTTTTTAAAAAGTATATCTCATTTAGCTCCTTTCACATTTTTCTGCTTCTTGGCCAGTTCCCTTTATATTTCAGACTCATTGTTTTTTATCTCTTATATCATAGAGAGGAATTTTGAGAAAAAATAATAGAAATGCAAAAGAAATACTGCAGCAAACAGCTGTATACCCATCACCAGGAGCTGATAATTGGTTACATTTTCTCATATTTGTTTTGTTGGCTTAAAATTCAACCAACATCCACCCTAACTCTGGCAAACCCAAACACCTTTACTGTTCTTCTCTTTTCCCTTCTCCCTTTTCCACAGCATTTATCAATTCCTGAAATAACACAATTTCATTAAATTTTTACATCCCTATCTCTGGCATATAAGGTCCCTGAGGGCAAGATGTTTGTCTGTTTTTGTTCACTGGTGATTTCAAAGTACCTAGAACACTAACTGGAATACAGTAGATACTCAATAAATATTTCTTTTCCTTCTTTTCTTTTGAATATATAATCTTTATTAAATTTTTCCATTCCATTTAGTCCCCTTACATTCCCCCTACCCCAAGCAATCACCACACTGTTGTCCATGTCCATGAGTCCTTTTTCTTTTTTGCTCAATTCCTCCTCCCTCTAATCTCCCCCCACTATCATTTGTTCTCCATCTATGAGTCTGTAAATATTTTTTGAATGAATAAAGGAAAATTATATTTTTAAATCATGTAGATTTATGGACTTAGTCCATTGCTTTTAAGTGCTATGTTATATTATCAGCAAAATAGAAACATAGCTAATGATTATTAAGTGTTTATTGTGTTCTAAGCACTATTCTGGCTTTATGCTTCTCATATAATGCTCAAATATACCTGTAATATAAGTACTATTAGTAACTCACAGGTTACAAATGAGAAATTAAGACTAGTGGGGGACACAAAATCAATTAACAAATATCAGGTGCATTTCTACACCCCAAAAACAAAACATCTGAAAAAGAAATAAGGAAAATAATTCTATTCACAATAGTATCAAAAACAATAAAAACACTTAGGAATAAATGTAACCAAGGAGGTGAAAGATCTGTACACTGAAAACAACAAGTCTATGATGAAAGAAACTGCAGAGACTCACACAAATGAAAAGCTATTTCATGTTCGTGGATCAGAAGAATTAGTATTGCTAGGATGTCCATACTACCCAAAGCCATCTACAAATTCAATGCAATCCCTATCAAAATTCCAAGGCATTTTTCACAGAAATAGTACAAAAAAAATCCTAAAATTTATATGACCCTACAAAAGACCCCAAACTAGACAAAACAATCTGAGAGAGAATAACAAAAGCTGGAGGCATCATACTTTCTGATTTCAGGCTATACTGTAAAGCTACAGTAATCAAAATAGTATGGTACTAGCATAAAAACAGACACATAGATCAATGGAACAGAACTCTAAGTCCCAGAAATAAAGCCTCACATATAGTCAACTAATATTTGACAAGCAAAACAAGAATATTTACTAGAGAAAAGATAGTCTCTTTAATAAATGGTGTTGGGAAAACTGATAACCACATGCTGAAAATAGATGAAAGACATAAACATAAGTCCTGAAACCAGAAAACTCCTATAAGAAAATGTAGGGAAAAACTCCTTGACATTGGTCTAAGCTACATTTTTTTTTTGGATATGACACCAAAAACATACATGACAAAAACAAAGATTAACAAGTGGGGCTATATCAAACTTAGTCTTCTGCACAGCAAAAGAAACCATCAATAAAATGAAAAGACTGCCTACTAAATGGGAGAAACTATTTTCAAATCATATATATAAAGGACTAATATCCAACAAGAACTCATACAACTCAATAACATAAATAAATCTGATTTTAAAATGGACAGAGGGTCTGAATAGACATTTTACCAAAGACATACAAATGGCCAACAGGTACATGAAAAAAAAGCTCAGCATCATCAGGGAAATGCAAATCAAAAACCATAATCACTTAACACCTGTTAAAATGGCTATCATCAAAAAGACAAAAAGAGATACTTAAGTGTTGGCCAGGATGTGGAGAAAAAGGAACCCTTGTGAACTGTTGGTGTGAATGAATGTAAATTGATGTAGCCACTATGGAAAACAAGGTGGAGTTTTTGCAAAACATTAAGAGTAGAACTATACCATATGATCTGGCAATTTCACTCCTGGGTATTTGCCCAAAGGAAATGAAAACAGAGTCCAGCGAACCTATCATCTCTCTGATGTTCACTGCAGCATTATTCACAATAGCTAAGATATGGAAACAAGGTAAGGGCCCATAAACAGATGAGTTGACAAAGATGTGGTACATATGTATGTAATGGAATATTAGTCAGCCATGGGAAAGAGAGTTCTGCCACTTGCAACAACATGGATGAACCTTGAGAGCATTATGCTAAGTGAAATAAATCAAATACTGTATGACCTAACATGTAGAATCTAAAGTCAAACTCACAGAGTTGACCTGGTAGTTACCAGGGGAAGTGGGGTGGAGGAAATGGGGAGATATTGGTCAAAGGGTATCAACTTCCAGTTATATGAAGAATAAGTTCTGGAGATCTAATGTATAGCATGGTGGGTATAGTTAACACAGCATTATATACTTGAAAGTTGCTAAGAATGTTGATATTAAATGATCTCACCACGAAAAACAAATGATAATTATGTGACACAATAGAGGTATTAGTTAAGCTATGTTGGTAAACATTTTTGCAATACACAAGTGTATCAAATCAACACATTGTGCACCTTGAACTTGAACGAGGTAATATGTTATGTGTATCAATAAAGCGGGATGAGCGGAGAGACCTGTGAGTGGCAGAGCTGGATTAAAACCTAGGCTCCTGGTCCCAGAGCTATGAACCAAACCACTGTGCTTGGGTGCTATAAAATAAGCAAACCACATTTATTTATCCTTTTCTGTGGTGACATTTAGTTTGTTTGCAGTTTTGCCTATCATGAACAAGTTTCAGTGAACATCATTGTGATTTATCTCCTCCTGCATATGTGGAATGTTTCTTGAGGGTACATATAATTCAATTGAACCAGCTATGGAAACCTTTTTGTTGCTGTTCATTTTTTGAGAGAACAGAGCAGAGCAAATGCTGTTTAAACTTTTCTTCTTTCCTTCAGAAATTTTTTTCTTGGACAGAATATATTATGTTCATGAAGGTGGGGATTTTTGTGTCTTTTGTTCACTGATCTATTTGGAGCATCTAGAAGAATGTCAGGCACGTGAGAGATACTCAATATTTAGTCAATGTATGAATAGTTCCATGAATGGTTCTTGAATGTTAGGTTCTGCTGCCTTAATGGTGCAAATGCTTTTTATAGGATCCCAAACTGTGTGAAGAAATTTTCTATTTAATCACTCTTGCACATTGATAATTCTACCCAAACTGTGGGTGTACCCTGAAAGGAGACTGCAAGAAAGGATGCTTCTTGGATCCCAGCACTTCCTCTGAATATTATTAGAACTCCCCTTGAGGACTTTAAACTGAGAGGTATAAAACAGCTGCCTGAGGAGCAGGGGAGAGAGCCCCCCTGTTTATAACTTGGGACTGTTTCCCCTAAGGCCTGGTGTGGCCTCACATTCTTGGTGCTGCCAACTACCGTGCCAAGGCTGACCTCTTGCCGAGATGGACCTCAACTATCTCCAGCACTACGGATTCCTAAGCCACAGTGGCTAAGGGAACTCCAGCGAACAGTTCCCAGTCTGTCCTACTGCATACTCCTCTTACCCCTCATGCCTTTACAGTAGGCCTGTTGATCAGATACAATCCAGAATCCCAGATGGCCTGTGAGCACCCTGTGTAGCAGAAATTCTTTTTAGAGTCTTGTATGTAAGCAACAACTTTCCACAGAATCTAGCAATGAGAGAGGCTGCCCACATTTATGTTCTATTGGTCACTTCAACCATGCTCAGACAGAGGAATTAGAAGCACACCTACCTCAGTATTAACCTATTTGTAGCTGTGTTTCCCAAAATGTCTTAAGTCAACTATAGACAACAAAACAGTGGCCATGCAGTAATACTGTCACTCTGGGCTCTTTTTGACCGTTGCTTAAATGGGGGCTGCATCTTTGATACTAACTTTTAAATCCCTTTTTAGTAGCACTATTGGGTGAGTGAGATAACACATCTCATGAAGCTTACTTTCTAGTAAAAGAAACAGATAATCAACAAGTAAGTATATGTTGGGTGATGCTAATGAAAGGAAGAAGAGAAAGTCAAAGCACAGGGCAGAGAGTGTTGGAGGCACTGCATCAGAGGCAGAGAAAGCCCCTCAGATCCTCGTCTTTGTAATTTCCTTAAAAAGTGTGGGGAAAGTGCATTGGTGTACCTTAGTTGTACATTATTACTTCAGTAGGACACCCAAATAACTGTGAAAAGAGGGTGTGAAAAGAGGTGTGTATGTTCGTGACCATCCCTGGTGAGGTACGACCGCTGTGCATTTTATGAAATCTCAAGTGTTGGAATCACAGGTGTGATTCTCTGATCTTAAGGTCCTTATCTATAAAATAAAAATAACTATCTTACGGCTATTGTAAAGATCCAGTCAGCCAGCCTATATAAAGTGCCAGGCATACAGTTGATGCTCAGTAAATGTGGGCTTTCTTTTCTTTCTCCATTTTCCCTTCCCCTCTTCTGGGCTCTCACCTTGATTAAAAACAAGCCATATATATGATGTGATAGAGATCCTTATGAAGGAACCTTTAGACATTACACTAGTTTTCCTTTAGCATATTACACAAATGCTTATTTTAAAATCTGTATCTTGCCCTGACCCACGTGGCTCAGCTGCATGTTATCCCACAAAGTGAACGTTTGCCAGTTCAATTCCTGGTCAGGGCACATACCTGGGCTGTAGGTTCAGTCCCTGGTTAGGGCACACGTAAGAGGCAGCCGACCAACTTTTCTTTCTCACATCCATGTGTCTTTCCCTCTCTCTCTCTCTCCTGTCCCCTCTCTCTACAAATAAATTTAAAAAAATCTAAATCTCATCTCCTCCCATTGCTGCCAGTGATACCACATTAATGAAGAAAATTAATCCCCTGGTAATTTCTTTTATATCAGAAGAAACATCGTCAATAGTGACAAGTAATAAAATGTGGCTTCATTACTCTGAAGTTAAAATCCAGGTAAACTTAGCCCTCTTACTAGGGTCTTTGAGTGTGTTTTCATTACACAACAGCTCCAAACAACCTCACCACTCTCACCAGTCGCTCTCATTCACCTCTTCCTTTGACGAGGAAGAAAAGGCTCTGGACTAGAAATCAGGAGAATCCATCCTCATGACTTCATCAACATGCTTAACCTTTCAGGGCTTATAGTGTTGGACGTGGACCAGATGACCTCTAAAGGAACATCATGTACATCCCCTGAAGTTTTCCTATGGAAACATTCTTCCCCTTTCATTTCTTCCTCTATTTCCACTGCTTCTCTCATCAACAAGCCAGTCCTGCAATATTATATTGCTCCAGTTCAACAGCCCCAGGACTGTGGTAGCGGCGAGTCTTCTGTATAGGTGGCCAGCCTTTCCAATGAGTGATGATAAACACACACTGCGCTGTGTTCCTGCTTTCTGTTAAACACACGCAGCACTGACAGTCCTCATTCTCCCAGCCTGTAAAGAGAGGCACTGCAGGGACTTGAGCAGTGGGGAGGGAGATTTAAGACCCACTTTAGGAAAATCATTAAAAACATAAAAAGTCAGCCCTGGCTGGTGTAGCTCAGTGTATTGAGTGCTGGCCTGTGAACCAAAGGGTCTCCAGTTCAATTCCCACTCAGGTCACATGCCTGGGTTGTGGGCCAGGTCCCCCGGTAGGGGATGAGCAAGAGGCAACCACACATTGATGTTTCTCTTCCTCTCTTTCTCCCTCCCCTCCTCTAAAAATAAAATTTTTTTAATGGGTTTAGAAGATAAATTTAGGGGAAAAAAGTCAGTAGTTTCTCCAAGTAGACTTAAGTGACTAAAAATCTAAGATGTTACCCGCCTGATACTCTATTTTCACATACACAGGCTTGGCATACCACACACTTTCTATTTTGACTTTGCCTTCATTCCTCTTCATTTCTGAAAGCCCTGGCCTCATCCATAAAACCACCACAGGCCACGCCTGGGTCTGGCTGGGAGCACTGCTGAGCCTCATAGCCTTTGGTGTCTAATGACTCTGTTTAGCTGACTTTACTGATCCCCTTCTCTCACCTCTTCTCACATTTAACTACTGCTTTGTAAAGTATACCATTGCCCATGTCTCTGTCTTGTCGCTGCACTACACCAGGAAAGCATCCTTGCACTTCCTTGGAGAGCTCTAGTGCCAAGAAATGAATAGGTATTTCTCTTCATGGGAAGTTCCATGTTATCCAGAGGTACACATGAGGAGGAAAGATAGCCATCAGCAGGCATCCTCTGAGCCATGTCGGAAAACACGTGATGGTGCCAACAAGAACTACAGTGTTACAGGGGGTGCAAACTGCTGGAATGTGGGTCCCAGACTTTGCTTTGACTGATAAGTAAAGATTCAAAACACTTTTAAGGAACTGAGGTGAGGTTGACAACTTCTATTTTTTCTAATAAGGCCATTAAAAGAAAAGGGAAGCGTACCCTGTACTACTGCCATTTCAATTTATTTCATTTCAAAAGGACAAATGGTATATCTATGCAATGCAATATTATTCAGTCACAAAAAGCAGTGAGGTTCTGATACATGCTGTAACATGGAAGAAACTTGAAACATAAAGCTAAGTGAAATTAGCCAGAAATGAAAGGACAAATATTGTGTGATTCCACTTACATAAAACAGCTACAGCAGTCAGATATATAGGGACAGAAGGAAGATCACAGGTTACCAGGGGCTGAAGGCAGCGGGGAGCAGGGAATTATTGCTTAATTGGTACAAAGTTTGTGTTTGGGATGATAAAAACTTGAAGAGATAAGTGATGGTTACACAACATCATGTAATTAATGCCACTGAATTGTACCCTTAAAAATAGTTAACCCAAAAGGGAGACATTTTCACATACATGCAGCATGGGAGTAAACGGACCATCCACAGACGCTTTCACTGAGGTGGGAGGGTGGGGTAGGTGCAGATCCTGGGGCATCAGTCCAGCTGTGGAGTCAGAGAGCACTGCATCATCTGCTGAGTGAAGGGGCCTCGGGATAGGAGTCCCATTTCTTTTATCAACTCTGTACTCCTTTGCCCAGCTTTTAATGTTCTCCATGATCTGGCCTGGGTTGACCTAACCAATATATTCACTCACTGAACTGTCTGCACCGAGCAACCACTCTCCTCACCAGCCCAAGACACACCCAGCTCCCTCTCATTTCCTTAGTCCGGTGCTAATCCTTCTCCTGTTTCACCACAGTCTCCCCATCTTCAAGGCCACATCAAGAACCTCCTCTACAGGGAGGAAACTACTCTTCCTAATTATTCTGTCTTTCTAATCATCTTCAGTGACAGCCCTGGCCTTGAACACCAACAGAACTTAAGATGGTCTTCCCATTAAATGTCATCAACCCACTGCTGTGTACTGAGCATTGTTTTCTATTCCCTAGTCTTGTATGGGTTCCTTCTCTCAATCTTACTTGATCTATACCTTACTAAACCAGTACTAATAGTTGTATAAGTAGTCAGTGAATATTATTATTGATTAGTAAATAATAACCAATGGTTGGTATTTATAAAGCCCACATATTCCAGTGTTTTCCACATAAGGTCGTGGAATCTGTTTACCATAGTAGCCTCAATCCTCACAATAAACTTACTAATGGAATAGTAACTTCATTTCAACAGAAAAGAACCTGAGGTGTTGAAGAATCAAGTGACCTAGGCTAGTTCATATGCTAATTAATAAAAATCAATAAAATATTGAATAATTAACATAAAATTAATAACAATAAGTATTTAAAATCAATCTCCTCATGGATTAAAAGTTTCCTGCCCTGGCCAGTGTAGCTCAGTTGGTTGGAGCTTCATCCTGTAAACCCAAAGGTAAAGAGGGTTTGATTCCTGGTCAGGGCACATGCCTAGGTTGTGGGTTCGATCCCTGCATACGAGAGGCAGCCGATCAATGTTTCTCGCCCTCCCTTACTCTCTAAGCTTGTCCCTGGGTAAGGATTTAAAACAACAAAAGTTTCCTAGTACACATCCAACTGAGAATGAACCTAGGAAAGACTTTTTATATAGCAAATGACATTTATTTTGTTATTTAATAAATGCTTTGTCAACAACCTGGGTCTATCACACCAAGTTATTGAACAAAACTGTTTTCAAGTGTAAAAAGTTATTTTCACCTTCAGAAAGTTAACAAGTGATACATATTTGTTGTAGAAACATGAGAAATAAATAAAGGGGGAAAGTCCCACTTTATAATCCTACTATTTAAAATCAACAACTATCGACAGATGTCTATCTTCCCACACATTTGTCTATGAGGATATGTACACCACTTTCTTTGAACAAAAAATAGGATTTGTGTGTATACATATAGAAGTACCATACATGTGTATGTGCATATATACATGATAGAGATAGATGCTTTGTTACAGGTTTTTTAACTTAATGGGGTGTAATATTTGTGTGTCATATGAGAGGGAACATACACATCCATGTTCCCATTAATGACTGCCTGACTTATAAGCCAGTCTCCTATCTTCGTATGTTTACATTGGCTCGCATTTTTTTCTATTATATAAAAAAGTTCTGTGATGAACATTCTTCTGTCTTCGTGTGCTTCTCCAATTGTTACCTTCAGGTGAGTTCCTGGAAGTAGGACTTACAGGTCAATAATAAGAACCTATTTTTCCAATGTTTTTAAAATGAAATAGAGGTGATAGAACAGACTTGGAAGGCATGCTTTTTTGAGTACTATGAGGTACTTTAAAAATTTTTTTAACCACAAAATATTCTGTTTTTAATGTCACCAAATAATTTAAATAGATGGTTTCCATATTCCAGCCCCTTCAAACTATGAAAACAAATAGGTGAAATGAATAGAAATCCAACATTGATTTGGAAGACAAGACATATCCTAATTTCAAAAGCATTTTTATTATTTCTTTAATTAAATGAAAGTTAAAAGTTAAACAAAAAAGATGGACCTGCATTTTTATTTTTCTGATTCAATAAATACATGTTCATAATAGAAAATCTGGAAAATATAGAAAATACATAGAATATAGAAAATATGAATTTCCCAATATAGAAAATATGAATTTCCCAGAATCCAACCATACATGAGATAGCCTCACAGTTTACCATGTTCTACATGTGTATTTTTTCTTAAGTCTACTCTACAAAAATTAGTAATTCAGATTATGTACATGTGCATTTTTTTTTAACAATCTGGCATTCTCCTTCTCTCCCCCATTGACCCCCTTAAAAAGTGGGAAAGGCAGATCCCTGAGTGCTGCAGCCTGTGACATCCACCACCCCACTTCACCCTCATGCATGCCTCCCTTCTTACTGACCTGTGGCCTATTTCCTTGCTTGCTTCCCAGATTTCTGTATAAATCACAATCTGCCGAAAGCTGCGCCAAGGTCCCTCGGCTCCCAAAACCGCCAACACCCAGCCTAACGGGACAACTCAGAGCCAGTCTCCTCCCCTGTAACACTGTGAAGATTTACCTCAGCTGGTCAACATCTTAAGCAGTAACTAATACCTCTTAAAACTTATATAGCACTTTAAAGTTTAACAAATTGCCCTGAGGGTGTGGCTCAGTTGGTTGAGTGTCATCACGCAAAGTGGAAGGTTGCCTGGTTTGATTACTGGTCAGGGCACCTGCCCAAGTTGCGGGTTTGGTCCCCAGTCAGGGGGCATGCAAGAGGTAACCGATGGATGTCTCTCTCACATCGATGTTTCTCTCCCTCCTTTCCCCGCTCTCTAAAAATAAATGCATAAAATTTAAAGTTTAACAAGTTCTCTCACATATTTAATCCTTACAACAGCCCTCTGAAGTAGGCAGAGCACATATCCCCACTTAACAGGAAGTAAACAGAGGTGCAAAGGAGTTAAGATCACAGTGGCAAAGCTTGAATTTGAAGCTGTAAGTGGGACTCCAACATCAGAGATCTTCACCTAGCAATCATTAACAAACGATCTCTGACAACTAGAATTAAGGCAATTAACAGCCAGAAGGATCTTCAATAAGTCATCTAACCTAATCATTTCTAAGTATTCACATGTAAGGAAAATAAGTTCCAGAGAAGCTAAGTGATTGCCCAAAGTCACCAGCTATTTCGTGACAAACAGGATCTAAAGGCACAATCTGCAGAATCCCAGGCCAGTGATCCCTCATCCAGTGTCTTCTGCTTAGCTAAACATTACCCAGGAATTAAAATCCTAACAGTGTAGAATGTTAGAGCCAGTGGAGAACTTCAAGTCCAACTGAGGCCAAGTCACTCACTTTACAGATAAGGAAGGTGAGGTCCAAATCTCACCGTTTCTGATGGTCAAGTCTATGCACCTCCACTCATCGTATGACTTCCCTTCTGAGCAGCTATAAAAACAATGTGGACAAAGACATTTATTTCCTTCTTTGACACTCAGTGTGTGATAGGCCACAGATCAGCAAAGCCGAAGAGAAACTAAACAGGATTTGAATGCAGAAGTTACTCCATCATTAATAGATGTCACCCCATGACTTACACACAAAATAACCTCCTTCTGCTGGGCTCCCCTGCTCTGCACCCTCAACCTTCCCACCCAGACAGAAACCTACTGAAATAGGTTTCTTAAGGAAAGGGTACAAACAGCCTTTAGGAAGTCACCCATCCCTTTGATCTGTGAAAATGTAGCTATATTGCTTTGCTAAAGGCTTCTACTTCACAAATCAGCTGGAAATCTTCCATAAAACTGGCAACACACCCCCAGGGCTGTCACAGTTCCCTGACCCTCAAAGGCCCCAGAACCTCTTCCCATTCAAATCAGCTCCTGAATATAAGCTCCCTGATTCTTCTTTTGCCTCATCTGTCTAAGGCACAGGTGGCAACACAAGGTCCGCAGGCCGAATCCAAACCCTCCACATTGTTTTATCCCGCCCAGCTCCTTGTTTCTACCCAGCAGCAGTGCCGAGCTCTTGCTTAACTGTTAAGGAGTAGTTACATTTATACAGTCCTAAAACTACATTTGGCCCTTTGAAGGCAAGCAGGAGGCTGATGTGGTACCTGTGAAAATGAGTTTGACACCCCTGCTCTAAGGAAATGGAAAACTCTCTGAGGACAAGGGACCACTTCTTCCACTGAAAGCATACTCCACACCACTGTGCCTGGTAGAGTACCCCAGGGTCCCTACCTTCAAGAAACTTACACTAGGATAATCAGAACCTTGTGCAAAAACCAACGTGGTCACAGAGGTGTAAACTAGAGGCCCTGGAGCCCAGAAGGCAAGCATCTACTGGTGTATGGGGTGGCTGCCAATGCTGTAACAGATCTGAGTCCTAAAGGGCTAGTAGAATCGTGGGACAGAGGGAGCTGGCCTGCAGACCAGGCAGGCGGCAGCGTTAGCACAGGCAGGGAGGGAACCAGACAAAGATGCTGGAACCTCAGGTGTACGGTAGCGACTGATGGGGTTGAAGCTGGCCTGGTGGGCCTAGCAAGGTGACAGCAGGCCCCCGTAGTAGGAGCTGACCTGGCACTCCGGCTGCCTGCGTAATTCGTGGGTGAACTCGTCCGGGCGCCCACCGCGTGGCGCTGTCACCAGGGTCTGCGGGCCGCGCCAACCCCCTCCCTGCGCACCTGAGCGCCTCCGCAGCTGCCCCAGCCACGCAGCTGCCTAACCCTCTGGGTTCCCAGCGTGCCGCCAGCCTCCGCCACCGGCCCTGCCCCACGTCTCTCCGCCAGGGTGAAGACGCCTGTTGACGCTGGTGGCGGTGCCTGCGCACCGGTTGGCGGCCCCGCGGCTTTCTCTGCAGTAGCCCCCGGGTTTGCCTGGCCACGAACCCTGCGGGCCTCCCGCCCCCAAGCCGGGCGGCCCTGGGCCCGCGCAGCTGCTGGCAAGGGCCGTGACACCTGGGGCTGGCGCGGGGGCGCAGCGCCAAGACCGTGCTCCGGGAGCGCGGCACGGAACCCACGGCGCGGCCCGGGCTCCACACAGGCAGGCCGGGGCCGGGGGCGCAGGCCGGGCCGGGGGCATTACCTGGCCAGCGTTGTTTTCCCCGAGCCAGGGAGGCCTCGCAGAAGGTAGAGGTGTTTCCTAAAGCTGTGTCGGCGCGGGGGTGTTCCACGCGGGGGCGGCGGGGCTGGGGGCCGAGGCTGCGGCTGTTGGAGGCTCAGCCTCCCAAAGGATTCGAGAAAACTCTCCTCCATGGGGTGGGGGCTGTAGCAAGGGCCCCGGGTTTCCTGTCCTGAAGTCCCAGTCACGGCCAAAGCTGTTGTTTTTGTGGCGCTCCGGCCATGTGATAGATGGAGGGGCGGGCAATCGCAGCCCAGCCCCTCCTCCCCGCCCTCGGAGCTGCGCTGCGGGGGAGGGGGCGTCCCCACCTGGAAGCTGGAATGGCCTCGAGACTGACAGCGGGGAAAGGCGGGCCAAGCGCCCGGGCTCTGCACACCTCTCCCCATCCCCGGTACCCAGCTCCGCGGGGGAGGATCGCCGAGGACACTGGGACAAGGTTTGGCCTCCTGGAAGCCAGGCCCTCCCCCGCCCCACCCGGAGGGCCTGGACTTTGAAAGTGAGATAATTTTAGTTGACGATTGAAGAACGTAGACAGCGTTTTTGAATAGTAATAGTAAAGGCCATTGTCTTCCTCAGTTGCGTACGCCAGTATCTGGCGGCGTCCCAACGGCTAGCACTACTCTCCCAGGCCTGTATCATTTCTTTTTTTTTTTATCCTTCTTTATCAGCCTGCCAAAAATATTCTTAGAAAGCCTTGCTGCCTCCTACATAACTTTAAATATCTTCTTTTTCAGAAAAAGAACCCCTCAACACTCAGACTGATCTGTGCACAGTAACATGAACTAGGTCCCCCGAGAAGGAAGCGCTAGCACACAGGGCTGTGTTCTGCTGTCACCTGGAGAGACGCGGCCTGTCCGGGATCCATTTCAGCCCCCCGGAAAGGGGCAGTCTACTGAAACCATTTATGGAAAAGTGTCCAGAATTAAGTGCTAGTTTAGCAACTGCTGAGCACCAGTCGCTTGGTCACCATAGTACTCCCCAGTATTGCACACTCGAAACCGACAGAGAGGTCCTGTCTTCCGAACCAAATTTCAAGATGCACAGACTGAAAAGAGACGCTGTTAAAAATTAACACCATCCTGGAAAAATCCAAGACTATTGTAAAAACTTTTTATCTCTGTCAGCTAAGGTATGAAATTTTTGAAAAGGAATTGTGAAGAAAAGCAATTTTCTTCTAAAACAAAATCCAGAGGCTTGGAAATAAGCTTTGGAAGGGACTCTCCAAGTAAGGAGGGCTCCCTGGTAAGTTCTCCTTGCCCTTGGGACTTCCCTTTGGGGCAGGGAGGTGCTTTCCCTTCAAAATCCCTTCCTTGCATTGGAGAAAGGATTTGATTCTTAGCACTGCTGAGAAACACTGGAATTTCAAAAGCTTCTCTAAATATTAGGGGAAAACCATAAGGAACAGAATACACAGGGCAGGGTAAAAGTAGGTTTACAGTTATGAGTACACAAAACAGTTTATTCTCATATTATTTATTAATTATTGCATTATTTTCCATTAAAACTGTAAATCTACTTTTGCCTCACCCTGTACATGAATTATAGAAACAGTGATGTTTATAATGTATGTATCCTACCATACTTCTTACAAGGGTGCTTTTGCCCAGCCTCAAATACTACATTTTTCATTCTAGACTTTCACTGTATAGTACAGGAGCCACCAGCCACATATGGCTATTGATCATTTGAAATGTGGCTAGTGCAAATTGAGATTAAAATACACACTAAATTTTGAAGTTTCAGTATGCAAAAAAGAATAATTTTTATAGTGATCCCATGTTAAAATGATAACTGGCTGTATTGGGTTAATATATTATTAAAGATTTGCCCTGACTGGTGTGTCTCAGTGGATTGAGCACCGGCCTATGAACCAAAGGGTCATCAGTTTGATTCCCAGTCAGGGCACATGCCTGAGTTTCGGGTCAGGTCCCCAGTAGGGGGCATGGGAGAGGCAATCACATATTGATGTTTCTCTCCCTCTCTTCTTCCCTTCCCCTCTGTCTAAAAATAAATAAAATTAAAAAATTAATCTTGCCTGTTTCTTTTTGCTCTTTTAATATAGCTACTATAAAAGTTTAAACTGCATACATGCTGGCATATTTCTATGAGACTTGCACTTCTATTTCCTCTCAAAGGAGTCCCAGGCACCTTGGGCAGCAGAGAGGCACAAGCACTGGGAGCTGGAGGGTTTGCACGCTCGCTCTACAGTGCCTGGGGTGGGCAGAGCAACCTGGTAGATGCTGCTAAATGTGTTGCTCACAATGAGATAAACTAGTAAACTAGGACAAGTGAAATAGGGGAACTGAGAGAGAGAGTTTGCAGCCATCTGCTAAATCCTATCTTCCCTAAACCAAAGACACTTAAGAGTAAATGGTTCTCCTCCAAAACCAGATGGTAAATAGTTTAAATCACCCTATTCAGGGACACAGATAGCAGAAATCCAGTTAGTGCCATTTGCCAACCACACCCAAAGACTGATAAAGTTGAGGGAATAAGTCTCATTTTGGCTCTTCAGTATAAAGCTGATGAATATTATATTGAGGTCCTCTCCTAAACCCCAGCCTTTAAAAACCCTCAAAATGAAGCTCCCAGCACGTGCTTGCTCTCCCTCCTGGGAACACGCATATACCTTTTCCTTTTCCTTCTCCCTTCTGCCCCGACACACATGCACCTCCTAAACTTGAAGGGACCCAACAAGACTTGCAACCAGGGGAGCAATGGGCAGCAGCAGCTCATCCTGGGCTAAACCCCCTAACCTGTCTCCAAGGCCCCCTTTTCTCTGACTTCTGAGTAAGCTAACGCAGCCCCACCAAGGCTCATTTCTTTCCTTTAACATTTCTGGAGAGCCAAAACAGCCCCACCTACGCTCTCCTGTTGTTTTGAAGGGGGACTCAAATGTGGAAAAAATTTTAATTTCAGGTAATAGCTAATAAGCATAGCAATTAATGTATGTACAAAGCTATTGTTTCAGGAGCTGCAGGTATGACCCACCCTGACTCCAGGAGACGATAAGCAGCTCCACCTTTGTGCCTCAGGAGGACTGTGAGCAAGCAAGATGGCATCTGAGCCAGAACGAAAGAATGCTGCAGCTTTTTATCTGATTAACTTTTTCCCTGAGTTCCACTCCCCTTACCTACACTATTTTTCTTATAAAAAGGGTTGGTTTAAAATGGAATTTAAATGGTCTGTTAGGGCACAAACCCGTCATCTTCTCAGATCACCAGCCATCTGAATAAAGTGCCCATAAAGATTCAATCCCTGTCTTTGCTTATTAGGTCTGGTAGGTAGCAGGCAGCATGAAAATTGGCTTTTCCAGTTTCATATTCTTATATCCTATGCCCTTCTGTAAGAGGGTGTAGCCAAGGGGCCCCCAAAAGAGGGATTTGTAATGGGGTCCAGAACTCAGGGTGTCCAGGAAATATTAAAAATATGGGATGTCCTCACACCCACAAGTCTGGACTGGGGGATGGGACAAATGGAGCAGGGCCATTGAGAGTTGTTTTGTACAGCAACAGCTTTGCAGCTAACCTCTGGCATGGTCATTTAACATATCTATGAGCTTTAACTGGTTTCCTGGATATGTTATATAGCTGTGGCCATGCTTTGAGCCAGGGGGATGGGAGTGACTTCCACCCACGATGTAACTGGGAGACAACTCCCCCTGGTTACAGAGTCTGCTTAAGAGCTTGGAGATGATTGGCTCCACACCACAGGGCCACACCTGCCCGGACTTACTATGGCAGCCAAGAAAAGCTGCAAAAATCAAGTGTAGCTGATTGTGGGAGGAGTTGGAAATGGGGCTGCAGAGGAAGATTAGCTCTGGGATTTAAATCCAGACACAGACTTCCAGCCAAGATGGAGGCATAGGTAGACGCACTGCGCCTCCTCGCACAACCAAGATAGGGACAACAACAATATAGAAACAAAATAACAACCAGAACTGACAGAAAATTTAAGTGTATAGAAGTTGGACACCCAAGGATTTAAAAATGGACATGTTCATCCAGACCGGTAGGAGGGGCAGAGTCGGGTCAGGACAGGGACACTGAGCAGAGAGCTGAGCAACCGGGGAGGCGCGCAAGTCTGCAGCAGGCAGACCCTGGGCGCACAAGCGGTGGTGGCTGGTGGCCCCGGCCAGGGAGTGGCGACCCGCAGACCCAGCGAGGTGGCCATTGTGAAGCAAGGCACTGCGCCCAACTCAGGGTCCCAGCGCCGGGAAATAGAGCTTTGGGTCACTGACTGAAAAGGAAGGTCCCGCAGGGTGCACAGGCCCACCCACACGGCAATTCGTGCCAGAGGGGCCCAGTTGGCTTGCAGAGAGCCGAGGAAGGATCTGGGGTCCTACAGAGAGCAGAGCAAGCGCCATTGTTCCTTCTCAGACCCCGACCCCACATACAGCATCAAAACCCAGTGACTGGGGTGCTCCGCCCTGGTGATCTCCTAAGGCCCCGCCCCTCACTACAGGACCTCAACAAGACCAAAAAAAAAAAAAAATCCCAGCAAAAAGATAGCTCAAACAGAAGAAGAATTGAAAGCCCCAGAACCCATCGTTTTAAGCGACCAAGAGATAGCCAACCTGTCAGATGCACAGTTCAAAGCACTGGTGATCAGGATACTCACAGAATTGGTTGATTTTGGTCGCAAACTAGATGAAAAAATGAAGGCTACAATAAGTTTAATGAAGAAAAATGCACAGGGAACCAATAGTGATGGAATGAAAGATGGGTCCCACATCATTGGAGTGGACCAGGAGG
>CM052539.1:87439372-87468580 GCA_028533065.1 Trachops cirrhosus
AGGTTGGCTATCTCTTGGTCGCTTAAAAGGATGACTTCTGGGGCTTTCAATTCTTCTGTTTGAGCCATCTTTTTGCTGTTTTTTTGTTTTGTTTTGTTTTTTGGTCTTGTTGAGCTCCTGTAGTGAGGGGCGGGGCCTTAGGAGTTCACCAGGGCGGGGCACCCCAGTCGCTGGGTTGTGACGCTGTATGTGGGGGTGGGGTCCGAGAAGGAACAATGGCGCTTGCTCTGCTTTCTGTAGGACCCCAGACCCTTCCGCCACTTTCCGCAAGCCAACTGGGCCCCTCTGGCACCAATTCTGATGTGGGTGGGCCTGTGCACCCCGTGGGACCTTCCTTCTCAGTCAGTGACCCAAAGCTCTATTTCCCGGTGCTGGGACCCTGAGTTGCGTGCAGTGCCCTGCTTCAAAATGTCCACCTCGCTGGGTCTGCCGGTCGCCACCCCCTGGCCAGGGCCCACCAGCCACCACTGCTTGTGCGCCCAGGATCTGCTAGGTCTGCAGGTCGCCACCCCCTGGCGGGGCCCACCAGCCACTGCTGCTTGTGCGTCCAGGGTCTGCCTGCTGTGGGCCTGCGCGCCGTGCCGGTTGCTCAGCTCTCTGCTCCGTGTCCCTCGCCTGGCTGCCCGACTCTGCCCCTCCTACTGGTCTGGATGAAAGTGTCTATTTTTAAATCCTTGGGACTTCCATACACTTCAATTTTCTGTCAGTTCTGGTTGTTATTTTGTTTCTATATTGTTGTTGTCTCTATCTTGGTTGTGCGAGGAGGCACAGTGCGTCTACCTATGCCTCCATCTTGGCCGGAAGTCCTGAAGAAACACTTTTCCAAGGAGGACATACAGAGGGCCCAGAGACATATGAAAGGATGCTCAGCATTACTAGTCATCAAAGAGGTCCAAATTAAAACCACAATGAGATACCACTTCACACCAATTAGAATGGCCATCATAAACAAATCAACAAACAACAAGTGTTAGAGAGGATGTGGAGAAAAGGGAAACCTATTTGTACTGTTGGTGGGGATGCAGACTGGTGCAACCACTGTGGAAAACAGTATGGAATTTCCTCAAAATACTAAAAATGGATCTGCCTTTTGACCCAGCCATTCCACTGCTGGGATTATATACTAAGAACCTTGAAACACCAATCCAAAAGAACCTATGCACCCCAATGTTCATAGCAGCACAATTTACAATAGCCAAGTGCTGGAAGCAAGCTAAGTGCCAATCAGTAAATGAATGAATCAACAAACGATAGTACATTTACACAATGGAATACTATGCAGCCGAAAGAAAGGAGCTCCTACCCTTTGTGATAGCATGTTTGGAATTGGAAAGCATTATGCTAAGTGAAATAAGCCAGGCAGTGAAAGACAAATACCATATGATCTCACCTTTAAGTGGAACCTAATCAATAAAACAAATAAGCAAGCAAAATAAAACCACAGACAGTGAAATTAAGAACAAATGGACAGTAACCAGAGGGGAGGTGGGATGCGGTAACAGGGGGAAAATGGGAAAAGGTTTTCAGGAAGAACTATAATGGACACACAGACAAAATCAAGGGGGGATGGGATCAGGGGAGGGAGGTAGGGATGGTTGGGTGTGAGGTGAATGTTGGGTGAGTGGTGGTGGGGGAAATGCAGACAAGTGTACTTGAAAAATTTAAAAAAAAGTAGTGTATATTTATAAAAAGAATGAAATTTTGACATTTGTAACACGGATAGACCTACAGAGTATTGTGTTAAGTGAAATTAAGTCAGACAGAGAAAGACAAATGACATATGATTACACTTATACATGAAAATTAAAAAACACAGTGGAAGAAACAAGACTCATAGATACAGAGAACATTTTGATGGTTGCAGGTGAGGGGGGTTGGTAGATGGAAAAGATGAAGGGATTAAGAAGTAAAAATTAGTTGTCACAGAATAGTCATGGGGATGTACAGTACAGTTTAGGGAATATAGTCAATAACCCTAACCTTTTGTATGGTGTCAGCTTGGTACTAGACTGAGTGATCACTATGCAAATTATATAAATGTCTAATCACTGAGTTGTACATCTGAAATACTGTATACGTTGTAATTGTAAAATTAAAACATATTTAAAAAATTACAAACTGCCCCTCCTACCCTCTAACATATACCCACTTTTCCGTTGTTTACTCAATCTTTTGATAAACTGTCATCTTCCTAATTATATTTAAAAAATAGAAAGCCAACTTCCACTCAAATCAATGTTCCCTTTTTAAATCTCATTTCATAGGAGCCCAAGCTGCAATTAACTAAGAGTTTCATAAAACCACAGGGAAGCTGTTATGACACTGTTGCATAAACACTACACACAATGCCAAGTACAAAAAATAAGGGGGAAAATGTCTCCATGAAATCCAAAAGGGGGGAGAAATGGCTATTTTCATTATGCCTAACATTAAAAAGGAATTTTTTGTTGTTGTTGTTAAAGAAATGGGTTCATGTGGTCTGGTCAATTTACTGCTCTGTGAAACTAATCATACCAAATCTGTCAGTAAAGGTGACAATATCAAACTGACTGGATTATGACGACAGTCCTCACAACATAAGTGAAGAAATGGTGCCATATTATTCATGATAAAAGGGCACATGCATCATCATTAATTATTTTGCCCTATTCCACAGCTTAACTCCTGTTGCTTATGTTGAGGAACGTCAACATCTTTTACAAATAACAAAAAAAATTACTTTATTCTTCTAGATCTCTCACAGCATTTGTAACTAGCAAAAAAAAATCAACTAGTTTGTTGTTTCCTGCCCATCCCTAGTGTATATCAAGAGAAAAGAGGTGAAATCATCAAAAGGCAAACAAGAGCACAGAATTTCAAGGCTAACACAAGAGCTATTTCAACTGAAACTCCAACATACTCATCTCATTTAATCAACCCAATAACCCAGTTATATAAAATATTATCCTCATATGACTAAAAGTTCTAGAAAATTAAGTGACTTACCTGAGTTGCAGTCAGAACTGCAACTTATCTTCAAATTCTATGCTCCCCTAAAATTGGAGGTTTCTGCCCTTCACAATCTGTGGTGCAATTCATAGAACATTCTGAGACTACAGAACTACATTTTACTGTGGCCATCACCAGTCCCATGCAACACACTATACATTTCTTAATGAAACAATTCCATTTTCAGAAAGTTTGAATTAAACTAAAAATTAAGAAGCACTGACCCAAATACTCTCATGGACACAAGACCATGGAAGAGATAAGGTCCTATCTCACAAGCACCACTCAAGTAATGTAATAGCTGTGAATTAGCCTCCTAGGGCTGGGACAAAGCACCAGACTTAACCAATAGAAATTTATTGTCTTACAATTCTGGAAGTTAGAAGTCTGAGATCAAGGTTATCAATGAGGTTGGTTTCTACTAAGACCTGTCTTCTTGGCTGGAAGATGGCCTTCTTCCTCATGGCGTTTTTCACATGGTCTTTCCTTTGTCTGTGCCTATATCCCGATCTCTTCTTCTTCTAATGACACTAGTCATATGAAAGCCTATCCACATGAACTTATTTTACCTTAAAATATCTTTGAAGATAGTATCTCCAAATACAGTTGCATTCTGAGGTACTTGGGGTTAGAAGCTCAACATATGAATTTTGTCAGGATATAATTCATCCCATAAAACTCTGCCTTCTGGCTCCCACACAGTTCATGTCCCTTTCATACACAAAGTATACTCACCTAACCCCAACAGTCCCCAAAGCCCTCCAGCATTACTTCTAAGTCCAAAAATCTCACTGAAATGTCACTTAAATCATGTAGGATGGACTTGAGATATGATTAATCATGAGGCCAAACTTCTCTCCAGCAGTGAACCCAGACAAGTTATCTGCTTCCAAAATACAATGCTGCAAGAGGCATAGAAGAGATTCCCATTCCAAAAGGGAGATATGAGAAAGAAGAAAGGAGTGAGGAGTCCCAAGCAAGTCCAAAATCTAACAATTAAGTTCCATTAGATCTTGAGGTTGAAGAGGAATCCTCTTTGACTTCATGTTCTGTCCTCCAGGCCTCCTGAGGTGGTAGCCCCATCTCTGCACCCAGTTTGTGGTACTTCTGATTTCGTGGTTCTTTTCTTAAAGAAAAAACACGTGTTCACAGCCAGATAGCTCTACTGACTTGTCTTACAGAATCCCAAATATCTTGACTCCCTTTATTTTGTGTCCTCTTTCCTCAGTCCAAGCTGGCAGTGCTTCTGCTGTCATAATCCCTTTATTCCTGCTGAGATGGCTTAATGACTATGTAAGTCACATAACTGTAATCTTTTTCAGAAAACTGCCTAACAAAGTTGATGTTGTCTCTAGAACACTTTTTTTAAAAGTATATTGTATTGATTATGCTATTACAGTTGTCCCAGTTTTTTCTCCCCGTTCTCCCCCTCCTCCATGCACCACCAGACTTTCTAATTTTTCACAATATGCATAGGTGGATGATTTTCTAAATCTTCAAGTCTTGCTTCCTTTTTACGGAAAAATTCCATCTTCAATTTATCTCTCTCTTATTGCATCTTACTGTAAGTAGCAAGGAGATACCAGGCCATACCTTTAACACTTTGTGCTTAAAAATCTCAGCTACATTTGCTCAAGTCTACCATTTATATAAGTGTTATTTTCCATAAAACACTAGAATACAATTTAGCCAAGTTCTCTGCCACTTCGTGACAAAATATGCTTTCCTTCAGTTTCCATACTTCTTACTCATTTGTTTGATACTTCACCAGAACCTTTAGCATTCATATTTCTACCAACATTCTGTCCATGATCATATGTGTATTTCTAAGATGACACAAGCCTTCTCAACAGCTGTCTTTCAGAGCCCTCATTAGAATCTCCTTTAATATTAATTTCTACCACAACCTCTCAAAGCAACCTGGGTTTTTCTAACACCTATCTCAAAAACACTTCCAACCTCTACCATACACAGTTCCAAAGCTATGTCTACATCTTATGGTATTTGTTAAAGCAGAATCCCAAGTAACAAAATCTACTGGCTGAAGCTACAAAGTATCACATACAGGGTAGCTTAAACAGAAATTTATTTTCTCACAATTTTGGGTGTTAGAAGTCCAAGATTATGGTGTCAGCAGGGCTGGTTTCTTTTAAGGTCTCTCTCTTGGTTTGTAGGTGACTGTCTTCCTCCAGTGTCTACAAGATCTTCTCCTCGTGCATGCCTATCTCCTCTTGTTATAAGGACGCCAACCATAGTGGATAAGGGTCTAACCATATGACTTCATTTTATCATAATCATCTCTTTAAAGGCCCTATATCTGAAAATAGCTGGTTTAGGAACCTGGGCTTAGAACTTCAACACAAATTTTGAGGGAACAATTCAGCCCACAAGTGATAACTACTATATTAATTTATTGTGTGAATATTAAGTAATCACTCTCCCAGCTATTGCGCTAGTTAATAATTATGTAATGGTGAGCAAAACAGGTACAATCTCTGGCTCATAAAGTTTTAAAACAAGGGGAAAATATATACAGGTATATCTCAGAGATATTGTGGGTTCAGTTCCAGTGTCACAAAGTGGAAAGGCTGTGAAGATGGCTACAATAAAGCAAATATCACAATAAAGCAAGTCAAATTTTTGATTTCCCAGTACATATGAAAGTTGTTTACAT
This sequence comes from Trachops cirrhosus, assembly GCA_028533065.1. Taxonomy (NCBI): domain Eukaryota; kingdom Metazoa; phylum Chordata; class Mammalia; order Chiroptera; family Phyllostomidae; genus Trachops; species Trachops cirrhosus. Next base: position 87,445,035 of record CM052539.1, read on the forward strand.
TATATTGTAGTCTATGAAGTCTGCAATAGTATATCTAAAAAAAAGTGTACATAGCTTAATTTTTAAAAATATATTTTTTTAAAAACGCTCACTCTCATCTGACTGTCAGTGAGTCACAATCTTCTTGCTGGTGGAGGGTCTTGCCTAAATGCTGATGACTGCTGACTGATCAGGGTGATGCTGCTGAAGGCCGGGGTGGCTGTGACCATTTCTTAAAATAAGACAATAAAGTTTTCTGCGTTGACGGACTCTTTCTTTTCATGAATGACTTTTCCATAGTGTGAGATGCTGTTTGATAAAACTTCTTTCAGACTGAAGTCAGTCATCTCAAATCCTGCTGCTGCTTTATCAACTAAGTTGATGCAATATTATAAACCCTTTGTTGTCATTTCAACAAGCTTCACAGCATCTTGAACAGGAGTAGCTTTCATTTTAAAAAAACATTCTTTGCTTATCCATGATAAACAATGCCTCATCCATTAAAATTTTAGCATGAGAATGCAGCAATTCAGTCACATCTTCAGGCATCACTTATTCTAGTTCCCTTATTACTTCCACTATATGTGCAGTTACTTCTTCAACTGAAGTACTGACCACTCTCAATGCCATCCATGAGGACTGGAATCAACTTCCAAATTCCTGTAAATGTTGATCTTTTGACATCTTTCCCATGAATCAGGAATGTTAATAGCTTCTAGATTGGTGAATTCTTTCCAGGTTTTCAAATTTGCCCAGATCCATCCAGAAAATCCCTATCTATGGCAGTGATAGCCTAAAAAATGTTATTTCTTAAATAGTAAGACTTGAAAGTCATAATACTCCTTCATCCAGGGGCTGTAGAATGAATATTGTTAGCAGGCATGGAAACAACACTAATTTCATTGTACATCTCCATCAAAGCTTTTGAGTGATCAGGTGCATTGTCAATGAGCAGTTAACATTTTGAAAGGAATTTTTCTTTTATCCTGAGCAGGTCTCAACACTTTAAGTATTTAGTAAACAATACTGTAAACAATGTGCTGTCATCCAGGCTTTGTTTATAGAGAGAGCACAGGCTGAGTAATTTTGCATAATTTTTAAGGGCCCTACAGTTGTAAGAATGTTAAATAAGCACTGGCTTCAACTTAAAGTCACCAGCTGCATTAGCCCTTAAAGGAGTCAGCCTGTACTTCTGACACTTTGAAGCCAGACATTGACTTCACCTCCTTAGCTACAAAAGTCCCAGATGACATCTTCTCCTAATATGAGGTTCTTCTACGTAGAAAATCTGCTGTTGACTATTACCACCCACCTTCATTAATTATTTTTGCTGCATCTTCAAAGATAACTTGCTGCAGCTTCTATATCAGCACTTGCTGCTTCACTTTGAACTTTTCTGTTATGGAGATGGCTTCTTTGCTGAAACCTCATAAACCAATCTCTGGTAGCTTCAAACTTTTCTTCTGTAGCTTCCTCACTTCTCTCAGACTTCACAGAATGGAAGAGGATTTTGTCTGAATTAGGCTTTGGTTGAAGAGAATTTTGTGGCTGGCTTCCATTCACACCACTGAAACTTTTTCCATATCAGCAATAAGGCTGTTTTACTTTCTTATCATTCATGTGTTCACTGGAGTAGCACTTTTAATTTCCTTCAAAAACTTTTCCTTTGCAATCACAACATGGCTGTTTGGTGCAAAAGGCCTAGCTTTTCAACTCTCTTGGCTTTCAATATGTCATTCTCATAAACCATTTCTAGCTTGTGATTTAAAGCAAGAGACATGCGACTCTTCACTTCAACACTTAGAGGCCATTATAAGATTATCAATTGGCCTAATTTCAGTACTGTTGCTGGTCAGAGGGGTACGGAGAAGCCTAAAGAGAGGAAGAAAGACAGGGGAATGGCCGGTTGTTGGAGTAGTCGGAACACACATATTTATCCATTATTTGTGGTCTTATATGGGTGTAATTTGTCCCCCAAAACAATATTGAAAATCACTGATAACAGATCGTAACAAAACAATAATGGTGAAAAAGTTTGAAATACTGCAAGGTTTACCAAAATGTGACAGGGATACCAAGTGAGCAAATGTGTTAGAAAAACAGCATGGACAGACTTGCCACAAATCTTTACAAATGATTTGCAAAAATCAAACAACAAAAAACCCCACAGAATCTGCAAAGAGCAATAAAATGAACCACAATGAAATGAGGTTTATGCTTTTACTCATACAAATGAAGAAAAAGAACATGAGAGTATATAACATTTAATTTGGACCTCACCAAACCAGCTTTGTCCAAAAAAAGCTTTCTTTAAGAGCTCAAATCTGAAGGATGAGTATGTAAGGGGTATGTGCACACTGAATTTTCCAGCAAAACAGAATAACACATTCAAGAAATTAGAAGTGCCAGCAGTGATAACATATAGAAAGTAAGAAGGGTAATAAACAGAAGGTTGAAGAGCAATGTAGGGGCTACCATCAACTAGGATCTTAAATATCAGATTATGGTTTTTGGTCTTTATCCTAACAGCAATGGGAAGCTCCTGAAGGTTTTTTGCATGATCATATTTTCATTTTACAATGATTACTCAGGCATGGAGGAGCCACCAAGGGTTTCTAAGGTGCTGGTAATGTTCTATTTTTTGACCAAGGTTCTGGTTATATATGCTACATACCTATTTAACAAAGGGGAAGGGACTGGACAAAGGAACAAAAAAAAAAAGGCAAGACTGAAGTTATAGAGAGAAAAAATAATTAACAACATAAAGATTCCTGAGAATGTAAGAGATGAAATCCAGAGTACAGGTGAAGGCATTACCTTAGATGGGAGGAGGGCTACCCTCTCTACTAAAATAGAAGGATGGATACTAATGTGGGTAGAACAGACTGCCCAAATATTACAATATTGTGTCCTTTCCATTGAAACCATGCTACAAACATCTTGAAAACTATCCTAAGTATGACAACAAACTAAAGTTAAATTGAGATTTAGCATAAAGGCAAGTAACATGTTATTTTTCAAACAGTAAAACTAAGTGAAGCTATGCATCAATACTAGCTATCTTCACTGCTGAATAAAGATAAATGTTTCACAATAAAGAGATTTAAACATTTGATTTTTTAAAAAATTACTGAATTTATTGGGGTGACAATGGTTAATAAAAATATAGAAGTTTCAAGTGTACAACTCTATAATACACCATCTGTATATTATATTGTGTGTTCACCACTCAAAGTCAAGTCTCCTCTGTCACCATTTATTTCCCCTTTATCCTCTTTTACCTTCCCCCATTCCCCTTTCCCTCTGGTAATCACCATACTTTTTGTCTGTGTCTGAGGGGTTTTTTCCCCCATCATTTATTCCTTCACCTTTCCCACCCAGCCCCTCAATCCCCCTCCTTTGACAGCTGTGAGTCTGTTCTCTGTTATATATGTCTGTTTCTATTTTGTTAATTTTTTCCTTAGATTCCACATGTAAGTGAAATCAGATAGTTAAGCACTTGATTTTTTTTTTTAAAGTTACCCTTGGAAATACATTTCACTGAAAAAAGGTTCTGAAAAATGACAATCTTTTTGTTGGACCACTTTAAGATTCGGATAAATACCTAAGGTATTTAAGTATTTTTTCTCAGATTGCCTGAGAATTCTTCAGCAGTGTTAAAAAAAAGAATTTCTAAATTACCCTAAATGAAATAGATACTTATAAGCCTCAAGGTTGCTTTCCTTATCCTGTATTTTAAGATTTAATTTCTTGATCATAAATCACAAATCTAAAGACTACTGGTGAGGTTCAAAATCTAGAACACCTCTGGTAGTGTTAGAGATACCCACCAATTAAATAAATGATGAACCTTCCTTTCTGCTGGTCTGAACCCTCTCCCCCCTAGCAAGCATTAAATAAAACTAATTCACATTCCATCTCCATGTTTCCTGAATTACAAACCGCCTTATAAAGTTGTTCTACTTAAATTAATGTGTCCCCAATATCAAAAGGTTGTTGACTATTTCAACAATGAATAAATATTGACTCATTAAAGGGCAAACCTCCAAAAACAGTAGTGTCCAAGGAAGATACTTCTTCCATACACACAGGGTAAAAGATAATCTTTCTTAACACAATACCATGGTTCTATAGGTCTTTATTTATTTTAATCATTTTATTGTTGTTCAATTACGGTTCTCTGCATTTACCACCCCCCATTCCCCCCACATCCCAGTCATCCCGACCCTTGGTTTTGTCCATGTGTCCTTCATAGTTGTTCCTAATCTACAGGTCTTTAAATAGCAAAAGGAGGACAGGGAGGAAGAAATGCCACTTCTGACCACCTTCTAGCCTTAACAGTTTTTTTCCTATCACTTCCCAGAATTAAATTTTCCTTCACTTTTTAATTAATTCAAAATGTCTTGCCTAGTCCTCCCATTACATTTCCTGTAAATACTTCAATTTACTTATAATGGAAATTAAATGTTTTAACCACATCTTGTCAGTGTTACATTGCAATATATTCCAATAAACTCAATCCAGTAATACACTCCTTTCTAGTTTCCTGAACTGATAACTACCATCATGAAACCAATGCTATTTCTTCTTTCACGAAGTCTTCCCTATTCTAACAAAATTCCATCTGAATTCACATTTAAAAACAAAGAAAAAAAACAAAAACTACTCTTAAGAAATAATAAAAAAAGACAAGATCCAATTCTTCTATTTTTTAAGTTAACCAAACAAAATAAGGCAAATACTCAACAGTAAGAATTCTTCATCTATAAAGGTTTTTCCCTGTAAAACCTAATTAATTCAGTATATTATTTATATAACAAATTAAAGTAACCAGCCCCTTATTGTTTTTTAATTTTGGAAAATGAACATAAACAAAGGGAAAAAACTCTCAATTCTTCAGAAAATAAGAAAACTGACATTATTTCCATGACTTCTACAACTATTACACTTAAGTGGACATTTAAAAAGACCACTTACAAATAGAGTTGACTTACTTTAGGAAATACTGCCTCAAAATTAATCAGCATAACAGCTTATGTAATTTGACAGTCCATTTATTGAATACTACACATTTTAAATGCTATTTAAAATCAGAAAATATTAAATATGCAATACATTTATGAATATTAACTTTACACATTAAAGTATATATAAAAATTCAAAAGATGTTGAAATGATTATCAATTATATCAATATTTTCTGTAGAAAACATTTAGACACTAAATTGTATAAATCTTTTTAATCTTGACTTCAAAAATATATTCTAAATAAATGGCCACTTACAGTTTCACACAATTTCACTGATAAACTAACATACCTTCTAACCCTGTAAATCAAAGGTCAAGATGCATTCTTCACTGAAATTTCTTTCCTACTTAGAAAACTAAAAAATTGTAGTTTAAAAGATAAAATGGAATATAATCAGAAATATATGTGGGAGATCTGAATCCCAGTTTCATCTCTCCCTAAAGAAATTACATTGGATAGGTTACTTAATCTCTGTAAGTTGTTTCCTCTTTATAAAACCCTTATAGAGTGTATGAAAAATCAGACTGTAACAATTACATTAAATAAATAAATGGCAGCTACCTAAATGAATATTATTAAATTAAAACTTGCTACCATTAACTTCCTATTGATTGTTATAGCAACACTGCAGAATATGAAGACCCACCTGTAGAAGTTGAACTCAAAATTGCTATCAGCTTTCCTTCAAAATCATTCAGTTCTTTAAGGCCAGATTGTCCCTGACTGGTGTAGTTCAGTGGATTGAGTGTAGGCTGTGAACCAAAGAGCTGCTGGTTCGATTCCCAGTCAGGGCACATGCCTGGGTTGCTGGCCAGATCCCCAGTAGTGGGTGTGCGAGAAGCAACCACACAAAGGTATTTCTCTCTCTTTCTCTTTCTCCTTCCCTTCCCCTCTCTCTAAAAATAAATAAAATCTTAAAAAAAAAAAGAAGGGCAGATTGGAGAATCATGATAACATAGTGATTCTCATGATAGCGTATTTCAAACAACTTAACTAGCCTGTTATCATGATGCTTAAGTGCTATAAAAGAATCTCCTCCTTAAATCCATATATCCAAATACTATGCCATGTTTAAGGGGTTCCTAACAAATGAGTTGCACGTTGATAGATTTTTATAAATCTTTCCAAGTACTTTCATATCAAAGTTCTATCTAAACAATGGGGTCAGGAAACTACCTGCAAAGCCGTGGTCTGTAAGTTTAACATGGTTAAATAAGGTTCATAAGAAACAAGGAATTCAGTGGAACATAGGAGGAAAAAAAATTACCTCCATTTTCTCAGTCACTTACCATCCATCAACTTCATTAAAAATGTTATGAGGTTACACAAGGTTGGCTGAGCAGAGAATGAAAAAACAAAATGTGTACAAAAAAAGACTATGAAAGAAACATGATTTCTAATATTATTACGACAAAAAAGAAAAAAAAACAAGAATTAAGGGAATAATCCACAATCCCTTCCCAAATCAAATTTTCTCTCATTTTGTTATACTAAAAAAACTGATGAGTTCAGAATTATAATCGAAGAGACAGACACAAAATTTTATAATTAGAAGTACTAGCTGTAGATGAACCAACCCCAAGCATAGTAAAACTTTAGTTTTATACACCCTATTTGAGAAACCAGTTAAAACTGCAAAACAAGAAAATAATCCAAGTAGTGTTTTTCGATTAACTCTACTAAACTTGAACACATTTTAACCACAAGTGAATAAATTATTCTTATTTTTTTCCCTTAGTTAATAATAAAGTTGAGAAGCAAAAGCCCAACAGCTCATCAAAGGCTCTCAATCTTCCCATTAACTTAAAAGAAGTACAACATGGAAATATGAACTGGACAGCACTCCTAGATGAAGTCTTTAGTTACTCATCAAGTAGGTATAATGTTTGTGTATAGCTCTAATATTAGGGGAGACTATGGCTGTGCCCATGCAAAATAAAAATGATCTATTTTACTCATATTTAAATTTAAGACAGCTTATTGAAGTTACTGGTTTCTATATTGGGAAGTGTTTTACATATGTAATTACTGTAATCATCACACCTGGAATGTGACAGGGTTATCATTCAAAAACCTAAATCTGTAAGAAGAAAAAGAAAAAGAGATGATTTCTAATGTAAATGACTAGAACAGACCTTTAAATGTATCAAAAAGTGAACTTTCCAAGAGACACAGCCTTAGCTTTGAGAATAACTATTTACTCTTGCAGATCTCTTTCCAAAGAGTTATTTGTGCTAATCTTTTCCCTTGATTCTGTGCATAGTATTACAGTGACAACGCATTATGAATTTCCATAGGAAATATATTCAAAATTAACACACATGTATCCAATTACAACAATTATACCATTTGTTATAGTCAAAAGATAGTATAAATTATAACCATTCTATTACAAAATCTCTGAATTTAATTGCACAAATGTCAATTATAAACTTTTAAAGGTTTGGCATGAAATTTACAAATCATACTACAGGGAAAATGTTTTAGACTTAATGCGTTAGGCAATTTGAATCAAATGAATTGAATTAATTTAATTTGCTTTGCAAAGTATAAGAAATCAAAAAGACGACAATCATTAATTACTCCTCTTTCAAAATCTACGCCAACAAATTTAATATGGCTTCTTACCACCCTAAGAATACTTTTAATGAGAAAATCTGATATACATACAGAGACTAACTGGTTTAATAGCACTATAATTTTAAAAATAAAAATTGGGACGATAATCTTATTTAATTAATAAAAAGAAAACCATCACAAAATATTAATTCCTTAATTTAATCACTCCTTTCCCTATATGTACACAATTATAGCTAATAACTTTAATGAAAAAAACAATAATTTACAAATTGTAACCCATAAAACTCTAAAAACCACTAAACTCAATCTACTCCGTCTACTGCCTCCAAATATCCTAAAAGGTCACTGCAACAAAACTAAGCAATAGTTTGTTGTGATTCCAAACTAAGAAGCTTTACTTATTATGGGTTGCAGATGTTAAAACAAAAACACACATTAAAACACTTCAACTCTGCCCTGACCGTTGTGGCTTGGTTAGTTGGGTATCGTTGGGCAAAGCAAAAGGTCACTGGTTCCATTCCCAATCAGGGCACATGTCCAGGTTGCCCGCCATCCTGGCTGGGGTGAGTGCAAGAGGTAACTGATGGATCTGTCTCCCCCCCTTCCCCTCTCTCTAAAAATAAATAAAATCTTAAAAACAACACAACAAAAAAACCCTTCAACCCTATTAACTGAATTCTCAGTTACTGCATTCATATTTGAATACCATATAAAACTGCAATAATTGCTGTGAAGGCTATGAAATATTAGCATGTAAAACATGAAGGATCGTCATGATTATATTTTAAAACAGCATCTAATTAGCTGGGGGTTTTCTTCCTTAAAAAAGAGCAAATGAAAGCAAAGATTAGGATGAATTATAAGACCTCTGAAATGAATTTAAGTCTCAGTTTTATCTAACAAAGAAACATATCCAGTGAAATATATGGTTGGCTCTACAGAAAAATTGAAACCAGTAGAAATTAAATATCCTACAGGACTAATCCTCTTATAATTAATGCTGGGGAACTGCCCAATACATTTTTTTATTAGAATTTTATGTGCTAAATAGAGAAAAGTGACATATCAGACTAGCCTGAGGAGCTTTTCCTAATTATATAGTGATTTCTCTATTTGTCCATTCCAGAATCAGAGAGCTATGGAGAAAGGGATGGCTTCAGAAGGGTGATAAATCCATATATATTCTATTATAAATATGTATATTATGGAGAAAACTCCTCAGCTGACTGATATAACTACTATATGGCATTTGATGAAGAACTGGGTTTCAGCTAACTGATATATTAATTATAGCTTAGAAATATTTCTGCCACACAGATAAATTTGCAAAAACATAATTTTACCTATATCATAAACAGGTGAATCAACTATGGTGCCTGTAACAAATTAGTATTTCTGTATATTTAAAGTACTTAAGGAAAAGTACTAAAGTTTTATGAAAATTTAGTTTTAGGTATAAACTATAAAACTATTCAACATTCTCTACAAAATAGATAAAATTAGTTTAAAATTCAATTTTGGAAAACATTCTGGTTCTTACCCACTCAGGTGTCTGTCTTCATAGTAACTGAAGGTATTACAAGATTATAAAAACATTTAAAATACAACTTTATGTAATTTTTATTTATACTTTAAACAACTGCTGGGAACATCCTCTGTGAGGCAATGAAGTCTTTTTTTTTTTTAATTTAAAACTACTTAAACTTCAAGAAAGGCTCACTAATATTTTTCAAAGGCAAGCAACAAATGTGTTAGCTGAAAATAGACACCTTAATGATTGTATGTGACACAGACTTGATTGTGCGAGCCTAGAGAGCTTCCCCACCTCTGTCTCTCCTCTGAAGGGTGAAGTCTTTGTGTGCTTTTGTGCACCGGTTCCACTGAATTCATTACAATAGAGATGGACATTTGATATTCATAATGATCCAACATCTGAGCAATCTTCTTTCGAGACACACCGTGTTTATTCCTCCTAACAAAAAAGAAAAGGGTTTTAATTCTTTAAAGAATTTATAGGTTTAGAGAGTAAGTTGTTTTAGTGTAATAGAGTGCAGACTGCAAATTATATTTTGCAAATAAATACTAGAAAACACATCTCATTTACCCACATTTTATAACAAAAAAATTTATACTGGCTCTCTCAAAATTTTTAACAGTACTTTAGTAAAGGTTTAAAGATACTGTAAATCAGAGCAAAATGTTAACTGTTTATGTCTTCATCACACAGAACCAACTAATGATTCATTGAACCACTGAGCTGATCCCCCTCTTTTTAAATAACAAAATCAAAGACAATGAGAGACTGTTTTGAGAATTACAGAATTGAGCAGACTTGTAGGACTTACAAAAATCAATTATCAAATATTTATTACTTTTTAAAAGTATGTTTTTTTTCTAGATTTAAAAGTATGTTTACTTTTTAAAAAGTTATTTTAGGACATGTCCTGTTGCATTTTTAAAGTTTATTACTCAGTGCAAATTATTAGATACAACAATTTGGACACATCTCACAACATTATGTTAAGTGAAATAAAATGGACATAATAAATATGTACTACATGACTCTATTTACATAAAGCTTGGGGAAAACAACAAAATCAAACTATGGTGTTATGGCAACAGATGTTTTAGGAAAAAACAAAAGCTTTAAAGAAAAGCAAGAAAGTAATTACCAAAGAATTGTTACTGAAAAAAGAAACTGGAAGAACTTCTGAGCTGTTGACAAAGCTCCAATGACATGGGTAATGGTTAAATGAATATCTGCCATATAAGCAATTTGTTAAGCCATATGTTTATATTTTACGTACTTTTCTATGAGTTTAATTATGAAAACCAAAAGTGGTTTAAAAATTATTCTTGACCCTTAAAGAACTTTTTAAAATTCATGGCTTTCCATAACTTGACTTGGACATGGCAAAACACACACAAACATACTGTATTTTAATGTTCTAGATTTATTAATTCATTTTTCCCAGAGAAAGGACACAGAAGAAATGTTTACTTTTCAAAACTATTGATGCTTACATTCAAGTTGAGAAGAGAAAGCAAAAAGAGAGAAGATAAAAGACCAAAAAAGAAATCTCAGGCTGAAAATTGGCAAGATATGACTAAATCCACAAGATGCTAAATTGATGATTCAATCAATTCTATACAAAAAAATCAAACTATACTAAACATCAGTTAACTACAGTTTGTGATGTCAACAGTCCCCCAAATGTAAACAAAGTCTAACAATATTTCATCAATTCGCTGTGTATCTTAACCAAATATCTCTAGTGTTTAAACTTTTGTCTCTACTACCCAAGGTGCAATATACACAGAGCAGATAAATAATACCAGATATTAGTAAGTCTATCAGTTTATTTAGTCATATATGAACACAAAGCATATTAATTAGAAAGGAAAAGTAAGGTAATCAAAGGAATAAAAGGCAAAGGAGAAAGAAAGTAACTGGACACCATACAGAATAACACTTTAAGCTGGAAGAGGGCAAACTGAGGTGGGAGAAATAAAAATGGTTTAAAGAAAAGAGACGTGATGGTTGCACAACTCTATGAGATCTGTCCAGAAAGTATCCAGCCATGTACTATGAAAAATAGTTATTGAAGATACAAAAAACAAAGCAGGCACCTTGGGTCCTCACACAGTTCTCCCAGGGAAATCTCTCTGCAAAATCCTTTGTTGGAATCACCATCAGCTGCCCTGTTGTATTTTCCTGAATCTCACTGACTGAAATCTCTTCCTTTCCAAAGATGATTTTATAGTTTTAGGAGAAGCCAGAAGTTGCAGAATGCCAAATCTGGGTTGTAGGGGAGCTGAGGCACCTGGGTGATTTGATGTTTCAACAAAAAACTCAGCAGGACATGATACACGAGTAGGCACAATGTCATGATGGAGGTGCCAATCACCAGCTGCCTGTAGCAGTGGCCTTTTCAATCACCTGAACAGTTTCTACAGAGGAACATTCAAGCTTAATGCAAAATCTGATGCAGATTTGCTGCTCTATTCAGTCATTTTGAATATGGAGGCCACACAGTACACATGCTCACTCAATGGCATCTACAGCCCCCTCTGACTAGTACAGTGAAATTGTCATTGTTCACATACACACACATTCCAGTCCACTCTCCTTGGCTGCCAAGTTACATCAAAGTTTTGCAAACTATTCTCATTATATTAACAATGGCTGGACTTTTTCAGGACCGACCTCGAAAAACACTGAACTATACACTTTTAATGGGTTACCTGTAAAGTATGTGAATTACATCTCAAAGTTGTTACCAAAAGGGGGTACGGGGAGTGGAAGTGAAGGGAAAGAAGATCATAGTAAAAAAACCAGTGCTGTGAGGAGAAAGGATAAAGGTAAACACAAACAGGAGAGCAGGGCTAAAAGTAACACAAGTCCACAATCCCTTACCACAAATTCTGAAACCTAAAATGCTCTGAAAACTGTTTTCTGTCACTCATATGACAGCAAAATCTAACCAGACCTGTGCTCATCTGGTAACATGATCTACTTTAACTGACAACAGATTATGTAGAGTCTTTCTTACCTACTTAAGACTACTTAGTCAAGATTTGCTGCAGAAATAGTAAGATGTTGGATGATGACCCAAACTCTGCCCAAACGCTGCCCAAACTCTGCTAAGGAGTGTTATGATTAGGTACATGCATTATATTACCTGTCTAACAACAACAACAACAACAAAAACCCCAAAACTGAATTCCAAAACACACTGATTCTTAGGAAAAGAAGGAGCAAGATGAAAGCACCAGGTAAAAAGGTGATGGAAGCTAAAATGGGAAGGCAATGACTTTGGAAGGGTTATGCAGAGAAGAAGCCTAGCTAAAAAACAAGGTGGAAAAATGCTAATTGTCCCTCAAACACAATTAACAAGAAAAATTTAATGAAATTTAACAAGCAAGGAGCCTCTTAAAAAAAACCCCACTGAATTAAAGCCAATGTTCCTCTTAACAGAAAGATATCGTCCATGACCATAAGTATCAAAGACATGATAAATAAGCAGAGCTAGTAAAGACACTGACTAGGTAAAGAAGAGAAAAAAAGAAAAAGATTCAAAATAAATTTGAGTGCCTTACTTTTCTAATTCTTCAGGATCAAATTTCCACCAAGTGTCAGGTTCATGAAACTCTACTCTGTATCCTTTTCCTATGGCCTACACAAACGAAAGGAAAAAAAACACAAACCCAGAGAATACTTCTTTAAAAAGAAGGCAGATATAAATTGCACTTAGACAATACTTCTAAATTTGGTCCACCAAGAAAAATTTTACTTTTAAAATAATATGGTTTACAAAAATTTTAAGACCACTTAACTGGTTGTTAACTTCCAATTACTATCCTCAAGTCCAGGCAAGATGAACATGATAAACATCATTCCCGTATTTTAAAAACCAAGTAAGCAAACATACCTCTTTAGAAAACAAGGACAATGTTTTAATAATAAAGATCAAAGTAACTAAAATTCCGGAATATTAAAAAATTGACAAAAATATAAAAACTCTCCCATATCTCATATTTACCATTTCCACATACGGTTTCATTTCCCAAGCTTGTGTATTAGTGTTGTCTATTATAACTGGAGATCTCCCCTGATTGATAGCTTGTTTAGCTGAAATAAAAAAATGAATTTAAAAAAACAAATAAAATTTAAACTTTCACTGTAAGAAATTTTTACATCTCTGTACAGAAAACCAAAGCTATGCAATCTCTTGAGTCAGTGCCATGGGGAATAAAAGGACTTCACCAGATGAAAAGGGAGTAAGGAGACATAACCACATGCCATGTGTATTCTCCAGACCAGATGCTGGCTTTGACTAACTGCAAAGTACATTTTGGGAAAAAATTTTGTTGTGCTTACAGCTAATGAAGAGTTTAACCTGCAGTTAACTTTCATTTATAGGAAATACAGGAATAAGTTATATTTGAATATGGTCTGAATATGAAAGGAGGTCAACATTTATTGACAAGGAAAGCTGGAACTTTATTAACTGAAAATGGCAGGTTGCAAGACAACATGTAATATGATCTAACATTTTGGTCAAAATACAAAGATCTGAGAAAACTTACTAAAAAATCAAGTGGTCATCGCTCTGGTTGGGCGCTGTCCCACAAAGTGAAAGGTCACAGGTTCTGTACTTTCAGGGAGTGTACAAGAGGCAACCAATTGATGTTTCTCTCTCACATCACTGTTTCTCTCCATTTCTTTCTCCCTCCCTTCCCCTCTCTCTAAATATAAATAAATAAAATCTTTTTAAAAATAGTAGTTACCTGTTGGTGGTGAGACTACATGTCATTTTATGCTTATCTGTATTTTCCAATACCTTATAATTACAAATAATGCATTCACTGCATCAGGATGACGCTGTTATCAACTGAGCTATCCGTCAGGGCACAAATAATGCTTTTGAAATAAGACTTATGCTTAAAAAAGTTCTATGGATTTATCATTACTTACTGACAAAACTTTATATACTAACGAAATACCACAGTTCAACTGACTATGTGGTTAAGATTATTTTTCAATTACAGTTGACATACAATATTCTATTAGTTTCAGGTGTACACCCCAGTGTTTAGATGTTATAAAACTTACTAAATGTCCATCCCAATAAATCTCATACCTATGTGACACCAGACAGTTGACAATATTATTGACTATATTCCCTATGCTGTACTTTACAATCCTGTGACTATCTTGTTAATAACCAAACTGTACTTCTAATCCCTTCCTCTTCTTCACCCATCCCCTAAACCCCTCCCATCTGGCAACCGTTCAAAATGTTCACTATATCTATGAGTCTATTTCTGCTCTCATTGTTTATTTTGTTTTTAGATTCAAGTCCAAGATGCACTGACTTCCAAATAAGATGAACTCAAAGACCCCACAGCAAGACACATCAAAATTAAAATGCAAAAAGTTAAAGACAAAGAATCCTAAAAGCAACAAGAGAAAAGCAGTTAATTACCTGCAAGAGACCTCCCAGAGACTGTCAGCTAATTTCTCAACAAAAACTTGCAGGCCTGAGGGAGTGGCAAGAAATATTCATAGTAATGAAAAGCAAGGACCAGGACTTTGGTCAAGATGGAGGCATAAGTAAACATGACTTGCCTCCTCATACGGCTACATCAAAATTACAAGTGAATTAAAGGACAACCATTACTCAGAACCGTCAGAAATCAAGTTGAATGGAAGTCTGAAAACTATAGAATTAAAGAAAACATATCCATCCAACAGGTAGGAGGGGCAGAGATGCAGAGATGCTAAACAGGCTAGTTATATACACACATGTGGTAGATAAAAATTCAGGAGGTATATCTCGGGGGAAAGGGGTCCCACCATACACCAGGACCCCAGCCCAGGGTTCCAGTGCCAGGAAGATAAGTCACCATAACTTCTGTCTGTAAAAACCAGTAGGGATTGAATCAGTGGAAGAAACTGCTAATTACCCAAGCAGATCCACTTAAAGAACCCACATGGACTTAATCAGACTCACTCCCTCTGAGCTCTGGCACTGGTGTGTAGCAGCTTGAACAGCACCAGTGGCATACAGGGAGGAAATGAAGTGTCTGGCACCATGGTAAGAGCTGGGGGACAGCTTTCTCCCAGGCAGAAAGGTGGGCAATAGCCATTCTTCCTTTTTGAGCCCTACCTACACAAAGCTACGGGGCCAGCTGGCGGGTGCCATATCTGAGACTCCGTCAAGGTGGATAACACTGTTTATCATGCCCTGGTGATTCCCTGAGGCTCTGCCCCACCCAACTTACAGACTCACCTAACCTGTTAACAGTGGCTTTTCCACAATGAATGGCTAGTCTTGGCTCACACTTCACAATTTCCTAAATTCTCTCAAACAAGCAACAGCCAGCCTCAGCAAACCCCCAGCCCACATGTTTCTTGCCAAGGGGCCCCAGGCCTGACACTAACAACAGCCAGCCTAGGTTGAAAGCCTGACTTCATCTGGGGACCTCCAAGCCCAGCACAAGAAGCAGCCATTTGCAGACTGCTCTGTAGCTCTTGCAGGGTGGCCCAGGGCAGAACACAGCTGGAGGCTGACCTTGGCCTGCAACACCCAGAAAACCCCAGAACCTGAGTACCTAGCTACAAATCACATAGGGAGACTACCACCCTGCCCCTGCATAGCTGATCCTCCACAGGTTGGATGTCGGTGGTCAATGGTCCTTGCAGCTGTGTAGCCTGGGTAAATCCCTCCCACGGATCTGCCAACAGCAATCAAGCCTCAACTACAAGAGGTGGATATAATTCAGCCAACATGGAGGGTGCATCTCAAGTATACTGCTTGGGTGATAGGGGAGGTTCTCCCACTGAATCCTACAAGGACGCCTACATTAGGCCAGGCTACTAAGACAGGTAGTAATAACTCTCCCTAATACATAGGAAAAAACACAGGGAGGCTGCCAAAATGAGGAGACAAAGAAACATGGTCCAAAATGAAACAACAGTCAAAACTCCAAAAAAAAAAATTAACAAAATGGAATAAACAATGTATCAGATGCAAAGTTCAAAACACTGGCTATAAGGATGCTCAGTGAGGACCTCAACAGCATAAAAAAGATCCAGTCAGAAATGAAGAATGTAGTAAATGAAATAAAGAACAATTTATAAGGAATCAACAGTACAGTGGATGAAGCCAAGAATCAAATCAATGATTTGGAATATAAGAAAAAAAACAACAACCAATTACAACAATAAGAAAAAACTAAAAAACAACAAGAAAAGTGTAAGCAGACTCTGAAACAACTTCAAGTTGTCCAACAATCACATCATAGGGGTACCAGGAGGAGAAAAGAGCAAGAAATTAGAAATTTGAAAAATAATGAAAGAAAACTTCCCTAACTTGGTGGAGGAAAAAGACATGCAAGTCCAGGGAGCACAGAGAGTCCCAAGCAAGATGGATGCAAAGAGGTCCACTCCAAGACACACTGTAATTAAAATGCCAAAAGGTTAAAGATAATGAGAGGATTATTAAAAACAGCAAGAGAAAAGCAGTTAATTACCTACAAGGGAGTTCCCATAAGGCTGTCAGCTGATTTCTCAAAAGAAACTTTGCAGGCTAGAAGGGACTGGCAAGAAATATTCAAAGTCATAAAAAGTGGGAATCTACAGCCAAGATTGCTGTACCCAGCAAAGCTATCACTTAGAATTGAAGGGCAGATAAAGCACTTCCCAGATAAGAAAAAACTAAGGGAGTTCATCATCACCAAACCATTATTTTATGAAATGTTAATGGGACTTATTTAAGAAAAAGATCAAAAGTATGAACCATAAAATGACAATAAATATGTATCTACCAACAATTGAATCTAAAAAACAAACTAAGCAAACAAGAACAGAGATAGAATCATGGATTCGGAGAGTGTTCTGATGGTTGCCAGATGGGAGAGGGATTTAGTGGAATGGGTAAAGGGGTGAGGGGACTAAGAAGTACAAATAGGTAGTTACAGAATAGCCATGTGGATGTAAAGTACAGCATAGGAAATGGAGTAGCCAAAGAACTTGTACACATGACCCATGGACATGGATAAAGGTATGGGGACTGCCTGAGGGAATGGAGGCTACTGGATGGAAAGGGGGCCAAAGGGTGAAAAATTTGGACTACTGTAATAAAAACTTTTAAAAAGAAAAGCAAGAACCTATGACCAAGATTACTTTACCCATCAAAGCTCATTATTTCTTATGACTATGTCTCTTAAACTGGGAGCTGAGGTAGAATGGAACTTTTAAAAACTCTATCCCCCTATCCCTACACCATATCTTCCTCCATGAGGTAAGAATCACTGCCACAGTGAGCCACTGTGATGACAGGAGTGTGTACACCTTAAGTGTAAACAGACAAAAATATAATTAAGAACCCAAATAAAATTGAAAATGCTGAGGTAAAATGCAATGATATGGAAGTTTTCTTGGGATTTAGAATTCAAACCAGTAAGTTCTACATAATGAAAACACTTATATAGAGGCCCAGGGCAAAGAGAGTTATAAGGGTTAGTTAGCTAAGGAGTAATGACTATGGTTGAGTGCATATTCGGAGGATGTCTCTAAATACCAAAAGAAATTTAGAATTTGGGTCATACACAGGTCACCATGATGTTACCCATTTCCCACTGCTCTATCCCCAATCATAAAATGATAAAGTCTTTCATTTAAAAAAAAAACATAGTAAAGTAATTCTCCTAATGTCTGACAGGCCTACACCTCCTAGCAGTGATGTTCCAAAAGAAGAGTTTATCAACCAAATAATGGGGAGATCATCCTCTTTCCAGAATCATCATCATTAAATACCACATTCCAGAGCACTCGAGGAGAATAGAGCTCTTAAGGAAACAATGGTTAAATACACAAACAATGAGTGTCATTTTCTTAAACAAATTAACCATCCTGTTCTAAGGAGAATAATGACAACTTGGAGACATTTTCAATTTAAAGCAGTCTAAAAGGAATTTACCATATTTTGCTGTGTATAATACACACCCACATTTTTGGCCTAAACTTTTAGGGGAAAAAAACCTTTCATTTTAATTTTTAATCCAATTATTTATTTATTTATTTATATTTAGATATGTTTCTCTGTATTATAAAGGAATTCTAGAATTTATTTTTGAACATATTATGGTACAAGAAATTTTATCTAACAAATAATTACATAACACAAGAATAGATACAAGGTACAAGAAATCTGGTATTACAAAGCCGATTATCATATTCCAGTGTATTATTTTGCATACAGATAATGTTATTGCTTTCTAGAGTTACACTTTTAACACATAAGCATAAATAAAAGAATTAAAAACATTTAGAGATATGGAATTAGTACTACCCATGTACAATGTGCATCCTTATTTTTCCATCAAAAATTTGGGCAAAAAAGTGTACATTATACATGGCAAAATACGGTAGACTCTTCTAAAAAAAAAGAGGCAGACAGATATTCCCAGAATGGTGGCCAGCATTCAAAGTATGCAGTAAATATTTGTTGAAAAGGGCAATTCTGCCCTAAATAAAGTCATGCTTTAATTTCAAAATGTCTAATAATTACTAGTTATCATTACCCGAAAAAGGTAAATCTGCTTTTTTAAAAAGATGATATTTTTAATATTAATAAAACCAGTAGTTTATCTAGAAACCGTTGTTTTCCAGTATAATTTTAGATGGCATGAACCTTTTCATGAAAATTCTGGACCAGTTCTCCAAAGAGAAAAACTGTCCCACATAAACAAGTTTCCCAGTCCACCAAAGGTATACTAACTCTGCCCAGTACCTTTATTCATTCCACTTATCATCTACTCTTATTCCACTAACATTAGGCCCATTACATGAAACATTTTTTGGAACTGAAATACTAACGTTATTTTGGCAATAATGTCCTATAGCGTTTTTTAAAAATCAAAAAAATTCGTATTTTTGAGATTTTTATGCCTCTTTCTCTAATGTATTTGGAGAAATCCTAGAATGTCATAGAACCAATACTAGGAAGTAGTATTAGAGTCAAACTTATCTGACATTTAAACTTCCCTGTGAAACCATGGACTATAATAGAGCGAAATATTTTTTAAAAGATTTTATTTATTTATTTTTAGACAGAGGGGAAGGGAGGGAGAAGGAGAGGGAGAGAAACATCAATGTGTGGCTGACTCTCACGTGGCCCCCACTGGGGACCTGGCCTGCAACCCAGGCACGTGCCCTGACTGGGAATTGAACCGGCGACCCTTTGGTTCACAGCCCGCACTCAATCCACTGAG
Source organism: Trachops cirrhosus (assembly GCA_028533065.1). NCBI lineage: Eukaryota > Metazoa > Chordata > Mammalia > Chiroptera > Phyllostomidae > Trachops > Trachops cirrhosus. Next base: position 87,464,403 of record CM052539.1, read on the forward strand.
CTACACCAGCCAGGGCTAGAGCAAAATTTTTATTCAAAAATATCCTCCCTGAAATTTCTTATTCTGAAAAATGACAATTAAAAAGAAAAGCATTTATCCTGTTTTTCCTGTACATATTGTACATTAGGGTGATGCTAGTTGCTAGTTCTAGATGAGAGGATGTTCTCATTACAGAAGTGACTGATCACTCTCAGTATTATTAAAAATGGGATAACCAGACTCTCCTTACCCCCTGCAAAAAATAGAACCTAATAAATACTACAATCTAGAGTTACTGGCAACTTCCATCTAAGTCAATACAAGAGAAAGAGTTAAATGGTTACCACAAATGTGGACAAAAGGGGGCCACATACTAAACCTGACAAGCTCAGGGGAGGCCTTCAAGGAGGCCTTACAAACTCAGAGATCCAAAGTAACCACACAGGATGGTCTGAAATTAAAACCTCCTAACAAAAAGCGAGTCATGGTGAACAGTCATATCCTAGGTCAGTATCTTCCCTGACAAGGTCAATCTTTACCTTAACTGAGCTTAACTATTGCTTTTTCCATCTACAATAACATGCCTTTGGAATCAGAGTAACCCCCTTTTTCCCCTGACCCCTCAGGCACAACATCCCACCAGAGCACAAGACACAGTTATCTTGTCCCCCTGTATTCCATCTTTACCTGCTGTAAATATTTTTAACTATCTATCCCACCAATGTAAAAAAAGTATCTATGGAATTTACTTTTTATCTAATCTCAGATATCTCCTTCCTTTGCTTTCTCCTACCTCTCTAATCTATTACCAATGAATTTCATGTAACCCTCTTATATTTTCCCCTTTGATTCTGATGTAAAATAAGTGGTAAAACTGCCATTTTCTGGAGCATTTTCTCAATTCATTGAGATTTTACTTTCCAGTAATTATAATCAGTTTGGCTTAAATAAACTCATAAAAGTTTGTAACAGGTTTGGACATTTCTTATGTTGATACAAGAAAGCAAATAGAGAACTACAGGATATGGGAAACTCTACAGGAAAAACAACTAAGTTTCTTCAACAAGTTAATGATACGAGAGTGAAAGAGGGGAAACTGCAACCAATTAATAATTAAAAGAAACACAAAACTAAATGTACTGTAAGGACCTTGTTTGGATCCTGACTCAAACAAAATAACTAAACAAACAGTTAAAATGATTGGGGAAATTAGATTACAGACAGTATTACATGATGTCAAGGAATTTTTTTTTAGGTGTGATGATGGTACTATAGTTAAAGAACATACTAAGTAAGAAGGTGGTTAATTTGAAATACCTATAGTATAATGTCTAGAATTGTTTTAAAATACTTCAGTAATTAGAAAAGGGGAGGAGTGAAAACAAAAATAAAGCCAATACAGCAAACTCTTGGTAACTGACAATTCTAAGTGATGGGTAAATGAGATTCATTGTAATCTCTCAACTCTAGGTTTAAATTTTTTCTTTAATAAATCAATTTGTTGAATCATAGTGCATTCTTCATCTGTTAAAAAAGAAATTCACTTATACTTGCATTTACTTACATAGTTCTACATCAAGTTTTCAATCTGACTGCAACATATGAATATCTGGATAACTTTCAAAAAAATACCAATGCTTAGATGCGCTCTTGACCAACTAAATCAGAATCTCTGAGGCTGACTCAGACACAGGTTTTCAAAAAAGGTCCCTAAGTAATTCAAATGTGCAGCCAAGAATAAGAACCACTATTCCAAGGTGCAAAGAAAGTGACCTATGTGCCTCTAAAAGATGTATTCAATTGAATTTTTATAGAGTAGTATCAATAAAGAAAACTTTTAATATCCACAAAGCATTATACTGAGTCTTAGAAAACATTAGCACTACTCTTAAAAAAATAACTTTTGGGAATACATAACTATAGCATCAGAGTTCTTTGAATTTATTCAAGAGCTATAAAGCCTACCAAAATATCCCACCCCTCCACTTTACCAGTTTGTATTGGTACACTACAAAATATTCTATCTAAATTCTCTGATTTTCACAACAACCTTGCAATCATTACTTTTTCTAATAGGTGAAAGAATTGGGTCTCAAAGCTGTTCAAACAGTTTATGAAAGTCATTCAGCTGATAAAAAATAAGCTGAGAATAAAACCCAGGTCCTCTGACTCCACTCAAATATTCTATACCAGGAGACTTGGCCCAAAACAAACCTCTGTTCTGGTTCCAGTCATGGGCATCACCAAGCTGATTAACATTATACCTGTACCCATCTTGATGGTGAAAATAGTCATCAGTGCTGAACACAATGCCATCACGACTCTGACGAAGCAGAATTCTGTTAATAAAAAAATCATAAAGTGCCATTTATAAAATCTACAGCCATCAGAAATAAGCCATGCAGGAAAGTTTATTACAAATTTTGGGTACATACCTGTAAGTATACTGCAAACAGAATAGCAGAGGAGCTGAATCTTAAAATTTTTAAGTTTTCAGATCTCAAATTCAATTCACATTTAAATCTACATAACTACATAGCCAGTATCAAAAACTTTTTTAAAACGACACTTATATTAAAACTTTAAAAACAGTCTTTCAACCAATCACAAAATTATGTCAACCACTTGTCCATGTTTTAACTTAGGTATATCAAGTGTCTAAAATTGCCTAAATTTAGTGTAGTAGGTAACCTAAAAGGCAAACAAGACTAAGCAAGCAATTCATCTGTGGGAAGACTGTATTTAATCGAAGACAGCTTTGATAAACCCTTTCCATGAAGCACAAACATAAAACCAGCACGTAGGAGTCAGAAATAGCTTGAGGCTTAAGGCTGTGTGTGAATCAACCTGTGATCCTCCACAGAATACTCAAACTTTCGATTTTTGAGAGATTAAATTACTAAATGAAATAACAACACTAAATAAAGAACACACTCTTGGAAAAAGTCAATGGCAATCAAGATTTGTTCTCAAAATATGATCATCTTACATGTCTAAGCAGTGAGATGAATAAGCATTCTAATGTCAGAGAATTCCCATAACTAGTGACTCATGAAAAAGACTGGGTATGCTGAGAAAGGGAAAACAAAGGTAAAAGAATGATTTGCATCCAACAATAATGAAAGTATTTTGTTATTTCTAGCCTCTCCCTCAATCACTAGGCAATTGGATATAGTTCTATAATTTTCTGAGAGGTGGAGGGGAGCAGAAGGTGGTAGAAGGGATTGAAAGTAAAAGATTATTATCTTGGGATGTTTCAAGAATATGTACTTCCTAATAAAAAGTAACAAAAGGCTACTTCCGGCCAAGATGCAGGCATAGGTAGACACACTGTGCCTCCTCGCACAACCAAGATAGGGACAACAATTTAGAAACAGAATAACAACCAGAACTGACAAGAAAATTGAACTGTATGGAAGTCCGACACCCAAGGAGTTAAAATAGACACGTTCATCCAGACTGGTAGGAGGGGCGGAGTTGGGAAGCCGGGAGAGGGTCGCCACATGGAGAGCAGAGATAGTAGGGACCGGATGTGTGAGGCATCCAGGGCACTGCACACAACCCAGGATCCCAGCGCTGGGAAATAGAGCCTCGGGACACTGATTGACAACACCTGTGGGGGTTGAGGCACAGGGAGAGACTCCCAGCCTCACAGGAGAGTTCCTTGGAAAGTCCCACAGGGTGCACAAGCCCACCCACATGGGAATTGGCACCAGAGGGGCCCAGTTGGCTCGGGGGAAGCGGCGGAAGGGACTGAGGTCCCGTGGAGAGCGGAGCAAGCGTCATTGTTCCCTCTCAGACCCCGCCACAACATACAACGGTCACAACCCAGTGACTGGGTTGTCCGGCCCTGGTGAACACCTAAGGCTCCGCCCCTCATACATAACAGGCGCAACCAGACCAAAGGAAAAAAAACATGGCTCAAACAGAATTGAAAGCCCCACAACCAGTACTTTTTTTTAAGTGACCGAGAGACAGCTAACCTATCAGATGCACAGTTCAACACTGGTAATCAGGATGCTCACAGAATTGGTTGATTTTGGTCGCAAACTAGATGAAAAAACGAAGGCTACAATAAGTGAAATGAAAAATGCACAGGGAACCAATAGTGATGGAATGAAAGATGGGTCTCACATCAATGGAGTGGACCAGAAGGAAGAAACAACCAACCACAGAGAAAAGAATGAAGAAATAAGAAT
>CM052539.1:87468680-87525301 GCA_028533065.1 Trachops cirrhosus
AGAAGTATTCCAAGCCATGAAAGGCAAGGACCTCCATCCAAGATTGCTCTATCCAGCAAAGCTTTCATTTAGAATGGAAGGGCAGATCAAGTGCTTCTCAGACAAGGTTAAGTGAAAGGAGTTCATCATCACCAAGCCCTTATTTTATGAAATGTTAAAGGGACTTACCTAAGAAAAAGAAGATAAAAAATAAGTATAGTAAAATGACAGCAAACTCACAATTATTAACAACCACACCTAAAACAAAAACAAGAAACTAAGCAAACTAGAACAGGAACAGAACCACAGAAATGGAGATCACATGGGGGGTTAGCAACAGGGGAGTGGGAGGAAGAGAGAGGGGGAAAAGGTACAGAGAATAAGTAGCATAGAAGGTAGGTAGAAAATAGATGGGGGGAGGGCAAGAATAGTATGGGAAATGTAGAAGCTAAAGAACTTATGACACATGGACAGGAACTAAAGGGGGGCATGTGGGTGGGAGAGGGTGTGCAGGGTGGAGAGGAATGAAGGGGGTAATGGGACAACTGTAAGAGCATAATCAATAAAATATATTTAAAAAAGTAACAAAAGGATTTCAACTATTATGATAAACATATCATCTCTCTCCTTTAATAAAATCATATATATTTATAATAAAAACAGAATTATATACACTGAAATAAAAATTTTTAAATATTTTCACTCAAAATTACAGTTCAAATTACTTCAAAGAAACCAAATGAAAGTAAATGGTTTAAATTAGTTTGGGAAGTTGGTTTTGTATTTTTTTTTAAGCAGCCACAATTTTCCCCAAATATTTCCATCTAATGTATTTGGCATCTTATTTCCTGATACAGATAGCCTAGAATATAAAATGCTACAATACTAGCATTCCAAACCAAAACTCAATCTTTTAAAAAGATTTTGAGAAACCATACAATACCTAATTATATTTAACAGTACCAGAAGACTGATACCATCTCTCCCAGATTCATTTCTTTTCTATTACTTGATTAGCAGATGACTTTTCAGATATTAGTAATACCATACTACACAAGTAAAGTGGCTTTTGTGTTCAAGAAATGTTTTAACCTCTCCCAAATTAAAAAAAAGGGGAGGTGGACAATAAGTTAATTTACATCATTAGACTAAGTCAACATCAAACATGAATAAACCTTTATAAAGAACATCTTAAATCTATAAATCATAACAAATAATTTTAGCTTAGAGAGACTTTTTCTTCCCAGACAGCACAGACTGCTTATGCATCCTTTGAAAATTCTCTGAATTATCTCGAACTATGAAGGTTTATTTGGGGGGATTTATACTTAAAATGCCTGTATCAATCTGAACATATCTGATGTTAACCATTTGAACAAAAAATATTTTAAGAATGTTAGTATTTTTTTCAACATTCTTATAGATTCTACCAGAATTCTTTCTTTTTACCCTCTCCAGAGGATATGTTTATTGATTTTAGAGAGGGAGGAAGGGGGGAGGGAGAGAAGGAGGGAGAGAGGAAGAGGGAGGGGGGAAGGGGGGAAAGAGAGAGAGAGAGACAGACACATCAATTTGTTGCCTCCTGTGCTTGCCCTGACCAGGGATCAAACCCTGACTGGGAACAGAAACGGCAACCCTTTTTGGTGCATGGGAACAATGCACCAACCAATTGAGCCACACAGCCAGGGCCCCATCAGATTCTTACAAGCCAGATACTAAAATAGATTCTCAGAATGTCAAAATTTAAAACTCTGAAAAATCAAGTATCTAATAAATTAAAAATCAGATGTGGGCCCAATGGCCACTTGGTTTGCATATTTTCAAAACTGCTATCTTTTTGAAAATTTACTATGTGCCAAGCATTTTATAAGTATTTATGATCTCATTTAATTCTCCCAACCACCTTGGTAATTAGATATTAAACAAATCAGAAAAGAAAATAATTCAGAAGTCAGGTCACCAGAGTTAAACAAAAAGTGGTGGGAGGGCCAAAATCATTTGGTCCACAATGATCCCTGACTCCTGGTACTAACACCCTTATATAATGCCCTCCTTGGGTGTGGGTTTCAGTCAGTGACTAGACCTTCTAACAGAATATGGAAGAGATAATGAAATGCTGCTTCTGAGATTAGGTTCCTTTAAAAAGTAGCTTTCTGTCTTGGGTTCAGGGCTAGCTCACTTTCTCTCATCAAACTATGAATGGAAAGAGGTCCAAGAACTGAGGGAGTCTCCAGCCTGCTGCCAGCAAGAAGCTGAGCCCCTCAGTCCAAAAGATCACAGCTGAGTCTTGTCAATGACCTCACAAGAGACCTCCAAGCAGATCATTCCCCAAGACAAGCCTTCAGATCAGAACACAGCCCTAGACAACATCTTTAGTCAAAAAGGCAGAAAACTGTCTTTTCAGAAACTGTGAGGCAATGTTTGTTGCTTTAACCCAATGTTACCCAATGTTTGTTGGGTAATTCATTACACAGCCGCAAGGTAACTAATGCACTATGTGCTTATACTTTTCCGCTTATGGAAAATCCTGTTCCTTAAATCCTGTTTTGGGAACCCTATTCCCCAAAATGGCCTACTATGACAGCTAATTTTCATGGTTTATTTCTGAAATTTTTAAGAACTGTACATTATCTTCGTAAATACAACCATGTGCATTTAAAAATAGAAGTGATTTTCCCAGAAAAATCTGACACCTCATGAACCCTTTACCTCCTTATGTACTGAGTGGCCTTGCTTACCTCTAGCCCCAAACCGCTTTATATGGGCACTTTATTCTGCACACTATGTGAATGAAGAAGAGAGACCTACATAAGGAAAGGTAAATCTTTTCTCTGGAGTTTAAACCAAGATCTCCCCCAAAAGATGGAAAGGGGAAAAAAATCTCTTCCCATCTCTCTTTAAACTATGATAAATTGTAGTACTTTCCCACACTGCTGTAAATCACCACATAATTAGTGCCTTAAAATAATACAGATTTATTATCTTACAGTTCTGAAGGTCAGACATCCAAAATCAGTTTCACTGAGCTAAAATAAAAGTGTGGCAGGCTGGCATTCCTCCTGGAGGCCCTAAAGGAGAATCTGTTTCCCTGCCTTCTCCAATTTCTAAAGGCCACCTTAAATATCTTGGATCACAGTCCTGTCTTTCATCTTCAGCAATGTAGCATCTTCCCTCTTCTCTGACAAGTGCTTCACCTATCCTTTTATCTCTGATACTCCAGACATTTCGCTAATATATTAATGAAATTAGTGGCTTGTTTATAAGAATACACTCTCTCTCACTAGAGAAGTCAGTAGAATATTAAAAATGTTGGTTAACGAAAATATTTTAGAATCAACCCTCCTCCTTGCATGAACAGAGTATAAAAAGCTAACAAAATCTATAGCCCACACTCCTGGGGAATGATACTCAATGCCTGATCCCTAAATGGCCGTGTCTATCCACTGAGTCATAGGATTCTGTTTGGCTGTTGCCAATTATAATGGTGACAAAATTCTACCTCTAGAATATTGCTGAAATTGCCTCAAATGAACCTTTCATCAAAGTGCTGTCAGTTTACACTGTATCATACCTACAAAGGTTGTGTATACTATTTTGCACTAGCTTACTCATAAATGTTTAAAGTCTGTACTTGTGTTGGAATTTAACCTGAGCCTAATTTTATTAAAATGTATTAGCCAAGCTGTGAATAAATAACTAGGCTTCAGCCACTTTAACCAAGTGTCTTCAATTTTCAACAAATAGAAAGGTAAGGAATTGTGCAGCTTATGCTAAAGGCAAAGAAGGATAAAGGCAAATACTGAGTTCAGAAGGGTTACTGAAGGGTTACTGAGGGCTGATACAAGCCAAAACCTTGAAAAGTGGAGGCATTTAAGAGAATCTCTGAATAAGCAAAGTTCTGAGAACAAAGAATGGATAAGAATTATGTTTCCTGCAGTGGAAGGCAGGTACCAGTCCAAATGCAGACAGATATAAGATGGGTAAAGACTAAAAGAAGGGGGCTTGAATAATACCCCAAAGAATTTGAACTTTATTAACCCCCTTATTACCATGTATCAATATGAAACAATACTATCTTTTCATTTAGTACCCCACATCAGCTCAACTCTGATCTACCAAGTCTTTGCTCCTTTCTTTAATGCTCATTTTAAAAGCTACTCCTATGTGAAGACATTCCTTACCAGAGAGTATGTGGCTTTGTATCCAATCCCAAAGAAACCTACTTCATTCAAACATTGTTGACCTACAGTGATACTCCTGCTTCTTTAACCAAGCTCCTCCAAGTCAGGAGTCACACACATGGCTACTTAAGCATTAGATACTAAACTGAAGAAGCAAGGAAGACACACTCTCATTTATATCCCTAGTCTGTTCTTTTTACCAGTTTTAGAAAATTCTCCCAAGTCCCTTAAACTTATTATTCTCTTATTATAAAGAGAATAAATGAATTTATTCTCTTCAGCTTCTACAAAATGTAAAGAATACAACCCATATCACAATTTTATATATGTGCAAGTACTCTTGTAAATTGTGATACAAATGGTAATTGCTACTATAGCTTCTAGTCTTATAACATATACCTAATCCCTCAAATTAAGAAATATATATATTACATACTATCACTTTTATTGTCTCACACTACAGCTATCTCCCTGAAATTATATTGAATTATCACTACTTTATTCACCTTCAGTTTCAACATACTCCAATATGTTGTCCCAAACCTAATCTTTTTTCCTTCATGTTTATTCTAAAATTTAGTCAGTGGTCCCTAGCAAGATCCCTTGAACAAATTTACAAATTTCAACTAATACTTTTCTGATATTATATTCTAAATCTGGAAGATTGCCCAGGTTTGTGACTTCACTCTTAATTTCTATCCTTTAAAGAGCTGAAATTTTATCTTTACAAAATCTTCACTAAAGTGAGAGGAATCAAAATGCAAAGACCTAAACTTAATGTGTACAATGATCACAGCTTACATTCTACTTGAAATGTCTGTATCAAATATAATCTTTGTCTCATTTCTTGCTTTTAAAGAAACTTTTGTTTAGATTGTTTACGCTGTCTTACAAGTAAAGATAAAACATTTACAAAATGGTTTCTTGGAATTTTTTATTCTCACCCAAAGATATCACATAAATTTTCCTTTTCTCCTTATCCAATCATCCTATATAAACAGCAAAGAATTTGTGTTGTCCTTCTTTGTGCTATTTTTCACAACTGTACAAATGTACTTAAGTACATGATATTCTTTTAAAAAAGTGTAAACAAAAACATGAATTTGATGTATTTTGTCTTAGATAAAACATCACCAGTTCTAACTCATTTTTAATTCATACAAAAGTGGGCAAAAGTAGGTTTACAGTTACACAAAACAATTTATTCTTGAGTTATTTACTATATTATTTTACATATAAACAACTATAAACCTAACTTCACCCACCCCTGTATATTGCTTACCTCAAACTCCTTAAAGAAACCAAAAAAGGGTTCCCTCTGCCAGCCAATGGTATAAACAGGGTAAAGTGCTTAAAACACGCTCAAAATTCTTTTCCTTGGGTTATCTCATTTGCTTCTCAAGTATTACTCAGTAGACAACAAAATGTGTCCATTGTCATAAAGTGAAATAATTAAGTCAAAGCCCAACTCTTCTTAAACTTTCGACTTCAAAACTGAAGGCCAGGGCAGTTCTCAAATAGCATTTGCTTTCACCATTGTCATAATTATACAGAGTATCTATTCAAAGGCCTAAGCAAATTCCTAATATAGATGTCAAATTCACTCTTCCTCTACCAGAAAACATCAGATGATACTCTCAAACACAATAAACATTTTCTACTAGAAACAGGAAAGCAGTTGTCATTGATTACTACTATCACTTGTGATTTTAAAGTAATGAATTACCAAGTCTTCACTTGGTATCCTTTACTTACCGAGATAATGTTGTTTTTCCAGAACCAGGCAAGCCTCTTAAAAGAATAAGTAACTTCTGCAATTTACCTAACTTCTCCTCTTGAAACTGCTGGTTCATAAACCTGTCTGGGCTATTATGCTTGTCTATAGGATCTTTCCAACATCCTTTACTAGGTTCACAGCAACCATTACTCACATATGCATCTTGTACAGTGTAGCCATTTCTAAAGGGAAGATCACTACTGATATTTTCACTAAAGTCAGTATATTCATTGTTCTGATCAAAAGTCAAACAATTCCAATTACCATGACAGTTATTCACATAACCTCCTTTTTGAGTCTGAGAGCCATCTTGGGCATGGAAGATATTTGATGGTGGACTTGGTGGAGCACTGAATCTTTGAATATTTAAATGATAGTTAGAACTGGGAAAAGAAGGACCTCTGGGTATTATAAAAGAATGCACTGATTGCCATTCATGCCTGAAGGAAGTAAAGGACACGTCACAAAATGTAGGTATTACTTGTCCAGGACAAGGATATCTGCCTGGCTCATTCCCCACGTCCTGTTGATAACCACAATGCAACTGAAGAGCACTACTAAGATCTCTTTTCTTTTCTTCTGTGTATTTCATCAGATCATTATTATGTCCCTGATCATATGAAGCAAACTGTTCCTCAGAGAGTTTGGGTTCCTTACAACTGCCTTCTAAATCATCTTTTTCATTTTCAAGTTCTTCAATTTCTTTGTAAAACTGGAATAATTCATTATCAATCTCTGATTTTTTCCAGTTAAATTTTTGTTTCTCCTCTTGTCCCCCTTCGCCATTTATACCCTTGATATTGTCTACTTGCTTCCTCCTTTCATTACATTTCTTTTTCTCAGGGGGTTTGTAAATGGGTCCTATAAATGCTTTACTTGTGCTATATATTTCATCATCTGTGGATTCCAACGGAGAACTTGCAGCCTGTAAAACTTGTGAATTAATGGACTCAGTAACAGCTAATCTATTACTAAGCATTTTATCATGCACTGGTTTCAGCAAATCTGTAGTTTTGATTTTGTCTTCCTGAGAAGAACTATGTCCTCTGACATCAATAATGGTCACAGGGACCCAATCATTTCCAGTTTTCTCTTGTACTCTGTGAAAATTAGAAATACCATGATGGGGGGAAATAAAAGACTCTTCAGTTGACTTTGGTTTTTTGTAGCATGGTTCACTTGTTAGGTCTTCCCCATGTCCCAAGGATTTAGCTTCAATTTCACCATAAGGCATCTGAGGAACACATAAATCACATATTTAATAGCCAATATTTTTAAAAGTCTAAACAAAAGTTTCTCAGGAACAAGAAAATAGAAAGACATTTAAATTTGTGACAGTAAATGGTAACATTTTAACAAAATACGAAAATTACAAAACTGTAATTTTATAGCCACTTACTATTTTTGTTATAATAACTTGAGAGGGGTCTCACTGAATAAATGTTTTCTTTTTAAAGATACACCTCACCTTTAACCTAACTGATGCATTTTTTAATTTAGAGAATTTAAAAAACTTAACTAAGTTTGGGAAGCTGAATCAATAATATGTATTTTGATGCTATAGATACACAACTGTGTACTAAGGAGTATAATCTGCAAACAAAACTGACACAAATCCAAACTGGCTGCAATAAATTGCTTCATAAACGTCTTCTATTTAAAACCACTTTGTACTTAGAAGTTAATTGAATCCGGCTCCCTAAACTCGACACATCTCCGGAGCGATCAAACGCCAGGTTGACGGAAATGCCAGTCTTTGTGGGCTTCATTCCTGCTAGTAGTGTAAAAGTGGTTTCCAAACGGGTGTACTGCATTCATTTAAAAGAAAAAAAAGTACTTCAGCTGCACTAGAAATGACGCAAATATGTCATTTGTTTAGAGAAGAACTTCTAGCAACTCCCCCAGATCAAAGCGCCCCTCTTTTCCAGATGGTCGGTAAATCTTAAAGATTAAACTCTGCTTCCCTCGACATTTCTAAGGGGCGCTCAAGAATACAATCCGAAAACTTGCTTTGGTCGGTCACCTTCGTTCTGTCTGCTGTCTGGTGCTGCTCCAACACGAAAAAAAAAGGAAAGGGCAAAAGGCAAACAAAGAACGGTATCGATAGGTCAGAGGCTCAAGGAAGACACAACTGTAAAGAATGCCGAACTCTCGGAAACAGCTTCAACTCGGCCACCTCTCGGCTTCTCGTTTCAACAATCGAAACGTCAGAAAACACCCAAGAAGACGGGGGGCGGGGGGTAGGTGGTAACAGAGCGCAGTCTGTGCACAACCTGCGATCCACGGCCTCGGAACTGGGCGGCCAGGGCAAAAGTGAGTCATCGCTTCCCCTGTCTCAATGGAAACAGGTTCGGGTTCTGCCAGAATTCATTTATAGGTATCGGAAAGGTCCGACCAACTGCTGGCAAGTATACACGTCGCAGACGGAAGAAGGAAAAAAATCGAAAACGTCACCACCACTCCTCCCGACACACACACACACACACAAACACACACACACACACACTTGAAATGAGGTGTTTACTCACCTTATCCGCAGCTCCGCATTGACCTTCACTTCTCAATAAAACCGTCTTCTGGAAAGACACGGTCCCCTGAGACGCTGAAACGAGGAAACACGACCCCAAAACAGAGACCTGGAGGGACTGAAAGCCCAGTACTAAAGACCCCAGCGACAAGCCACACCTCAGCGCACAAGATGGCGGCCATTTCATGGTAACCCGGAAAAAATCGCGGACTTTCTCTCTGGGCATTGTGGGAATTAAAGTCTGGCGTCACACCTGTCTGCACGTCTCTGCAGACGGCGACTGGTCTCCCAGAATCCCCTGCGTATAGACGCGCAGATTTGACTACAAACTTAACCCGGAGCTGGTTCCTAAAAGTGGAGGGGGAGTTGTTTGGAAACTCCACGTTCGGCGAGCTAAAAAAAAAAAAAAAAAAAAAAAAAAAAAGACAGTGTCGTGTTTTGGGGTTCACCCCTAAAGGAAATGAGAATGTGAGTGCCTGCGTCCCCAAAACGTATGAGCGGCTTTCAGTGCTTTTAAGCTTTAAAGGTTTTTTAACAAAGAATCAGGCTTTTCAAATGGAACTAAACGTGTGATAATTGCAAAGTAAGGCTGCCCACATTTTTACAAAACAAATAAACAAACCAAAAAAAAAAAAAAAGCTCAATAATTGCAGGGTCGTGTTCTTCCACCGAAGGACAGGATCGCTGCAGCAGAGCCTAAACAGATAAAAATGCTTATGAGAAAATCGTGTCATAGCTGTGTTTTGTTTTAGGAGATAAAGACCAATTGCTGAGCTTTTTAACTAATCTACATTTTATTTTATTTTATTGTTTATTTTATTTTATTGTCTGAGAGCTTTTCCATTAAAAAGTCAGTATGTAAAAGCCTCTTAGAACAGCACCTAGTAAAAATAAGGGCTGGGTAAGTGTTGATTAAATTAGAAATAAGTATGGCGCTGGCAGAGGGTACCTTATTTAGTCAGAATATCATTCAGATAAGCCAAGGTTGCAGGTTCTAGTGTTATCAGACTGGAAGCCAGGCCTGGGCTGGCCCTGAGTGGGTCTGCCTCCGGCCGGCCTGTAGTGTGTGGGTTATGACTTCATGTAGGAAAGATTTCAACACAGTACAGGTGATGATGAGGATACGTTTATTAAAAAAGCTGTGGACAGTTAAAAAAAAACGGAGAGCTTAGCATAGAAGAAGCAACAAGAGAACTTAGGCTGGGCTGCCTTAGCTCACTGGAAAGTTGGAGAATAGGGGTCTTTTGGGGACAGGTTCAGGGGATTAGCCTGGGACATACTGCCAGCTGCCCATTGCCCATTGCCTTAGACTTTAGGAGACACATGCCTGTGTGGAAAAAAGCAGGGGAAGAGAAAGAAAGAGACTGGGATGGCTGCATCCAGAGGGAGAGTGCATGCCCTGGGTCCTTTGTCTTGAGGCTTTTACCTCTCTCTTGGGGGTGGGAATCTTAGGGGAGGTTTCAAGGGAAGGTTTCAGCAGAATAATCATCAGTTTTCCAGTGTGGCCTTTCAGGGTTGTGGTCTCTATTGATTGGTTAGTGCCAGGACAGGGGATGTTAGTCATTGAAGCTGATCCTAGTGTTGCCCACCTGGTTTTGTTGCTTTTCTGGGCCTGGAGCTGAAGTACAGCTGAGGACTAGATGTTATCTTTAGGGTGGTGACCTTTTGCATCTGGCATTTTTGTTTAACTGTCTTAGTTTCCCTGTTCCACTTGCCAAGGAATTTTCCTAGTTTCTTACTGTCCTGTCTCATCCCTGGTCAGGGCACATATAAGAATCAACCAATGAATGCGCAAATAAGAGGAGCAACAAATTCTCTCTCCCTCTCTCTCCCTCTCTCTCCCTCTCTCTCCCTCTCTCTCTCCCTGTTTCCCCCCTTCCTCTCTCTCTAAAGTCAATCAATAAAAATATATAATAATTTTTTTAAAAGGAAAAAGAGTACTAACAGAACAATGGGCAATGCTCAGCTTAAGGTCTCCTCTCCCTAGACCCGTTTCCTGCTCCACATTCTTTCTTGTCCCTGCCAGGGAAACTGCTAATCTCTTCATAGTTAAATAAATCTTTGTTGATGTAGCATTTTAATTTATAAATGTAATAGTTAAAATCACAGTACCGAATGTTTGCATTTGATTATTTAACAGCCCTATGACTAAGAGAGCTCAACAAAGCAATGCATTACCTTACAAAGAATCTTCCTCAAATACAAATTCCCACATTGGCATGTGTTTCCTCCTAATTAGATTCAAGTTATGCATCCTCCCTCAAAACAACCACATAAATGAAGTGTGTCCTTCTCAGGATATTACATCTGGAGGCACAAGATATCTGTCCACTATAAGGTGATATTAATCTTTATCACCTGACCAAGATGTTATCCACTTTCTCTACTGTGTATGTTCCTCCTTGGAACTAACGAGCACTCTGTGAGGGGTTACTTCGAGACCAAGCATTTATCTTGATCCTTCAGCCTCCATAGATGATTCTTGCTGCAACTGATATTTACCAGGTTGGTTACAAAATGTTAATTTTTTTTCTAACTCATTCAAGCCCTTCACATTTATTAGTCCTGATGCTGCTATAAATAAAAGACTCTTCCTGGCCCTGGCTGGTGTGACTCAGTGGAATGAGTGTAGGCTGCGAACCAAAGGGTTGCCGGTTCGATTCCCAGTCAGGGCACATGCTTGGGTTGCAGGCCAGGTCCCCAGTGGGGGGCACATGAGACACAACCACACATTAATGTTTCCCTCTCTCCCTTCCCCTCTCTCTAAAAATAAATAAGTGAAATATTAAAATTAAAAAGACTCTTCCTTATTTGTTTCTTTACTATCAGTATAAATTTGTGTATTTTTCCTGTTCAAGAAATTACAATACATTGCTATCTGTATCGATTTTTAGACTTTTTAAGACAGTCTTAGATTCACAGAAAAATTGAGTAGATAATACAGAGAATTCCCATGTAACCCACCGACACACACACACTACAGTTTTCCCTATTACAAACCTCTTACATTATGATACATTGTTACAATTAATGAACAAATATTAATTGTTAATATGGACTACAGTCCCTAGATTTCCTTAGTTTTTATCTAATGTCATTTCTGGTCCAGGATCCCAAATTACAGGTAATCATCATTTCTCCTAGGCTCTACTTGGCTGTTATAGTTTCTCAGACCCTACTTATTTTTGATGACCTTGACAGTTTTTTTTTTAATTTTAGATTATTCAGTACAGTTTCTATCTTTTAATCCCATTCCAGCCCACCCACCCATCCCTCCCCACCTCCCTTCCATTTCCAAGCCCCGTAGTTTTGTCCATGTGTCCTCTATATTTGTTCCTGTAAACCCTTCCCTTCTCCCCTGAAATTCCCTCGATCTTGACAGTTTTGAGGAAAACTGATTAGGTATCTTGTAGAATGCCATCCTATTAGAATTTCTCAGATGCTTTACTCATGAATAGACTGGGGATATGGGTTTTTGAGAGGAAAACTGCAAGGATAAAGTCATTTTCATATCATCACTGCAAGAGTACATACTACCAACATAATTTATCATTGTTTATAGTGAACTTGATCACCTGCTAAACTGTTTGCTGTCAGGTTTCTCCACTGTAAAGTTACTCTTTCCCCCCTTTCCATACTGCACTCCTTGGAAGGAAGTCACTGTGCAGCACATGTTTCTGGAATGGGCTGCCTCCAGCAAGTCACTGTTCCTGCTGTAGCCTTATAGATTCCACTGACTGGCAGGGCTCCTGAAAAAAATGAATGGAACCTGGATCACGGTGGGGCCACAAGATGCTAACTGGTTTATATTAATTGTGCTTGTGATAGCTTTCTGTGGGCTAGTCCCATAGCCTTTATTTATCTTTATTTTTTTAATATATTTTATTATTACAGTTGACCCATTTCCCCCCCTTTATTGCCCTCCACCCTGTGCACCCCTTCCCACCCACATTCCCCCCTTTAGATTTATTTATTTAAAAAATATTTATTTATTTTTAGAGAGAGGGGAAGGGAGGGAGAAAGAGGGAGAGAAAGATTGATATGAGAGAGTAACATCGGTCAGTTGCCTCTCATCATATACTCCCAGAGCAGGGGTCAAACCCACAACCCAAGCATGTGCCTTGACCAGGAATTAAACTGCAATGTTTTGGTTTGCAGGACAGCACCCAACTGACTGAGCCACACCAGTCAGGGTTTCCCATAGCCTTTAATAGAAGCCCTGGGAACATGAGTCAGCATTTACACTTCTCTGCACCTTGTATACTGCCAGGGAACAAGGAATGCTCAACAAATACAGGCACTGCTCTGAGGATGCCTTGAGTTTCCTTAGCCCTACTGCATTCCTGGGGGATAGGTACTCTTATCACCCCCATTTTACGGATGGAAATTGAGACCCAGGAAGAATACATTACAGTATCACAGAGCTGGTAAATATGAGGAGGGCATCAGAGCCTGGAAATCTGGCTCTTCTTGCTGCCACCTGGAAAGAGAGGGCGGGAGAACTGGACAAAGGGCATGTCCCACCTGTCTTCACCTGATGCTTTCAGGAAGTCTGTGTTTCCCAGGGGACGTTGGTGGGGGTGGTCCAAGCAGCTGCTTAGGGTCTGATTACAGCAGTGTGGGTTACAAGCTCCAGCCTTGACAGGACACAGATTCAGCACATTCTCTGGCCCAGCTGTTCCCGTTCACTGCTGCAGCATGCTGCAGCCTGGGCACTTGGTGACCCTCACCCCTCTTCTGGCTGCCCTCATTGCAGGTGAGTCAACAACAAGATTGGTGAAATAGCGGCCATGACACGGGTGCATGCTGTGTGCTGGGACCCATGGCCTCTACTTATTAGATCTCTCATCAACCCTGCACACATACAAGTAACACTTGCTTTTCATATAAGAACACTAGGGCTCAGAGAGGGTCAATCATTTGGCCGATAGCAGCATGTCATCAGTATCGGGTCCTGGTATGATCCAAGTCAATGGCTTTCATCACTTTTGGGGCAGTGCCCGGAGGGAAGGGTAGGAGGGAGTGGGCACTGCTGGCCTCCCTCTAGTGGTTTTTTTGTGCTTCCCTTGTCTTCAGGCCCCCACTCTCTCCACCACCCAAGTGAGGCCACCTTTTGCTCACAGCCTTCCCCTACCCAGGTTCTCAGGACTCACACTCCCTCTCTGGTCGCCTCGTACTTTTACTTTGCATCTTCTCTGTGTCTCTGGATTCAGATGCAGCCCAGTGGCTCTGTAAGCCCTAATGGCTATTAGTTTTCTTGGTGAATTGTCTGCCTCTCTGAGCCTCGTGTAAAACCAGTACCTGTAGTTGGCTTTATCAGATAAAAGATATATATATTCCTATATCTTTTATATATTTATTTAAAATATAATTCTTATGTATAACATTTAAAAGTATATACTTACTTATTTAATATATAAATTACACACATCAAATCTTTTTCATTTATTGTCCAAAATTCTCTGAGGTAGATCTTGTGTCCCAATAAAACAGGATAAAACTGAGGGAGAGATATTGCTAACTGGTAGTGGGTGGAAGAGCTGGATTCTGAACCAGGTCTGCTTGTCCCCAAGACCAGTGGCTTCCCCACTGGAGCCTCTTGGAGTCCCCATCAGGATTTGCTGAGCAGTTTTGAGGTAAAACTCTCACAGTCCTTCCTTGGGTCTTCAGCCCAGCAGAGTTTTCTGGGGCGGGGGATGCAAGGACAGAGAGGAACCTCTGGAACTGCAAGTGGGGCACAGACCCAAACCTGCCACACATGCCCAGCCTACACCAGTTTTCCCCAGGCCTCATCATAGTCAGTCTCGCAACCTCCTTGAGTCCCAGCTTCTTTCCCCACATGTAAAATGAGAGGGCTGACCAGATGAAATGTCAGCCCTGCTGTTCTACGATGCTGATGACAGGGCACTCTGAGTGCCTAGAAATTCTAGGTGAGAGTGACCACAGAGTCATGAGGTTTCTTCACAGGATCAGATTTCTGTGGTCAGTGGTGTTGGGGTGGAACTCACAGCAACCTGCAGCCCCTTTTACAGAATTTTTGTGCTTTTTCTCTTTCCATGTCTCATGTTGGCTGTGTCCAGAAAAGCCATCATCCTCAGCACCAGCTGCTGCACCCACAGTTTTCAGTGAAGACCCATTTGTAATCACAGTTTGTCATGAGTTTGTCAGTAACTGTAGGCTTTTGCTGAAGTGACATCATTGCACAAGAAGGCCCAGCTCAGGAAGTCTCTCTAGAAACCACAGGGGAACATTCTCATGCCCATCCCACCTTCCTCTTTTTTGTGGTCTGCAGGGACAACCACCCTCTCTCCCTGCAGTGGGGCCACTGCTCCATTCTGTGCCATATTACCTGCTTGCCAGGCCAGCACTGTGTGGCTGGAAACTGCCCGCAGTGCCCCACAGGCTTTTAGTAAGGAGAAGACACCCTTGCACCCTGGGAAGAGAAGGGGAAAGGCCTGGAAGGGAGTAGGCTGACAGCTTCCCAAGACAAGTGTGAAGGGCCTCTGAGCTATCTCTGCTGCCATTTAGGTTCAGCTGTCCCCTGACTGGGCATCCTCCCTGGCACCTAGAGCCTGCCCTCAATTGCTCAGCTTCCTTTGGCATTTGCAGCAACCTGGGTATCAGGACAGCTCTGCAGCTAGGCCCCACTGGACCCTGCAATATGTTCCCAGGACTCACAGAAAGCAAAGACTGCCAGGTGACCACAGGGGAGGACCACACCTTTTCTCCACCATTCCTGTGTGGGGGTGTTATGAAGTTTATCAGGAAACCTTCAGAGGAGGCTAAATCTCTCAGGGTCATAAGTCTCATCCTTGCTGACATAAGTGAAAAAAAATTCCTCTACCAACCTCTGACCCAGTACCCAGGGACTTGCATAGACAGTTAAGCCTGGAAACAAGTGTAACCCACCTCTAGGCTGCTGTGGTGATTACATGAAATGATGCACCTGATATGTTGGGAGGTTCTGAACCACTGTTCCCACTTGACATGCAGTTAAGATAAAAGCCACAGATGAACTCCTGGCCAAGATGGAGGCATAGGTATTTTCCTTCTTGCACAACCAAAAGAAGGACAACAACAAATTTAAAAACAAACAAAAAAAACCCAGAACTGCCAGAAAATTGAATTTTATGGAAGTCTGACAACCAAGTAGCTAAACAAGAAACATTCATTCAGACCAGTAGGAGGGATGGAGATGGGCAGCTGGGGCAGAGAGGTTGCGCAGCAAGGTGGCAGCTGGAGGACTGGGCAGTCCCACATTTACATGTGAATAAACCAGGAGGAACAACTGGGGAGCGAGACAGACTGCGCAACCCAAGGTTCCAGCATGGGGAAACAAAGCCTCAAAACCTCTGGCTGTAAAAACCCAAGGGAATTGCAACAGCAGGAGAAACTCCCAGCCTCACAGGAGAGTTTATTGGAGAGGCCCATGGGGTCCTAGAACATACACAAGCCCACACACCTGGGAATCAGTACCAGAAGGGCCCAATTTACTTATGGGAAGCAGGGGAAATGATTGAAAGCTGGCGGAGAGCCAAGCAAGCACCATTGTTCCCTCTCAGACCCCTCCCCCACATACAGTGCCACAACACAGTGATGTGGGTTTCCCCACCCTGGCAAATACATAAGGCTCTGCCTCTTAGAATGTAACAGGTTCATCAAGACAGAAAAATATGGCCCAAATGAAAGAGCAGATCAAATCTTCAAAAATAGAACTAAGTAATGAAGAGATAGCCAACCTATCAGATGCAGGGTTCAAAACACTGGCAATCATGTTGCTCACAGACATGGTTGAGTATGGCCACAAAATAGAGGAAGAAGTGAAGGCTATGCAAAGTGAAATAAAGAGAAATATACAGGGAACCAACAGTGAAGGGAAGGAAACTGGGACTCAAATCAATGATTTGAAGCAGAAGGAAGAAGTAAACATTCAACCAGAACAGAATGAAGAAATAAGAATTCAGAAAAATGAGGAGAGGCCTAGGAACCTCCTGGACAACTTTAAACATTCCAACATCTGAATCATAGGGGTCCCAGAAGGAGAAGAGAAAGAGCAAGAAATTGAAAATTTATTTGAAAAAATAGTCCTGGCTGGTCTGGCTCAGTGAATTGAGTGCTGACCACAGGGTCACCAGTTGGATTCCCAGTCAGGGCACATGCCTGAGTTGTGGGCCAGGTCCCCGGTAGGGGGTGCACAAGAGACAACCACACATTGATGTTTCTCTCTTTCTCACTTCCCTTCTGTCTAGAAATAAAACAAAGAAAATCTTTTTAAAAATGTAGGAGAACTTCCCCAATCTGGCAAAGCAAATAGATTTCCAGGAAGTCCAGCAGGCTCACAGAGTCCCAAAGAAGTTGGACCCAAAGAAGCACACACCAAGGCACGTCATAATTACATTACCTAAGATTTAAGATAAGGAGAGAATCTTAAAAGCAGCAAGAGAGAAGGAGACAGTAACCTACAAAGGAGTTCCCATAAGGCTATCAGCTGATTTCTCAAAAGAAACCTTGCAGGCAAGAGGAGGCTGGAAAGAAGTATTCAAAGTCATGAAAGGCAAGGACTTCCATCCAAGATTACTCTACCCAGCAAAGCTATCATTTAGAATGGAAGAGCAGATAAAGTGCTTCCCAGATAAGGTCAAGTTAAAGGAGTTCATCATCACCAAGCTCTTATTATATGAAATGTTAAAGGGACTTATCTAAGAAAAAGAAGGTCAAAAATATGAACAGTAAAATGACCACAAACTCACAACTATCAACAACTGAATCTAAGAAAAACCAAAAACAAAAAGTAAGCAAACAACTAGAACAGGAACAGAATCACAGAAATGGAGATCACATGGAGGGTTATCAGCAAGGAGGGGGAGGAGGAGAATGGGGGAAAAGGTACAGGTAATACATAGCACAAATAGTAGGTACAAAATAGGGAGAGGTTAAGAATAGTATAAGAAATGTAGAAGTCAAAGAACTTACATGTGTGACCCATGAACATGAGCTAAGGCAGGGTGGGGATGCTGGTGGGAGTAGGGTTGCAGGGCAGAGGGGAATAAAGGAGGAAAAAAATGAGGCAACTGTAATAGCATAATCAATAAAATAAAGCCATGGAGCTGTGGAGCAAATAGCCACAGCACCACTACGTGTCACCAGGAATCTACTGTGTGCTGTGCTGGATAGAAAGGACTGGGTCAGGCAGGGTTCTGTTTTCCAGGACCCTGCCATCCTTTAGAGCTGTGCTCTAGTCACAGCTATAACTCATGGTGCCATCAAGATTTAGCGGAAGAGAGTGGGGGAACCTCTCTAAATCACGAAGCTCCCTGGATCACAAAGAGTATTTCCTTCTCACCATGACACTTGGAGGCAATGTTGCCAGAGATTTTCTTTTACAGATGAAATTGGAGAGACAGAGGTTAGGGCATCTACACACTTTGCTAAGTAAGTAAGCACCTGAGCTGAGATCCCAACTCTCAGCAGTGTCCAGGTATAGATGTTAGTCACAATCTACCTGCCTGTCTCACCTGGTCTTTTCCTGTTCTCCTTCAATGGTACCTGCCCGGACAGGAGCCAAGCTTGCTGTGCATGGGCCGTGTCCTCTGCCCTTTAGGCTACTCCACAGACAGAAGCCTTGGCTGCCAGCCCTGCCCCACAGGTAGGTAAGAGTGGGTTAGGGACCCTAATGACATTGGGAAGGACAGGCACAGGGTGGTTGAAGAGGTGGTGCTTGGGTCCATGTTGCTTCGATTCACCTGCACACACCCAGAAACTCAGGTGGCTCTGAAGAGCAAAGTCTACCTACTCCTGGTCCCAAACACACACCCACAGGATGGTAGGGAGAATAAAATGAGTGAGACATTGCAAAAGGAAGGGAATATGCCCAGCAGTGAGGAGTATAAATGTCAGAAGATGGTTCTAGTACCCATCCTGCTCCTTGTAGTTCTTACTGAGAACTGTAAAACTTAATGTACAGGACCTGGACATATTTTGTTAAATTTATCCCCAAGTAGTTCATGTTTTCAAATGCTACTGTAAGTGGAATTATATTTTTTATTTCAATTTCTAATTGTTTGTGTCTAGTATTGATTTTTTATCATTACCTGAAGACATTTTCATTGCTTTTTTAGAAAAAGAGAAAGGGGGAGCAAGGTAGAGAGAGAAACATAGATGCAAGAGAGAAGCATAGATTGGTTGCCTCCCATATATGTCCAGACTGGGGATCAAACCCGCAATCTAGGTATGCGCTCTGACTGGGAATCAAACCCAGAACTTTTCAGCTACAGGATAATGATCCAACCAACTGAGCCACACCGGTCAGGGCTGTATCTAGTCTTGATTTTTTCAATTTGTTTTTGTTGTGGTAAAATACACATAACATTAAATTTACCATTTAAATAATTTTTAAGTGTACAGTTCAGTGGTATTAAATATATTCATAATGTTGTTAACCATCACCACCATTCATCTCCATAGCTCTTTTCATCTTGCAAAGCTGAAGCTTTATGTGCATTAAAAAAATTCCTCCCCATTTCTTGTACCCTTATCCCCTGGAAGCCACCGTTCTACTTTCTGTCTCTGTGAATTTGATTACCCTTAGTACCTCACAAAAGTGGAATCATACAGTTCTTATCCTTTTGTGACTAGCTCATTGATTTCACTTAGTATGATGTCCTCAAGGTCCATCCATGCTATAACATATGTCAGAATTTCCTTCCTTTTTAAAACTGAATAATATTCCATTATATGCACAGACCACTTTTGTTTATGCATCCACCCAACAGTGGACACTTGGGTTGCATTCACCTCTTGTCTATCTATTGTGAATAATACTGCTCTGAACATGAGTGTACAAAGATCTCTTCAAGACCCTGGTCAGTAATGACTTTTTCTATGGACTTTGTATCCTTTACTCTTACCTGCTTCATTTATTTGTTATAGTGGCTTTTTGCATGTGTATAGATTTCTTAGGATTTTCTTTTCACACAATCATTTTATCTATGAATAAAGACTTTATAGCTCTTATCTTTGCAACCCACACAACTTTATCACTTTTTCTTGCCTAATTATACTATTAACTCGAATACTACTTTCAATAGCATTGGACATTCTTGTTTTGTTCTAAATCTTAGGGGAAAGCATTCAGTCTTTATGTATGATGTTAGCTCTAGTTTTTTACAGATGCCTTTAATCAGGTTGAAGAAGTTCACTTTTATTTCTAGTTTTCTGAGAGTTGTTATCATGGATGGGTATTTAATTTTGTCCTATTTTCCTGCATTGACTGATATGAGCATATGGTTTTTCTCCTTTGTTCTGATAGGATGATAAGTATCATTATTTTTTAGTGTTCCACCAACCTTGCATTCCTGAGATAAACTCCACAATGCTGTGATATTTTCTCCTTTCTGCATATCATTACATTTGATTTGCTAATATTTTTAAGACTTTTTGCATCCATGTTCATGAGAGATATTAGTCTTGCTTTCTGGTGTCTTTGTCTGGTTTTGATATAAAAGTAATACTGGTCTCATAAAATTAGTTGCAAAGTACTCCCTGCTCCTCTACTTTGTGAAAGTTTATTTGATATGAATTATTTCTTAAGTGTTGTGTAGAACTCAGTAAAGCCTTAGCACCTAGAGTGTTCTATGTGGGAAGGTCTTTCATTACAAATTCAATTTCCCTAATAAATTTAGGCTATTTATGTCTTTTCTTTCTCCTTGTGAGAGTTTGGTAATTTATATCTTTCAAGAAATTTGTCCATTTCATTTAAGTTGTAAAATTTATGTCATAGAGTTGTTCATACTATTCCCTTACCATCCTTTCAGTGTCTCATCTATAGTGACATCTCTTTCATTCCTGACATTGGTATTTTGTGTTCTTTCTTCTTTTCTTGATCAATCTAGTTAGAGCTAGCTTTTGAGTTTACTGATTTAAAAATTTTTATTGTATTTTTTCCATTATCATTTAATCCATTTTACCCCCCTCCTCCCTGCAATCACCACACTGTTGTCCAAATCCATGAGGTTTTTTTTTTTTTTTTTGCCATTTTGCTTGATCTCTCCACCCCCTGCATTCAGCTGTCCTATCCCTTAGCTGTCATCCTGCTCTCTATGAGTCTGTCTCTGTTTTCCTTGTTAGTTCATTTTGGTTGTTAGATTCCATATATAAGGGAAATCATATAGTATTTGTCTTTCTCTGACTGGCTTATTTCACTTAGCATAATGTTCTCCAGGTCCATCCATGCTGTTGCAAAGGGTAAAACTTTCTTTTTTTTTATATCCAAATAGTATTCTATTGTGTAAATGTCCCATAGTTGTTTTACCCAGTCATAGACATTTGGGCTGCTTCCATATCTTGATGATTGTAAATAACACTGCAATGGACATGGGGGTGCTTATGTTATTTCAAATTAGTGTTTTGGGTTTCTTCAGATATATTCCCAGAAGTGGGATTACTGGGTCAAAAAGCAGATCCATTTTTAATTTTTTGAGGTATCTCCATACTGCTTTCCAGAGTGGTTGCACCAGTCTGCATTCCCACCAATAGTACAAAAGGGTTCCCTTTCCTCCACATCTTCACCAGCACTTGCTGTTTGTTGATTTATTGATGATAGCCATTCAGAGAGGTGTGAGGTGATATCTCACTGTGGTATTAATTTGCATTTCTCTAATGATTTGTGACATTCAGCATCTTTTTATATGTCTATTAGCCATCTGTATGTCCTCTCTGGAGAAGTATCTATTCAGGTCCTTTGCCCATTTTTAAATTAGATTGTTTGTTTTTGTGTTGAGTTTTGTAAGTTTTTTTTAAAAATAAACTTTGGGTATTAAACTTTTATCAGATGTATTGGTAAATATGGTTTCCCATTCCACAGGTTGTCTTTTTATTTTGTTGATGGCCTCCTGGTCTCCTTTTCTGTGTGAAACCTTTTTAGTTTGATGTAGTCCCATTTGTTTATTTTTTCTTTTGTTTCCCTTGCCTGGGTATATATCAGACAAGATATTCCCATAAGCAATGTCTGAGATTTTTCTGCTTATGTTTTCTTCTAGGATTTTTATGGCTTTGGGTCTAATATTTAAATCTTTAATCTTTTTTTTTAATTTTTATTTTTTTTTTAGAGAAAGGGGAAGGGGAGGAGAGAGGGAGAGAAACATCAGTGTGTGGTTGTCTCTTGCGTGCCCTCTCCACTGGAGACCTGGCTTGCAACCCAGGCATGTGCCCTGACTTGAAATTGAACCTGTGACCCTTTGCTTCACAGGCTTGCACTCAATCCACTGAGCTACACCAGCCAGGGCTCTTTAATCTATTTTTAATGTATTCTTGTGTGTGGTGTAAGAAAGTGGTCTAGTTTCATTTTTCTGCACCTATATGTCCAATCTTCCCAACACCATTTATTGAATAATCTGTCTTTAATGCATTGTATGTGCTTGCTTCCTCTGTCGAATATTAATTAACTATAAAGGTGTGGGTTTATTTCTGGGCTCTTTATTCTGTTCCACTGATCTATTTTTATGCCAGTCTGTTTTTATGCCAGTACCATACTGTTTTGATTACTATAACCTTATAGTATAGTTTGATATTAGATAGCATGACTCCTCCAACTTGGTCTTCTTTTTCAAGATTGCTATTGCTTCAGGGTCTTTTGTGGTTCCATATAAATTTTTGGAATATTTGCTCTGGTACTGTGAAATATGTTTTTGGTATCTTGATAGGAATTACACTGAATTTGTAGGTTGCTTTGGGTAGTATGGACATTTTAATGATGTTAATTCTTCCTATCGATGATCACAGTATATGCTTCCATTTATTTTTATCTTTCTCAACTTCTTTCTTCAGTGTCGTATAATTTTCTGAGTACAGGTCTTTTACATCTTTGTTAGATTTATTACTAGGTATTTTATCCTTTTTGAAGCAATTATGAATGGGTTTACTTAATTTCCCTTTCTATTCATTTGTTATTGGCATATAAATATGCAACTGATTTCTGGATATTAATTTTGTATCCTGCTACTTAGTTGAATTTGCTTATCAGTTTGAGTAGTGTCTTGATGGAATCTTTGGGGTTCCTAGGTACAGTATCATGTCATTTGCAAACAAAGACAGTTTTACTTCTTCCTTTTATGTCCATCCAGATTTACTTTACATATTTAAGTGTACCTGTTTTGGGTGCATAAATGTTTACTAGGGTTATATCCTCTTGTTGGATTGTCCCCTTTATCAGTATGTAGTATCCTTCTTTGTCTCTTACTATTGCCTTGGTTTTAAAGTCTGTTTTCTCAGATATAAATGTTACTACCCAGCTTTTTTTACCTTTCCATTTACATGAAATATCTCTTTCCATCCCTTCACTTTTAGGTGTATCTTTCTATTTGAGGTGGGTCCTTTGGAGACAGGATGTATATGGGTCTCATTTCTTACTCATTCGGCTACCCTATATCTTTTGGTTGGAGCATTTAATCCATTTACATTTAAGGTGATTATTGATAGATAAGTATTTATAGCCATTTTATTTTTAAACTATTTTCCTCTGTTTTTGTTTTTCTTCTTCTTCCTAAAGCAAGCCTGTTAACATTGGTTGCAGTGCTGGTTTGGTATTAACAAACTCCTTTAGCACTTTCTTGACTGGAAAACTATTTCTCCTTCAATTTTAAATGGTAGCCTTGCTGGGTAAAATCCTTAGTTGCAGGTCCTTGCTTTTCATCAACTTGAATATTTTATGCCAATCCCTTCTAGCCTGAAATGTTTCTGTTCAGAAGTCAGATGAGAGTCTAATTGGAGCTGCCTGGTAGGTAACTACCTGCTTTTCTCTTGCAGATTTTAGGATTCTTTCCTTGTCTTTGAGCCTTGCCATTTTAATTATGATGTGTCTCAGTATAGTTCTCTTTGGGTCCATCTTGTTTGGCACTGTTTGCACCTCCTGCACTTGTGTATCTTTTTCTGTCACCAGACTAGGGAAATTTTCTGTCATTATTTCTTCAGATAGGTTCTTGATCCCTTGCTCACTCTCTTCTCCTCCTAGTATTCCCATGATGCAGATGTTGTTACACTTCATGTTGTCCCAAAGATTTCTTAAGCTCTCCTCATTCTTTTTATTTTCTTTTTCTTTTTGCTGCTCTGCTTGGATTTTTTTTCCTACCTTGTCTTCCAAATCACTGATTCAATCTTCTGCTTCATCTCACCTACTGTTTAATCCTTCCAGTGTATTATTTAGTGCAGATATTACATTCTTTATTTCCCATTGGTTCTTTTTTATTGTTTCTATGCCTTTCTTCATGCTGTTGAGTATCCTTATAATTTTTACTTTAAACTCTCTATCTTATAGATTGTTTGCTTCTATTTCATCTAGTTCTTCTCCTACAGAATTATCTTGTTCTTTAAGTTGCGGCCATGTTTCTTTGTCTTCCCATTTTGGCTGCCTTTTTGTGCTTGTTTCTATGTATTAGGTAGATCTGCAAAGACTCCAGTGCAGTCCCATGTCAGATGTCCCCTGTGACAGGCCCTGGGCAACCTGTTTGGAGCTATCAGTGATCCACAGCTTGTGCCTCCCTCTGCTGGGCCTGTTTGTGTGCAGAAAAAAACAGACTGCACACCAAGGCTGGCTTTTACCAGAACTGGACCCAGGGGAGGATCAACTAAGTCTCAATCACCATTGCTGAGGACATGGAGGAAAACAAATGAACAGTGAAAAATGAGTGGTGACAGCTCAAGGGAGGCCTTTCCTGGGGGGACCAGGAGTGTGTGTTGGAGGATGTCTGCTTTTGAAATCTCCCTTGATGCACTGCCCCACATAGCCCACATTTGGCCACACCAGCCGCATCCTCAACCTGCCCCAGGGGCCTGCTGCCTGGCTGAGACTGGCCCTTGAACCCTGTGAGGAAGTTGGGAGCAATAGTGGTTCCATGTGACTGTCACAGCTCCACCCCTAGAAGGCTGTGGGTACCCACACCCTTAGATCTCTCTGCTTCTTTTTCAGAGGAACCTCCTGCCATAGTCCAGGTACAAGACTGGGTGTGAACTGTGTGCTGTGCCCTGCTGGTCACCACTGCCCTGAACTTGGTACCACCATTCTGCGGCCATGTGCCTCTGGCAGCTTCTCAGTAAGAATTCTCAGAGCATACTTCATTCCTCAGAGGACCCAGAAGTGGGAGGACCCTAAAGTCAGGGGGTAGAGAGTCCCTTCCTCCAGGCTTTGACAATCTGTGGACCAAGTCAGAGGCTTAGAGAACACCTCGGTTATACAGGCCTAGGCCCTGTCTGAGCCCCTTGTGTGCTTAGCCCTGTCTAAGGAGGAAGAGAGGTACACACAGAGCCTGGGCCTGGCCAGCATCTTTCTCTATTCAATTCAACACATTTCCTGAGTGCTTGCTGTGCACCACGCCCACCCAAATGTTAGGGGTATGGAAAAACACCAAACTTACCACCAACCCCCTTTCCAGGGTCCCCGCCATCTCTGGTGCCAGGAATGCCCCGGAAGAAATCTCTGCAACCAGACAAAGCTGGCTGGCCCCACAGCATGTCCCCCTGGACACTACTGCCCAGCCCGGGGTCTGTTGTCCATCCCCTGTCCTGTGGTGAGAAGCTCTCTTGGACCTTTTGGCATCTTCCACTTTTGTATAGGAAAGCTCTGGGCATCAGTCCCTTGCTGGTGGTTGGGATGGATGAGATCTCTTCATGAGGACATGACCACACCTCAGCCCTGCACCTCCCACCCCACTCAGATGAGGACTGGACTACTCACTTCCCTGCAGCTGGTTTCCAATAGTGGTGCTAGACCAGAAAGCCACAAGGGACAAAGTAACCCAGGCTTGCAGAGGTGGGACGGAAGCAGGGGAAAGGAAAAGAGGGGTCAGGAAGCCATGGAAACTAGGCTCAGAGGGAGCTCCGGGTTGGGGCAGGGCTGGAGTACAGCCTTTTTTCTCCAACCTCCAGAAGCCCCTCTCTCCACACTCCCCCATTGCCCAGCCATGGCTTCCTCTCTCCAAGATATAAACACCTCTTTGGGTGACCTAGTGGCCTCAATGCTCTCTCCCTACCTACTGTCAGAATCTGCTATGAATGAATTCTAGTTCCAACATTCCTTATAGGGTGGGTATTCTATAGTCAAATGCTTTTGGCCTATCAAGTAAACCCTTTCACACTTCTTGGAGTCTCAGCTCTTGAGCAAGTCATCTATCTCCTTCTCCCCAGTCTGTCTGTTTAGGTTGAGGGTAGAGGGACCCTACTCTCTTCCCCTCCTGGCAAGTCTCCACTCTGGCCTCTAGGACTTTGACCTTGACGATGTGCTTCTTTCTGTCCAGGGAACTTTCCGAGAGGTCCCAGGGGCTGCCCGTGTGGAGGACTGCCAGCTGTGCCGCCCTGGGACCTTCTGTGACAGAGAAGGCCTGCCCAAGCCCCAGGGACTGTGTCGTGCTGGATATCACTGTGGGCCTGGTTCTAACACCTCCTCCCCAGTAAGCGTAGGTCCCACCGAGCCTCCCAGAGGCAAGGCTGGCCTGAACACAGAGGCCTGGGCCAGGTCAGGGGAACATAGTAGTGCCAAGGCCCAGAGTCTGCTCTATGGGACTACTGCCTAGTGGGGTGACAGAGAACTCCCAGCAAAGATGGTCTGAGCTATACCGAAGAGACAGAGCTAGTAGAACCTCAACCTTAAACATGACCAATAAAAGCTTGAACAAGTAAAGAAAGGGACAGAGTGTCTAATGTCACTTTCCAGCTTCCACTGGAAAGGGACTAAATGCAATTTATCAGTTAGAAAAAGGTGCAGCTGGGATGACAATTAAGGACACATGAAGCAAAGTCATTTTTGTTACACTATGCATCTAATTGTCATCAAAAGTAAACACAACTGCCAAAGCCCCAAGAAGGCACTGCGAGGGTCAGAGTCCTTCTCATCATGCCATCTATAGCAGGAGCCTTAGGTAGTTCAAGCTCTTTGACCCAATAATTACAACTTTGTCACTTATGTAAAGATGTTCAAAACACCACAAATTTTAATAGCAGAACAAAAACAAAACAATCACAAAACACCACAAAGGCCCAGTAATAGAAATATATCTAGGCAGAAAATATGTCATGTTAACCCAGTGGGATACTAGGTAACTGTTAATAATGACAAGTAGATATGTGTATACTGTACTGATACATAGATTATTGAGAGATGACAGAGATAAGACAGAAGATAGATAGATGATAGGTACATAGATTATGGTGGGTATAAATATGTACATATTTATAGGTGGATGGCTGGATAGATAGATGATATATGGATGGATGATAGATTATGGATGGATGAATGGATGGATGGATAAAAAGATGATAGATGATAGATAGATAGATAGATAGATAGATAGATAGATAGATAGACAGCCAGCAGATGTATCTTACCACAATTAAAGCCGTATATCAGTACTTCTGGCAAATAGGCAGAGCGTTGGGATTGCTTTGGCTACTTCACATTAAAATTTGTTTTATTTTTCTGAAAGTTAAATCCCCAGAGCTGTTTCCAAAGGGAGGTGTAAGTGCAGATCAGTGCATTTAAGTGAGCAGGGGTGGCCAGACTGAGCCAGGCAGGCTTCCTCAGAGAGGGGATCAGGGAGTGCTGGGAGGGAACTGGTGAAGAGAACCCCTTGCTCCAGACTTCTAAGCCTTGACAGGCCCCTCTTTCTCCAGGAGGGGCTCCCCTTTGGTGACCTCTGCCCTGCTGGCCATTTTTGCCCAGCTGGTACCAAGGACCCTAGGCAGAGGCCCTGCCCGGCTGGCACCTGGAACGCAGAGAGAGGAGCACCAGACAAGAGTTGGTGCCTGCCCTGCCCACCTGGGCTTTTCTGTGCCACAGTGGGCCAAGCTGCCCCCAGGGGCCTGTGTGCACCAGGTGAGGGCTCCCAAGTCTCTCCCATCTGCCACCTGAGCTCTGGCTTTGGCCTCCTCAGCTTTAAGGCAGAGGCACTAGAGAGATCCAAGGGAGGTGTGTCTAGTTTAATGTGACTGGGCTTGGCTGACATAGTGGGGAGGCGACTGGCAGGGACTCTAAATATGGTAGGGGACACACACCAGCCATTTGGATTATTTCAGCCCCTGGGTGAAGGGGGAGGGAGAAGGAGAAGAAGGCAGGGGAGAAAGGAGGGTCATAGTATCCCAGAGGCTGCGGAAGAGACTCTGCCTGCTCAGCCCCGAAAGGCCCATCTCCTCAAGAGAGAGCACTGTCTTGGCTATGGTTGGGCAACTCCCTGACCACTCCCCACAGCCTCCAGAATGGGAGGGTCCTGGATATCCACGGGGTTGTGGAGGGGGGGGGGAGTAAAGCTTGGATGAGGTTTAAAGAAGCCTAAATTGTTAGTTTCTCTAGGACATCCATGGAGCCTGCCCCTTCAAAGTCATTATTGGTGTGGTGGGACCCTCATGGACAGAGGCAGGGAGGTGGGCAGCAGCCTGAGTGCTTTCTCTGCCTCCAGGATTTTACTGCTTAGGAGGAGCACGAACCCCGAGACCCCTCAGCGGGCTGTGGGGAGGTGTCAGTGCTGAGGGCCATGCCTGCCCTGAAGGCTCAGTGGTGGCCACGGCCCTGCCAGACAGGCAGCACAGCAATGGCTCAGGTACTTGGGCTGGTACACAAAGCAGAGTGAAATTGACAAGGAAATCATCACAGCATGGGGTGGGCAAGCCAAGAGGTGGCCAAAGTCCTTTTGTTTTTTAGGCCAAGAGAGCCACTGGGAAAGGACCTGCCCCCTGGTCACTACTGTCCTCCTTACTTGGGGAAACCACTCTGTTTCCCCAGGTGCCCAATAGGAACACTAAGAGTATAGTAATAGGTGATACTTAGGAAAAATTAAGTAAGACAGAGCATGGAAGGGCAGTAAATCAACATCTACCCTAACTGAGGCTGAGAAGTGGTCATACTAGGTTCTGTGGTTTGTGGACCTGCGTGATTGAAGACATATGCTCAGTGACCCTGGGCATTCTGCTGAGTATGGCCCCCTCCACAAAGGGTAGGGGCATGGTAAGCCCACCCCTAGCCCCCTGCTTGTGCTGGTATTACCATGCCAGCATCAGGGAACCTTCTGGAGGGTGAGCTATTAAATGCAGAGATAAGCAAGGGAAGCCATAATATCATGAAATATAGAAGCTCTGGGCTGGAGGAACAAGACTTCCTAGCTTGTTTTCCTTACTAAGGGAAATCACTCTTCCAAAGACAGGTTAGGGTCCAGCTGCCTGAGTGACCCTACCAAGGCCAACCTAGGCTTTGTATCTCTCAAGGCTCTGCCTTTGGGGACCTCTGTAGACAGGGCTGGCAGTAAGCCATGCATGGAGCTGAAGGGCTGTGCCACAGGGCTGCCAAGTGACACTTGTTCCCCCAGGCAGGTCCCGGGGCTCAGTAGGGAAGAGGTCTGTGGCTCAGAGGCTGACAGAACTATCCCTCAACCCAAGCCCTTTCTCACCCCAGGAGGCCTCACGCTGTGAAGCGACTTTTCATCCTCCCCCTTCTCACATCAGTTGTCCCTGGAGTTGTGGAGATGACTTCCATGCAAACTACAGGATCACAGATGTTTAAAACTGTGTTGCTCTGCCTCCTTCCTCTACCCTGGTGCCCTGTTTGGGGAGGAAGTATGACACGCAGTCAGATAGTGCTCACATGTTTCCTACACTCACGTGTGTAAGCAGATGGGCACACATGCACACTTCCCCACACAAATCCACCGGTTTTGGGGAAAGTCACAAAAATGATCATGCACCACTCATTCTTTCTCCTCCCATAACAATACGAGGTCTTTTCTCCTCAGAGTTATTTATTCTCAGTGTCCCACCTAATTCTAGGGAGATGTCAGCAAGTAGAAAACAAACTTGACCAAGATGGGAACAAGTTTTCAAGACAAACATCGAGTCCTTCCTGGGATGGGCCTTGAGCCCCTGGCTCTCCTATCCTGTCTTGTGCTCACCTTTCTCCAGGATAGGCCAGAGGCTGGCATTCCCACACTTTCTCTTGTCCATGGGGTCCTAAGCAGGGTCCTTCCCAGATAACCTAATTAATTCAGAAGGGGACACACCTCAGGACTCTAACCCCACCTCTGGGTCCCCACCCACATTCCCTAGAGGTCAGGGTTGGGTGAGACCCTAGACTTGAGAGCTGCCTTGGCAGTTGAGGATACTGTTACTCCAGTTTTCAAGCTCTTATGCCAGGAGATGTCCTACTACAGAGGGTAAGCAAGATGGGGGCTGCTGGCTTTGGACTGGGGAAGGGCTACTCTGTGATCTCACCCATTCCTGACTCTGGGCAGGAGCTGAGGTCGCCCACTCTGATGGAAAGATCTGTGCTACAGCAGGAGGCCCCTGCCCTTCAGGCCACTTCTGTCCAGTGGGCACAGGGATGCCCCTCCCCTGCCCTATGGGCACCTTCTCAAATCGGTGAGTGCAACTGCTCCCAGGCCCATGGGGTGAGCTGAAGCTGTCTGCTTCCTGGTCCTCCTTCCCACACTGACCATCTTACCAACAACATCCCTCTGCCACTAAGGAATATAGGCCCTAGAAAGTAGGACTTCCACACTGCCCATGAGGGCACAATCCGTCTGACCATAGAGGGAGGAGGGAACTGGTCAGAAAAGGGAGCCCATGTGGGCTGCTGGGAGCCCAAGGAAACAAAGTCATCCAGAATCCCATGTGCCTGCCTGTGTCCCATTTGAGAGCACAGCCCCATCTCCCCACCTTTAGCAACCTCCCAACCCCTAAGAGAAGACCCCCCCGAGCAAGGGGACAGCTGTGGAGCTGTTGGATGTTCTGACCGCAGCTGCCAGGCCCAGGCATCTGTGAACTGGATAGCCTGAGTTTGAGATGAGGATTAAGATGAAAAGGACTATGACCAGGTGCCTGTCTGCCATACCTTGGACCCCTTGTAAACAGGTGGAATCCCAGAGAACCTAGAATAGGAGAAATGCAAAAGCAGTCCCAGAAAGCATATCCCTTGCCAGGACACGGTCCCTCTACACTAAGAGCCTCCTGGCTCTTCATCATTGGGGTGACACCCAGTTTTCTCTCCGCCTCTGTAGGATGTTTCTCTCGATGGCCTCTGAGTGCCTGGCCTGCCCCTCTGGCTATTTCTGTGGTGCGTCTGGCCTCACTGCCCCCTCTGGGCCCTGCTCCCCTGGCTACTTCTGTCTGGCAGGAGTCACCTCTTCAACCCCAACAGGTAAGGGG
The DNA here is from genome assembly GCA_028533065.1 of Trachops cirrhosus. Taxonomy (NCBI): domain Eukaryota; kingdom Metazoa; phylum Chordata; class Mammalia; order Chiroptera; family Phyllostomidae; genus Trachops; species Trachops cirrhosus. Next base: position 87,499,318 of record CM052539.1, read on the forward strand.
CCTCAGGGCAGGAGTGGGTCCTGGACTGGCCAGACGCCAGAGGTAGATGGACGTTCTGATGATGGGAGGTTACCATACCTGGTAACTTTGAGGACAGAGGGAGAGTGTATGAGCAAGGAGGGCCTGGAGATGATCCTTGGTCAGAGAGTGTTTAATGGCCCGACCGCTGCTCCTGGACACGCTAGCCTGTCATCCTTATGCAGCATTTCTCACTGTGGCTCACTGCCCTCCTGTACTCTGGTCATTGGCTCTTCTCATACCTGCAGCTCCAAACCCACCTCAGTCCCACCTGACCTCCTGAATTATATCCCCACTGGCCTAAATACAGGGATGTCATAGATTTGCAGGAATGTGGGCAGGGAGGACCAGGGATTTCTGGAGAACAGCCAGTGGGTACCTAAATGGTGCCCTGGGGGCAGAATGTGGCCCTTGTTTTCCATGGAGACCGAAGACAGTGCCTTGTGGGTGCAAGGCCAGAATGACAGGGAAGACCCTCTGCAACTCCAACGAGGTTCAGAGGGGTGTCGGGGTCCTGGTTCCCTCTAGTGACCCCTGACCTTGTTCTAGGAGCACAAAACGCTCAGCTGCAGCTTCAGTCAAGGTCCTTCAAAGCCCTCTTCTTGAGCACTTCCATTCATTCAGAAGATATCTGAAGCAACAGTCCAACCCCCAAATGGAAGGCTAAGTTCTGGGCAGTTGGATGGGGAGCCATGTCCCCAGTACAGGCCTGGCAAGAAAGAGGGGACAGGGGGCTTACTCAGTAAGATCAAACCACCAAAAGAACCAGTTGTCCTGGTTCAGTACAACGACATGTGAAAGCAATGTATCTAAGCCAATTTTATTAAAAAATAAACAAACAAAGAGCATATCCTTGAACAAACAATGGGGGAATGTCAGATAACCAGGCTTTGAGTTGGACAGAGCACAGAGAGATGCTGGGTAGGACTTCATCCCCGGTAATACTGGGTCATTATTTTTGAGGCTTGAATAAAATAACACATGTGTAAAACACATGCTTTTTGATCTAGAAGGTGCTATGTAAATGGTAGTTATTGGCATTATTTCTTTAAAAAACCCTCAAATCTGTGACTTAAACCCAAGTCCACAATTGATCCTGGTGGCGCCACACAAGTTGTTCCAGGTTCCAGCATGCTCTGCTATGACTGGACCTGCATCCCTCATTCAGCTACCTTCCTCTCCTCAGGCCACTTGGAAGAGGGGGGACCCTGTCCCCAAGGCCACTTCTGCCCCAGGGGTACCAGCCTCCCCCAGCCTTGCCCTGCTGGCTCCTACAACAACCTGACTGGCCAAGCCTCCTGCTTCCCCTGCCCTGCTGGCTACTACTGCCCTGAGGCTATCACCACCTACAGTGGACACCCGTGCCCCTCTGGCTTCTATTGCCCCAGAGGTGAGTGCCTGGACTGCAGCTCCCAGGGGCGAGGCTGGCAGTGGGGGATGGAATGGATATTTCAGGCTCAGCTGACCTACTGAGACACTGGCTACTCTACAAACTGCTGTGGCAACTGAGGAGCACATGGTATCTTATGCTTCCGGGACTTGCCCACCACCCGTTCCAAAGGTCCAGGGAGGGACTTTCACATGGGCTGAGCCCAAAGCAGCCTGCCATGGGCACCACATTTCATACAACTCTTGTTTTATCTTCAAAGTTCATGAGAATTTCACTTTCAGTTCCACAACATATCCACATTGGCTAAAAAATAGATTTTAAAAAAATTACCAATGTATCACAAATTTGGGGCCTGATGCCTTTCAGTAAAGTTGACCACTGGGAAGGTGAGTTTTGCCTCTTCTGTGGTTTTGTGGACTCCAGGGCAAGGGCCACTTGGACAGGGAAGTCTGGTGTAAGCAATTGGTGAAGTGTTAGCTCTTGTGGTAGAGGCCAGGAGTTTGAAGGACAGGCCCTGCTAGAGGGTGCCAGAGCGGCTGCCTGGGCTGTGTCCTGCCCCAGCCCTGGGCCCAGCTAGACTCCAGCAGATGGGTTCCCATCTTTGGACTTTGCTTCTCAGGAACCAAGTATGCCACTCAGTTCCCCTGCCCTCGGGGCTACTACAACCCAGACCCTCTGACCCAGAACTTGGATGGCTGCCTGCCCTGCCCCCCAGGGCACTACTGCAGGCAGGAGAATCTGACCCAGGCCTCTGGACCCTGTGATGCAGGTGCGTTTCCCTAAGATACTCCCACCCACTGCTGCCTCTGGACTTGGGGTGACCTGGACTGTCTCCACCCCAGGCTGGTTCTGCGTGTTGGCAGCACGGACCCCCCGCCCCTTCGACCTAGACAACTACACCAGCGCTAACTGCCTGTGTCCTGCTACAGCCACAGGAGGGAAGTGCCCAGCTGGTTCTTTCTGCCCCAAGGGCAGCTCGGAGCCTACACCCTGCCCTCCAGGCTCTTTCTGTGCCACGTCTGGTAAGGACCTCAAGCCCTCTCCAGACCTCCTTCTATGAACCTCAGTAAGAGAATGGTGAGAGCCCAGCCTTCCCTCACCAGCGTTATGACTGCAGGCTTGTAGCGCTCTGTAAAGTGAAAGTTGATGTCTGCCCCTGCCTTGGGTTGGTGTGCTTCTTCGCTCACTGGCAGGGCTGTGCTATATAAATAGTCACTGTTGCCTTCATGGTTGAGTGGAAGCACAGGTGAGTCACCAAAAAATCACAGGAGGAGCAGGGAAGGCCTCTTTGAGGGCTCAGTGACTCCTAGCACATCCTCTCTCATTGCTCTCATGTTTAAGTAACCACACTTCCTGAGCACCTATGTGGTCAGGAACTGCTGATCACTGGTGATCCAGACATGAACTAGACTCTTCCTGCTCCTGCGATGCACTCGGCCCCCTTTCTGATTGCAGAGTATAGTAAGGTCAAGAGCCTAGCCTGAGTTAGCTACACTTCTACTCAGCTCTTAGCTCTGCCACCTGCTGACTTGCCCTCAGAGCCCCTCTGCAATGGGAGGGGTCCTCTCATCTGTCACAGGGTTGGGCAGAGGAGAGCCCAACCCACCTCAGGCCCAGCATCCTCAGAAACCTGACAGTATGTGGACCCTACCTGCCCGAAGGACCAACCTTTCCTCATAATGAGCGTACCCAGCCCCAACTCAGCCCCAACCTAGCTCTGCTCTCCCCACTAGGCCTCTCCACACCCACTGGGTCCTGTCAGGCTGGTTATTTCTGTGCAGGAGGAGCAGCATCCCCAACTCCAGAGGACGGGCTGACAGGGGCCTTTTGCCCCCCAGGAACCTTCTGCCGTGAGTCTCCTCAGGCCCCATGCCCAGTCCCCTTTGCCCTCCCATTCTGGGCCAGGGACATACCCTATTCCTTAGTCTGCATCTAGACCCTGGGGTGATTGGGAGGAAGCCAGAGGGAAGCGAGGTGCCACAGGTATCCCACAAGGCTGAGAGATGCTGCAGAGGGCTGGGACCAAATGCACTGAGGTGCTTGCTGTGGTGTGTGAGTTGTTTGGTGTGGACAGCTGAGAGACAATGGCAGTGGCCTTGCCATACTGGACACTCATTAGCTCTCAGGGATCATTCTAGGGGTTTTCATCTTCTGAGGGTCAAGTCCCCTTTGAAATCCTTAGATCAAAGGACAAAATCCCATGATCCAGTCCAAACCCTGTTTCTGGCCAAAAAGGAACCTGAGGCTCCAGAAGATGTTCTCTTTGCTAAGGGCAGATAGCAGTAGACAAGCTAGACACCCAGGCCCACTGACCATGGTCCAGCTTTCTGTCACTCTGCAGCTGCCCTTGGGCCCCAGGGGTCACACCAGCTTCAGGGAGACCTGGGTGCTGGTGGAGACACCAATGTGCAGCTCCCCACTGCCCGCTCCAACAGTCGTGTCTGCTCGGCGATAGCCCAGAACTGGCCAGCTCCATCCCCAGTGACCACACAGCCCTGGTGGCAGGCCACTTAAAGCAGAGCCCAAGTGAGGGAATGGAGGTCAGAAGAGAAGTCACAGATGGACACTCTAGAAACCAGGCAGAATGTTAGAACATGAAGCAGCACAGGGAGGTTGTGCAGGCCTCTGAGGCAACAGCTGAAGTGGGGCTCATCCATCAGGCTCTTGCCCCTGGACCCCAGGGATTGAGCCCTCCAAGGGGCCCAACCTTCCTTGGACACTCCTCCCAAGTGCCGATGACAGGAGAAGCTCTCCCTGACTTCTTCCCATCTGTGACAGCAGCATGGGCTGTAGTGGAGGGTAGGTAAAGAGGGTGTGGCTACAAGAGGAATGCCTCACAAGTATGCCTCAGGAGCTAGCTGCCCAATTCCTCTGTGCCCAGAGCTCGTACCAGGGACATAGCGGGGATTGCTCGAGCACCCATTCTCACTCTGGGCTTCCCAGTAGCAGGGCTAATTTGTCTCTTGGTTCCAGAGGCAGCTGGCCCATGTCCTCAAGGCCACTACTGCCCCAGGGGCTCGGCCATGCCCCAGCCCTGCCCACCTGGCACCTTCAGCACTCAAGTCAAGCTTGACTCAGAGGTAAGGAGACCCAGCCCAGGGAAAAGGCTGCGTGTAGGGAAGACCCGGTTTGGATCTAGCCCCCAAGGCCAAAAGTTCTCATGGAGAACAGAGCCACCTGGCCAGCTGCCTCCTTTCCTTCAGGTGTTGACTCAGAAGTTACTTTCTAAGGGAGGCCTTCCCTGGTCCTCTTTAATGCATATTAAGCTTAACGAAGTGCTTTGCTTCTTGGCCTTACTTATTTTCTGTATTCCTCACTAATACATAAAGTTAAGGAGTTTGTCTTTTTGCTCATCTCTCTGAAGTCAGAGTGGTGCCTGGCACATAGAAGGCTTCCAGCACATGTGTATTGGACATGGGCATAACTAGTACACGCTGATTTTGGAACCTTGGAGGGGGTAGCAAACCCCCTTGTAGTGGGTGCATTTTGGAGGTTGTGGGGAGTTGCTGGGGGAGTGTGGGGCAGAGCCAGGGTCCAGCTAAGCAGTGCTGGTGCTACTACCTGAGTGAAACTGAGGCCAAAGGAGGGTTCTGAGCAGAGGAGTAATGAGCTGTTACCTTATCATATAATATATATATATATATAAATTATAAATGAATAGAGGGCCACCATGGGATGCACAAAATCCTATTGAAATTGACAGGTTCCAAGAGTAGCTTTAATATCTGGTTCTGTTCACAAGCCCCTCCGAACGACGGGTTGCACTGCACTTATCAGTGGCCTGCCAGCTGGGAGAGAACTATCCCCCCAACTCCTGGTTTGTTGCAGGCCACAGGAAACCCAGGCTGGGGTGCCTGCTCCTCTCCACCCTTGCCTGGAGGCAGATCAGGATAAAGGCACCCCCTGGTACTACCAGTTAAACTACAAAAGGACATGGAAGCAAAGAGAAAAAAAAAAACAAGCAGAACAGCACATGTTAGTGTTTGGAGGGTCCAATCCTGGTGACCAGGAGCCCATTGGCTTAGCAGGCATGTGTCCCCTCCCTGGAGAATGAGTAAGCAGGGCATAGTGAAGCCTTCAGGCCAGTGGATGGAGGGATGAGAGCTAGAATGAGACTCTCTCTGATTTGCAGTCCTTTTAGTTCACCCGGTGTGGCCCCTATGTCCCTGTCCTAATGGGAGCTGGGGGCCAGCACCTTAATTGGGGGTCTCTTGCAGGCTGCCTGCTCCCCGTGCCCGCCGGGCCACTACTGTGACTCCCCTGGCCTCACCAACCCTTCTGGACTCTGCAGCCCAGGCTTCTTCTGCCTCGGCAGGGCCCTCATCCCCAATGGCTCACTGGGAGACCAGACTGGTGGCCCATGCCCTGCAGGTACTCCTGGGGGCTGACCTGAGGAGAGCTGGAAGAGGTGGACGTGAGCAAGTTCCAAGGCTGCCACCTGGACAGGGGCCAAGGGCCACCAGGAGATTTCCCGCAGTCCCCTGGGTTCTATAGGAACTGGATTGAGTGTGGGGCCACTCAGAGTGCCAGGGAGTAGGGCTTCATGTGGCCCTGACCTATCTGGTCTCCTTCCCTTTCAGGACACTATTGCCCTCCAGGTGCTGTTACCCCCAGGCCCTGCCCAGCAGGCACCCACAATGGCCTGGCTGCCCAGGGCCACTGCGAGCCTTGTCCTGAGGGGTGAGTGCTGAGAGGCCTTGAGACAATGTGTCCAGCTGGGCATGTGTTTGCTTTCCTGCTACTAGAGGAGATAACCAGATGCTCACTAAGACTCCCTTTAACCTGAGTCTTCTATGATTTTGAGAAGGCACAGAACTTCCATAACTTCCCCCAGCTGTCCTTTATGCCCCTCAATCTGTGTTGGATGTTGCTAAGTCAATCCCAGTTTCAAACTTAGGTTCTCTTTTGCTATAATTTAAGCCATTTAGCCTCCCCTACACAGCCCCCTGCTGGTGCTTGAGCTGCAGTAGAGCTGTACCCTCAGCCTGGGCTAATGATGAGGCCAGAGATGGAGGAGGAGCCTAGCACCCATCTCCTCCCCATTCCTCTGAGTCCTTTTGTCCCCACTTTTCCTCCCTGCAGCTTCTTCTGCCCGGCAAACACCTCCTCTGTGGTGGGGAACGAGTGTCCTGTTGGCCACTACTGCCCTGTCTCCACCTCCTTTGCTTTTCAGTTTCCCTGTCCCAGGGGCACCTACAAGCCACAGAGAGGGGGTGCCCAGCAGTCAGACTGCATCCCCTGTGAGCCAGGTAATGGAGCAGGGACACACCATTGACCCAGTCACATTATGCCCCATCCTCCCTGGCCAGGGAGGGCAGGACTCTGGCCTGGCTCAGATGCGGATGCTTTAGCCACAGCCCACGGGGCCCATCAGATCAGCCCATATTTGCTGGGGGGTGGGGGTGAGGCCATTCCTCCATCCCCCACCCCCCAAGCCCTGGGGACCCTGTCATTTCCTCTCCTCTATAGGCTTCTACTGTCTCCTGCCTGGGCTGGCGGTGGTGTCTGGGCCCTGCAGTGCAGGGTTCCACTGCACTTGGGGGTCATCTGTCCCAAATCCCACAGATGGGATCACAGGAGACCTCTGCCCTCCAGGCCACTTTTGTCCCCAGGGCAGCCCCAGGCCCACTCCATGCCCCCCAGGTGAGTCACCAACAGGTGAGCATCAGCAATGCAGGGTCCACTCTGTGCTCTTGAAAGGGGAGGAAGTGGAAGCCTGGACTTGGGATACCTAGGAAGGACAAAAGAAACCTCTGATATCCATCTCAAACCCACATAGTGTGAGGCTGAGGGTTGAAAATTTGTAGGGGGTCAGGGGCAGATGGCAGAGGCACAGCAGGAAGTGAGTGATGCCTGGCAGTAGAGATGGAGGATGAAATGCACCTCAGCTGTTAGCTGAGTCCAGGTTCCAGCGCACCAGGTGACAGTGTGGCCTAAGAGGTTAGGGAGTCTTGCAGTCACTGGTGTGTGAGGCTCTGCCACCCAAGATGGGCCACCGTGGGTCTCCATCTGGGAGGTCTCCTGGTGGTGGCCACAGTGTGTGGACCTGCAGGCTCTCTCCTGCCCTTCCCTGGGGCCATATCACTGGACGACTGCCAGCCCTGTCCAGCCGGCTGGTTCTGCTCCCGGGCTGGCCTGAGCTCTCCGGAGGCTGCATGTGAAGGAGGCTGGTTCTGCCCCACAGCCTCTGTCTCGGGGCACAGTCCAGGTAAGAGTAAACCTCCCCGCCCTCCTCTGGGTGCTGTGGGACCGCCAGTGGGCTGGCCTGGAGGGAGACATGCCCTTTGGCCCTTCCTCTGCACTCAGGCCCCTGTCACCCTATGGCAGTGACAGGGTCCCTCAGGATGTAGACCAGCTGTTGGAGGGGCTAATGTGCTAGCAAGGCAGGCTCCTTGGGTGCCCAGAGCTCAGAAAGGGAGATAGAGATGCTTAGGATAAGTGAGAGTAAGGGAAGAAAAAGAAGCATTTGACAAGTGGGACAAAGATGGATAATCCAGTCTTTGGGGAGAGGAATAAATGTACTCTAGGCCACATAAGGCTCTCTAGTGAGGGGACAGGAAGGGTGTCCACCCCTCCAGTAAGACCTGAGGCCTAGGGAAGAAGCAGCTGAAAGTCAAACTCCAGGGACAAGATGCATTTGAGCTCCCTTGAGCAAAGCCAGCACAATTTTGTCTTTTGGGGCCTCAATTCTTAGCCATAACTGAGAACGGGATGGCCTAGGAGTGGTACTCATCACAGACACCATGAATCACACAACCCATTGCTCAGTCCCACTTACCTGGAGGAAGAAAGAAGTGGTCATCCTGGGCTCTAGCTGGGAAGGGATGGGGAATCCCCTGGGAGGAAATAACTATGACCTTTGGCTTTTCCAGGCACTCTCTGCCCCACTGGGCACTTCTGCCCCCAGGGCAGCCTGGAGCCCCGGCTCTGTTCCCCAGGGAAGTATCAGGATGAACCTGGACAGACTGTCTGCAAGACATGCCCAGCTGGAAAGTGAGGAGCTGTTTCTGGGGTTGAGTGCCTTCTTTATATGGGTGACATCTGACTTTTCCTGCTCCGCCCTCCTCCACTGAAGCCAGAGGGGCCCAGACATGTTGCAGGGACCAGAGGCACAGCAGGAAGTGAGGGATGCCTGGCAGTAGAGATGGGGGATGGAACACACCTCAGCTGTCAGCTGAGTCCAGGCTGCGCCTCTGCGGCACTGCGGCCCCCACTGCTCTGCGGAGCCCAGTATAACAAACACTGGCATGCCGACGCAGGGGTCTTGGGGGCCGTGGGCACTCACGCACAAGACTCGGTGAAACAGGAGGCTACTGTCCACCTTGGCATCCATTTCCTCTGACCTCAGATGGTCCTGTAGGGGTTTTGCTTCTGCCCAAATCCTCCATGTCTCTGGAGCTCCCTTCATCTGGTGAAGCATCATTTTCTAGAAAGCTTGGGGATGTAGGGGCAGCAACTCCTTCATTCCTGATTACCCATTGACTGTGTCCACAGGTTCTGTCCCTTTGGGATCCAGGGGCCAGGAGCCAGGCTGATTTGGCCAGTGGACTGTCCTCCTGGCTACTACTGTCCTTTGGGTACCTGGACTCCCACACAGCACCCGTGTCCCAGGGGTACCTTCCGAGAGAGGACTGGTGCACACAGCCCTGAGGATTGCAGGCCCTGCCCTGCAGGCCAGTTCTGCTCAGATTCAGGTGACAGCAGTCCTTTTTCTGGGATTTGGCAAAGACCTTAACTGATCTATTTGTCCTGTGAGTGGACATCCTAGGTCCCCTCGCATCATGCATGACCTGCAGGTCTGCTTGAGGCCTGGGCATGGGGATGTGGGGGTTAGAAAAGGTGACCTGGCCCCAACCCCACATGTTCACAGTGAGAAAGCAGGTTGAGAGAAATAGAACATGAAGGCCCCAGCCAGGTACACACTGATTTCCAGCAGATGGGGGGCTTTGCTGGCTTAGGAAGGGGGCGAGGTAGGTACTTCTTAACATGCTTGCTGCAGGCTTCAGAGGTACCCAGACTTGTTCAGGAAGCAGGAGCTTCATCTAGAGCTGCCAGGGCAGGACTGCAGGGAGACCCTGCCAGGAAATAGCCCGAGGATGAGAAGGTGAACATGAATATGTGGAGAGAGGAAGAGGAGAAAGTGTGATGTGCATCTTTGCCAGCTTTAGTTGTCTAGTCCATATTTATGGAAATCACCTAGAACAAGACGCAGCTGGGCAGTAAGTGGACAGTGGGTGATGCTGGGAAGCCAAAGAAGGGAGATGTGAATTTCCCCAGTGGCCCCCAGGTCCCCAGGGACTCCCACAGATCATGGTGTGTCACACCCGAATATGGTTGGGGTGTGAGGCACTGGCTGGGGCAGCAGAGCCCCACACACCTCAACTACCATGGCACAGCCTGTATTTCTAGATTCCTAAGCCAATACTGTCTCACTTTGGTTCTGCATAATCCATGGGATGTGCCTTCAGAGAGGCCTCCTATACAGTTGCATAGGTAGTGAGCTGCAGTCTGGCAGGGGGCACACAGTGTGGCTCCTGAGCCCTGTGTCCTGAGTTAATGTCACCCTGTGCCTCTAAGCCTGGACACAGCATTAGACACTTCCATGTTCCTTTTCTCCTTTCGTTCTCATTGGAAGCCAGACCTACTGTCTCCGTCCCTCTGCACAGGGGCTGGGAAGCGCTTCCCAGATGGGCCGTGCGCAGCAGGTTATTACTGTCCTCCCGGCCAGACCTCAGCCACTCCCTCATCTTTCCAATGCCCCCGTGGCTTCTACTGTCCTGAAGGGTCTTCTCAGCCAAGGGCCTGTGAGAGCGGAACATTCCAGCCTCAGGAGGCCAAGGGGTTCTGTGAGCCCTGCCCTGCTGGATTCTACTGCGAAGCCTCAGGCACAGGTGGGTTCACTGGGGCTAAGCACAAGGCCCCTCTGGGGACTTGGTCCCCTGCAGAAGCAGTGCCACCTTGTCAGAGAGAGAGGAGAAGAACCACCCTGAGGTGGCACAGGGAGATGGCTCAGGATGACACAAGACTCCTGACGTCCCCATATGTGTTCATTTAGATTTGGCTTCAGAATGTATCTCAGGAATTCTTAAGCCAGAAGCATGGTTATCATCATCAGTGTCATGATCCACGTGTAGCCCTTGACCACTGGATAGAATAGAGGGAGGGCACGTCAGGACTCTGCCAGGAATGGGCTGCATGATGACTCATTAGGACACCAGTGCTCAGCATGCTGGCTCAAGGGAAAGGACAGGACAGGCTTACATCTAGGGCCCTGGGATGTAGTTGGCTGTGGCCCAACTCAGTTTCCCCAAGGCACATGCTACAGATGTGCTGTCTTGGCCATCTCTACTGTCCCAGCAGAGAGGCCTGAGCAAAGGTGTCTGCAGGCCACTGAGTAAAACCCAGGAGTGGTGGCCCTTGTTTGATCAGAGTGGGCAAGTGCCACATCTTAGAGAAGAGAGCTTTATGCTCAATAGCCAGCACCCCTCAAGGCTGGAGATTTCAGGGGCTATAGACGTTTCCTGGGCATCATACTTTCCACTGCCATGGCAGATGGTCATCTACGGAACAGCCTCTCCCAGACAATGTGCCCAGAAATTAGATGAAGAATAAAGCACCTTGACTGAGAGCTGACCCAGGGCAGGTTCAGAGCCTAGATACTCAGGTAGGGCTCCCATTGCCAGCTCAGGCTGACCTTGCCATTGTCCCCTAGGTGCCACAGCCAACGGCCCCAGCCTGTGCCTCCGGGGATACTTCTGCCCCCTTGGTTCCCACTCAGCCATGTCCCACCCATGCCCTCGGGGGACATTTGGGCCCAGACGAGGAGCTGCTGCCCAGCTGGACTGTGAGCTGTGCCCAGCAGGTTTGTGGACTCTGGACTGTGGGCCCTCAGGAAGCCTGGGCTGAAAGCTAAGAAGAGAATGAGGAAAAGTAAATAGGTCTATGAGGGAACAAGTCCAACATCTGGTCAAGGAAAGGAAAGTCAGGTCCACATAGGGACCAGAGCCCAGCAACCTCTTCATGCCTGTGCCCAGTGCCACCACATTCATGTCTAGGGCCCAGGACAGGACCAATTCTGTGTTCTCTTCAGGGACCAGATGTTGCTGAAGAGACAGCACTGCCCTGGTCAAGGCTGCTCCATGTCTCTCCAAATCACTTTGCCCCTCACTCACTGACTCTGACATCACACCAGCACCCTGAGCCATTCTGAGAGCCTGGGGGTGGGGGCACAGCCCAAAAGAGGCAGGGCTGGTGCTAGAGCTAGAGGGAGGTGAAGTGGTCTCCTATCACATACCCCTTGGATCTGCTTCTTTAGGGATGTTCTGCTCATTGGAAGGGCTGTCCCAGCCATCGGGGTTCTGCTCTGCCACCCACTACTGCGCAGGGGGAGCTGTGTCTCCTACCCCCGTTAAGCAGAAGGTAGGTGATGCTGGGTACCGCAATCTACCCCACAATGCTGACATGTTATGGGACCACAAAGGTGACTGGAGTCTTGGTGGGCTGATGGGCTCAACAACCAAGATTTAAGTGACCTGAGAGCGGGACCCTCCCACTGTTGTGTCCGCAGGGCCTGGAACAGGGCCCAGTGATAGCTTATTTCAATGATGCTATGATGTGTATCTGTTTCACATTTAACATCTCTAAAATCAGCAGTACCTTATAATCCATGGCATCTGGCAATCATAATGGCAATGATTTTTCCTTTGAAATCATTTACCTTTCAGTAGATGAAATCTTGGGTTTGAGGACTGGAGGCAGTCACAGCAGGTAACACACACAGAGACTTTACTCAGACTGTGCTCTAGGCATGCTGACTCAGCATCCTCACAGCAGCCCCATTGTAGACAAGAAGACACTGAGGGCCACATGGGCTAATTGATTTTCTTGAGGCCACAAGGTAAGAAATCAACCTCATTATACTATAAGGCAGGCTGGTGGGGAGTCAGCTGGGTGGATGGACAGGTGTCCATCACAGGCAGGTGTTGGACAGATGTGGGGGATGGACATCAGTGTATTAGTTGATTGGCTCTTTCTCTTGTTTTGTTACTGACTTGATGTGTGACCTTCGGCACACAAACCCCTTGCCTTCTCATCCTGGCTTCCCTTTTAGAATAGAGACTGCCCCTTCCTCTGGAAGCCCACATGGATACCACAAAGAAGAGAACAAGCTGGGAGATGAGGAAAGGAGGGGAGCAAGGACACTGTGTCAATGCTATGATTTAGGAAGAGATACCTTGCAAACCTTAGTTGTCACAGTTAAAAACACATGAGGACAGAGCTTTACATGTTTTGTTGTTATTTGCAATGTAGCCTCATTTCACATCAATGCTATATGTTCCCTATCAGGTTTCTGCCTGAGTGTTTGTTTGCAAATGGAGGCCCTAATTTGAAGCCCTTTGTTTCTTCTTTCTGGCTACACAGGTTGAGGTCCCAGGACTCCCCGGGAATGACATCTGCCCCCCTGGCTTCTTCTGCCCCAGGGGAACGGGTGCCCCAGTGCCCTGCCAGCCTGGGTTTTACTCCTCAGCCCCAGGCCTGGCCAGCGAGGACCAGTGCCAGCCGTGCCCCCCAGGGCACTACTGCAACAGCCCTGGGCTGTCCCACACCCTGGAGGCAGGGCTCTGCGATGCAGGGTGAGGGGACCTGTGATGGTCTGAGAATGGAGGAAGGCCCATAGCTCAGGTCTGCCAGGGCCCTCAAGTCAGACTAATCCTAAACTCTTAGGATCTCTCCCAGGCCCCCTGGGAAGCCCAGGCCAGGGTAACTATATCCCCCAGGCATGTGGGTCCCACTGTGTGCCATCCCTTAGATACAGGGCTGAACTGAACACACCCTCACAGGCCCTCCTAGTACCGACCTTCCAAGTCCAAGGAGCTCTGGGTGTGCCAGCCAGCCTGTCATTCTGCTTGGCCCCAGGGCAGCCTCTACACCCTCCATGGCCCCTGCCAGACCTTGATCTATGTCCCATTGGTCAACATCCTCTGCCAAAAGGCGTCTTGGACTCCTGCCAGGTACATTTTCCCTTTTTGTTAAAAGGGCTAAAGACTGGCCACAGACACCAGTAAGCTCAGCCAGGTCCTGTGTAAAGAAAAAAACTGCCCCATCTGCTCATGGGCAGTTTTTTGAGGACAAAGAAGGTGCCCTTGAGGGCAGAGGTGGTGTGAAGGCAGTCATGCTTCTTCTGGAAAGTCTCCCCTTCCCAGACTGTCTTCTTGAGCCCCTACTGCTTAGTTTCCTATTGAAGGGGCCAGAGGTAGGTTGAGAGCCTTACATCTTAGCATCAGCATGTGGTTGTAGTCACACTGGCCTCACCCTTAGCACACCCTGATGACCGGGCTCCAAGATTACCCCATTTCTTGCCTTCTGCCCAGCCAGGACTCATGATCATGTGGATGTTCAGCCACAGCTTCCCTTGTCCTCAGGTACATCTGCCTGGGAGGCAGCACCATCCCCTCACCCACTGATGGTACCCATGGATACAGATGTCCCCCTGGTTTCCACTGTCCTCCAGGGGCACACAGCGAGCTGCCCTGTGAGCCTGGCACCTTCAGCCCATTGTCTGGGGCTGACACCTGCCTACCTTGTCCAGAAGGCACCTACTGCCCAAAGCCCGCCACCATGGAGCCCACCACCTGCCCCAAAGGTAAGGAAGGCCAGCCTCTGCTCTTGCTCTTGGAGGCACTGGGATATGGGGTGTGACCACAATGGATAGTGCACTTCAGGGCTCAGTGTAGACAAGGTCCTCCATTCCCTGGGCTGGGCTCCATCCTGGAACTCCATGCTGTCCGTGAGGCCAGTGACCGGCCTATAAAATGAGACTGATCATGCTGCAGAGGGAGAACAGGGGGAAAGATGTCCAGGTAGCCACCCTCCACAGGGAAAGTGTCAGTGCTCTCCCTCACAAGACCAGCCTTGTGTCTATACATTCCCGCTCACCTCAAATTCCTAGTGGGTATCCATGGGGTGTACATGTGTCATGGAGGGAAGACACAAGCCAGAAAGGTAGGACATCCCAGTCAGCCCCTGCCCCTACCCTAAGGGGCTGGTGTCCCTGAGCAGCCACAACCTGTCTATAAAGTGAGACCAGAGGACCCGTGAGAACCCTACCCTAGGGGGCCAACTCTCTTTCTCTCTTAGCCCCACAGAGTCAGAGCACGGCTGTCACTTACTCTCACTAAGTAATGACCCTGCAACCTCAGTGTTGACACCCGGTGCGTGCACACAAGCACACTTCGGCTGCCCTGGCAGACCTCCCCCAGAGTCCCCTCTCCACTGGACTGGACTCTGTGTCCTCCTGCCTCCTCCCTCTGCCCCTGCCTCCCCTTCCAGCTGTGCCCTTTGCACCTCTCAGGGCTACCATGACATCTGTGCCATAAATTATAGAGGGTGTAGGGCACAGGAAGCAGGTGCACAGCCAGACGCTCAGTGCTCTCTCATTCTGGCTTTCCCCACAGGTCACTACTGCCCAGCAGGGACATCCTCTGCACTTCCCTGCCCACCGGGAACCCTGAACCCACGGGAAGGTGCTCTTCACCCCAGGGCCTGCCAGCCCTGCCCTGCAGGGAGGTATTGCCCTGGGGAGGGCAACGGGCAGCCTGAGGGTAGGTAAAAGTGCTCAGCAGAGCTGTGTCCTGGCCCCCTACACAGCTTTCCTAAGGCTGTCCTCATAGGCCACAGCACAGTCCTGGTCTGGCCTCCTGCCACTCCATTCCTGGAACCCTGCTCCTCCCTCCTTCCCTCCCTCCCCTAAGAAGCCTCAGCCTCACAGGTGTGACCTGGACAAGTCTCATGTCCTTTAGAGCCTCAGTCTTACCCTGTGTGATGGGGTGATGATAGTACCCACCTTCACAGTTGGTATGGAGAGGGCAGACTGAGAACAGCACCTGGTGCCCAGGAAGGGCCCCAAGGTGCTCTCCTGGTGTGGCTATCACCCTAGATTCCATGGAGAGCAGCCAGCCCTGACCAAGAACACCAGCTGCTCAGGAATTCCTTGTTTCTCTTTTTCCTTCCTCCTACTTTAATTTCCATGACTCTCTGGGGTTAGGTGACAGCAGGCAGGGAGCAGAAGATGGCAAAATAGGGGCTTCCAATGGTGCAGGTAGCTGCCCTAAAAGTCCATGTTCTTCTACATCCAAGGGCCCTGCTTGGCTGGGTACTACTGTGAGGGGGGGTCAGCCAGCCCCACTCCTAGGAGAAACTCTGCCTTCACCATCAACGGACCCTGCCCCCTAGGCCACTACTGTCCAAAAGGGACTCTGCACCCTGTGCCTTGTCCCCTGGGGACGATGAGGAGCAGCCCAGGTAAGTCTCTGCCCTGTGTCTCCCCCACTCCCAGCTGTGGGACCCTTTTTCCAAATCTGACCCCAGCCCCTGGAAACAGACATAGACAGCACGAGCCTCCGTTGGTTGGGGCTTCTGGGGTTCCCGCTGGGGTGCACTTTGGGGCCCATAAGCTGTGCCCAGTGCAGGGCTCTGCCCACAGATGCCAACTCCCAAGGCAGAGACACCCTGAGGGTGTCCGAAACCAGTGGCTGCTTCTTTTGAGAATAAAGCCCTCTACTCAGGCTTTATTCTGGCACTGGGGCACAGCAGTAAGTCAGTTGATGAAAAGGTCCCCATCCTTGGTGCTGAAATCCAGTGTGGGGACACAGAGCCTGTGCCCTTTTGCTTCCTTATCCAGGTGGCATCTCTCAAGGGAGCTGTGAGCCCTGCCCAGCTGGCTCCTTCTGCCCCAGCATGGGCCTCAGCTCTCCCAATGGCTCCTGTGTGGTGGGCTTCAAATGCCCTGTGGACCCCAAGGCCTCCGGCCCCATGGCTCTCCCCTGCCCTGAGGTACATTTCTGGGAGATTCGAGAGGGAGCCCAGTCCCCAAGGCCCTCCAACTAGGGACCACAAGAGAAACCTCAACACCCACATCTCTTGGCCTAGACTCTTTCCCCAACAACCCCCCTACCCCCAGCCTCCTGGCCTCCTGCACTCCAGTCACCAAGGACCGACTGGCCAGAACGCAGGAGAACACACCAACCCTCCTAAGCCCCTTAGCACCTAAGCCACACCCAGCCTGGCTCTCAGAGGTGCCATTTTGTGTTCAATTCCCAGGGTCACTTCTGCCAGCCAGGGGCTGCTTGGCCTGCCCCATGCCGCCGAGGAGAGTTCCAGCCCTCCCTGGGCTCAGACACCTGCCTCTCATGTCCACCTGGCTTTCACTGCCCGAATCCTGGCTCCAGAGTACCCAGGCTCTGCCCAGCACATGCTTACTGCCCAGCTGGTATGCCCAGGAGCTCTGTTCTTTCTCCTCAACACCCCCCTCTTCCTTCCTTTCACTCAAACTCCATAAAGTGCCTACTGCATGCAGGGCACTATGCTGGCATTGGGAACACCAACAATGTAGAGCACACTCACAGCCTGCAAGCCCCCCTCGCCTGCCCCCCAACTCCAGGCTCAGCCTGCTCCACCCCATTTCCCTTCTCTTCATCTTCTCTGAATTATGCTCAATGCCCCAATCTTCCCTACACTCCGCCTGGGGCCCAGTGTGAACACCTGCACCAGAGTTAATGGTGTATAGGTATCGTCATGTGTGCCAATCTGGGTTGACAATCTTGGAGTGACTCACTGACCACGGCATGGAGAAGGACTCAGTGGTGGGGTCATAGTGCTGGGGAGGCAGAACTGTCAGAGTAGGTAGCAGTGTCACTGGGACCATGACTTTGTTGTCCATGAATCCGAGTCTCCAGTCACCCTGAAAACACCGGACTTGCACCCACACTCACACATAAATTCATATGCGCACATGCACAGACAGATGCACATGTTATACACACAAATGCACACACAGAAATTCACACACACATCCATATGTGTCCCCAGGCAGCCCAGCAGACAAATAGGCATCCACAAATAGGTGTTTGTAGACTGTGTCATGTCTTAGGAGTTGTGCATGTTTGATCCACAGGTGATGGTTCTCCCCAGGACTGTGATGTGAAAGATATATGTGCCCCCTTTACCCCAGAATATTCAGGACATCCCAAGTTCAAAGAGCACGGCCTGCTGCCCCTGTGGTTACTTATGCGTTGTACTGGCCACATGGCCCCTCTTTGGGAAGTGCTGTTAGCCTGGCCTCCCAAGCCCTTCCTTACTGAGGTGCTGACTCTCACTTTCAACCTCCTCTCACTAAATTCACATCTTTCAACCTCTTAATCCTGGTCAGATATATATATTTTTTCCCAGTAGATCCAGCTACTCCCTTTAAACCTTTTTCCCTGTCATGGGATTTCTTCCCTCACTTCTCACTGAAGGTATATATACACACTGGCATACACCTGGCACTTGTAAGCACAGCCCACATGCACCAGGAAACGCTGAGGCCCATGGGAGATTGTGGGCTGTGCATGGGAAGGGGAGAAAGGATTGGAGGAGGAGGCACAGGCACATCCCACCCAACCAGGCAGGGCCGCAGAGATGCACTCAGTGTATGCCCCACATGTGTCCAGCTCACCCAAGAGCGGGCAGCGCAGGCACTTCATTGAGCCTGTGGGCTACATAAATGGCCCCTCTCCCAACATAGCTTCACTGCTCTCTGAAAATCCTCCACTAGGGAGTTAACTCTTTTGTAAAAGGATGATGATCCTGGGGAGACAAACTGAGTCAGCAACATTTTATCACTCCATTGCCTTTGAGAAAAACACACAAAAATTCATACCAGCCAGGGCATCAGGGGCAGAATACCTGTTGTGGATTAGGTGGTTCTGGCAGGAGCAGCACTGGTATGACTCCAGCCCTCAGCTGTCCATCTTCACCAGCTGCTCTTCTTCTATAGGAGTGTGGACCCCTCTGCCATGTCCTCCAGGAACCTTCACTCCCCAGGACACAGTGGGCCTCCGGGAAAAGGGTGACTGCTCTGTGTGTCCCCCTGGCCACTACTGCAGGTCAGTAACAGCCCAGAGTCACTCAGCTCTGGGGGAAAGAAGCCCAACAGCCTGAGGTGGTCTGAGGCCCTGCCCTGAGGATGAGGAATTGGCTTTAGGACCAAGCGGGGAGGGTGCCCACATTCCACTCCCTGCCACACAAGCCTGAGCAGGGAGGGAGGAGTCCAACAATGAGATGAACAAAGCCGGGACAGTTACTGCAGACCTGGATTTTAACAAACTGAGGGATGATCAGTAGGAAATGAAAATATCTCTATTCAGACTCAGCCTGAAAACATGGGGAAGTCCTTAAAGGCAAAAATTCTTTGTGCCTCTAGGTGATGACAGTGTTGTGCACATACACTCAAGGGAAAAGATGGACCATTCTTCCTTCCATCTCTCTGAATTTTCTACACTAGCGCAGCTTTTGTAATGGGTCAGTCTGGAGAGAGAGCACATGGTACCTTTAAATAGCACCATCAGAGGACAGGCCTGGCAGCACCCAATGTCCACCTGAGTGCCCTCAGGTGTGTGTTTGTGCCTGGCTTCCACCTGAGTACCACTTGGTGTGTGTTTGTGCCTGGCTTCCACATCTGTGCAGTGGGGACATTCTCGAAGGAGCAGAAGTCACTGGGAGCATGCTGTACTTGTGATTCAGGGACTCCCCAGCTTCCAGCCTTTCTTAAGACTGTAGGGGCAGGCTCAGAGTTCAAGTCCCCAGAGTAGCCAGACAAAGGAAAGCACACTGGAGACTTTGGTCCAGGGTGAACTCCCAACACTTGATGAAGGCAATGAGACTACAATCTCCTGAGACTGGGAATAGGGTCATCAAGAGAAGACCCGGTTCACATTTCCTGCAGAGGTGAGCCTGCTCCAAAGCATATTCTTTTCTGTTTAAAAAGTGACAGCAGAGCGTTCCTCAGACTCTCTGAAAGGTTCATCTCCCTGTCTCAGGAAGTTCACCCTTAGATATAGCTTGCTGTCTCCTGCTGCAGAGCTGGAGATTAGACTGGTGGCCCTCAGAGCCCAGGCCCAGCAAACCCCAGACATCCCCTGGGGCATTGTGGGAAGCAGGGGGAAAGCTGATCCCCCTCCCCTCATTCCCACAGTGAGGGCAGCAGTCCCCACAAGGGACACGTCCTGCTGTTGGCAACTCCAAGCCCTGTCCTTTATCCACTGAGCTCCACAAACTCAGGGGAAAGAGTCCAGGAATCTACCTTTTGCTAAGGGGCATACAGGTGGGGGGCTTTGGGACTCATCCTCACTTTACTGTGGGGTAAAGTGTCTCATTTTGTTCTCTTGTTTATGTGGGTATATTGCTGCATTCTCCTGGGGCACAGGTCCAAGGTGCCTCACACTGTGGATCGCAGCAAGACCATCTGGGGCCCAGGCTCAGATTGGCCTTCCATCCTGGTCTTCTCATTCCTGTCTCCTCTTCCCGGCTGTTAGAGGTGGACAGGTATGGGGGAAATGTCCTGCTGGCTATTTCTGCCTACCTGGGACTGCTAGACTGCCGACACAATGTCCCAGGGACTCCGAGACCCTGTGTCCCCGGGGACAGCTGTGCGCCAGGCCGTGCCCAGCAGGTAACAACCCGTTTCTTGCCCTTGGAGTGTGAAAGAGGAAGAGAGCAAGGCTGCTCAGCTGTAATCATAGGACACACCCAGGCCAAACAGGTCCTAAACACCCAGTGCTGGAAATCTAATATGTATATGCATGTGTTCATGATTATGTATGTCATGTGTATGTTATATGAATATGCATCTAATGTAGTTAGATGGTTGCTGATTTGACAAACATGAAAGCAGGTGGGGCCAGGACTGGCATCCAGACCTCCCAAGTCTGGAGCAGTAGCATCCCCAGGCCCCCTGGACATGTGTCCCCATGGTGGGGGAGCTTGCCTTTCTTCTACAGGGTCCAACGTGAACACATGTGCTTCAGGTTTTTACTGCCCAGAGGGCAGTGGAGAGCCCACCCTGTGCCCACCTTACACTGTGGCGGCCACCCCCAGGGCCAAGCAGCAAGAGGACTGCAAGCCTTGCCCCGCTGGGCGCTGGTGCCAAGCTGGTGAGACACTTGTGCTGCAGCCTGCAGTGCTCTGGTCCTCCTGACAAAGGCGCTGAGAGGCCCTTTGAGCAAAAGGAGGAGGATGGAAAGAGAGCACAGCCATTGCTCTCCAGGGAACCCAGCCACCTACCCCTGCCCTGCTGGCCACTACTGCCCTGGAGGGAGGGAGACCCACACAGGAGCCCCCCAGGCCTGCCCAGAGCACACTTACCTGGCAGCAGAAGGAGGCCAAAGTCAAGCAGAGTGCCGCCCCTGCCCCGCTGGGTACCATTGCCCAACCCCAGGTGAGACACTATCTCCAGGCCAAATGCTTAGGGCTTAGAACGGCAGAGGCCCATGCAACATCTCTTCTTTGCCTGATGATTTTGCCCTAGGTCTCTCTTCCTTGGAAGGCCACCTGTGTCCTCCAGGCCACTGGTGTCCAGGTGGTCAGGGTGCCTTTCTCTGCCCACCGGGCACTTTTCGGACAGAGCCAGGGGCAGCAGCACGGGAAGACTGTGAGCTCTGTCCCCCTGGCTACTACTGCCCAGCGCCTGAGCTGAGAGGCCATGCAAATGTGTTTGCAATCCCATGCAGAGCTGGATCTGAGTGCCCTGCAGGTGAGCCTGCCAGCCCTTTCCTTCTCAGCCCCTGCTCCTATCCTGTCCCCATGCTCTTACCCCTGAAGCTTAGCCCAAAGCACATCACAGAACCTCCCAAGACTCACCCAGTCTTTGGTTGGGTCTGTGCCACCTGGATCTTCCCAGACCAAGATGCCTTGCTCTGCTCCATCTCCCCCAGGTACTGTGGCTGAGGTTACATGCAGGGCTGGCTCCTACTGTGGGCCCCAGACGGGGGTCCCCCCACTCTGCCCTGGGGGTTATGCCTGCCCTGCTGGGTCCTCCACCTACACTGGCCCAGGGCAGCTGTGAGTACCCTACCCTATCTGCGTGAGTCAGAGTACTCCCTTGTCTCAGTGTCTCAGCTTCTGGGCTCTCCAGACAGGAGTTGACCGCTCAGCGTCCCAAGGGATTCAGGGCCAAAAACCAGTACGGGGTGTACCTTGCTTTGGCTTCCCAGCTCTTGCCTCCATCCAGGGAAGGGGACAAGGAAGCAAACTGCACTGAAAGGCCCTTCAGCAGTCTCTAGGAAGATCCTGTGTGGGGTGGCCAGATTTAGCAAATAAAAATACAGGAAACCCAGTTATATTTGAATACCAAGTAAACAACATATACATGTTTAGTACACATGTGGCCTATGCAATATTTGAGAGCACTTGTACTCTGTTTATTCATTGTTAACTACTTAGTGTCATGGACTTTATCTGGTGACTCCAAGCCTGTGTCTGGCACTCCCACCTGTGTCCCCTACCCCCCGACAATCAGATACGGTTTACATATCCCTTTGCTCAGATGAGGTAGGCAGGGAGCACAGGCCTAACCCTGCTTGATGGCCTGGCCACCGGGGCATGGCTCAGCCTCTTTCAGGAAGGCACCCTGACCTGCCTAGTCCCCATCGAATGCAAGGCAACCCCAAGGCCTCCCTGTGGGATATTTTATTATTATAATGATATTATATTTTATAATGATAATATATTATTATCATTTATATGATATTATTGTCATTATAATATATGTATATAAATGATATTATTATCATTTATAATGATAATAATATTTTATTATTATAATGATGTGCCCCCACACAATCTTAAGGCCCAAGCCTGGGAATATCAGGGGGCCCCTATTAGTGAGATGAGATACATGCAGACCCCATCAGCATTAAAGGGATCTGGGGGCTGTGTCTCTGTGCAGCTGTGTGTTTCCCTACTACTGTCCCCCGGGCAGCAGCCATCCGCGTGCATGCCCTGTGGGCTCTGAGGCCCTGAACCAAAGTGGCCTCAGAGTCTCTGAGGACACTTGCTGCCGACTCTGTGATGCGGGCACCTACCACAGCCAGGCCCTGTACGCCCTGCCCTGCCAGCCCTGCCCCACTGGATTTAGCTGCCAGCAGGGTAAGTTTGGGGTCCTGGACTTTGAGTCAGGATTGGGCAGAGCCTGGTGAGGAGGGCGGAGTTAGCAGGTGGGGGTGGGACTCACCTGCAGAGTCCTGGGAGCAGGGAGCAGGGAGTGTGCCAAGGAAGGGTTGTTCCTGCAGTCTTACTTTGCTAGACCTGATAGAAAAAGACTCAAGAATGTAGGGACAATACTGGAGAAGGAGGGTGCACAGCCGGTAGGCGCCACATCTGTCTGGGTGTGAGGGTTGAAGACCTGTGAATTACAGGCTGCATACATACCATGCCAGTCAGTATTTGGAGCCAGTAGCCTAGATCAACTGCTGCCAGGTGGTCAGCAGTGCTGACTATGTTGCCCATGTCCGCTGAGATGGAAGCATGCTCTGAGGGGCAGGGTGGGGTGGGGTAGAGACAATAGGGTACAGGGCCTCTGCTGTCCTCCCTACAATCTAGAGTCTCCTCTGTATTTGTTTTGCTGTTCTCCCCACACCTCATCCCCTGACCCCAGCATGTTCATTCTTACCCTGGGGACTCTGCTATTTCTGTCAGAGACCACGGCTCAGAACTCCCTTCCATTTCCCTGCAGGAACAGAGCAGTACCACAGCCAGCCATGCCCCATGGGGCACTACTGTCCTTCAGGGACTCACAGCCCCAGGCCCTGCCCTGCGGGAACCTTCAGAAACAGCAGCCAGGCAAAGGTGGCTGGAGAGTGCCTGCCGTGCCCCGCTGGCACCTTCAGCGCTGGGCCTGGCCAGACTGGCTGCCTTCCGTGTGGGAGCTCTGCTTTCTCTCTCCCTGGTGAGTGTCACCCATGCCCGCCTCCTCCAACTGGGTGAATGTCCTTGTGTCCAGACACAGGGTTCCAATAATCATCTCTTCTGGGCCCTGCAGCTTTGAGGGTCAGTGGTATGAGGTTTTGGAGAACAACCTCATTTTTGAGAGTAGTTGTTTACAAGTGACAGAAGGGGCATTCTGTGGCCCCACTGTCCCAGTGCATGTGTTTGGCACCTTTATTGAAAGATCATTCATGTTTGTAATTTATTGGGCATCCCATATACATGCAGGTGTGTTTGGGAATCTCTGTTCTGTTCCACTGGTCTCTTGTCCTGTACTCGTAAAAATGTCATCCTGCCCTAATCACTTTAGTGCTATAATACATTTTATTTTATTTATTTGCATACTTTTAGATTTATTTATTTGTTTGTTTGTTTGTTATTCAAGTACAGTTGTCTCCATTTTCCCCCCTCTACTCCCTGCCAACCCAGCCATCCCCACCTCCCACCCTTGATCTTCCTCCACTTTGGCTTTGTCCATGACTTCTTTATGCATATTCCTTGACAACCCTTTCCCCTTTTCCCCCCATTATCCCCTCCTCCCACCCCTCTTGTTACTGTCAGTTCTTAATTTCACTGTTGTGGTTATATTTTGCTTGCTTGTTTGTTTTGTTGATTAGGTTCCACTTATAGGTGAGATCGTATGGTATTTGTCTTTCACCACCTGGCTTATTTCACTTAGCATAATGCTCTACGGTTCCATCCATGCTGTTGCAAAGGGTATGAGCTCCTTCTTTCTTTCTGCTGCATAGAATTCCATTGTGTAAATGTAGCATAGTTTTTTGATCCACTCATTTACTGATGGGCACTTAGGCTGCTTCCAGCACTTGGTTATTGTAAACTGTGCTGCTATGAACATTGGGGTTCATAGGTTCTTTTGAATTGGTGTTTCAGGATTCATAGGGTAAAATCCCAGAAGTGGAAATGCTGGGTCAAAAGGCAGTTCCATTTTTAGTTTCTCGAGGAAATTCCATACTGTTTTCCACAGAGGCTACACCAGTTTGTATTCCCACCAAGCGTGCAGTAGGGTTCCCTTTTCTGTACAACCACATCAGCACTTATTGTTTGTTGATTTGTTTTTGATGGCCATTCTGACTGGTATGAAGTGGTATCTCATTGTGGTTTTGATTTGCATCTGTCTGGTGGCTAGTGATGCTGGGCATTCTTTCATGTGTCTCTGGGTCCTCTGTTTGTCCACCTTGGAGAAGTGTCTGTTCAGGTCCTTTGCCCATTTTTTTAATTGAGTTGTTTGTCTTCCTGGTGTGGAGACATGTGAGTTTTTTATATATTTTGGAGATCAAACCCTTTTCTGAGATATCATTGGTACATATATTTTCCCATATGGTTGGTTCCCTGTTCAGTTTGCTAACATTTTCTTTGGCTATGCAGAAGCTTTTTAATTTGATGAAGTCCCATTTCTTTATTCTTCCTTTATGTCCCTTGCTCTAGGAGACATATCAGTGAAAATATTGCTGCATGGAATGTCTGAGTTTCCTGCCTATCTTTTCCTCTAGGACTTTTATGGTGTCATGGCTTATGTTTAAGTCTTTTTATCCATTTTGTGTTTATTCTGGTGTATGATGTAAGTTGGTGATCTAGTTTCAGTTTTTTGCATATACCTATCCAGTTCTCCCAATACCATTTGTTGAAGAGGCTATTTTTACTCCATTTTATGCTTCTGCCCCCTTTGTTGAATATTAATTGACCACAGAGACTTGAGTTTATTTCTGGGCTCTCTATTCTGTTCTATTGATCTATGTGTCTGTTCTTATGCCAGTATCAGGCTGTTTTGATTACCATGGCCTTATAATATAGTTTAATGTCAGGCATGGAGATCCTGCCTACTTCATTCTTCTTTCTCAAAATTGCTGCAGCTATTTGGGGTCATTTATGGTTCTATGTATTTTATTGAAAAGTTTGTTCTATATCTGTCAAATATGTCATTGGTACTTTAATATGGGTTGTGTTGAATTTATAAATTGCTTTGGGTAGTATGGACATTTTGATGATGTTAATTCTTCTAATCCATGAACATAGTATATGCATCCATTTAATTGTGTCTTCCTTAATTTCTTTCTTCAGTGTTGTGTACTTTTCTGAGTACAGGTCTTTTACATCCTTGGTTAAGTTTATACTTAAGTACTTTTTTTTCCTGTTGATATATCAAATGGGATTTTTTTCCTGATTTCTGTTTCTGGTATTTCATTGTTGCTATACAAAAATGCCTTCAATTTCTGAATATTGACTTTGTATCCCGCTGTTTTGCGAAATTCACTTATTAGGTAGAGTAGTTTTTTGGTGGAGTCTGTAGGATTTTCTATATATATTATCATGTCATCTGCAAACAATAACAGTTTAACTTCCTCCTTTCTGATTTGGGTGCCTTTTCTTTCTTTTTTTATTTTTTAAAATATATTTTATTGATTATGCTATTAAAGTTGTCCTATTATCCCCCTTCATTCCCCTCCACTCTGAACACCCTCTCCCACCCACATTCCCCACCTTTAGTTCATGTCCATGTGTCATAAGTTCTTTAACTTCTACATTTCCCCTACTATTCTTGCCCTCCCCCTATCTATTTTCTTCCTACTATCTATGCTGCTTATTCTTCTTACCTTTCCCCCGTCTCTCCTCTTCCCACTCCCCTGTTGCTAACCCTCCATGTGATCTCCTTTTCTGTGGTTCTGTTCCTGTTCTAGTTGTTTGCTTAGTTTCTTCTTGTTTTTGTTTTAGGTGTGGTTGTTAATAATTGTGAGTTTGCTGTCATTTTACTATACA
>CM052539.1:87525801-87542157 GCA_028533065.1 Trachops cirrhosus
CTCTCTTCATTTTTTTGAATTCTTATTTCTTCATTCTTTTCTGGTTGTATATATTTTTCTTCCTCCTGGTCCACTCCAATGATGTGAGACCCATCTTTCATTCCATCACTATTGGTTCCCTGTGCATCTTTCTTCATTAAACTTATTGTAGCCTGCATTTTTTTCATCTAATTTGCAACCAAAATCAACCAATTCTGTGAGTATCCTGATCACCAGTGCTTTGAACTGTGCATCTGATACGTTGGCTATCTCTTAAAGGATGGGTTCTGGGGCCTTCAATTCTTCTTCTGTTTGAGCCATCTTTTTGCTGGGTTTTTTTTTGGTCTTGTCCAGCTCCTGTAGTGAAGGGTGGGGCCTTAGGTGTTCACCAGGGTGGGGCACCCCAGTCACTGGGTTGTGACACTGTATGTGGGGGCGGGGTCTGAGAAGGAACAATGGCTCTACTCTCCGTAGGCCCCCAGACCCTTCCGCCACTTTCCCCAAGCCAACTGGGCCCCTCTGGCACCAGTTCCGGTGTGGGTGGGCCTGTGCACCCCAAGGGACCTTCCTTTTCAGTCAGTGCCCCAAAGCTCTATTTCCCGGCGCTGGGACCCTGAGTTGGACACAGTGTCTTGCTTCACAATGGCCGCCTCACTGGGTCTGCTGGTCGCCAACCCCTGGGCAGGGCCCACCAGCCGCCGTCGCTTGTGCGCCCAGGGGCTGCCTGCTGCGGACTTGTGTGCTGCCCTGGTTGCTCAGCTCTCTGCTCTGCGTCCCTCCCTCGCCTGGCCTGACTCTGCCCCTCCTACCGGTCTGGATGAACGTGTCTAATTTTAAATCCCTGGGTGTCCGACTTCCATACACTTCAATTTTCTGTCAGTTTTGGTTGTTATTTTGTTTCTATATTGTTGTTGTCCCTATCTTCGTTGTGCGAGGAGGCACAGTGCGTCTACCTATGCCTCTATCTTGGCTGGAAGTCCTTTTTATTTCCTTTCCTTATCTGTTTCCTATGGCTAGGACTTCCATTACTATGTGTAATAGAAGTGGTGAAAGCGAACGTCCTTGTCTTGTTCCTGAACTTAGTGGAAAAGCTTTTAGTTTTGGCTGTTGAGTATGATGTTGGCTGTAGGTCTCTCATATATGGCCTTTATTATGTTGAGGAATGCTCCCTCTATTCCCACTTTGCTGAGTGTTTTTATCATAAATGGATGCTGTACCTTATCAAATGCTTTTTCTGTATCTATTGATATGATCGTGTGATTTTTGTGTTTCCTTTTGTTTATGTGATGTTTTACATTTATTGATTTGCAAATATTGTACCATTCTTGCACTCCTGGGATGAATCTCCATTTGATCATGGTGTATGATCTTTTTAATGATTGCTGGGTACAGTTTGACAATATTTTGTTGAGGATTTTAGTGTCTGTGTTCATCAGCAATATTGGCCTGTAGTTTTCTTTCCTTGTTGTGTCTTTATCTGGTTTTGTGATTAGGATGATGCTGGCTTCATAAAGCAAGTTTGGAGGTCTGCTGTCTGCTTGGATTTTTTGGAATCGTCTGAGAAGAATAGGGCTTAGCTCTTCCTTAAATGTTTTGCAAAATTCTCCTGTGAAACTATCCATTTCAGGGCTTTGTGTGTCAGGAGTTTTTTGATTACTGCTTTGATTTTGTCAGCTGTTATTGGTCTGTTGAGGCTTTCTGCTTCTTCTTCATTCAGTTTTGGAAGATCATATTTTTCTAGAAATTTGTCCATTTCACCATGGTTTTGAAATTTCTTGGCATATAGTTCTTCATAGTAACTTCTTACATTCTTTTGTATTTGTGTGGTGCCAGTTGTAATCTCTCCTCTTTCATTTCTGATTGTGTTGATTTGGTCCTCTCTTTTTTTCTTGATGAGTCACTTAAAAGCTTGTCGATTTTGTTTCTCTTGCCAAAGAACCAGCTCCTGGATTCATTGATCCTTAGAATTTTGCTTTTAGTCTCTATGTCATTTAATTTTTCTCTGATCTTGGTTATTTCCTTCCTTCTACTTGCTCTGGGCTGTCTTTGTTGTTTTCCTTGAGTTCCTGTATGTGTAGGGTTAGGTTGTTTATTTGAAATGTTTCTAGCTTTTCTAGGTAGGCCTGTATTACTATGAACTTCCCTCTCAGGACTGACTTCATTGTGTCCCATAAGTTTTGGATTGTTGTAAGTTCATTTTACTTCTTTCCAGAAGTTTTTACTTCTTCCTTGATCTCCTTATTAACCCATTCATTGTTTAATAGCATGCTATTCAATCTCCATCAGTTTGTGTGTTTTTGAGTTTTTTCCTTGAGGTTGGTTTCTTGTTTCAGGCCCTTGTGGTCTGAAAAGATGTTTGGTGTGATTTCAATTTTCTTGAATTTGTTGAGGCCAGTTTTGTGTTATAACATGTGGTCTATCTTTGAAAACGTTCCAAGTGCATTTGAAAAGAATGTGTATTTTGCTTTTTTGATATGACAGGTTCTATATATATCAGTTAAGTTCATTTTATCTAGGGTATTGTTCAATGCTGCAATATTCTTGTTGACATTTTGTTTGGAAGGTATATCTATGTCTTTCTCAAAGTCCTCCAAAATTTTTCTCATGTATTTGGGTGCTCCTATGTTGGGTGCATATATGTTTATAATGTTTATGTCTTCTTGATGGATTCTTCCCTTGAGTATTATGAAGTGACCTTCTGGGTCTCTCTTTATGGCCCTTTTCTGGAAGTCTATTTTGTCTGATATGAGTACTGCTACCCCATCTTTTTTTCTCTGTCCATTTGCTTGGAAAATTTGTTTCCAGCCCTTTACTTTCAGCCTGTGTAGTTCTTTGCTCCTGAGGTGGGTGTCTTGTAGGCAGCATATGTGTAGGTCATGCTTTCTTATTCATTCAGCTATTCTATGTCTTTTGATTGGAACATTGAATCCATTTACATTTAAGGTTATTATTGATAGGTACTTATTCATTGACATTTTCATACCTGTGTTCCTCTCTCTCTCTCTCTCTTTTCCTTCCTTTCCTTAAAACAGTCCCTTTAGCATGTTTGCAGAGCTGGTTTGGTGGAGGTGTATTGTTTTATCCTTTTGTCTGGGAAGCTCCTTATTTGGCCTTCCATTTTAATTGAGAGCCTTGCTGGGTAAAGTAGCCTTGGTTGCAGGCCCCTGGTTTTCATTACTTGGAATATTTCTTGCCACTCTCTTCTGGTTTGGAGCGTTTCCACTGAGAAGTCAGCTGCTAGCCTTATTGGCACTCCCTTGTGTGTTACTCCCTGTTTTTCCCTTGCTGCCTTTAAAATTCTTTGTCTTGAAATTTTGCCATTTTAATTATGATGTGTCTTGCAGTGGCTCTCTTTGGGTTCCTCTTGATTGGGACCCTCTCTGCTTCCTGGACTTGTGTGGATTTTTCTCTCATCCAATTTGGGAAGTTTTCCATCATTACTTTTTCAGACGGGGTTTCTATCCCTTAATCTTCTTCTCCCTCTGCTATCCCTATTATACAGATATCATTCCATTTCTTGTTGTCCTGCATTTCCCTTAATCCCTCTTCTTTCTTTTTTAGTATTTTTTCCTTTTCTTGCTTTTTTAAAAAAATATTTTTATTTATTTTTAGAGAGATGGGAAGGGAAAGAGAAAGAGAGGGAGAGAAACATCAATGTGTGGTTGCCTTCATGGGTCCCCTAATGGGGACCTGGCCCTCAAGTCAGGCATGTGCCCTGACTGAGAATTGAACCCAAGACCCTTTGCTTCACAGGCCTGTGCTGAGTCCACTGAGCTATACCAGCCAGGGCTTTTTCTTGCCTTTTTAGGGAGTTTTTTCTACCTTGTCCTCTAGCTCACTGATTAAATCCTCTGCTTCATCAAGCCTGCTTTTGACTCCTTCTACTGTGTTCTTTAATTCAGAAATTGTACTCTTCATTTTTTCTTGGCCCTTGTTGATTGTTTCTATGTCCTTTTTTATGCTGATATAGTTTGCAGTAAGTTCCTCATAGTTTCCCTGTAGTTTTTGGTAATTTGCACTGAGTCCATTGAGCTTCCTCATAACCATTGTTTTGAATTTGATATCTGATAGTTGATGTGCTTGTATTTCATTTACCATTCTTTCTGAGGATTCCTCCTTTCCTTTTTATTGGGGGTTGTTTCTTTGTCTTCCCACTTTTCTGTGGGACTCTTCTTGTTTGCTCCTGTTCCTTAAATTGATCTGTTTTGACTTTCTGACTTTGTGGTGTGAACTTCTATGGTGGGAGGCCTGTGAGATTCAGTGGTGTAGTCTCCTTGATCACCTGATCTCGATGTTCTTAGGATGTCCTTTATGACTTTTATGCTGGTTTTCTGAATGTAATTGAGTTTTGATTGTTGTTGGGTCATTC
Source organism: Trachops cirrhosus (assembly GCA_028533065.1). Classification (NCBI taxonomy): domain Eukaryota; kingdom Metazoa; phylum Chordata; class Mammalia; order Chiroptera; family Phyllostomidae; genus Trachops; species Trachops cirrhosus. The sequence continues at coordinate 87,530,150 of CM052539.1, forward strand.
TTTCATGGGACCTTCCCTGCTGCTGATTGACTGAGGGTCACTCCACCTACCACATCTTGTGTGCTGTTTTTCAGGCACTGCCTGAACAAAACCACAGAACCCAAGAAACAAACCCACACCCACAAATATAACTCCCCTCCACAATCCCACTATCAACAGCAAATGGACCAGTATTAATAAGGGTGTAACAAGATTAAGACTATTATAAGAAGGAGAGTGGATATGAGATTACCTACTGAAAGAGAAATGATTTTGAGAGGGTAGAGAGAGGGGCACTAATAAGAGTTGGGAGTTGGAGCAATGGAAAGAGAGAAGGTAAAGTTTACCTCATGAATAAAGAAAGGAAATGAAGAGTATGAGAAGGGAAGTGTATAATATTAGGTTTAAACAGAAATCAAACCAGCATAAAATAAAATAAAGTGAGAGAGAAAGAAAAAGGAAGGAAAAATATTACATAATTAATAAAAATATAGGAGCCAAATTGGAGAGAAAGATCCACCGGAGTACTATCAACAACAAATGAACTAAAATTAATATAGTTAGTATGGGAATAAGAGGGGAAAAAGAAACAAAGAAAAGTCCAGAGGTGCTTAGAAGAATAGGAAGTGATTTTGTAATGATAGAGGGAGAGAGAATACTAAAAGTGAGGAACAAAATCCAGACTAAGTAAGGGAAAAGTTAAAATTTGGAATGTAAAGGAAAAGAAAAAAAGGGAGAATAAAAAATAAAAGGGCAGGATGAAAGGGAAATAGAAAGAAGACAAAAGAGAAAAAGAAAAAAGGCTAAGACAGCAGAATTAAAATTTGAGTCAAAAAAAAAAAAAGAGTAGGAGAGGGGTCCAGTAAAGTTTGTTATTTAAAATACAAAATTAGTGAAGCTCTAGAGATAACCTTAAAAAACAATGCAACAACAACTACCCTACCCACAACCAACTAGCAAAGTTTGTTAAAGGTATACAGAGAATGAGGGTATTTTAAGAGCTGGGCAAAAGGATGTGAAATGACCCTTGATGAGAGAATTCATTTTTCGTGTCTGGACAGGGGAGAAATAGTAAGATTGTGAAATGGAAACGAGTTGTAGCTAGAGAGAAAGCCAAATTTGAAATGAAAATAATGTGAGGAAAGAGGAAGGTAAAATGGGCTAAGAGAGGGGAGGAGCAAAATATGTGAGTTGAAAAACACTATAGTATAAAATCTAGTGACATATACAAAGTCACTGGATAAGAAATGAATGTTATAAAACTATGCAGGAAAGAAAACATCACAAACCATGAAGAAGACCACAGTGGATTTTGTCTCAGTAGCCTCTTATATTTACTATTGTTTTTTTCTTTCTGAATCTGCCTTTGGTGATGTCAGATGTTGACCCCATCTGACCTTAGGCAGCCTGTTCAATACTTCCAGTGAACTGCTGTCACTGACTGTCTCCTTCAATTGTTAATATGGTCACTCTGCACTCAGCAGTCAGGTTTAAGCACTGTAGGGTGGGGCTGAATCCCTCCTGGGGTGGGGACTATTGTTTCCCCTCAGGGGAGTTGTCTGCCTGAGCAGGTTGGTTGTTGTGTATGGGGGTTGGCTCAGCACCGGATCCTGTAGCTACTCTCTCAGTTCTTTCCCAAAAGCCTCCATTCCCAGTCTCTCCTCAAATCTCTCTAGTCCACTCTGCCCCACCTTTTCTAGTGATCTAACTGTCTCTGGCTATCTCCTTTGGTTGTTCATCTGGTCACTAGGACTCAGCAGCCAGACTTAGCCACCAAAGGACTAGGGCAGAGATCCTCATGGGGTTGGGGCTATTGTTTCCCCTCAGGCTAATGCCCCTCAGAGGGGAGTGATCTGCCTGAGCCCAAAGGCTGCTTGGTCTGGGGCCTGACTCAGCATCTGGATCCCTGAGGCTACTCTCTCAGTTCTCTTTCCAAGGCTTCCATCCCCAGTCTCTCCCCAGTTGTCTCCAGCCCACTCTGCCCCTGCCTTTGCCTGAGCCCCCAGTAAGTGACAGCATCTGAAAATTTGTACATTGGCCCTTTAAATGGCCTTCGCGTCTCCAACTCTCTGTCTCTGGCAGAGAGGAATCCTGCCACTTTTCGCCTTTGGTTGTTATCTGTGTACTTTTTGGGCTCTGGCGTTCTATGCTGGGAATCCTAGCTTAGGGTTTAGGCCCCAATCTTCTCCCGGGGATCCAACTAGCTACTTAATTATCCCTCCGGCGCTGCCACCTGTGGGCACCCAGCCAACCCTCTCTAGTCTCTACCACACTCCTTACCAGACAGGTTGTGCTGAAGCTGGTTTTGTGTGTCCAAAGTTATATGGCTTCTCTCTGGCTATTGCTCAGTTTGTTCTGGGTGGTTTCTTCACAATTGAGTTGTAGTTCCAAATTGGTCCTGGGAGGAGGTCAGTGTGACTTCCATTTACTCCTGTGCCATCTTCCTTCCCTCCATTAGTGTTTTATAGTTGTTCTCTGTTGAAATTCTCCACCTTGTCATTTGATTTATCCAGCAAAGTAATCACAGTTTATTTTATTTTATTTTATTTTATTTTATTTTATTTTATTTTATTTTATTTTATTTATTTTTTTGAGAAATGAGAAGAGGGGGAAAGGGAGAGAAACATCAATGTGAGAAAGAAACATCAATTGGTTGCCTCTCGTCCACATCCCACCCAGGGATTGAACCTGCAACCTAGGCATATGCCTAACTGGAAATCGAACCACCGACCTGTCACTTTGTAGGATGATGCCCAACCGACTGAACCACATCAGTCAGGGCCAAAATAATCACAATTTAAAGTGAACATTTGGATCTCTTGAGGTCCTGTATCTATTACCTGATTTTTTCTCTTGATTTCTTAACAATTCTTATGGGAATGTTCTGTACATCTGGTTATTTTTGTTATTGAATGCCAGACACTGTGAATGAAAATTTTAGAGAACATTTGAAATTCCAGAAGCTGTTCCGTTCCTCTGTAGAGGAGTTACTTTCACTCTGGAAGGAAGTTATAGTAGGAACAAATCAGCTCAGTTCATCAGGGGTTCAGAAAATCAGATTTTGGCAGAGTTGGTTTTTTGCAGCCAGTACTTACTAGGGTGTAGCCCTTCAGAAGTCCCACTGAAAGCCTGTGCAGTTTCCCAGAGAGCCTCCTTCTTGGTGGGCCCCATTTTTGCCTCTGTGTCTGTATGATACATCCTGAAGCCCCATATGTAGGGCTCACCCCTCTGGACTTCCTTTCTTTCCAGAATTTTTTCCAAATCCTCAGTTAAGTTCTTTATTCCCCAAAATAGATGTTTTCTTGATTTTTCCTGGATTTTCTAGTTTTAAGTTATCAGAAAATTGGGCTGAAATAAGCTACTCTGCCATTGCCAAAGGTAGAAAATGTTCTTGTAAGTATATACACTTAAAAAAATTACTTATTTACTCATTTTTAAAGAGAGAGAGAAAGGAAGGAAGAGAAACATAAATTGGTTGCCTCTTGCACACCCCCAGATAGAGACCTGGCCCACAACCCAGTCATGTGCCCTGGTCAGGAATCAAAGTGGTGACCTCTCAGTTTGTGGGACGATGCCCAGCGCACTGAGACACACCAGCCAAGGGAGTATATACACTTTTGTAAACTTCCTTTATCCCTTTTGGGATGAGGTGGATAATTGTTTAGTTAATTTATTTTAAAGGTGATCTCACAAACACTAACCTCCAATTATTGCTGCATAAAGGCACTTTGGAATATACTAAGATAGCTGTAACAGGAAGAAAGAAAATATATAATAAGTTGGCAGAAGTGTCAAGTGCTACAAGGAAGGAAGTTCAGATCATTCAAAATAGAAGTTGCTTCTTCATGGCAGGATCAGGGAAATTTATGGAAAAGCTTGTATTTCAATAGGAATGAGGATGAATAAAATCTTGTTGGGTTGAGATGGTGGGGGAAAGATTTTTTAAATGATAATTTTAACATAAATCTGTGGTCCTGGATGGTATGACTCAGTTGGTTAGAGTGTTGCCCTGTACACCAAAAGGTTGAGGGTTTGATTTCCGGTCCGGGTGCATACAGGAGGCAACCTATCCATGTTTGTCTCTCACATCGTTGTTTCTGTTTCTCTCTCTCTCTGTCCCCCTCTCTCTGTCTCTCTCTTTCTGTAAAAGCAATGAAAAAACTACTCGGGTGAGGATATTTAATTCCATAGTAATCAACTCCAGGCCAGACTTTTGTTCAAAGTATTCTTTAGCAACAGAACACGTTTTCAAAAGAGTTCTCATTTAAGGAATTAATATAAAACATATATCGATAAAATCAAAGTGTTTCAGATTGAACCGAGGGTGAGGCCTCATAACTGCACCCACTTAGTCACTCCTATACCCAGGAAGTCCCCCAAAGACCTCTATGGCAGCACATGGCTCCACAAAACCAAGATGGAAACCCAGTGCTCTGGACAAGGAGTCATGGAAAACTCCTAGATTGTTGTCGTGCCTAGGGTCTCAGCAGGGAGCTGGTTCAGATGAGCCAAAGAACATTCTAGAATCAGAATGTTAAAGAGGGCTTGACCATCTAGAACCTGACTGGTGGAAGAATATTCTCTGTTACTTTAGTAGAAATAATTATTAATGGTCCCTAAATTCTTTTAGAGAAATAATATGACCCTGTCAGGGAAAAAAAAAGTAGACTTTCAATCAATTCATTCTATTAATACTGCTGCAGGTCCACTGGTCATGACTCACTGGGTATGAGCAGTTACTTACAACAAACTGACAAGGGCTAAACTTCACATGAGGTTTTTAGTTTCCATGAACAGTCATAAATACTGATATGGGCAAACAGGCTGGAATTGCAATGGACCCTAGTCCACTATGAGGGCCAAATCGAACCTCTCTCCCAGCTTCCTCTTCCAGAGAACACTTATCTGGACTCTTTGGTCTTCCAAATAAAACCTGAACTTTCCTACCCACTACCTTCTTTGCTGAGGATCCTGTTCTCCCAGCTCTTCCCCCTCCAGTCCAATTCATCCTTCAAGCTTCCCAAGAGGTCTCAGTCTCTGCAGAGCTCTCTCCTCTTGTCTCCTGCAGACAGAGGCCTATGCCCATCCTTTAGGACTTGCCCCACGTGGCTTTGTGTGATTGTGGACAAGAATCATGCTTTCCACAAGGCATCAACTTGTTCATCTACATCAGTAGTTCTTAGCCCAGGCTACACCTTAAAACCTGCAAGGGACTTTTTAAAAGGTAGATGCCTTACCTTACCTCAGAGACCTGGACATCAATGTTTTTTAAAAGCTTTAGAATCACTGATTTAGAAGATCTTATTCAACCCCCACGAAGACCGTAAGTCCAGTGTTTGGTAAAGGTAGTTGTCTGGATAACAAACCCCTGTGGACAGGGATGGAAAGTTGACTGCTTTCTCTGGTCCACTGTCAGGGGCCTGTAACAGGTGACAGGAACTCTCTGTGCCTAGGTGCCTCCCAGTGCACATGTCGGGGCCTCAACAGGGTCTTTCAGAAGTCAGATGGATCCTGCATCTGCCAGGCAGGACATAAATCCTACAATAAGAGAGGCCTAGAGAGTGACGAGAGCAACAGCAACGAGGACTGTCAGCCCCAGGTACCAGCCTCTCTGCAGCCATGGGGAAAAGGTCTGAGTGGAGTGAGAACAGGTAGCATGTGCGGAGTCCTCTGCTTGCCAGGCACTTTTCATGGGCTATTTGGTTAATGTTTGGTCCTTTGGGCTGAGAGTCACATCCTGACAGGACACACGCCCTTCCTTACAGAGCCAGTCTCCGTATTGTGCAGGAAGGTGGAGTGATTAGGTCATTCCCCATCCCCTGCTGTGTGCAAGTCTGTTTGAATCAAGGAGCATTTTGTGGAAGCTTACAGCAGTCAGGATGGCTCTGGGCACCACAGAGTGAACATCAATGGGCAGATGATTCCCCTGGAGCACTGTAAAACCAAGAGCTAGATCACAGCATCTGTCCCTGGGCACACAGCCCTGGTGACAACAAGATCCAAGTCCCCTCCATGGTCAGCTCTGCAGGCTCTGCATCTGATTTCTTTTTAAAATACAACAATGTCTTTAGAAGGAGCCATCTCATCCAGCCAGTCATGTGGGACAGAAAACCCTGACACACTCTGGTCTTTCTGACTTCTGCAATGTCCTGCCCCTACAATCCTCAAAACCAGTCTCACCATCACCTCCTCCAGGAAGCCTTCCCTGACTAACCCCCCACTTCACTCCAGCTGATCCTTCCTCACTTCCTAGGAAGTGATCATCACTGTTATGTGTGGATCTGGGTCTAATCTCCCCAGAGCTGTACCTCCCAATTATCTCCCCAAGGCAGCAGACTTGCCTTCTATTACTTGTGTGTAATAACGCCTAAACCTAGCTTAGCACATTAACTAGATGGCTTCTCAGAGGAGCCAGGTTCCCCAGAGGCCCTATCTGTGTCTCTGGAATGTTCTCTGAAGCTGAGAGAGCCCCTGCTCCATACTCTTTGACATGTCTTGCAGGTTGCTGAGCGCTGCTCACCTGGGGACATTCGCCTGGCTGCAACTGGCAAGTGTGTGTCCCCCCAGCAGCACAACTGCTCCTCCTTTTGTCACCTGGTGGGTGGGGAGCTCAGCGCAGAACTGGGCATGTGAGTGACAGAAAACTGCTGAGAACGGAATGAAATCACCATCCCAAGACAGGTCTTGACCATCCCTAGAGGCCCATCTAGAAGGTGTTGGTGGGACCGCGCACTGAGGGGAGCCCAAGCTGAGTGCAAGGTCCTTCCAGAAGCTGCCCATGGCAGCATGCCCAAGAGGGGACCCAAGGCGCACCAGTCAGGGTTGGGGAGAGTATGGGGGGTGGGCAGCAGCCAGGGCTGAGGAGGTGCTGCATCAAGGAACAGTGAGGTCCACACCCAGGGCCCTGAGCCAGCTGCCAGAAGCAGAACCTGACTTGATGCCAAGCCCACAGGACCCCTGATTTTGTCTTGAGTTCTATTGCTGCAGCTGATCTGTGGTCAGGATGGAGTTGCCTGAGCAAGCAGGGGAGAGGGAGAGGAGAGAGGACTGCTGTGCCAGGAAGTCTGCTCAATAAACAGGACTGTTCCAGACTGAACAGCTCTCTGTCCTCCCTCTTACCCCAGCAGGATGCCCAGAGCAAAAATGCTCAAGCAGGGCCAGGCTCTGTCCCAGGCAGGACTTCCATTCTGGGATGTGCCTGCTGGCACAGAAGCAGGAGCAAGAACAAACATGTTAACAAGTCATTGATGGTTCTGCATTACACATGCACTCGCTACTTAGGAAGATTTGACAGCTTGGTCCTTGTTTGGGAGGCGGGCATCTAGGCTGGCTGAGGGGTATCAGGGAGACAACAACTCTCCCCCACTCCTCTTCCACAGCTGCCAGTGCCAGGAATATGTCTCAGCAGAAGAGCTCTGTGATGCCCAGTGTCTGGCCAGGGCCCCCCAGCTCTCCTTGGCCTGGGGCCCCCACAGAAAGCTAACCCTCAGCATGAAGGGTGAAGCAGGGGACAGTACCCAGATGGTGAGCCCAGCTCACAGAAGGGCTGGATGGGAGGGCAGCCTCTGCTTGCTGAGGGTGGGGGAGATAGAGCCCCTGGGCACCAAGTCTAAAGAAACCAAGCACCAGAAGGGAAAGCCCATGTGATAACGGGTTGTCTTTGCCTAGTATGCTGCTATCCATGTGGATTTCCATTTTGCGGGCTGGAGGAAGGGCAGGAAGGAAGATGGAAGGCATTTCTTTTGTCAATGTTAACCATCCAGTTTGATCCACATGTGACCTTAGAAAACACCAGCTTTACTTTACAGAAGTGGGGCTGAGGCCCAGGGGTAAGAAACCACTCACCACAGTCACAGAAATGGTGAGCCGCTAGTCCCAGCCCAGACCTCTGGCCACAGGACAGGGCCATCTCTGGGTGCCTCGGTGTTGGCTGTGGCTCTCTTCAGGGCCTTGAAGTTTTGTTGAGGTGGGAGGGGCAGAGGACCAGGGCCTGTTTGTCAGCTCACCCTGTATGTCTGTCTGCCAGAAGGCTCTGGGTGACTGTGTCTGCTTGCTACTCAAAGGGTGGGGACTGCACAGCAGATTGAAGGTGACAGGGGATGTTGCTAAGTTGTTCTGTTAAGTAGGATGTTTGCAATTTGAGAGAAAAGAGGAGCAAATGATGACCCAGTTGAGGGGCCTGAGCTGAGTCAGGGGTGTTTTCTGAAGATGAGGAGGAGTCCAGGGTGCAGGAGGCCACCTGGACAGGATTTAGTGAGGAAGGAAATATGTCCAGAGGGAGGTTGACCAGGGCTATGCTGAGGGATCATCCCTGCAACCTCACTGCCCCTCCTCCCCTTCCTGAGCACATAACGTTGTACTGTGTGTTCTCAGGAAGTAGCAAGCACTCTGGGCCCAGACCAGTTCTTCCATGGGAGTGGCCGGGTCCATCTGGTCCAGTGTGGTCCCCATGGCATCATCGGCTTTGTCATCTCCAGAGAGGACATGCTCGGCTCCTTCCTTGGTAAGGGAAGCTCCCAGCAGTCAGACTGCATGCGGCCCAGGCTTTCCCAGAGAGGGTGAGACGGGTGAGGGTCATGGATGCCTCTTCCTGGAAGGGCTTGGGATGAGGTACTTTGTGGGAACCTCTAGCTCTGCCTCAGGAGATGAGCACCTGGCAAGTCTCAGGAGGGCCATGTGGGAAGGCAGTCCTAAGAACAAGGGCCGAGGAAGGGCTGGCACTGCTCCTAAAAGGGAAGGAAGACAGGATGGGGTCAATATGTGGGTGTAGTGCCCCCAGGTAGGCCCAGGTCCTCCAGCTCTCCTTCCCCAAACTCCCTAGGACCACCTGTGTCCAGCCCCCAGCTGCAAAGACGTCATGGGACTGCAGGCCCAGAGCACCCTATCTCCCAGGACTCCAGTGTTCAACCCCAGATTCCAAACCCGGTGATCTGCCTGGTAGAGGGGGACGTGATTCTGTTCCAGCTTCTTATTCTTCCCCACAGTGAGTCTGCCCATTGGGCCCTACTTCCTGTCTGGGCTCTCATCCCTCCCTTGCCTGGCTGTCCAGTGAAGTCACGTACAGTCCCGAGTCCGTGCTCTCCACCTTATGGGTCACTTCCTTTGGGCCTCAATTTCACATTCCAGAGCATGTGCTCCAGCTCTAACATTCATGACCTCTCACTGCAGTCCACAGGAGTGTCAGACCTCTGTGCTTGATGGGGGTGGGAACCCACTGAGATGAATCTGACCTGGACTCCAGTTATCCTGCAGACCTGCTCTGTGCCAGGCAGTTGTCCTGCCAGGGCCAGAAGCCCTCACAGGGCCAGACCCCTCAGCCTCCCAGCAGATCCCTCCCTCTGGGACACCTTGATTTATAAGGACTGTCTCCTTCCCTACGACTGCAACCCTGGAGACTTCACAGCATAAGCCTGAGTCCTCTCCTCAAGATGGCCTTCACTGACAGTGGAGGGCCTTGCCCCTGACAGGTTCAGGTCCACGCCCCACGCACCGAGGGATGGTCCAGGCCCTCAGTGGACCTGACTCCCTCCTGTTCTCTCACCTGCCACTCCCTCAGGGTGCGGATGTGTATGGAAGGGCACCCCAACATCCCACCCGCTGGCTGTCACCAGTGGCTAGGCACTGAGCTTGGCTGAGACAGGGACAGATCTGCAGTGGTCAATGCACGAGAAAACCCACACTGGCTTTTTTTTTTTTTTTTGGTGTGTAGATTTTGGGGGAAAGAAATGGATCTTGAGGAGACAAACTACAGGGCATAGTAGTATGGATACAGAATAAACACAAAGGCTATTTCTCTCATTGTCTTATAACCGCTACACAATATGAGTACAGAGAATGCCCCACACAAAACAACAGAAGAAAGGCTCAAAGATGGAGGTGTCTTTGGCTCAGTAATGGCTCAGTCATGGCTCAGAGCTTCTGCATCTGGTTGGGGAATTTCAGCTGCAGTCCTGGTGTTGGGATGGGGCCTGGGGTGTGTGGCACAGTTCATGCCTTTGACCATGTTTGAACAGAAGAATGGCCACTTGGCCCAGGCAGAAGTCAGTAAAGAGTCTGGTCTCACCCATTATGTAAAAACCTAACTTCCTCCATGGAGTGCCAAGTCCATGAGCATCAAAGGAGGAAACCGATCTTGGACAATGAACTCCCAATGGGACCTCTGTGCCCTGAGCTCCAGGCCAAGCTCTCCCATAAATCACAGGACTTGAGGCAACCTTGACCCTCCCTGTGAAGTGAGTCCAAAGTGTCCCCCTTCCCATGGTGGGCAGGTGAGACTAGAGCCCCACCTCGGGGTAGCCTGGAACAAGGAGCTGACACCCATGAACAGGGAATGGGCAGGCCATGTCCACCTGTGTTTCTACCAGTAGCTCTGTCTACCTTCTTAGCTGTTCACTCTCTCAGCCATGTACAGCATGCATCGAGTGCCTACTGTATGCTTGCACTGTGCTGCCTGCCAGGGGCACAGAGTTAAACAGGCCCCACTTCTGAAGGTGCCAGGGCACCTGTCCATCTTTACCCACAAGTGGCATTGGGGCCTGGGGGGCCCTGCTGCAAGCCATCATGTGGTGGTGTGCTTACTCTGTAGGCCAAAGGAGGACAGATCTTGTCCTGGCACCAAGGTTACCAATGCCTCGTTACATACATGAAAGGATGGAATGTCACTTCATTGGAAACATTTCATGGAAACTGAGGGAACAACACTAAGCTCCCTGCATGTGGGCCACCCACAGCTGGGGCCCGGGGAGCTTTTAGGACCCAGCCCAACCCCAGCTCCTTCCCCAGATCGCTCAGCCAGTCACTACCCTGTGTACCAGAAGCAACACCTATTCAACAGCAACCCCCACTGGGACTCTGGAGCCTTCAGGAGACTCAATCACCTGGTACAAGAGACTCATCTCAACTTTTCTAGGTGACCACATGGGGCTACCTGGGAGCATGGTGGGGCTGGCTGGGTCCTCAGCATAGGTAACAGCCTCTTGCTCAAGGGGCAAGAGTTGACATGGGAGGGTGGGAATCTATAGACTGTAAGCATGCATGGGTGGGAGGGGGAGGGGTTACAGGCAGCTTCCCAAGACCACGTTAACCTGTGTGGGCAGAAGTCAGCCAGATTTAGCCTGCTATAAGCAGCCACCTCTCCCCATATTCTGGCCTTCACTCCCAGGTTTGCTCACCAGTTCCTAGATCCAGGCACATATGTATTTCAAGACAATGGTCTGCCTGAGAGTATGGCCGTGGTGCTGGTGAAGAAGAAGGGGGTGGCCTGTGGCCCAGGCCGAGCCCCCATGCAGCCCTCCTCCCCATATCAACTTGCCAGGCATGGCATCATCAGGCACAGGATGCCAAACCTAGGCCCCAACTGGACAGCAATCACAGGTAATGACCCGGACCAGAGAAGCCAGGACCCAGAGGGACCACGTGTGTCCAGCCTTGTCTGTGACTCTGGCGCTGCCTCAGAGATGACAGATGTGTGCAAGGATGGGCTTGCCCTTCAACTGCGATCTCATTACCAGGCAAAGAAAATTGGACTTGCTTTCCAGGGTCATCTTCCTCAGCCTCCCTTCCCTCAGTCCTGGGACCTGCCCTGGTGAACTGAGTCCCTGCTCCAATCCAGTGCATGGGATCACTCCATGGTGAACAGGGCCCCGAGTGGAATCACAGGGCCACAGAGATGCCTATGCTCACCTCTTCTGTGGTTTCACTATCATTTTTTAGGTTATGTTGTTTGATTGTGCTATTACAGTTGTTCCAATTTTTCCCCTTTGCCCCCTCAACCTAGCACCCCCCACTCCCTCAGGCAGTCCCCACCCAATTGTTCATGTCCATGGGTCTTGTGTGTAAGTTCTTTGCCTACTCCATTTCCTATACTAACTTTACATTCCTATGGCTACTCTGTAACTACCTATTTGTACTTAATCCTCTCAACTCTTCACCCATTCCCCCACAACATCCTCCCATCTGGCAACTGTCAGTACGCTCTCTGTAGCCATGATTCTGCCTCTGTTCTTGTTTGCTTAGCTTGTTTTTACATT
>CM052539.1:87542657-87560756 GCA_028533065.1 Trachops cirrhosus
AAGAAAATTAAAAAAAAAAAACCCTCTGATGGACAAAGCAGCTACCATGCTAGACATTTCTGGTGGCTGGGACCAAAAGGCAAAACATGAAAAAAAAAAAAAATACCAATGACATACTTTACAGATTTAGAACAAATATTTCAAAAATTTATATGGAACCAAAAATGACCCTCAATAGCCTCAGCATTATATTAACTCTAACTCTACTGAACACCTATCTGTGCATCTCAGGATTACCTCCTCACTTGGTGCTTAATGCCCCATGCTGTAATATCAGTCCCCTTCACTCATGGTCCTGGGCCCAGGCAGGGATACTGTTTGCCAGAAGGAGGGCGAGCCTCATGTAATGCATGGCAGAACAAGGTCCTACCTCAGCTCTCTGTCTGGCACATCCATCACCATGTTTTAAGGCTGGTCATGTGTGGGATGTGGGAGTGACCAGGACCCTAAGGTTGTTGAGTTTTCCTACTTTATATCTTTTGTTTTGTTTGTCTAAAAGACTCCACACAAAAGTTCTTCTTAGGTACAGAAGGGTCTACAAATGGGAATCAAAGTCTACACTGGAGTTACTGCCTAGAGGAAAGAGAGACATGGAAGTGGGTTTTAGAATGGGAGGCACAGATAGAATGAAGGGCAACAGGCACACAAGCTTTAAAACTGGGGAGCAGTGAATGGATATCAGCCAGGCATCTGTGGTCAAAGGACATGAATGTATCAGAGGTCATTTGGTGTTTTTCTTCCCAGGTTGCACCCCCAGTGTCTTTCCCCTGGGCTTTCAGCTGGAACTTGATGGAGTGATTTTGGCCCTGGCATCTGCACTTTCTCATGCATGTGAGCCACCAGCTGGGGCCAGCAGCAAGGTGAAAGGCCACAGAGCCCACCTGTGTGTATAAAGCAGCTCCATTTGAGCCATAGGGATTCATGGGGATTCATTAGGCACACAGACACATGTGCATGTACCTACAGCCACACACATGCACATACTCACACATGTACATGTTGCACACATACAATATATTACATACTCAGGCCACATACACACATTCATATATGCTTGGGTGCACATACAGGTACTCACATACAGGTTCTTAACCATACCTGTGCACATTTACACTCACACACTTACCAATGTACATACATCACATAGTCACATATTACACACACACTCACATACACCCAGGTGTCTGAAGGTGGCTCTGCACTCTGGTCTCAAACCCAGGTGCACAGCCTATGCTCAAAAGTTAGCCCCCAGTTTCCACTCTCAATCACCTCCAAGAGCTAGGGGAGACAACCTCCCCAGTGCACCTGTGATCTGGGCCCTCACATGAAGCTCAGGGAAGCACCAGGCACAGTGCTTGTCAAAAGGAAGGCGGATGTAGAGGGCCTCTGTTCAGCATCCTCCTATTGCGTAATAGGGCAGAATCCATGGCCATGGCAAGTGTCCTCTAGAGGCCTGGAAGCATTAAAAGGGAGGCCACAACCCACATTGGGTCTTAAGTGCTACTAGGTGTATGCTTAGGTCCCTCCAGGGAACCAGGCAATCAGGCACCAGGCCACACAGAGACCAGGGCTCCCAACTCAGATCAGTGCATGTGCCCAGGCTGATTTAGCAACACTGTCCACCACTGGTCCACCTGATCCACCACTGTCCTTTCCTGGGCCCAGAACTGAAGGAAAGTTAAGGGAATATCTGTTCTTCAAGGCCTCTGGTGGGATTAATGAACAGCCTCTCTCCACCTGTCATCATGACCCTCAACTGGTGAATGATGTGCACCTGAAGCCACTGTCCCTGACCTCAGATGAGGAACACCAAAATGCAAGGTAGGGACTGACATCATGCTGGGGTTTATACACAGCAGCTGTGTTCTTAGGGTTTGGCTCTTAGCTCCCTGGCACTGCTGATCTTATTTCTCATAACCAGAATCTGATTTAAAGCCTTAACCCACTCAAACCCAGCTTCAAGTTTCTGGGGCTTCCTGCCTGCAGTAACTGTCATGGCCACTCTGGTTTGCTGAGGAGTTCACTGATTTGAGTCAGTCATCAGAACGCATGTCATATACTGGGGTTGTTCCCAGCTGTTGGCACAAGGCCACAACTACTCTGGCTGACCCCAGACTTTATACTTCTACCCATCTTCTAATTCTCCCTCCCTGAATGCACTTTTTCTTCTGGAGAGGGGTAGCCACATGGTCTATTTCTTCTTCCCCCAAGTCAGCCTGAGGCTGAGGTAGGCTTGTTTGCTTATGTTGACTTGATTTCTGTCCACGTGTTGCATGCTGGTCTCAGCCTATCAATAACCAATGTTGTGGCTGGACCAGCTTTTGTGGTTCTTATTAAGACTCCAAGACGCCTTCAGCAATAAACATCAGAACACTTTGAAAAGATACAAGTGTAGTCCTGGCTGGGTATCTCTGTTGGTTAGAGTGTCATCCTGACATAACAAGGTTGTGGGTTTGATCCCCAATCATGGCACTTACAAGAATTAACCAATGAATATACAAATAAATGGAACAACAGATTGATGTTTTTGTCTCTCTCTCAGAATCAATCAATCAATTAAAAAGATACAGGTATATTACTTATAAGATCTGAAAATTAGAGTGTATCTGGGGCCACACAATGATGTCTCAGGCAGTCCTTCCTTCCAGAAACATCTCTCCTATTGGTTTTCTTACTTAAGGTACCTAGAAAGTATATCCAAATAATCCAAGTCTCCTAAAGGCAAGGGAATCTAAACTCTCCTGCTAAATTCCTGGGGCCTGGAGGATCAAGATGGAAGGAAGGATAACACAGGGAATGGTGGGTTTGGAATCCAGAGATCTGGATCTGGCCTGGACTCTGCCCTGAACATTGTAAGTCTTGAACAAACACTTTTTAGCCAGAGACATGAGCTCCAACCTGAGGATGCTTACTGCTGCCTTTGATGCCAGGGTGAGGAGTCAAAAAGAACGAATGATTATAATAAAAGCTCTGGAGCAGGGCCATCAAACTCATTTTCACTGGGGGCCACATCAGCCTCACAGTTGCCCTCAAAGGGCCAAATGTAATTTCAACTCCTTAACAGTTAAGAAGTAGTTACGTTTATACAGTACTGAAATTATTTTGGCCCTTGAAGGCAACCACGAGGCTGATGTGGCCCCTGCTGAAAATGAGTTTGACACCCCTGCTCTTGAGGCTTGAATAAGGCTGTAAGGATCAGGAAAGTTTTGGTGAAGTCGTATCACTTGAGAAAGGTTTTACAATACAGGTTGGGTGCTAACCAGCAGAGGCGTTGGGAAGGGTGTTCAGTGTCAGGGGGAATAGCATTAATGGAAACATGGAGATAAGGCTCAGGAACTGAGGCCAGTCGTAGGAACCCCAATGCCCCAGAAGACATCCAGCCCTCTCATTTCAAGGTGCAGAAATGAGATCCAGAAGTGAGTTGCCCAAGGGGCATCTGAACAGTACAGCAATGTACTGCCTAGGGGCTCAGCAGGAAGCAAATGGGACATTCTAGATGGAAATTTGAGGAGGGTATATAAGAGACAGAATATAAAGATGTGTAACCATGAAGGTTAACCTGGAAGACAGACAGCACTGGAGAAGCAGCATGTGGAGAGGCCCTAATGGGTGCAGCCTTCTGCAGGGACACAGCCAGCCTGATGTAGGGAAGGAAAAATTCCTTTTCCTCTACCTATCTGGGGCAGCTCCCTGTGATTGACAAAGACTGATCATAAGAGAAGAACTGTCAGAACCTAGAGTCTCTGGGATGAGGTTCTCAGAGGGGTGATTAGAATGGCGGTCATAAAGCATCTTCACAAAAGAATACATTTTTGGAGAAGTGACAAGATAAAAGAAAAGGACTGAATTTCTAAGGTGGCAAATCATGAGAAGGGAAATTATGGGGAATCAATGGTCGATGAGGGCTAGTTTTAGCCAAGTTTTTATGTAAATTCTCTGTTGGTATCTGGGCTGACAAGGAGCTAGTGTCACCTCAGGTGATTATGTCCTGCTTTTAGGCAAATAGGGGAAGAGCAGAGAGGTGTTCTTGTATCAACTTCTCATTGCTTTTAGCTCAAAACAATCTATGTGCCATATTTGGGGTGGTAGGGAGGCTGTGTGACTGGTTAATCTAGCTTCAAGGAATCTGAGGGTTTGTTGGTGTTCCAGTTACGTGACTATCTCATCCTTCTCTAATCTCAGGTACCTGGGAAAGGAGTTAGAAATGGCCAATGTCTTTTTCATTCTGTTTATGGGGTTTTGGGATTTGCTACTAAAGGGTCTTACCTCTTATTCCCAGCCCCCAGCAGGACCAGGGACCTGGAAAGTACCCCCAGAATAACAGCAAAGGAGGAGCCAGGAGCTCAGGCTCCAGACATGGGCACGTGCATGGAGGCTTTCCTGAGCTGCAGGTAGGAAGGGGTCAGTTTGAGGCAAAAGCCCTCTTCACAGCAGAAGTGCTGGGCCACCTGTTCTCATGGTGGCCTCTGAGAGTGCTGTGCAATATTTGGAGGGCAGGTCAGAGCCTGTGGAGGTTTAAAAGAATCTCTAAAACAATGGGAAAAAAACTCCAAAGTAAAGTATCAAAAGATATGATTCCATAATAACACAAAACAGGATTTTCTGGGTCAGAAATTTACCCCAACAGACACTTTTGCTCTATTAGAGAAATGTGTAAACAGCTTTAAGAGAAAAGAAATACAAACTGGTAAAATTATATGAAAAACAGTCAAAGAAGCAAAGAAACTGTTAATTAAACTAAATGCCTTATATTCTACTTAAAACATTTAACTAAAGTCCTAAGTAATTGTGAGGATTAAAGAGGTTAACAATTCTATATCCACCTGACTGAAGGTAAGTTAAAATCTTTCTGGAAAGCCATCTGGCAATTTTGCATCAAAAGCTTCTGAAGTATTCATTTCATTTGCTTCAGTATCTCCAACTCAAAGAAATCTAAGGAAAATAAGAAGAAACATATTCCTTGCAACTTTTATGGCATGAAAGTAAATGGAGATAACTTAAATTTCCAAGAGTATAAGGGTTACCTGAATTACAGGAGAGCCCTTCAATGAATTTTATTAATGCTTCTAAAAAGGGTGAGGAGAATTTGTAATGTCACTAAAGTAAAAGATGAGTGTGGAGAATTGTGTACACAACCAGATTTCACCTGTGAGCACATGTAATTTCTCACAAAGGGAATAGCAGAGATAGAGAGGGCCATAAAAGCAGTAGCGAGACCAGCTTGTGGAAACAAGAGAAAAATGGAAATAATTACTGGTTGTATCAGTTAGCTTTACTGCAAGACAAACAGCAGAGAACAATAGGCTTTTATTGCTCCTCTTCTGGGGGCACAGTTGCTCTGGCCTGGCTGTCTGGCAGTTCTGGGTGTCTGGGATTCACCTGTGCCACTTCTGGTCTGGACTTGCCTGGGACACTGTGTCAGAGGCAACTGTGGCCCAGTCCTGTCAGGTCCAGTGGGCTAACCTGGACATCCCCTTCTCATAGTGGTGGCAGAATTGTCCTCTTGAGGACAAAGCTCAGGACTGGCACAGGGTGATGTCTGCCTGTCCTAATAGCCAAAGCAAGTCAGATGGTAGAGCTCAGTATCAATGGGTGAGATAAAGCCCCCCGCCCCAACACACACACACACACACACAAACACACACACACACACACACACACACACACACACACACACACACACACCAGAGGGCCCTGCAAGAAAACAGCAAGGCATAAGCACAGAGGGGAGAATGAGACCCTCAGGGCATCTGCCTCAGTGGTCTTGATGATATTAATGCACTCATTCAAAAGTTAGTATTCTCAAGCTAGGTAGATGAGAACAGAATCATTTCCTCATGCTTCAACCCATTTGATTTTAGTAAGTTAGCAGCTTGACTAAAGTGAGTTGATTTTATTTCCTTGCTCTCTTCCTCAAGAGATACATGAAGCAGAGGAAGAATATCTTGCTCTAAGCTCCCTGTCCCTTCCTACCAGGGTTTACAGGAGAGGGGCCAAGTGAAGGAGCAGAGCATCCACATGTGACCAATTCAGTGCCTTACTCCAGAACTGACATCACTACAGCAGGGTGTTCCAGAGGCCAGTGTGATGGCAAAATGCACACATGATACAGGCACCTGTAGAAATGTGCATATAAAAAAAACACCATCTATTACTGTATACTGTCAGCCAAGACTTAAAATTTCTACATCCACGTTTCTTCACTTCTCTCTGTTTTCCATCTGTTTATCTCTCCAAGCTCTATCCCAGGTAATTTCCTCACAAGTTTCTACAAACTCACCACAGCTCAGTACATCTGCAATCCATCAATCCCATCACTCTTCTCTTGAAATTTTTTTTAGATTTCTCTTTTTCTCCATAATGTTCCTGGTCTTGCCTTATGGGTTCTAGTCCTTCTTGTGCATTCTTCACACTTTAAGCATGCTTATATGACAGTTGTGCTCAGATCTCACTGCAATCTCTAATCTCTTGGGTGTATTTTCATTTGGTCTGCTGGCCCTCATGCCGTTGGGTTTCCCTGTTTTATGTTTTTGTCTATGAGTCATGTCCAATGGGGTTTTCTCCTGCCTGAGCAGGCCACCCTATGGGGCAATTGTGGTCTCTGCTCACACATAGTGGGTTCGGTATCCCCCATCTGAAGTGGAAAGTTCTGGCCTCCTGTGATGTCTGCATAGCCTCATGGTTCCAATTTCTACATCAATTCTGTTCCAAGCTCAGCCCTGAGCAAGATGCCTGTTCAGCTACAAAGCCACCTGTTGATGCCAGTTGCAGGTTTTCCACTCTGGTTAAGGGACCAGACAGCCATTTCCTGGCTCCAGACTTGACTTAGGCAGCTCTGGACAGTTCCCCCACCATAGACTGCCTTGTGGCCTCAATGCCTGCCCAAGGTGAGAGTTAAGGCCTGAGCCTCTAAAGCGGAATACCTGCTTTCCAGGTGGCTTCAGCTTCTTCCTACCCCTGACTCACCTCTTCATCTCTGGTCTCAGGAGAATCCCCGTTCAAATGTTACTCTGCATTTGTACTTGTATTTTACATGGTGTTTCATGTGTGGAACAAAAGGTAGGCTTTCTGTGACAGCTGAGTTCACCATTCATTCAGACAGTGTATGAACTCATGGGACATACCATAGGTAGCCTAAATCAACATGTTTAAAAGCAAACCCATCAGCATCCACGAAGTCCTACAACCTCCAGGATGCTTCTATTGTTCTGCTTCACAATCCTTAGCACACAATTTTCATCTTCATGGTTACTTGTGGTCACAAGACAGCTGCTAGAAATATGGTAAGATAAAAGGGCACAGGTCAACTAAGTCAACTCTCTTTTCAAAGAAGTTTCCAGAATCACTGTTTCAACAACTTTCTTTTACATCTCATTGGCCAAAATTGGCCATGATCATCTCTATCTACTAAAGAATCTGAGAAGAGCAGTTTTTCAGGTGTGCATATTGACTCTCAAAGAACTGAGGATTCTCTTAATAAGAAAGTCTCAGCCAAAATAGCCAACACCAGCAAACAAGACCCTTCATGACCTGCTTTCCCCAGCTCCTACACCACCTCTGTTTTACCAGCATCATCTCCTTTCACTTTTCCTAACAAATTCCATGTTATCACCAAGCTGAGCTTTGACTACTTCCCATAGCAACCTGACATTCCCCTCAGGTAAGCCACTCATAGGTCCTTGTTCCATGTCTGTCATTCTTTTTTTTAAAGTATATTTTATTGATTATGCTATTATGGTTGTACCGTTTTTTTCCTGCCCTTTAACCCCCTCTTCCCTACACCCCTCCTCCCTCTGCATTTCTCCCATCTTAGTTCATGTCCGTGGGTTGTACATATAGGTTCTTCGACTTCTCCATTTCTTATACTATTCTTAACCTTCTCATGTCTGTTTTGGACCTATCAATTATGCTTCATATTCCATGTACCTTTTCTCCCCATTCTCCCACCTCCCCCTTCCTGCTGATAACCCTCTATGTGATCTCAATTCTGTTCCTGTTCTAGTTGTTTGCTTACTTCATTTTTGTTTTTTGTGTTTTTTTTTAGGTTCAGTTGTTGATAGTTGTGAATTTGTTCTCATTTACTCTTCATAGCTTCTTCTTTTTCTTCAATAAGTCCCTTTAACATTTCATATAATAAGGGCTTGGTGATAATGAATTCCTTTAACTTGACCTTATCTGGGAAGCACTTTATCTGCCCTTCCATTCTAAATCATAGCTTTGCTGGATAGAGTAATCTTGGATGGAGGTCCTTGACTTTCAAGACTTTGAATACTTCTTCCCAGCCCCTTCTTGCCTGCAAGGTCTCTTTTGAGAAATGAGCTGATAGTCTTATGGGAACTCCTTTGTAGGTAACTGTCTCCTTTTCTCTTGCTGCTTTTAAGATTCTATCATCTTTAGTCTTGGGTAATTTAATTATGATATGTCTTGGTGTGTTCCTCCTTGAGTCTAATTCTTTTGGGACCCTCTGAGGTTCTTGGACTTCCTGGAAGTCTTTCCTTTGCCAGATTGGGGGAGTTCTCCTTCATTATTTTTTCAAATAAGTTTTCAATTTCTTGCTCTTCCTCTTCTTCTGGCACCCCTATGATTCAGTTGTTGGAATGTTTAAAGTTGTCCCAGAGGTTCCTAAGCCTCTCCTCACTTTTTTGAATTCTTGTTTCTTCATTCTGTTCTAGCTGAATGTTTATTTCTTCCTTTTGTTACAAATTGTTGATCTGAGTCCCATCACTTCCCTTCACTGTTGGTTCCCTGTATCTTTTTCTTTATTTTACTTTGTATAGCTTTCATTTCTTCTTTCATTTTGTGACCAAGCTCAATCAATTCTGTGAGCATCCTGATTACCAGTGTTTTGAACTCAACATCTGATTGGTTTGCTATCTCCTTGTTGCTTAGTTCTTTTTCTGGAGTTTTGATCTCTTCTTTTTGGGGGGCCATTTTCCTTTGTCTTAGTGCACCTTTTACATTGTAAGGGGTGGAGCCATAGGTATTTGCCAGGGCGGGGCAACCCATTTTGCTGTGTTTTGTGCTGCATGTGGGGAAAGGGTCAGAGAGGGAACAATGCTACTTATTTGTCTACTTTCAGTCACTTACCCCTCTACCCACAAGTGAATTGCAGCTTTCTGGTGCTGATTTGCAGGTGGGTTTGTGTATGTTCTAGGACCTTGTGGGTCCCTCCAATTGACTCTCCTGTGAGACTGGGAGTTTCTCCCAATGCTGCAACCCCCACAAGTTTTTACAGCTAGAGGTTTTGAGGCTTTATTTCCCCATGCTGGATCCCTGGGTTGTGCAATCTGTTTCACTCCCCATTTGTTCCTCCCAGTTTATCTGCACACAAATATAGAAATGCCCATTCTGCCAGCTGCCATCTCACCCTCCCAGTCCACCAGCCGCTGCCTTGCCGCACATTCTCTCTGCCCCGACTACCTGTCTCTGCCCCTCCTATCAGTCTGGTTGAATGTTTCATCTTTAACCCCTTGGTTGTCAGACTTCCATACATTTTGATTTTCTGGCAGTTCTGGTTGTTGTTGTTGTTGTTTTTAAATTGGTTGTTATCCTTCTTTTGATAGTGCAAGGAAGTGAAGCATATCTACCTATACCTCCATCTTGGACAGAAGTCCTCCCCATGTCTGCCATTCATGATAGCCTGGAAATCCCATGGAAGTTTACTAATGAGTTCCAGAACTGATCAAAGTCTTGACACATGTTTGGTGCTCAAGAAATCTTTCTTTGCTTATGAGTAAATGGATGGATGAGTGGATAAATGGATGGATGGATAGATGGATGGATGGATGGATGGGTGGATGGATGGATAAATGTATGGGTAAATGGACTGATAGCTGGACAATGTTCCCAATGCTCTCTCATATTTCTGTATTTTTGCACATGCTGTTTCCTGTGCCTAGCAAGCCTTTCTAACATTGTCCACCTAGCTAATTACTATCCATTTGTCAAGATACAGGTTTGATGTTTCCTCTTGCAGCAAGTTCTCCCTAACCACACCTGCCTGGGTTAGATGCCCTGCTTATTGCTCCTGCAGCCTCCACAGTAGCCTTCACTGTGCAGGATTGTGGGTCTGGGTTTACTTGTCTTTAGGCTCTGAGCTCTTTGAGAGCAGACCTGACCAGCTCTTGTCCAGCACTGATCCCACTTTCTGTGGTAGAGCAGGAGCTCCATAGATTTTTAATGAAATTAGAATAAAACTAAAAGTAATGAAGACATGTCCTTTGTTTCTAGAGAATGATATGGCAGACAGAAGACACTTTGGATGAGCTGAATGAGGAGTTCTTCTGGCTCACAGCTCATGCCCTAGAACTCCAGAGAGAAGAGGACAATGCAGGCCAACCACCCCCAAGCAAGAGCAGTACATTTGTGGTAAGCCCCACAGACTACCATCTCAATTCCTGAGTTGTCCAGAGTGTGGGGCCTGTGGGGTCACAGCCCCTTCCATAGAAAGGGGTTGAGACCAGAACAATCTGTTTTGACCAGAAATCCCACAAGCTGAAGTCTGGTTTTGCCTGTTTGGTTTGGCAAATGGGTCTAGAAGCAGGGAGGCACGTGTAGTCAGCTTGGGCTTGCAGGTGTCTAAGCAAATTGATATCCTGGAAAGATTGAGGAAGGGCATGAAAAGGGAACAATAAAACAGCTCATCTAGATACAGCCTGACTGATGTGCCTTGTTCTGGAACAAGGAGTTGTCCATGGGAAACATCTCCCATCTGGATCACTCCCCATCCTCTCTCAGGTCTCTGGAGGCATTGACATAGGAAGGTTGGAGGGGACAAAGACGAGAAATAGAAGTAATCATTCTGTTGTGTCTGCACTGAGCTCAATAAAACTCTATTCACTAAAACAGGCAGCTGACTGATAGGCCTCAGTTTGCCTGTTGGATCTTTTAAAATACTGCATTAAAGTACTATTTCTCTTGGCCTGAGTTTTTTTTTTAGCGTCCCCTAACCTTTGAGCCTACAACCAGGTCCCCCTCATTTCACCTCATTTCTGCCCTGTTGAGGTGGGCAATGCCCAGGCATTGCCTGTCACCAGGCTTCCCAGAATGGGCATGTGCTGGGTTGCTCTGTGTCACCAAGGAGTCCCCTCTTCATGACCAGGCCACCTGTCACAGTTACTCTGGCAGTGGGGGCCAGGAAGGGCTGATGGCAGGGAGAGCTGTGCTGCTCCCTGAATTCAGAGAATTCTATGAGAACATCAAGTGTGCCTGAGTCTTGATGTTAAAAAGTCTGGAAAATCAGCGTTTCTTGGTTAAACTGACCTCTCTCAATACAAAAAATGACAGGAAAAACACCTGTTTCCACAAAAACAATGGCAGGAAAATTTATCTGTGTGCAAATGAGGTATGAAGTACACAGATGCCCTTCCCAGCAGGGCTGCAGGAGCGGTGTCTCCTGAGGCCCAAAGGGTCCCTGAAACCCTGAACCACTGAAGCTGGTCCTCCTTGTGAAATCCAAATGCAGGTGCTAGCATGCCAGCCTCCCCTGTGCTCTAGTCTCAGCATATCTAGCATTCCTTCCCTGAGCTTCATGGCAGTTCCACTGTGGGAAGATCAAGGAACTCAGATGATAGTGGTTTGGTAACAATAAACTAACAGGAAAACTGTATGCTTAAAGAAACATTATATAAATATCTGTTATTAGGGAAGGAAAACACAGGATGAGCTGAGGGTCTATAAAATGTGGCAAGATTTAATTACTCAATAATTGCTCCAAATTATTAATCATGATGATTGGGCAATGATGAAATTAGTTGCTGTTATGCCTTAATGTGACAACATAAACTTAGAGGACACAATGCCTTTATTAGAGACTCATGAAGGTCAGTTCCTGGAGGTAACTTGCTGGCATCTTCCCCAGTGTTCAGATGGGTATTGTTGCCTAGAGACTGTCAGAGTGACAACAATTATGCCAGGGTCACATCGTGGATCCGGGGCAGAGTGAGTTCAGAACTCTCCAGAGTTACCTCTCCTCTTTCCATTTGTGTCCTTCTCAGGTGGTTCTCACTGTCTTCCCTTTTGTGTGGCAGGAAGACAAACCTAACCCAGCAGAGACAGGTGGCCCAGACAGAAGGTATCTGAGAACCTGGGCTCTGAGGAGTGACGAGGTCCTGATGCTGAAGGTGAGAAGGGCCCACCTGGCTCAGAGAATTGAAGACCTAGAATGGCATTTGTCCCTGCTCCTCCAGGTGGCAGAGGGCACCATGTGTTCCTGAGTCACACAGGATACTGTGGTGGCTGTCTGTAGGTGTGCCTTCCCCATGGAGAACATGGCCAGGTGAATCTGCTCACTCCTGGAAGGAAGGAGTGGGCGTCTAAGGGGTCACCTGGGCCAGGAATGTGTGCCCAGGTCTCTGACACACTCATACTTCTTTCAAAGCCTGGACTTTGGTTTATGCTGATTCCTGTCTGTGGTCCTTTGAGGTGAAAATAAAATTATACAAGTTGAGAAAATCAATGTGTGTTTCCATCACTGACTCTGTTCCTCAATCCTCTTGACAGGATGCTAGCCACTGGGTGCTGTGGTCTGGGCCATAGGCCTCCAAAAGTTTTACCTGGGGCACTTAGCTTCGGGGGTAAGAAGGGCTTGGGGTGGGGACTACTCAAACTGATGTGCAGGTGAGCATGGAGTTTCCACACCCCTGCCCTCTGTCATTGCTGAGTCTTTATGGGGGACCCCAGGAGTCCATGTTCCCTTCTAGTGACCTCTTGGATGATAGAGAGGCAGGCAATGATCTTGGGGCCACACTCAGGGCCTCCAACACTGGAGGAGACACTCTGCTTCCCCAGAACAGCTAACACTTCACCCCCAATTGTTACTCTAGTTGAAACTCTTTTCCCCCTCTGAGACCCATCCCAGAGGCCACTGGCTCCAGGAAGCTCTTTCCAACCTCTTCTCCAATCTCTCTCTCCTTGAATTTTCATGGAGTTTTGTCTACTATTTGCCTGATTTCTTATGCCACGTTTTGGTCTATCTTCTAGAATGTAAGGTCTTTAAAGGCAGAATGTGTCATACACACACACAGAGCTCAGCACACTGCTTTGCACCTACAGGGTACTGGGTGACCTGGAAGTACTCTATGAATGTAACTGACAATCAGGGTTACAGACACTGACCTTGAGATCGCACAGTCAGATTGGGGCCACCTCAGCTTATGGGAAACTACACACACACACACACACACACACACACACACCAGCACAGAACTGAGTTCCAGCCTGGTGGACAAAGTAGGATGGAGGAAGGCACTCATAGGTGAGGGAGATGGAGCTCCAGGGCTATAAGACCTAAGCCTTGCAGGGTATGAAATATGCATGGTTGGAAAGGGGCAGGGAGAAGGGAGAGTACCTCAGGTTAGTTAGGCAGGTAGAAAGAGGAAAGAGTTGGCAAGGTATTGGTCAAAAAAAAACCCAGGGCAGAGCCAGTTTAGGAAGAGGAAACTATGGGAGGAAGTAGGGGTGGCAGTGTCTTGAAGCCCCAGGAAACCCTGGCTCGAGGAGCTCCCCTATTTTCCCCAGCTAGAGCTCCTTGGCCCATGGCCAGGCCACAGAACCATGTTCACCTCTCCTGATGGCCCTCAAAGCAGCCAGATCAAGCCATACCTGGACTCCAACATCTTCTCAGCTTGGTCCAAGTGTCCAGGCCCCTCCATGGAGCTGGGTTCCATGCAACGAACCCAGGGGTCCTGAGCAGATACTTTCACAGGCCCTGGAGGAGCAGGCCCTTTCTGCTTCTCATTGGGTCCCTCAGTTTGGCCATCTCTGCCATGCCTCCCACATTTCAGGAGCTGCCACTGCAGGAGAAAGTATGTCTCCAAGGTCTCTGCTACCCATGAAATCCTATAACCAGAAACCACTGAGGAGGGACTAGCTGCCACAGAAGCTACAGTCCTTGATGTGGTCCTCCCTAGGGCCCAAAGTGAGACGAGTTGGTTTGCTGACCACCATCTGGTTTTTGCTCTTCTGGCTGGTACAACCTTCTCCGAAATGTTCATCACTATTCTCTACAGAGGTGAGTGACCATTGTCCCTTTTAGTAGTAGCAAGATCCTGGGCCAAGACAGAAGGAAGGTCACTCCCCACTCCACACCAAAAAACAAAAGCACCAGTGATACTATTTCTCTCCTGTCCAGCCTCCAGGCAGCCCTCTGTGTATTCAAACTGCTTCCTGTGGCCTCCAAGAGGTGTCCTGCCTATGGTCTGAAGGATCAGCCTGAAAGAGCCAGCTGGAGTAGCAGGCCTGTCTAATCAGACCTGAGCTCCGGGCTACCTCTCAAAAGTCCTAAATCAACCATCAAAGTAGCCAGGCATTTAGCAAATGCGGAGCCCACCCTTCATTTAGAGGGAAACAATGTGTGTGGGGGTGGGGTGGCTGGCCTAGGCTCTCATAGTATGGAGCTCCTGCACCAGGGAATACTGACCCCTGAAGAACTCAGAGTGGAGGTGGGCTCAGCACATAACAAACAGCATGTGATTATAGAGGGCCAGAGTGTATATATAACCAGCTCTAGGATGGACACCAGGATTCGCAGTTTGAGTCCAAGGTCACAGGCCATTGTAAGAAAAGTGGATTTTATTTTAAGGTCACTAACTAGAATAATATAGTCTGAGGGTCATGAATCCCACTTGTTTTTGAGCATGAGCTGTGTACAGGAGAGCCCCTGACTCTATGGTCATCCTTGACTGCATGTGGTACACAGCCTGCACAGTGCTCAGCCCATGTCAGCTTCCCAAGTGGTTGTTCTCACTTCCCCCTAGCTGATGATCTCTAAATGTGAATGCCTGGACTAGCAGCTTTAAATACATGATCTCTTTTAATGTCTACAGAAATCTTACTGGTTAGGTGGTGCCATTTCTGTTTGGAGGGTGGAGAAATACTGCTAAGTGACAGGGTTCTTATTCTGTGTGTCAACAAAACCCATGTTCTTAACTACCATGATACAGTCATTCTTGGCAACAGGCTCATCGGGGACTGTGCTGAATTCTACATGTGATTGTAATGAGCAGCCCAGCAGGTGCCCAGAGTACCATAGGAAGTGGTCTTTGACTTGCCTGGGCCAACGGTTCCAAGGCATGCTCTGAAGAAACAGAGGGTCTGCCCTGGGCAGCTGTGAGAGTACAATAAGGACTCACCTTCACTTCCTAAGTATAATTTCTCAACTATTTCTAAAACTGAAAATTAAAAAAAATACATTCAAAGATGTAACAGCCAACATACTAATAATTGGAAATCACCAAAGTTTTAACTTCAACTTCTAGTTTAGTGTGTTTGAATGTAGATTCTGGAATAAGTTTCCTGCCCACTCTAATTTTAAAATATCCTGACACTGCAGAACAAAAGGCAGAGACCATAGTGATTCAAACCTCTGTCCCATCAATTCTGGTAGACTGGAGCAGAGAGCAAGAATTAACTCTCATTAAAATGGAGTCCAGAAAAGCAGTAAAAACTTAGAATAAAAAACAAACCCAGGACTTCCGGTCAAGATGGTGGAATAGGCAGATGGCTTGCCTCCTTATAGAACCACAATGAAATTACAACTAAAATATAGAACAACCATCACTCAGAACCAACAGAAATCAAGTTGAATGGAAGTCTGACAAGTATGGAATTAAAGAAACCACATCTATCCACACTGATCCAGCAGATTGGTACCGTATCTCAGATTCCACCAACCTGGCTAACACTTTTTGACCCACCTTGGAGATCCTCAGAGACTCTGCTCCACCCAGCTTACCTGCCCAACCAAGGTGCTTTACTATATGAATGGCTGGTCTTGGCTTATGCTTCAGAACATCCTAAATCTTCTCAAACAAGTAGCAGCTGGCCTCAGTGAGCCCCAGGCCTGGAACTAGCAGCCAGATTCACAGCTTGTCTTCTCCTGAAAATCTCCAAGACCCACAGAAGTAGAAGCCATCACAGATTGCTTTATAACTCAGTCAGGGTGGCCTTGGGAAAAAGACAGGTGGAGGCTCCTATTTGGCTGCACCACCCAGGAAACCCTAAGGCCAATGTACCCAGTGAACAGGTATAGACCACATCAGAGCACCACCACCCTGCCCTAAATAGCTGATCCTTCACAGAGGGAGGAAGTTGGAGGTAAGTTGTCATAGCCAATCCTTGCAGCTGACTGACCTGGGTAAATCCCACCGGTTGATCTGCCAACAGCAACCAAGGCTCAACTACAAGAGGAGGGTGTACTCAGCCCAACACAAAGAGCACACCTTGAGTACTCAGTTTGGGTAATAGGGGAGGCTGTGCCACTGGACCTTACAGGATACCTACTACATTAGGCCACACTACCAAGAAACAGAGTCAAAGCAGCTCTACCTAATACATAGAAACAAACACAGGAAGGCTGCTAAAATGAGGACACAAAGAAACATGGCTGAAATGAAAGAACAGATCATAATTCCAGAAAAAGAGCTAAACAAAATAGAGATAAGCAATCTGTCAGATGCAGAGTTCAAAACACTGGTTAATAGGATGCTCAAGGACTGGAGGACAAGGTAGAAAAAAGCTCCCAAACAGAACAAGAAAAGGAAAAAAGACTAAAAAAAGAATGCAGAGGGGTTAAGGAAACTGCAGGACAACATGAAACATAATATTATCCATATAATAGGGATATCAGAAAGAGAAGAATAGAGGCAAGGAATAGAAAACCTGTTTGAAAAAGTAATGATGGAAAACTTCCCGGAGGGGGAAGATGGCGGCATGGTAGGAGGGAGCACACGCCACCTCCCTCTTCAAAAGGCAGGAAAACCTAGCCATACTACAGAGGACATTGCAGCAAACATGAAAATAGGAAATCAAAATTGTAGCGGACATTGAAAGACCATACGGTAAGGAGACTACTGCAGGATAATAACAGCCCAGGGATCAGCTTGGGGAGCAGGGAGGTTGCAGCCCCAGCCCCAGAGCTCCAGGAGCTGCCGCAGGGCTCTTGGGGTGGGGGAGCTGGGTCATCCGCTCCCTCCCTGGCCAAACAAGGGCTGATCGGGAGACCTCCGAGCGAGCTTTGGGGAAGATCACGGCCCACCCAGTGGAGCCAAAGACCGCCGTACCTTGGGTGGGCGCCCCAACCTAGAGAGAGTTATTTTTTGGGTAAATGGCTTGGTGCCTACAGCCGTGAGCATGGAAAAAGCGCAGGCATTCTGTGGGATCCCTGGTGCCCAGGCCGGGAATTTGGGGGAGGTTCGAGTCCCCCAAAATCCACAGCATACACACCCATGAACCTGGAAGCGGTGGCACGCGCGCGCACTTTGCACTGAGCTTTCAGAGGGAGTGCTGAAGTGTGCCCAAAGCCTGCACCCTGGTGAGAGGCGCCTGTACAATGGGTCCGGGGACCACCGTGTCTTGCGCCCGCACACCAACCCGGAGAAAGTTACTTTTTTGAGTAAAAGGCTGGGTGCCTACAACTGTGAGCACGGAAAAAGTGCGGGCATTCTGCAGGATCCCTGGTGCCCAGGATGTAAATTTGGGGGAGGTTCCAGCCCCTCAGAATCCACAGCGTACACACCCGTGAATCTGGAAGCGGTGGCGCGCACGCACTCAGCATTGAGCTTTCCAAGGGAGTGCTGAAGTGCGCCCGAGGCCTGCACCCTGGTGAGAGGCACCAGCGTACACACCCGTGAACCTGGAAGGGGCACACGCGTGCAGGAGCTCTGAAGGGAGTGCTTGGGAGTTCACAGATTGGTGCCTGGGGCATTGGGCCCGTGAGGCTGGACCTGGGGACAATGCGCCAGAGACTGACAGAGCTCTGAACAGGAAGGGGAACAAAGCCACGGCATTCACCCCTAAGTCTGCTGCAGCCAACAAAACCAGGAAAACTGGTTTGACCAGTTTGAAACCAACAAAGGCTTTTTTTTTTTCTTTTCTCTTTTTTTCTTTTGTTTTTGTTTTTTGTTTTGTTTTTTCTCTTTTTTGCTTGACTTTTTTATTAAGTAACTTTTCATTTTTTAATTCTTATTATTGTTATTTCATTCAATTACTTATGTTTCTATTTCCTTCTAGTGTTGATCCTTCTACCTTTCTTTCCAAATTTATCTCTTCATTCCATCTCCTGCTTATTGCCTTCATTTTTTAAAATTTTTTTTGAACCTG
>CM052539.1:87561256-87613876 GCA_028533065.1 Trachops cirrhosus
AAGGAAGGAAGGAAGGAAGGAAGGAAGGAAGGAAGGAAGGAAGGAAGGAAGGAAGGAAGGAAGGAAGAGGTAGCATATGATCTCATCTATAAGTGGAACCTGATTCATTTATCGGGTTCCACAAAACAAACAAGCAAGCAAAATAAAGAGACACTAAAATAAAGAGCAAACTGACAGTGACCAGATGAGACTAGGAAGGGGGATAATGAGCAAAAGAAGGGGAAGGGTCAAGTCAAGGAACGTGTATAAAGGACTCATGGAAAAAGATAACAGTGGAGAGGATGAATGTGGAAGGTCGGGGGTGGGTAGGGCAGGAAAAAATAATGGGCGGAAATGGGGACAACTGTAACTGAACAACAATAAAAAAGTGAAAAATGGGAAAAAATCACTTGTCATAGTGAAAAAAAGAAAAAAAATGATGCTCAAGTAACTTAGTGTGGACCTTAATGACATGAAAAAGATCCAGTCAGAAACAAAGGATTCACTAACTGAAATAAAGAACAATTTACAGGGAAAAACTGTACAGTGGATGAAGCTGAGAATCAAATCAATGATTTAGAACATAAGAAAGCAAAAAATAGCAAATCAGAAGAACAAGAAGAAAAAAATCCAAAAAACAAGAATAGTGTAAGCAGCCTCTGGGACAATTTCAAGAGGTCCAACATTTGCATCATAGGTGTGCTAGAAAGAGAGAAAGAACAAGAAATTAAAAATCTATTTGAAAAACTAGTGAAAGAAAACTTCCCTAACTTGGTGAAGGAAACAAACATGCAAATCCAGGAAGCAGAGAGAGTCCCAAACACGATGGATGGGAAGAGTCCCATCCTAAGACATATCATAATTAAAATACCAAAGATTAAAGATAAAGAGATACGAGGGTGGTGTGGGAGAAAGGGTGAGAGGTGAAGGGATTAAGTAGTACAAATAGGTAGTTAAAGAATAGCCCTGTGGATGTAAAATAAAGTATAGGACAGGGAGTAGCCAAAGAAGTTACACACATAACCTGTTGACATGAACAAGATTGGAGAGATTGCCTGAGGGAGTGGTGAGTGCTGAGTGGAGGGGGGCATGGGGGTAAAATCAGGACAACTGTAATAGCATAATCAATAAAATATAAATAAAATAAAATATCCTGACACGCATATCTTGACACTTTGGGAAGGTATAATAGTTGATCTGTATAAATATGGATTTTTCTCAATAATGTGCCAACATAAACAGAAAGTGAGGCATTGGCATGAATCTGTCATCAAACACCTCTCTCTCTAAAAATCAATAAATAAAATCTCAAAAGAAAAGAAATAGCATGCATTGAGTTTTCCATGCAAGCTGGCATTCTATAAGTGGCAGGCTGGTTGGTTTACCATTTTTATTTTGAGAAAGTTCTGAAATCATAGAAAGTGAGTGGCCTGGCCCCTAATACAAAAGGTGGATAGGGACCCAGAGCTGACTTCAAGTGCCAGGTCAAGCCCTCTCTTCCTTTTCTTCCACACCTGAGAGCTCAAGAGAGTTTGGCCTCTATTTCCAGGCTCTCTCTGGGCTGAAGTCAAGGGTGTCAGCTTTCCACAAAGTTGCTGCCCATCTCTGGCCAAAATGAAGTCTAGTAAGGCAAAGGCCAGTTTTTTACTTAATTCAGCCTCATGTTGGACCCAAGCCTTCTTTATTGGGGGAGGAAATAAACATACAGCTCTTAGGGTCCAGGGACATGTCGCTACCTTAGAAACAGTGGAGATAGTGGTTCAACCCCAACTCTATCTTTTACCAGCAGGTGACCCCAGATACATTACTTAAAGTTTTACTTTCTTACCTCTGAGGTGTGGACAGAGATGGAACCTAACTCACAGGCTGGAGATGAAGACTATATGAGACAGGCAAAGCTTTTAGAACAGAACTTGACACACAGAAAGTGCCAACAAATGTTAATTTTTATTACTTTATTTGGTCTATAATAAGAATTCAATTGGATAAGCACTTTATTGAGAACGTGCTGTATAAAACAAGGCATTCTTCTAAGCTCTACAGACCATACTCTGACATGAATGTGGTAATTAGAACACTCATTAGGTTGCAGTGACTTGATCCTTTTTTTAAAGTGCACGAATTTCAGGGGAGAGGGTTCAAGTAGGAATCAAGAAAACTTTTGTAGACATGTTGACGCTGAAACTGAGCCTTTAAGTTGAGATTCTGCAGATGGAGATGGTGGAAGAAGATGGAATTTTCCAGGCAGAGGGAGAGCATGTGCCAGAGCCTGGAGTCTAGGAAGGGAGCACATCCAGGGCACCATGGTTTGGCGCAGGATGGGACACATGGAGGTATGCTGAGCAGGGCAGGACCTGCATCCAAGGAGCTGCTTTGAAGCTGGGTTTTGCTCCTTACTGGGAGGTCTTTGGTGAGTCACCTGAACTTCTGACTCCACAGATATAAAATGGGTGATATAACACACCCACCTCATGGGTAATTGCAAAGATTAAATGCTTAGCTGAGTTTAAGAAGCACTGTATAAACTATAAAGCATTATGCAAATAACAGCAGTTTCTGTTGTGGGCCCTCCCAGGAGTCAGAGGAAAGAGACCCACTTCCTGGGCTCCATTGCAACATGGGAGGGGAGAGAAACTGCCTAAGCTGATAGGCTGGGAGCCTTTCCTGCTGCTGTTGAGTGCTCCCTCCTTTGCTGTCATCCTGAACTCTGGTGTCATACTTGAGGCAGAGCCAGGACACACTAAGTTTGCAATCTGAATTCCCGTGCTGGTTTAGAGTTTTAAGTACCAATGCACACTTGTTCAGAAGATGACAAAACACTGAAAGAAACTTAGGTCAAATGCTTCTTAGACAGATGGATTTCAGGTTTAGTTTCTCCTTGTCCTTGGAACACATTTCAAAAAGGAAGGAAGGAGGGAAGGAGAGAAGGAAGGAAGGAAGGAAAGAAGGAAGGAAGGAAGGAAGGAAGGAAGGAAGGAAGGAAGGAAGGAAGGAAGGAAGGAAGGAAGGAAAGAAGAAAAAGATATTTATTTACCTGGCAGGGGAGATACCATGATCATGAAGGTGGTTTTCCCAGGGCGAGTCTTACCCATGGCATTCTGGATGTGTTGACCCCTGCAATTTCCCCAAACGTGGAAACTCAACTGCATAATTTGTGGTAGTAGGAGACTGCATGCACATTCTCCCATGAATTAAAAAGAAAAAGAAAAAAATTTCTAGCAAAAGATTACTGCTGCAGAGAGTAGAGAAGAGTAGCCTTTCTTCTCTACCCTCCTGCATATCTGATTTGATTTGCACAGTAGGGGTTGGGACAGGGGAAAAATTGAAACTGAAAAAGCTGGCATTCATGCTGCCTGTCACCTACCAGACCCAATAAGCAGAGACAGGAATTTAATTTTTATGGACACTTTATTCAGATGGTTATCCATGGGAGAAGACAGTGGGTTTGTACCTTAACAGATCATCTTAAAATCCATTTTAAACCTCTTTTTATAAGAAGAAAAGTGTAGGTAAGGGGATTGGAATTCAGGGAAAGTCAATCAGATAAAAACCTGCAGCATTTTCTCATTTGTCTCTTGGGTGGTGGCCATCTCACCCTGGAGTACAATGGCTCAGATACCATCTAGATTGCTTGCAGTCATCCCGAGGCACAAAGGCGGAACTACTTATGGTCTCCTGGATTGAAGATGGGTCACATCTTCAGCTCCTGAAACAATAGCTTTTTTTAAAAAAAGATTGCATTTATTTATTTTAGACAGAGGGGGAAGGGAGAAAGAGAGAGAGAGAGAGAGAAACATCAATATGTGGTTGCCTCTTGTGCACCTCCTACTGGGGGCCTGACTTGGACCACAACCCAGGTGTGTGCCCTGACCAGGAATTGAACCAGCAACCGTTTGGTTCACAGGCTGATGCTCAATCCACTGAGCCATACCAGCCAGGGCCAATAGCTTTTTATATACATGGGTTACTAAGCTTATTAGCTATTACCTGAAACTAAGATTTTTCCAACATTTGAGTCCCCAATCAGAATCAGAAAGTTGGTGGCTTCATTGAAGTCCATTTCTGATGTAGAATTAAAACCTGGGTCTATCAAATAACTCTTTCCCAACCCCTTAGCCCCCCACTTCAAGGGTTCCAGTATTGAAACATCAGTGATTATTATAAAAAATCAGTAACAGGAAAAAGCATAGGATTTAAAGTCAGGATAGCTGGTTTTTCTACTCACTGGCTGTAATTTTTACCTCCTCTTTGCTGGGAAGCCCATTTTCTCTTTAGAAAAATTGGGTGATCATGTAACAGGGTACAGGGTGAGGGGTGCCTGGGAAATGGGAGAAAACCCTCACAGCCCTGGGTTGGAGATGGGGGAGAGAGGATGATAGGATTAAGATACTTTACATTACAATGACAACTTGGTAGCTAGTTTAATAGCTGTGCTACCACCTTGGGGCAAGGTGGGCATGACTTTAAGGGCATATCCTGACTTCTGATGTAGCCAGGGGAGGTAGTTTCCCCTGGATCACTGAGTCACTCTTGCCCTGACTGGGGAAGGCAGCTGAGAGAATGTAAACAGTATGGGATAACTGGCAAATGTAGCTCATTGTGAGAGGAGTTGGAGATGAGGTCACACAGGAGACTCCAAGTCAAGATTAAAATCTAAGGGTAGGAAGCTATGAAAGGAGAGCCATGCTGCTGGTAGTGAGATAGGAGCCATGCTGGCTGTAGGAGTTGGTCCACCATGGGTTAGTAAGAAAGCAGACATGCTGCTTTGATTGTGCCCACTGTAGTCGACTCTGAAGCCACCAAGGACTGACTGCCTTGCAAGATGCTGACTTGCTGCCATGCAAACCTGGACTCAATCTGGACACTTGGGACTTGTGCTCTTCATCATCCAGTGTAACACAGTACATGCTTTTCTGGACTATGACATGGAGGCTGATGACAATGTACCCCAGATTCTGAAGAGAAGAGCTACTGTGTGAGGATGGTGACTTTGGTACCTTTCAGAGGGACTGGATAACTGTATAGCCAGCTTAAGGAAGAATATGGAGAACTTTTAGGGCTTTTGGCTTATGGCCATTTGGGAAGCAAGGGAAGTGCTGGGTCTTGTGGGAAAAAAGGGCTCAGGCTGAAGTGCTTCCAGCCCTGCTACAGTTGGAATATTGTACATAAAAACTTGTTTCTTCCAGCATTAATTGTTGGGTCATACACCAAGGGGTCACGTGAACAGGCCTCTGTCTGCTCCGTTACAATCATACTGATGGCACTGAGCTGCTGAAAGTTGGAAATAACATATGTGAATGCACAATAAATAAAGTATGGTCCATGATGGATATGAAATTAAAGCATGGATACTAAATAAACTTGGGCAGCAGCTGTTGTTAATTTTAAATAAGTAACCAGTGAGTCTGTATCAATTGCTAGGCACTCTGGGGAAACAAAGGAGAAACATCAGTTCCCAGCTCTGGCTGAAATGAACTCTTGGCATTCCATCAGAAAAGACATTAACACAGTTCTGGCCAAGATGGAGACATGGGCAGAAATGCTTCACTTCTTTACACAACCAAAAGAAGAATAACAACCAGTTAAAAAAAAAAAAAAAAGAACAACCAGATCTGCCAGAAAAACATTTGCATGCAAGTCCAACAACCAAGGAATTAAAGAAACATTCATCTAGATGGTAGGAGGGGTGGAGATGGGCAGCCAAGGAGGAAAAGAAGAACTGATAGGGGACTTAAGAGTTGGACAATTTTAGTTTAAGTAATAGCTAATAAGCTTAGTAATCAATGCATGTAAAAGCTTTTGTTTCAGGAACTGAATGTATGACCCACCCTGACTCCAGGAGACTATAAGCAGTTCCACCTTTGTTCCTCAGGAGGACTGAAAGCAATTCAAGATGATATCTGAGCCATTGTACTCCAGGGTGAGATGGCCACTGCCCAGGACAGGTAAAGTTCACCACCTGGGGCACAGCTTAAGACCACCGCCCAGGGCGAGAATGCCGAGGTTGTGTGTGTGTTTTTTTTAATTCAAGCAACTTCTCCCTGAATTCCAAACCCCTTACCCACACTTTGTTCTCCTTATAAAAAGGGCCATTTTAAAATGGAATTTAGGATGGTCTGTTAGGGTATGAACTTGCCATCTTCTCAGATCACCAGCCATCTGAATAAAGTGCCCATAAAGATTCCATTGCAGTCATTGCTTATCTGGTTTGGTAGTGACAGGCAGCCCAAACTCCAGTGTCTTTTCCAGTTTCAAAACAACAGAGCAAGGCAGCTGGAAGACCAGGACAGGCAAGGCTGTGGACTGCGCAAGCAATCCCACTTTCATGCCCAGAGAAGCTGGGAGGAACAATGAGGGAGCGAGATAGACTGCAAAACCCAGGGTTTCAGTGCAGGAAACTAAAGACTCAAAACTCTAGGATGGAGACTTCTGGCCAAGATGGAGGCATAGGTAGCCACTGTGCCTCCTTGCACAACCAAAAGAAGGACAACAACAAATTTAAAAACAAAAAACAACCAGAACTGAGAGAAAATTAAACTGTATGGAAGTCCAACAACCAAGGAATTAAACAAGAAACATTCATCCAGACTGGTAGGAGGGGCAGAGATGGGCAGCCAGGTGGAGAGGACTCCCAGCAAGGCAGCGGCTTGTGGGCTGGTCAGTCCCACATTCACGTGTAGGTAAACTGGGAGGAACAACTGGGGAGTGAGACAGACTGCACAACCCAGGGTTCCAGTACGGGGAAATAACGCCTCAAAGCCTCTGACTGAAAACACCTGTAGGAGTTGAAACAGCAGTGGGAGAAGTTTCCAGCCTCACAAGAGAGCTCATTGGAGAGACCTACAGGGTCCCTGAATGTATACAAACCCACCCACCCAGAAGAGATCCAATCTGCTTGTGGGTAGCAGTGGAAGGAACTGAAAACTGGCAGAGAGCAGAGCAAGTCACACTGTTCACTCTCAGACCCCTCCCCCACATACAGCATCACAAGGCTATGACGTGGGTTACCCCACCCTGGTGAACACCTAAGGCTCCGCCTCTTACTATGTAACAGGTGTGCCAAGACAAAAAAAATGGCCCAAATGAAAGAACAGATCAAAGCCCCAGAAAAAATACAACTAAGCAACGAAGAGATAGCCAACCTACCAGAAGCACAGTTCAAAACACTGGTAATCAGGATGCTCACAGAATTGGTTGAATATGGTCGCAAATTAGATGAAAAAATGAAGGCTATGCTAAGTGAAATAAAGGAAAATGTACAGGAAACCAAGAGTGATGGAAAGGAAACCAGAACTCAAATCAACAGTGTGGACCAGAAGGAAGAAACATTCAACCAGAACAGAATGAAAAAACAAGAATTCAAAAAAATGAAGAGAGACTTAGGAACCTCCAGGACAATTTTAAACGTTCCAACATCTGAATCATAGGGGTGCCAGAAGGAGAAGAGAAAGAGCAAGAAACTGAAAACGTATTTGAACAAATAATGGAGAACTTCCCTAATCTGGCAAAGGAAGTAGACTTTCAGGAAGTCCAGGAAGCTCAGAGAGTCCCAAAGAAGCTGGACTCAAGGAGGAACACACCAAGGTACATCACAATTACATTAGTCAAGATTAAAGATAAGGAGAGGATCTTAAAAGCAGCAAGAGAAAAGGAGACAGTTACCTACAAAGGAGTTCCCATAAGGCTATCAACTGTTTTCTCAAAAGAAACCTTGCAGGTAAGAAGGGACTGGCAAGAAGTATTCCAAGTCATGAAAGGCAAAGACCTACATCCAAGATTACTCTATCCAGCAAAGCTTTCATTTAGACTGGGAGGGCAGGTAAAGTGCTTCCCAGATAAGGTCAAGTTAAAGGAGTTCATCATCACCAAGCCTTTATTACATGAAATGTGAAAAGGACTTATCTAAGAAATAGAAGATCAAAAACTATGAAGAGTAAAATGAGAACAAACTCACAACTATCAACAACTGAACCTAAAAATCAAAACAAAAAACTAAGCAGACAACGGGAACAGGAACAGAATCACAGAAATGGAGATCGCATGGAGGGTTATCAGTGGGGAGGGAAAGGGGAAGAAAATAGACAGTGGGGATGTTAAGAATAGTATAGGAAATGGAGAAGCCAGAAGCCAGCTTATATGTACAACCACGGACATGAACTGTGGGGTGTGTGTGGGGGGATGCTGGAGGGTGGGGGTGGCAGTGCAAGGAAGAGGGAGAGAAAGGGGAGAAAAAATTGGGACAACTGTAATAGCATAATCAATAAAATATATTTAAAAATAGAATTTAAAAAAGAAAAAACACGAGGAAAGTGAAAAAATTAATTCTCATGAGCAGGTCCTGATTGTTTGGTCAGGAAACATCTTCTCTAAGCCTACAGTGACTATCTCCACTGGCAGATGGCAGTGTTGTACTGATAAGGACACTGCCTAGGTCTATACCAGGTGGAGGAGGATAGCTGAACACTGAGTAATGAAGAGCAGGAGCTGTCTCTATCAGACTTGTTCTTTGTACTTAAGGAATTTACAACCTAACAAAAAACATCAAAACAGGCATAAAAAATGAGGGGAATGTGTAAAAACTGCAGGACAACCCATAGCCAAGTGGAAGTTCCAATCAGGGCAAGAACTGTTTGAAGTCTTCATATAGTCTGGGACAAGGAAGTGGGGGCTGTATTACAAGGGATTTAAAGCAAAGGTCAAAGCAGTGCATCCTTGATGCAACATCAGGGAATCCACTCAAGATCTGGGCAAGGCAGTGACTGATGAAAATTATATTGTGGGAAAATAGTGCTAGACCTGAAGCAATGATGGTGTGTGTGTGTGTGTGTGTGTGTGTGTGTGTGTGTGTGTGTGTGTCTTGGAGGTAAGAAAGGATGCAGGGAATGGTGAGATGAGGGAAAGGTGCTTGGGGAGTGGTGAGGAGGTGCAGGTAGGAAGGGAAGTGATTGTTCTCACTGCCTGCACTGTCAGCCCCCTGAGAGCATGATGCCATACACACAGTATGTATGTGCACTGCCCAGCTGGGAGTTTTGTGTCCCAGTCCCCTTGCAGTAGATGGATCCATGTAGGTGAGTATGGGCCACCCAGAGTGGGCTGGCATAACTGCCAATGTGCCCTTCTCAGAGATCATCCCACTCTTCCCCTTTCCCCCTGCTGGGTTGTCACCCAGAGCTAGGCCATGGCAGAGCTTCCCTCACCCTGGTTTTGGGAGGAATGTGAGAAAATCCCCCCATTCCAGCCAACTTCTTGCCCTCCCCCTTTGGGTATCACAGGAGAAATGAACTTCACTTGTGCTAAGCCACAGAAACTTTGGGGATTAGCAAAGAGAATAGCAAGGTTTAGATAAATCTGCTGAATTGATGTGAATTTAACCAAAGCCTAGGAGTTTTACATGTTCTTAGGTCTAGCTAATGTTGCATTCAGCAACCGTGAGAACAGATGCCGGAGACCTTTCAGGGTTTCAGAG
This sequence comes from Trachops cirrhosus, assembly GCA_028533065.1. NCBI lineage: Eukaryota > Metazoa > Chordata > Mammalia > Chiroptera > Phyllostomidae > Trachops > Trachops cirrhosus. The sequence goes on from CM052539.1 coordinate 87,570,702, forward strand.
ATGTTACTTTATTGGCCAAGTTTTACCTGCACAGGGGCGAACTCTCAAAGTGTCCAGAGACACGGTACCTGCAAGGGCTGCTGACGAGAGTTGCGCCGAATGCTTACAGCTAAGTCCTTATATAGGGGCGGGCAAGCAAGCGTTATACAGAAGCAGACATTATACAGAAGCAGACATGGCAGTTAGCTATTCGCTTACAAAGATCACATGCAGGAACAGGGTTGAGCATTGGCTCAACAGTGGTAGCTTTTCAAACCAAACATGTTAGGTTGCATCTGTTTTACAATCCTTTGTTCTTGCACAAGGCAGGAGGGCAAGATGTTCGTTCAGTAACCTCCTGTACCCTGGGACCTAACCAGTTCCTGTTTTCTCATGGTCTAAGTTTTCCTTGCTCCTTACACTAACAGGGGCTACAGCTTCAGTCTTCCTGGGAGCTTCTCAGTCTATGTATTCCTATTACATATGAAGTGGGAAACCTCCCAAGTCCCAACCACCACCATGGGATTGCCCAGGGTGGATGGGTTTGGCCTCATCAAATAATGTTTTATCATTTTCTTAAAGGCTGGTTTTTTACAAGACTGTTAATTCCCAATTGCACTTTGAAGTATCTACAGGCCAAGGGCAGTCTTCTGAGATACTTCTTTACCCAGCATTCTTTCATGATCCTAGTCACTCATGAATTCTAACCCTGAATGAACAGTGATGATTGAGCAAGACACTCCCGTACAGAAAAAAAGGTTCTTGGGAAGTTGTAGAAACAAGCAGAAACAATCTTTTTACCCCCATACACAAAAGGAATCAAGGTTTCATGGCCCAGGAGATCCCCCAAATGGTCGAGATTAATGAGAACTCAAAACACCATGTCCAGCCCTTTATAGAAAATAATCCATGCTCATTCTTGTTAAGCCAGCCTTCCTGCCTAGCCTTCTTCTCTCCAGCTCTTTACCCAAAATCAACAGAGTAGGAAATTCTTACGGGGTGCTCTCCAAAGTAAATGGTTCTTGCTCTAGTTCTCTGGCAGGGAGGGGCAGGAAGAAAGCATTGTAAACATAGAGGAAAAGAAAGACAAATCAAAAATGAGGAGCTTATAAATACCAGAAACAATCAAAGTAGATTAGTATCAGGCCTAATGAAAAACAGAAACTTTGGCTAATGGCACCAAACACAATTCTGGTTCAAAGTCAGCTCTTTATAAATACTAGTCCCCTGCATTCTATCTTCAGATTTTCAGGTAAGATTTTGTGAGGTGAAGAGATACCAGATAACTGTCACCTGCAAAGGAGTTTCCATAAGTCTATCAGCTGATTCCTCAAAAGAAACCTTGTAGGCAAGAAGGGGCTGGAAAGAAGTATTCCAAGTCATGAAAGGCAAGGACCTGCATCCAAGATTGCTCTATCCTGCAAAGCTATCCTTTAGAATGGAAGGGCAGATGAAGTGCTTCCCAGATAAGGTCAAGTTAAAGGAGTTCATCATCACTAAGCTCTTATTATATGAAATGTGAAAGGGGCTATTTGAGAAAAAGACAATGATCAAAAATATGCCCAGTAAAATGACAACAAACTCAAAACTATCAATAACTGAACCTAAAACAAAAACAAAAACAAACTAAGCAAACAACTAGAACAGGAACAGAATTACAGAAATGGAGATCACATGGAGGATTATCAGTGGGGAGGGGAGGGAGGAGAGTGGGGGAAAAGTTACAGGAAATAAGAAGCATAAATGATAGGTACAAATAGACAGGGGGAGGTTAAGAATAGTATACGAAATGGAGAAACAAAAAAACTTATATGTACAACCCATAGACATGAACTAAGGTGGGGGAATGATGGTGGGAGAGGCAGTGCAGGGCACAGGGGAATCAAGTAGAGAAAAATATGGGACAACTGTAATAACATAATCAATAAAATATATATTTTTTACAAAGCAAAAAAAGAGAGAGAGAGAGAGATACCAGAGATGATCTGGCAGAAATGTGTGTTCTCCTAAAACTTGATCAGAAGAATCCTGAAAGCCCTGGAGGTCATCTAATCACACCCTCCATTTGATAGATGAAGAAGCCAAGCCCCAGTGGAGGAAGGAACTTCCCAGAGCTATTGGTTTGTGAATCAGGGGAGGAGAGCCTGGAGCACTGATCTCTCAATTAGGCTTTCCAGAACAACAAGGAGCAAGACCCAGGGCAAGATGGTGGGGTGGGCATGTAAGACAATGGATGAAGCCATCTTTGGAAGTAGGTACTCCTACATTTGCTGTCTTCTCCTCCTTGGGCAAATACCTTCATTTCTCTGACCTCAACTTCCCTTCTGTAAAAGTGGCATGTTAATATGGATAGTGCTGAGAAGTTGGGCGGATGAGTAGGAATACAAAGCACCCGTCACACTCTGGGCCACAATGATGGTTATGAGGAAGAGGAAGAAACACAGAACAGCTGATAGATACAGACACTGCCAAGCTGAGGAATCTGAGCCACCAGTTGATATTGCAAATGATTTTTAGAGCTCCAAGTCAATGTCCACGTGGGCTTGTCCTGGCTTTGTGTGAACGTTCTGGTGTTCTGGTTCTCCACTACTCTGATGAAAGTCTTCAGCCACTGGAGAAGGAAGATTTCTGTTATCCCTCAGGACTCTCCTGTATTTTCCTCTCCCTTGGAAGTAGAAATGTCAAGTTCAAGATTGTTATGCAAAGCAGGAAGAGAATCCAGTCAGTCTTTTAAGAGGTCCACACCCTTTGTAGAAATTCAAGTTCAAGATTGATATGCAAAGTAGGAAGAGAACCCAATCAGTCTTTTAAGAGGTCCACACCCTTTGCCAGCTCCTCAGGCAGAAACAGGCCTTTTATATTATCAGCCAGGAGTGACTCAACCTCCCTCTGGGCATCTCCACCCACCTGGGGTGGGCCTTGAGTCTGGGCTTCAGCAGTGCTCACTGGATGAGTTTCCTCCTTGGTGCAGGCAGATTCTGGCTTCTGTGGAAAGATAAGAAAGGTGGAGATAATGTCCCCATCTCAGCTACACACACAGCAAAACTCTTACAGCTAGAACATGAGCACTTGAGCTCTGACATCCTGTTTCCACACATAATGGGAGTCACTGTTTCCTGCCCTGGTCAGTGGTGTCACATTTCTCCTCTTGGTTTCAGTCACTCTACTCAGCCCAGTGTGCACAGAGCAGACACTGCAGGGAACACAAGATGCCTGAGGGAACAGATCACACAGACCCAGACTTTTAGGAAGCTGATCCCATTACCTGCCTCTCTGGGCATCTTCACATTCATCCTGCACCATCAACCCACAAGTGAGGTATTCGTATCCCCATTTTATAGCCAAGGAGATGAGTTTTGGAGGAGCTGTCACCTACCACAGCTAGCAAGCAACAGAGTGGGATTTAGACCCAAACACCTGGGTCCTCCTGGTTCTCCCACACCCATTTACCTTGGGTGATTCAGATGACATAAAAAAGAGGGGAGTCACAAAGGTGGACTCAAAACACAGGTGTTGGCAAGCTTGGAAATAGTTTGATTGCTATTCTTGGGGACAATGGCAAGAACACTTATGATTTATTGGTGGCAGTTACCATGATCCATGCACTAGATTCTAAGTATTTTCTGTGCAGAACCTCACTTAATCTTTATTGTGCTCGGGTAAGTCAGATGTTACTGTCCTGGTCTTACATACGGGAAAACTGAAGTTTGGAAGACAATCAGCTCATGATCTCACAGCAAGATGGGTGACGGAACTGGGACTGAAACCCAGGTGTGGAGAATTGTGCCGTTAAGGGGCATGTATGAGATCGTGCTCACTTAATTTGGAGGTTGGGATTCGAAGACAATAAAAACCCCAAGTCAAAGGTGAATGACAGACCTAGGGAGACCTAGGAGGAATGGAAAATCACCAGGTGGGAAAACTGCAATGTGGGAAACTAGCTGCCTGGGAAACTGCCTGCCAACCCTACCAAGGACAAACAGATGCTCAACTAAGATTAGGGTCTGGGGTGGGCCTATCTGGCATAAAACGATGCAGCTTTAACTTGAGCCTGACAAGATGTATCAAGAACACTGGTCAGCAGAAATGGCACCCAGCAACCAGCTCTAGTCAGTCAGACTCTGACACCCCAATCAGTTACCCTTCATTGGTTTTTGTGCTTAAAAAACCCTGCCCTAAGAGATGCCTTGGATCTTCCCTTGCCTCTTCCCTCCCCCGTCCCCACTCCCTCGCTTCTCTGCTCCCTGGCAGGACTCTGCCCTGAGAGCCCCTGGAGAAGCTCTGCGGCAGCCACCTCTTCTGTCCAGTCCCCTGCCTTCCTCTCCCAGGTTGTCTTCTCCACTCTTGAAGCCAGTGGCATCTCAACTTCCCTCCTGGGCTCTCGGAGAATGGAGGGAGTGAAGCTGGTAGGGAATGACCCAGATTTCCAGCAGAAGCTAAGCGGTGGGCTCCAAACTTGCTTTGGTCAAGTTTATCATGCAAGGGTGTGGACCCTCACTTAAATTAAGGACCCAACCCTTAATTTAAGGGTTGCCCCAGCATTCAGTACTATGAGTAATAAGCATCCAGAGGCAGTTTTCTTGGAAGTAGATGTATACAGTGTCAGGGAATAGCTGCCACCAACAATATATCAGCAACACCTTCATTTTTGTTTTTTCGAAACAAAGTAAGAATTGATCAATATCAAGGAACAGATGCCATGGGATTAGAAGAAAAAAATCAAGCAGCTCTTAGAAAATGACCCTAGAAGCAATGAGGACACAGATACTCCAAAACACTATATAGATTTAATGCCTTTTATTAACAAAGCTGGCTGTGAATGTCTTAAAGACAGTGACGAGCATAGATTTGACAACTGTTTACGAAAGACACGACCTTCCTGGAATCTGATTGCGATGAACAGCTGCTTATTACTGTAGCATTCAATCAACTTATTAAGCTTTATTCAGTGAAATTTCAAGGGCCAGATAATGGTCAGGGTCCTAAAGACATAAAAATTTTTATCAATCTATCCTGATCTATGGATTTGGAAGAAGCACAAAGAAGTGAACAAACTCAAGCTCTGGAACTAATGGAGGATGATATTAAAGAAGATAGCATTACTCCACTTTGTTATGTTAAGTTTCAGAGCGTTAACAGTGTAACTATATTTGTTCAGTCAAATCAAGGAGAAGAAACCACAATACTTTCATATTTTGCCCTGGCTGGTGTAGCTCAGTGGATTGAATGTATGCTGCGAACCGAAGTGTTGCCGGTTTGATTCCCAGTTGGGGCACATGCAGGCCAGGTCCCCAGTGGGGGCTATGTGAGAGACAACCACACATTGATGTTTCTCTCCCTTTCTTTCTCCCTCCCTTCCCCTCTCTCTAAATATAAATAAATAAAATCTTTAAGAAAAGCATTTCATATTGTATTTTCATTGGTACTACAGTCGAACAAATATGAATGACTTCAAATGAATAGTGAGCAAAAAAAAGAAAGTTACTAAGGTACAAAAGACACTGGAAGGCCACATGGCAATCAGACCCACAGCTTCTGGATGACTGCTTGGTTCTCACCAGAGACTGTCAAAATTCCATTCATTGCCATTACCAATAAATCATTGCTTTTGTTCCAAAGACAGCACTAGTTTTTCTCATCATCTTGTTACATGCAATTGTGAATAAAAGCCACTACTTTTGCCATGCTTAATTTGTGTCCTTCTAAATAAGTATTTTCTCTTTCCATTCCTTTGAAAATTGGCCGACTTTTGATTTTAGAAGAAACTGAAGTGTCAGGTAGCATATTAAGCTAAAGCCTGTTTCTCTTTTTGGAGGAGCCAAACTGATCTAGGGAATTAAGGAGCACGTGTAGCCTCCCATGTAGACATGCAGAGCAAGTTCTAATCAGTGCACTGAAGCAGCTAACCACATTCAAATGAGTAAAAACTCACATCTGCTGAACAGCGGTTGGGTGCATGGGCTATAGAAATCTCTCAAATTCTAAACTGCCAGAAATGAAACAAGTATAGTGAGATTTAACTGTTCTCACCTAAAACATGTAGTTAATGAAACCACAGATTTGAATTCCTTCTGGATGAACTTTAAAAACTGGAGTCAGCCATTTGCTTATGAAAAGAGGTGTGTTGAAATTCAACAGTAGAGCAAATACAGAACTCAGAATTCATAAAGCAACATGAATTAATAACCTTTAATCAAGTATTTATTCTTTTAACTACCAAAAGATGCAGTATAAATATTCAGAGAACTTGATTTAAGGTTGCAAATGAATTGGCCAAATGTGTATGTTTAAAAGGTCTTTCATAAAAGGCAAAACAAAACATCTGTTCATTATTGATTTTTAATTCTTAAAACTGTAATCTATGAAGTATTGGTAAATCTAATGTTTTAATTATTTTTAAGTTTGAAATGTAATATTTTAATTTTTCTAAGTATTTTAAAAATTCAGTGTTTGAAAAGAGTATGTAAGACTAATAGTTTTAATTCAGTTAATCAAATAGTACACTTGAGGGCATTTTTCTCTAGGAATATGGTGGAGATACCATTTTGCCTTTGGGAGACCAATGTATTTATACACATTTATGAAAATAATTACATGTCAGTTTTTGTGTTAAATTTTGTCACTTTCTGAAACCCCAGTGTCATTAGATAATGTTAAGTTCCTCTGTACGTAAGCACTTTAACTAGTCTGTGGTGATTTCTGTTATCTCATGTATTTCATTTTCATGTTGCCTTGGGTCAAATGAAGGCAGAAGGGCAAGAAATAAAGGTTTATAACACTCAAAACACACACACACACACACCCCTGCCCTAAGAACAACAGAATGAGTCTTGACCTCCCTTGGTTGGCTCTACTTTCCCTTCTAATTCCCTGCTAATAAACCCTGCTCCTTGACTCGCTGTGTCCATCTGGTTTCTTGAGCGACTCCAACCTACCAGTGAATAGTTAAGCACTTTAAGCCAGAGCAAAGAGAAAAGCAAGAATCGAGAGCATACATCACGAGAAAGGAAATCACCAACAGCAGAACACAGATGCTGGGGAGTCCCAGAGACAGCATTCGGGGTCTGACTGGGAAAAGTTCCAAGTGAAGTGTCCTTCCCTCAGGTAAGATTCCAAAGTCTCACTATGGGGGCTATAGTTAAATATGTATTAGACAGAAGTGGCTACACTCTAAGGGCCTTGTGTGACTTGACTAAACAACTGGTCCCCCTGGGAGAAGGGCCAGTTCTCCCCGAAGGAACAGTTAAAGATCAAAGGTACTAGTCTCCCAGGGAGAAAGGCCAGTTCTCCCTGGGAGATAGCATGACTATATGACTGTCACCTTCATTACTTTTCCAATGAAGGTGACAGCTCAGGCATAAACAGGAAGGATCCTCATGGTCCCTTTAACCAGTGAAGAATATGGAAGTGTTCCGGCCAAGATGGAGGCACAGGGAGACACACTGTGCCTCCTTGCACAACCAAAAGAAGGACAACAACAATTTAAAAACAACAACAACAAAAAATCAGAATTGACAGAAAATCGAACCGTATGGAAGTCCAACAACAAAGGAGTTAAAGAAGACACATTCATCCAGACTGGTAGGAGGGTCAGAGTCAGGCAGCCAGGGCAGAGAGGACTTGCAGCAAGACCGCAGTGGACCCAGCGAGGTAGCGACTGGTAGAGTGGGCAGACCCACATTCGCGTGCAGATAAACTGGGAGAAACAATGGGGGAATGGGACAGACCACACAACCCAGGGTCCCAGCGTGGGGAAATAAAGCCTCAAACCTCTGATTGAATACAACTGTGGGGGTTGAAGCAGCAGTGGGAGAAACTCCCAACCTCACGGGAGAGTTTGTTGGAGAGACCCACAGGGTTCTAGAATGTACACAAACCCACCCACACGGAAATGAGCACCAGAAGGGACCAATTTGCTTCTGGGAAGTGGGAGAGTGACTGAAATCCCACAGAGAGCTGAACAACTGCCACTGATCCCTCTTGGACCCCTTCCCCACATACAGCATCACAATGCAGCAACATGGGTTGCCCTGCCCTGGTGAACACCTAAGGCTCTGCCCCTTACTATGTAACAGGGGCATCAAGACAAAAAAGAAATGGCCTAAATGAAAGAACAGATCAAAGCCCCAGAAAAAATACAACTAAGCAAAGAAGAGACGGCCAACCTATCAGATGCACAGTTCAAAACACTGGTAATCAGGATGATCACAGAATTGGTTGAATTTGGTCACAAATTAGATGAAAAAATGAAGGCTATGCTAAGTGAAATAAAGGAAAATGTACAGGGAACCAATAGTGATGGTAAGGAAACCGGAACTCAAATCAAAATGAGGAGAGGCTTAGGAACCTCCAGAACATCTTTAAACGTTCCAACATCTGAATCATAGGGATGCCAGAAGAAGAAGAAGAAGAGCAACAAGTGGAAAACTTATTTGAACAAATAATAAAGGAAAATTTCCCCAGTCCGGCGAAGGAAATAGATTTCCAGGAAGTCCAGGAAGCTCAGAGAGTCCCAAAGAAGTTGGACCCAAGGAGATACACACCAAGGCACATCATAATTAAGTTACCCAAGATTAAAATGAAGCAGAGAATCCTAGAAGCAGCAAGAGAAAAGTAGGCAATTATCTACAAAGGAGTTCCCATAAGACTGTCAGCTGATTTCTCAAAGGAGAGCTTATAGGCAAGAAGGGGCTGGCAAGAAGTACTCCAAGTCATGAAAGGCAAGGACCTACATCCAAGATTGCTCTATCTAGCAAAGCTTTCATTTAGACTGGAAGGGCAGGTAAAGTATTTCCCAAATAAGATCAAGTTAAAGGAGTTCATTATCACCAAGCCCTTATTATATGAAATGTTAAAGGGATTTATCTAAGAAAAAGAAGATAAAAAACATGGATAGTAAAATGACAGCAAACTCACAATTATTAACAACCACACCTAAAACAAAAACAAACTAAACCAACAACTAGAACAGGAACAGTACCACAGAAATGGAGATCACATGAGAAATGGAGATCACAGAGAATAAGCAGCATACATGGTAGGTAGAAAATAGACAGGGGGAGGGTAAGAATAGTATGGGAAAAGTAGAAGCCAAAGAACTTATAAGTATGACACATGGACATGAACTAAAGGGGGGAATGTGGGTGGGAGAGGGTGTTCAGGGTGGAAGGGAATGAAGTGGGGAAAATGGGACAACTGTAATAGCATAATCAATGAAATATATTTTAAAAAGGAATGTGGAAGCTTGTGTTCTGAACTGTGGGCATGGAGCAGTTGAGCAGAGGGCAACCTCACACTCCTGAAAGCATGGGTACAGATATGCCAGTGTATACAGCATAGTATGATGCAGACACAGCATTATCACCAACAGAGCAGCCTGTTAGTCCAATCACCACTAATGAGCAGAAACAACCATGCCTAGTGACAACTTACCCAATTCTATCAGTGGTTGTTTCTCTTTCTGCCAATAGGGCTGATTTAAATTGCCTAAAATCCTTCAGATTGCTAAAATAGAACAACTTTTTTTAATGCAAGGCTGATTTTTAAACAGAAGGAAGTGTGGGGCAGGGAGACAAAGGGTAATTGCCAAGTGCCATAAACTAGAGAGAACCGAACACTGGCACCATGAGTGTTTGAACGATGCCCTGAGACAAGCGTGGTCCCAATCCCCTTAATCAAAAATAAGACTCTGAATCCTTACAAGAAGGGTAATTGGGATGGAGAACAAGCCTGAATGCAATATGTAGTTCCCAAATCCCTCTGCACACAACCCGGTGAGTTAGGAAAACCTCACCCAGTGGCACTATGTAAACATTCCCCCAAGAATTCAAAACTCCAGGACTTTTGTTCATCAAGGTGGAGTTTGAGTTTATATTACCCTAGTGTTAGTGCGAAGACCAAAGTTAGGGGACTCCACCTCCTTTGCTCTTGTGGGCACCGGGCTCACAAGAGAGTTCAAGCAAGAGACCACAAGTATAGTGAAAATGAGATAGTAAGTTTATTTATGAAATACACTTGAGCATGAAGCTGCAAGTGGGCACCCAGCTGAGGCAGGAGATAGTCAGGAAGGAGGAAACTGGAGGTGCCCCATGGCTAAGATAAAGGACACTGATACAGGACAGAGACCCTGTTCTAAGACTGGTTTTTCCACCTTCCTGGAAAAGCACTGACTCATGGTGAATCATTAATGCACCTGCACAAAAGAGGCTATGTGACCCCTACTTCATTAAAAGCCATTATGGAGTTAAGTCCACCTGCTAATAAACAGCAGCTTTGCTCCTCTTTGGGAATGGCAGGATTCTATAGGATTTGGAGCCTCAACTTTGGGCTAATTGCCAAAACTTTGTATGAAGCTACTAAGGGGCCAAATACGGAACCTATTATATGGGAAAAGGAATGTGATCAGGCTTTTAATAAAATCAAGCAGGCCCTAGTCAAGCACCTGGCCTTAGGCATCTCTAAGTTAAATAAGCCTTTCTCTCTATACATTGTGGAGAAGCATGGAATAGTTAGGGGTCTTGGTCCAACAACTAGGGAATGAATGTCAACTGGTTGCATATTTCTCTAAAACACTGTACACTATAGCAACCGGGTAGCCTCCATGTCTAAAAGCAGTTGCAGCCACAGCCATGTTAACCAAGGAAGCTGCTAAGTTAACTCTCAGACAGAAGTTAGAGGTCTTAACTCCACATGAGGTACAATGAGTATTAGAAATGAAAGGACACCTCTGGCTTACAGGAAATGGACTGACCAAATATCAGGCCCTTCTTCTGGACAATCCAGAAGTAACTGTAAAGACATGTAATACCTTAAATCCAGCCTCCTTAATGCCTACAGAATCACCCCCAGATTTGACCCATTCCTGTTCAGAGATTATTAATCTTTCTTACTCCAGCAGGACTGACTTGCTAGACCCACCCTTAGAAAACCCTGATGACAAATGGTTCACTGAAGGGAGCAGAACCCTCCTTTGTGCTTCCATATGACCCACTAGAATTACAGTCATTTAATTACTCTCTCTTAAACTTGACAGTACTATAGGATCCACCCTATGTTATAATAATACTCATACCAGGACCATTAACCCACTGGAAGCCCTGGCCTCTCTTTCAAGTTCCAGCTTTCTAGAGAATCTTTCTGAGGGAGAAATTTTCAAACCTTCGAATTGGTCACAAACAGTAAGCTACCTGAATTATGATTCTAACTGCATTCTTAATAGTACCCAATGCTGCTTTGACAAAAGTCATAATGCAGATACCAACAATACTTTGAAATATGTTAGTTGGAAATTGAGCTAACCCCTTCAAGGGGTATTGGCAAAATTTCTACCACCTGTTGCAGGAGAGGAAGATCAGGGAGATAATTTGGGACCCCTTAAGGATTGACTTTCCCCCTTGCCATACGCCCTCCTTAACAAATATAACTCCACCAATGCCACAGTCATTGCAGCACCCCCTGGGCCTCGTCTGGTTATGAGGGACTCCCAGTAACTGGCTAGCAGATCATTCAGAACTTCAGGAAGCTATTGCTTATACACATCTCAGCAACTCTAAACATGTGGGTGACTAGAGCTTAGGGACCTTAGCACCTCAAGACACCTGCAACCCAGGCATGTGCCCTGACTGGGAATCAAACCAATGACCCTTTGGTTCATAGGCCGGTGCTCAATCTACTGGGCCACACCAGCCAGGGCTTTAAATCCTTTTTAAAAGACCCCCTAGCACAGATCATCAGTAATGGCTTGAATAGCCCTTTTGACATTTTCAAATATCAAATGCCCCCCTTTTCTGATTGTGGAAATACTGTAATGAAAGTCAGGAATTCAACAATATATATCAAAGAAATATTCTCCTCACTCTAGGCTTTGATTTTATATGTTCTATTCCAATATTGACTTTTGCTCATTTAACAAAGGTAATAAGTGTATATTTCAAAGCATCTCTAGCTTTGCTCCTAGTGTAAAAAAAAAAAGACTATAAGCATGCCATTGTTCTTGTTCTTTAATCATGTTTAAATGACTGCATATACATGTCTTTCCATTTATATCACAAGGATTTCAGTTTGACAAAGCAAGATAAAAAATTTCTTTCTGAAATCAAATAATAATAGATTATTTATATAAGAGGTTAATGTAAGATTAATATAAGATTATATTTATTAATATAAGATTATTTATATAATCTATTATATAAGTAGATTATTTATATAAATAATAAATTGTTTATATAAATAATTTATTATTTATATTTATATAAGATCACTCTCATATATAAAGAAACTACTGCCATTTGACCCACAAATCTCTTCAGATGTACATATCACTAATAATGTCTTTTATGCAACTCATATTAAAGTATGTTTAATAGAGGCTTCTATTCTATAAAAGACAAAATAATAGCCACCTTGACAAGTGCTTACTACACATCACAACCTGTGCCAATACATTCCTGGGAGATATGTTGGCCCCGTGCTACAGGTGAGGAAATTAAGGTTGTGGGAGGGTTACCAGGGCATGTGGCTGGGAACCCCTACTCCACACCACCTCTTCATAAAGCATGCAAAATATTGTTCCAATTTCTGTATCTCAATCATTCAGGTCTAGAAAAAGTTAATATACAGCAAAATAGAAAGGATCTACAAAGTACTGAGATGAGGAGCATGCATGAGATATTTCTGTCTAGTGAGCAGAGTCTCTTGGACATTTCCCACACACACCTGAGTTCTGCATGGGTCTACAGAATTGAGCCAAGAGGGGAAATGTTGACCTGGCAGCATCAGAATATGCAGGAAGAAAGTTTGGAAGATTGGAGACTACTATTGCTTAAGTCAAACCTAAGAGCCAGGAAGCATGGCAGCCCCTATGGGGAAATCCACTGATTCTATTCTGCTTCCTCAACAAAGGATAATTGCGCAGTTATTAAACTGACTCAAAGGCTGGGCCTCCAGGTACAGGATTTCTACACAATTTTCTCCCTTGCAAGGATCATTGCACAGCAACCTGGGTCAACTCAGATGTCAAGATAGGCTGGTATGAATAGTTTTCTACTCACCGGCCATTCCTTGGGTTTGAAGCTCTTTTTATAAAACTCGAGAGTAGAGCAATGCACAAAGGGTCTTTTCTGCAGTGCATTTAAGTGGGTGAGAACTGGGGAGGAAAAATACTGTTGGTAAATAATTATTCTGAAACACTATGCAAATGTCTCACCTCCTGAGCCCTGAAGTGGGGTGGAATGGGGAAGCAACGTGAATGTGACTGTCATCTCTAGGTGAGGTGCTGAAAGAGGCCTGACAGTGAGAGGAGGGGAGGGGTTCCTGACAAATGCCTCTGTGGTTTGTGCTGACGTTTGAATCTGAGGTGGGTGTGGGTGTGCCCAAGAGTAGGTTCTAGGAAGCATACCTCTGTGGGTTGTTTGTAAAGGTGGACTCTCCTTGTGCCTAAACTAGCAAGTTCTAACAAAGCAGCTTTTATCAACTCTTAGGGTATCAAATACTCCAGTTGGCCTTTTTGCAAATTCATGCCTTTGGACACCAGAGGTCTGGGAAGTGGAGACTTGACAGCTGGATCCCCACGGCTCTTGATAAGTGGACTCACTGCTGACACAGCACACTAGTTCTGCCTCATGGAGTTGATTGGCACTGCTTTTGTGCTGCTACATGTTTATCAGCACTCCTGAGTACCCCATAGCCCCACAGCAGCACCTTCCACCAACCGACAGAGTCCATTGCCTCTGATGTTCAACTCCCAGGCTCCCCCAGACTGGTCCTGGTGCCCTGGCATTCTTCCTTCTTAAGGTGGACAGCAGGCTTCCTTCTAAACACTTATTCAGCCCAAACAATAAGAACAGTTTCAGATCCCTTGAGACTGTCATTATGCAAATTCTGCTATCTTTCCTCCCAGTGTACAATGGGAGGGACAATGTGTTTGGGTTTGTTCCAGGTCCTCCAACTCAGTCAAGCAGAGATGTTCAGACAGACCTTTCCACTCATGCTTTTCTCGTGCTCACTAGCCTGGTTTCTACATCCTTAAAACAAAATTCAAAACACAGTGCCTGGCCTACTTACCCAAGAAAACGGTATCAAATGACAATGGGGTTTGAGATGCTCTGAACTGAATGTAAAGAATTCTGTCCCTCAAATAACTGACAGATGGGTTCAAAGGTGACAGGTTTAATACTTCTGACAAACTCACACCCTCCCAGACATATTTCCTTTTTAAAACACTTATTATGATATAGTCAACAAGTGGCTTACAAAGTTTCTGTGGAGAACCTGATTGTAGAGGACACTGATGATGCAAGCAGAAACCTGGGGAGAAAAAATATTTACAGACTGAAATCGACTTCTCCATGCTAACAGCACAGAACGCTGGAATTGGGTCAAATAACAGTTCAACGGATTATAAACCCTTACTAAAAAATCCACCCTCCCCATAGGCACTATGGTAATGGGCTTCTATTTAAGCTAAAACATAGCTCCTGAATTTACAAACAGAATATTTATTCTGAAGCCTGTAGTTCGGAATCTAAAGCGTACATTACAGCTCAAGATAACAGCATTATAGACACTTAGCTTAACAAAGGTTTAAGAAAAGTAGAGAACTATTTTACTTTTGTTCCCCAACTAGGAGCCAGGGAACTATTCCTTCCATCATTCTTCCTAGTATTAAATGACCAGTAATGATATTAACAGCACTAACATCCACGGAACACACTTTGGTAAATGCTGCTGCAGACCAATTGCTGCATCTGCCTGGAACCTGGAACCTGATCTGTTTGCCTTTTGTTTGGGTTTCTAGATCTTTAAGTGGATGGAACTAAATACCCCTATATTTATTTTAAATTTTGAATAAGTCATTTATTAGAGGCAACTCTTTGTTCTTTCTGATATTTATAAGGATGTTTTCTCCTTGCAAAATTAATGCATGCTTCTTGTAGAAAAGTTGGAATTTTTTAAAAATACAATAAAGAAAATATAAATCTTCCATAATTTTATCACTCAGAGATAATCACTGTTAAAATTTTGTTAATTCATTTCTAATTTTGTGTTTAGAGTATGCATACATTCTGTTTGTTTAATAAATTGGAATTAGTTCTGGCTTGTGTGACTCAGTGGATTGAGCACCAAACTGTGAACCAAAGGGTCACTGGTTCAGTTCCCAGTCTAGGGGATGTGCCTTGGATGCGGGCCAGGTCCACAGTGGGGGCCATGTGAGAGGCAACCACACATTGAAGTTTCTCTCCCTCTCTTTCTCCTTCCTTTCCCCTCTCCCTAAAAATAAATAAGTAAACAAAATATTTAAATAAATAAATAAATTGGAATTATATTTTATAAAATTTGTAGGCTGTTTTTTCCACTGAACATTAATATTGAATAGTTTCCTCATGACAACTAAATACATCTTCAAAATAGGATTTCCACTAACTGCATAATAGTCTAAAATACATTTACCTTTATTGGTTTAATATTGTTAGACATTTAATTTTTCAATTTTACTATTATAAGTTATAATATAGCAGGTATACATTTTTTGAAGTCATGATATACATTGTCAAATTGTTTTCCAGAAATTTTGCCAGTATACACTACTACCAGCATTAGATGAGAATATCTGTAACAACACACACTCACCAGTATTGAGTAATATAGGGATTTTTTTTGTAAGTAAAAACTAGTATCTCATTTTAATTTGCATAAATTTGATTGCTATTTAAATAACATATTCCTTTATTTGTTAATTTCCAATTTGTACTTCTTCTGTGCTAGTCTTTTTCTTATATCAAAATGTTTATGTTTGTTTCATTGATTTAAAAGAGTTTTTTAGAGACAAATAATTTTAATACTTTCTATTTCAATATTATGCTTATATTTTCAACTTTTTGATATTAGTTTTTTAATTTTAATAAACAAATTTATTATGTTTTCCTTTGTTGTTTCTTCCATTGCTACTATCCTTTCCTATCTCAAAATTACTATATTTCCTATTTTTTTGTTCCTTTGTTTGTATGTGATATGAGGCAGCAACCTAATTTCATCTTTTTACATGTAATGTCATTTCTTCACTAATTTGTAATGTTTCCACTATCTTACCTCAAGTTCTTATATAAATATGTATTCAATATTTATTCCATATGTTTATTTTGATTCAATACCAGTGTGGGTTTTTTAAAAGATTTTATTTATATTTGAGAGAGAGGGAGGGAGGGAGAAAGAGAGGGAGAGAGAAATCAATGTGTGGTTGCCTCTTGCCTGCCCCCAGCTGGGGAACCTGGCCTGCAACCCAGGCCTGTGCCCTGACTGAGAATAGGACCAGAAACCCTTTGGTTCACAGGCCGGCACTCAATTCACTGAGCCACACCAGCCCAGGCCCACTGTGTTTTAAATACCTGCATGATAATTTCTTACATCCAATAGTTAAGTCCTTTTTCTTAAATTTTTCAGAAATATTGTAGCTACTCTTGGTTCTTTGATTCTTTTGTATAAATTTTGGGAATACTTTGTGACGTTCCACAAGAAATGTTGGAATTTTTATTGGAATTGCATTATATCTAGAGATCAATTTCTGTAGAATTTACAACTCTGCTATTGCTCTCTACAGTCATAAAACCTGGTCCATTTATCTATCTATTTGGATCTTCCATGTGCTTCAAAATATTTTATAACTGATTTCATAAAGTTCTTGTACTTTTTTGTTCATTTTAATTTGACGTACTCTGTAGTTTGATTTCTTTTACTCGAATGGAAGTATTAAAGATTTTCTCATAGAGAAAAACTTCAAAATAATCACTCTCAAAAGGCTGTCTTTGCCAGAAACATTTTTATCCATTGAAAAATAATTTTAGATAAAAGGGAGGTTTGTTTACTTTGTTGGGGTATTTACTACCTTCTGTTACCATAAATGCATTTTAGTTGATGGGAGGGAGAGCAAATCCAATCTGGTCCAATTACGTGACAACCAGGGTTAATATCCAGTTTGAACTGGGCTAAGGAAAGAAGCAGGCTCAGGCCATAGGGAGGTAATCTGATTAGGTGCCATTCCCTCAAACACTATCCAAGGACAGTCCCATTCGGAACCATTCAGAACAGGCAGTGCAGTGGCCAGTCCCAGGCCCTTTGTCCAGATATAGGCATTGTCATCATTTAGGGTGTATCTTTCCAGAACAAGTATGCATTCACAAACATCTGTGTGTGTTCATACATTTGCACAGTCAGGAGCATAGAGTACCTCAGGCGTGGATGTGTGCCTGCTTTCTTCAAGAAGCCTTACTCTGGGTGTTTTCCCTTACAATGCTTCAGAGATCTTTCCAGTGAGTACATGCAAGTCCAACTCACTCTTTGTGACTGCCAGATGGTGTGCTTCAGATGGGCAGGACTGTAACTTATATAACTATTCCTTGATCCATAGACATCTAGGTTGTTGCAAATGTTTTAGTAATAGATTGTAATAGCAATCTTACAAGATAAAGTTGAAAGGTATTCATTGACATTTAGTGAGTGTCTTGTGTCTTCCATTTGTCTCCGAAGTCTTGCCCCCTGGATATGTACCTTTCCCCAGATACTACACTACAGGCAAACTTGTCTAACAGTTTTCTGGCCTCAAAACCTTTTTGCACATTACTCAATCCCTCCACTCAGAAGGCCCACTTTTCTTCTCCCCATCTTTCTAAATTTGCCACCTCACATCCCCACTCTTGTGTGATGACTTCCCTCTTCCCTGTACTCCCAGTTTATAATAATTTTTTTCTTTCTAAATATCGAGTACATTCTGTACCATTAATTTAATATCTGTATACTGTCTTGTATTAAATTTCATGAGATTAATAATCTGATGACTCCAACTGGAAGCTAAGTATGTCAGAAAAGCTCTCTTTCCCTTTAACTTACCTCTTGGCTCTATTTTCTTTCCTCTCTAGACATCTTTTCCTCCAAATCCAAACAAATTTATTCATGTTATTCCTCTTCTCACAGACCAATGATGATGGTGGCGGTCATGTCATCCTCAGCAACTCCCTCATAAGTAACATCATGCACCTTCCTCAGGCTCAGTGGTCACAACAAGGAGTGTCTCATAAATCAATTCCTAACTTTCCTCAAGAATGATGCAGATTCAAGCATTTTCATGTGCTTGCTGAAACAGAGGAAAAAGCCTTACTCACCATAAAAGTACATTCTCCTTTTAAAGCAGGGGTACCCAACCCACAGCCCGCAGACCTCATGTGAGGACTTTTTTGCTTATCTGTGTTAGCGGATATCATGAAAATTATGTGGACCTTTTTTTTGTTCATCGATTTTCGTTAGTGTTCGTGTGTTCAATGTGTGGCCCAAGACAACTCCTCCCAGTGTGGCTCAGAGATGCCAAAAGGTTGGACACTCCTATTTTAAAAGGAGAATGACCATGCCAGCTATCATGCCATAAAATGAATTATGAAATGATGTAAAGAGGTCTTCCAAGACAATTCAGGAAAGTAACATTAGTTGTGTTTTACTTTTAAAAGTTACATCATAGGCTCAATATATTGGCCTGCATGGGCTTCCCTCATACCCCCAATAAAACAAAAGCAGATCAATTTCTGCTGCTGCTATAATTAGCACTTGGAAAAGAAGAGAATGTCTTTCCATCATCCTTTCTGGTTTCTTGCTCCCCAAGTCAGGGCGTTACTTGAGGAAACAAACTGTGCAAATCACACATCTGGCCTTGAATATGTAATTTTCCAACCTACATTAGAATCCATATTTACACAGCCTTTATGAGAACACATATGAAAATTCTATTTTAAGGATCTGATGTGTTCATAAGGAAACTACATCAGAGATTAAGTCTAAGTAAAAATACTTGGAGAGCATTGCCTCTCTTTTGACACACACTTTTATATAATTGGGAGAAGCTATCCTTCTGAACTGGGAAGACGAATTTTGTAGCTCCTTACATATAAATGTTACCAAACCCAACCAGTACAGGGGTCCTACCTCTTGTCTCCTACCAGGCAAATCTCCAAAGACAGGATTCTGTGGAAAAGAAAGAAATCTTTTATTTAACGACCACATAATTTGAAATAATGACAAGTTTCTGCCTAAAATATGTGAAGCAATGGGAAAGAAAAAGTCAGAGTATGACATCAAAAATAACTATTTAAATATTTGTCATTACAACTGCTATGTAGGTTCAAGAACTGAAAATAACACAAGAAAAAAATCTGTTTACAGTGCTATTATCACCAAGGTATTTATTTGGAAATAATGACAAGTTTCTGCCTGAAAACTTGTCTCCTCTAAAACACCCCCCAAAAAATCACCTGTCACCCTCTGCCAGCTCATTTCAAGGTTGTACTGGGAACCTCTTCTCTCACCCAAAAATATCATAAACATTGGTGGTTTAGATAGTCTTCAGTCACTGTCCAGCTTCAGGTACCTTTTGGAGTCTGCGCCCCCACACCTCCACTCACAGGCCCACACTGGCCACTGCTAGCAGGCCTGCTGGCAACCATTGACAACCCTCCACCAGGGGAGGGGAAAGAACCAACTGACTTTTTGCTTCCCAGTTCACTCCATTTAAAAGTCCTCTCCCCCTAGATGGTGGCATAGGCAGACATAGCTCGCCTCTTTACACAACCACATCAAAATTACAGCTAAAATATGAAACAACTGTGACTCATAACCATCAGAAATTGAGTTGAATGGAAGTCTGACAACTATGCAATTAAAGAAACCACATCCAGTGAGACTCGTAGAAGGGATGCAGAACAAGAACGGTCTGGTCTCTCACCCATGTGTGGTGGATAAAAATTTGGCAGGGATATCTCAGGAGCATGGGGTTCCAGCCCCATAAAAGGCCCCCAACCCAGGGTTTCAGTGCCAGGTAGGTAAGTCCTCACAACTTCTGGCTGTAAAAACCAGCAGGGATTGAGTCAGAGGAAGAAACTTCTGGAGCCCCAAAGAGTTCCTCTTAAAGAACCCACATGCAGACTCACCCACACAGACACACTCCCTCAGAGCTCAAGTGCTGGGATAGCAGCTTGAAGGGCACCAGTGGCATACTGGGAGAGGCTGAAGTGTGATCAGAGGCCATTGATCCCTTTTTAACCACCCCCCGCCCCCCACCCGCCACACAGCCAGGGAGCTGCCAGGCTGGTGCCTCATCTGAAACTCCATCAACCTGACTAACACTGTTTGATCCACCTTGGAGTTTCCCAGAGACTCTGCCCCACTCAACTTACAGACTCACTCAAGCTGCTTTTCCATAGGACTGGCTAGTGTATCACAAATTCCTAAATCCTATCAAACAAGCAACAGTGGCCTCAGTGAGTTCCAGGTTGGGCACTAGCAGCAACCAGACTAGTTTCACAGCTTGGCCTCACCTGGGAATCTCTAAGCACAGCATAAGTTGCAGCCATCACAGATTGTGTTATGGCTCAGGAAGGGCAGGCCCAGGCAAAACACAGGTTGGGGGGCTGAACCTGGCCTGAACCATCCAGGAAACCCCAGAGCCTGTGCACCAAATGGACAGCTACAGACAATGTTGGAGCATCACTACCCTGCCCCTCCACAACTGATCTTCCACGAAGGATGAATTGGTGGTAAGAGTTTACAACCAATCTTCTCAGCTGACTGGCCTGGGTAAATCCCTGTGGTTGGCCTGCCAAGAGAAATCAAGGTCCACCTACAAGAGGAGGGTGTACTCAGCCCACACAAAGGACACACCTTGAATACCCAGCTTGGATGATAGGGGAGGCTGTGCCACTGGACCCTACAGGACACCTACTACATTAGGCCATACAACCAAGACACAGAGTCAAAGCAGCTCTACCTAATACACAGAAACAAGCACAAGGAGGCTGCCAAAATGAGGACACAAAGAAACATGGCCCAAATGAATGAACAGATCAAAACTCCAGAAACAGAGCTAAACAAAAGAAAGATAAGCAATCTATCAGGTGCAGGGTTCAAAACACTGGTTATAAGGATGCTCAAGGAACTTAGTGAGGGCATCAACAGCATAAAAAAGACCTAGTCAGAAACAAAGGATTCACTAATGGAAATAAAAAACAATTTACAGGGAAACAACAGTGGAGTGTATGAAGCCAAGAATCAAATCAATCATTTGGAACACAAGGAAGCAAAAACAACCATGCAGAACAACAAGAAGAAAAAATAATAAAACAAAAACAAAAATGCAAGGACAGAATAAGAAGATTCTGGGACATTTCCAAAAATGCCAACATCCAAATCATAGGGAGTCCAGAAGGAGTAGAGGAAGAGCAAAAATTGAAAACTTATTTGAAAAAATAGTGAAAGAAAAAACCAAAAATACTCAAACTCATAGAGATGGAATAGTATGCTATTAAACAATGAATGGGTCAAGAATGAGATTAAGTAAGAAATCAAAAAGTTTTTGGAAACAAATGAAAATGAACTCACAACACTCCAGAACTTATGGGATACAGCAAAGGCAGTCCTGAGAGGGAAATTCATAGAGATACAGGACTACCTAAAAAAGATAGAAACATCTCAAATAAACAACCTAACCCTATGCCTACAAGAATTCGAGGAACAACAACAAAGACAGCCCAGAGCAAGTAGAAGGAAGGAAATAACCAAGATCAGAGCAGAATTAAGACATAGAGACTAAAAGCAAAATTCTAAGGATCAATAAATCCAAGAGCTGGTTCTTTGAAAAGATAAACAAAATTGACAAGCCTGTAAGCAGACTCATCAAGAAAAAAGAGAGAGGACCCAAATCAACATAAGCAGAAATGAAAGAGGAGAGATTACAACAGATACCACAGAAATGCAAAGGATTGCAAGAAATTACTAAAAAGAACTATATGCCAAGAAATTTGAAAACCTAGGTGAAATGGACAAATTTCTAGAAAAATATAACCTTCCAAAACTCAATGAAGAAGAAGCAGAAAGCCTGAATAGACCAATAACAGCAGACGAAATTGAAGCAGTAATCAAAAACTCCAGACAGACAAAAGCCCTGGACCAGACAGTTTCACAGGAGAATTCTACAAAGGATTTAAGGAAGAACTAACCCCTATCCTTCACAAATTATTCCAAAAAATTCAAGAAGATGGAAGATTCCCAAACTCTTTTTATTAAGCCAGCATCATTCTAATCCCAAAACTGGATAAAGACACAACAAAGAAAGAAGACTTCAGGCCAATATTGCTGAAGAACATAGACACTGAAATCCTCAACAAAATATTGACAAACCACATCCAGCAATATGTTAAAAAGATCATATACCATGACTAACTGGGATTCATCCCAGGGATGCAAGGATGGTACAATATTCACAAATCAATAAACATAATACATCACATAAACAAAACAAAATACAAAAATCACATGTTCATATCAATAGGGTGGAAAAAGCATTTGATAAGGTACAGCACCCATTTATAATACAAACACTTAGCAAAGTGGGAATAGAGGGAACATTCCTCAACATAATAAAGGCCATATACAAGAGGCCTACAGCCAATATCATGCTCAATGGGCAAAAACTTAGAACTTTCCCACTAAGATCAGAAACAAGACAAGGATGCCTGCTTTCACCACTCCTATTCTACATAGTACTGGTGCAGCCACTGTGGAAAACAGTATGGAATTTCCTCAGAAAACTAAAAATGGAACTGCCTTTTGACCCAGCAATTCCACTGCTGGGATTATATCCTAAGAACCCTGAAACACCAATCCAAAAGAACCTGTGAACCCCAATGTTCATAGCAGCACAATTTACAATAGCCACATGCTGGAAGCAACCTAAGTGCCCGTCAGTAAACGAGTGGATCAAAAAACTATGCTACATTTATACAATGGAATAGTATGCAGCAGAGAGAAAGAAGGAGCTCCTACCCTTTGCAACAGCATGGAGGGAACTGGAAAGCATTATGCTAAGCGAAATAAGCCAGGCCGTGAAAGACAAATACCATATGATCTCACCTTTAACAAGAACCTCAACAACAAAACAAACAAAGAAGCAAAACATAACCGGAGACACTGAAAGTAAGGACAATTTGACAATAACCAGAGGGAAAGTATGAGGGGATAATGGGGGGAAGGATTTTCAGGAACTACTATAAAGGACACATAAACAAAACCAAGGGGGAGGGTGAAAGCAAGGGAGGGAGGTGGGTTTGGCTGGGATGGTGGGGAACAGTGGGAGAAATGCAGACAACTGTAATTGAACAACAATAAAATAATTAAAATAACAATAATAAAAATAAAATAATTGTTTTCAGTTCAAATTTAATAAAACACATTGGAGTATAAAAAAAGAAAAGAAAAAATAGTGAAAGAAAACTTTCCTAATTTGGCAAATGAAATACACATGCAAGTCCAAGAAGCACAGACTCCTGATCAAGTTGGGCCCAATAAGGATCACAAAAAGACACATCATCATTAAAATGCCAAGGGTTAAAGATAAAGAGAGAATCTTACAAACAGCTAGAGAAATGCAGAGAGTTATCTACAAAGGAGTTCCCATAAGACTATCAGCTGATTTCTCAAAAGAAACTTTGTAGGAAAGAAGGGGCTGGTAAGAAGTATTCCAAGTGATGAAAAGCAAAGACCTACAACCAAGATTTCCCTATCCAGCAAAGCTATCATTTAGAATGAAAAAGTGGATAAAGTAAGAAAGTCTCCCCAGACTAGGTAAAGCTAAAGGAGTTCTTCATCATCAAGCCAGTGTTACATGAAATATTAAAGGGACTTACTTAAAAAAGATGAAGATCAAAACTATGAACATTAAAATGCCAACAAAATCACAACTATCAACAACTCAATCTAAAAAACAAAAACAAACTAAGCAAACAACTAGGACAGGAACAGAATCATAGATATGGAGATCATTTGGAGGGTTATCAGTTTGAGGGGGAAGAGAGAGAAATGGGGAATAGGTACAGGGATTAGGAATCATAATTAGTTGGTACAAAATAGACAGGGGCGGGTGTTAAGAATAGCATAGGATAGGAGAAGCCAAAGAATTTATATGCATGACCCATGGACATGAACTAAGGAGGTGGGGAATGCTGGAGAGAAGGAGGGTACCAGGTGGAGAGAGGCAAAGAGGAAAAAATTAGGACAACTGTAATAGCATAATAAATAAAATACACTTAAAGTCTAGGGCACACAGTGAAAGCAGTCCTGAGAAGGAAGTTCATAGCTTTACAGGTCTCCCTCAACAAGCAAGAAAAATCTTAAACAATCTAACACTACATCTAAAAGAACTATAAAAAGAACAACAAACAAAGCCCAGAATAAGTAAAAGAAAGGAAAAATAAAGATCAGAGCAAAAATAGGTGACATAGACACTAGAAAAAACAAAAGATCAATGAAACCAAGAACTGATTCTTTGAAAAGATAAGATTGACAAAGCTTTAACCAGACACATCAAGGAAAAAAGAAAGAGGACCCAAATTAACACAATCAGAAATGAAAGAGATGTAGCAATTGACATCACAGAAACGCAAAGATTTTAAGAAAATACTATGAACAACTATATGCCAACAAATTGGACAACCTGGGGTAAATGGATAAATTCCTAGAAACATACAGTCTTCCAAAACTGGATCAGGAAGAACCAGAAAATATGAATAAACTGATTACAAGTAATGGAATTGAAGCAATAATAAAAAAAACTCCCAGCAAACAAATATCCTGGATCAGATGGCTTCACAGGCAAATTTTACCAAATATTCAAAGAAGAAGTAACACCTATCTTTCTCAAACTATTTTTTAAAAATTCAAGAGGATGTAAAACTTCCAACTCTGTTTATAAGGCCATAATTATCCTAATTCCAAAACTAGAGAGAGACACTACAAAGAAAGAAAATCATAAGGCAATACCCTTAATGAACACAGATGCTAAATACTCTTCAAAATGTTAGCAAAGTGGATCCAGCAGTGCATTAAAAAGATCATTCACCATGATCAACTGGGATTTATTCTAGGGATGCAAGATTGGTACAATGTTTGCTAATGAATAAATGTGATACATCACATAAACAGAATAAAAGATAAAAATCACATGATCATATCAATAGATGCAGAAAAATCATTTGATAAAATCCAGAACCCATTATGATAAAATCACACAGCAAAGTGGGAATAGAGAAATCATAATTCAACATAATAAAGGCCATATATGACAAATACAGTCAGCATCATACTCAATGGGGAAAAACTAAAAGTGTTTCCCTTCAGATAAGGTACAAGACAGAGATGTCTGCTTTCACCACTTTTATTTAACGTAGTACTAAAGGTACTAGCCACAGCAATCAGACAAGGAGAAGACATAAAAGGCATACAAACTGGAAAGGAAGAAGGAAAACTGTTAAAATTCACAGATGATATAATATTGTACATAAAACCCTAAAGACTCAACCAAAAATCTACTAGATCTAATAAGTGAATTCAACAAAGTAGCAGGATACAAAATTAATATTCAGAAATTGGTGGCATCTTAGCACACCAATAATGAAATATCAAAAAAAATGAAGAATCCCATTTACTGTTACAACAAAAAAAATAAGGTGCCTAGGAATAAATTTAAACAAGGATGTAAAATACTTGTTCTCAGAAAACTATAAAACATTGAAAAAAAACTGAGAAAGATACAAATAAGTAGAAGCATATACTGTATTCATGAATTGAAAGAATTAACTTCATTAAAATGTCCATACTACCCCAAAGTAATCTATAGATTTTATGCAATTCCTATTAAAATACCAATGGCATAATTTACAGCTCTAGAATAAATATTACAAAATTTATATGGAACCAAAAAAGACTCTTAATAGCCTCAGCAATCTTAATAAAGAACAAAATTGGAGGTATCATGCTACTTGATACCAAACTATACAATAAAGCCACTGTAATTAAAACAACCTGGTACTAGCATAAGACCAGGCCCATAACTCAATGGAACAGAACACAGAGCCCAGAAGTAAACCCATCCCTTCCTGGTCAATTAATATTTGACAAAGGAGGCAAGAGCATACAAGGGAGTAAAGACAGTCTATTCAATAAATAGTGTTGGAAAAATTGAACAGGTACATGCAAAAAACCATAATAAAATTAGACCACCAACTTACATCATGCACAAGAATAAACTCAAAATGGATTAAAGTATTAAATGCATTGGTAAAGTACTAAAAGTATTAAAGTATTAAAAGTATTGTGAAGCCATAAAATTCCTAGGAGAAAACACAGGCAGTAAATTCTCAGACATCTCTCTTAACATTTTTGCTGAAATATTTTCTAGGGAAATGGAAACAAAGGAATCAAACCAAAAAGCTTTTGCACAGCAAAAGAAACCGTCAGCAAACTCAAAAGGGAACCCAATGTATGGGAGAACATATTTGCCAATGATGTATCTGACAAGGGGTTAATTTCCAAAATATATAAAGAACTTATACAACTCAAAACCAAATAAACAAACAAGCCAATTTAAAAATGGCAAAAGAACCCACATAGACACTTTTCCTAAAAGGACATCCAGATGGCCAATACATATGAAAAGATGCTCACCATCACTAATCATCAGAGAATGCAAATTAAAACCACAATGAGATGTCACCTCACACCTGCCAGATTGGCTATCATCAATCAATCAACAAAGAAGTGTTGGTGAAGATGTGGAGAAAAGGGAACCCTTCTGCACTGTTGGTGGAAATGCAGACTGGTGCAGCCACTGTGGGAAACAGTATTAAGTTTCCTCAAAAAATTAAAATGGAACTGACCTATGACCCAGCAATCCCACTTTTAGAAATATATCCTATGAATTCTGAAAAACTCATTCAAAAGAACATATGCAACCCTATGTTTATAGCAATATTATTTACAATAGCCAAATTCTGGAAAGAGCCCGAGTGCCCATAAGTAGATGAGTGGATAAAAAAACTATGATACATTTACACAATGGAATACTACTCAGCCATAAAAAGAATGAAATCTCACCTTTTGCAACAACCTGGATGGATCTGGAGATTATTATGGTAAGTGAAAGAAGACAGTCAGAGAAAGACAAATACCATATAATCTCACTTATATGTGGAATCTAATAAACAAAATAAACTGATAAACAGAATAGAAATAGAAGCATGGATAGATGAAACAGACAGACAGCTGTCAGGGGCGGGGCGCAGCGAGGCAGGGGCTGGGTGAAAGAAGATAAAGGAATTAGCCAAAGAACATATATGTGTATATATAACCCAAAGACACAGAAAACAGTGTGGTGATGGCTAGAGGGAAGGGAGATGGAGGCTGGGTAAATGGGGAGAAAATGGAAACTTCTGTAAAGTGTCAACAATAAAAACAAAGGTAAAAAATAAATAAAATTTCAAAAAAAGAATGGAGGGAAAGTCATAATATAAATGAAGGAATTATGGGAGACCACATATCAATTAATATCCCAATATTACTTCATTAAAATTAAATACATTTTACTGCCTTAAAAAATAATTCAAAAACAGAGGCTCTGCTCCATGCTTCTCTCACCTGGAGCTGAGCATTGGTTGTGTGCCACCCCCCAGCCCCTGCCCCACTGCCCAACACACTGATGTCCAGACGCTCCAAGGTGAGAAAAATGGCTTTGGATGTAGTCCCTTTGGTTATTTTTTCTTTTGCTTGCCTTAAGAGATATAACAGAAAAAATATTGCTATGAGCTGTCAGAGATATTACTGTCTACACTTTTTAAAAGGAATTTTATGGTTTCAAGTCTAACATTTAAGTCTCTGGGCTCTGGGAAGCTTTTTTGCTTCCCTGTGGCAAATGCCTATCATTGCTTGGTGAGTGGAGCTGATCCCTGTTCCAGGCAGAGGGTCTGGTTCCCAAGCAGTGTCAGGTCCAGCCCCTGGGAAAGGGAGGAATGGACTCCAGGGCACAGCCTACAGTCTGGCTCCTTTAGTCTGAAACCAGCCATAGCTCTTCTCGCTCATGTAGGGAGGTAAAGGGAAGAAAAAAGATGACTCTAAGTAACCACATAGGTGCTGATAAGCTTCTCTAGCTGTTCTGTGAGAAGAGGTGACCTAGACTAGGGATTTCCTGTCACTCACCACAGGAGCAATGCTATTGTCACTGCAGATGTCCCAACTCTTACACACTGTGCTGGCACCAAGACTGCAGAACTCATCACAGAGGAATGGAGAACAATTGACAAAGCCTGGCAACTTAATGAAATGAATTGAAAAATGTCCCGGAGAGATCATGGGGGCTTAGATTCTAGGCTGGGTCTCTGGGACCTGGAAACTGACAATATGGGTGTAAACTGTGTTCTGCTGGTCCTTGTTCCCTCTGCTAATCAAGAACCCCAGCATCTACAGAGTTCCTCCAGCAGCCATGGGATCCAGGAGAGGTCAAATCTACCTCTGCCCCTTCCTCTGCTCCAACTCTGGTCACAGTCCACCAGACACCAAGTTTTATAACCACTTCCTGCAAGTTCCTAAGGTATTGCCACTGTTAAGACACAGAGCTTGCAAATACCAAAACCTCGGCATTTATGGCTATCTGTGAAAAACTTCTAAGCTAACATCAGTCTTCTCTCTTCAGTAAGCCAGAGAGAATCATCCAAGAGCTGGGCCATGACACAAATCAGAATGACAATACACTGTAACTGTCCTTCCAATGCCTCAGGTTTTTGCACTGGACTGATCTGTGCACACCTGGTCCCTTCCCTGCAAGGAGACACCTCCACCCCACCTCCTTCCTTTTGTTCTTCCCTGCCAGTTACCCAGACTTGCCTGGTAAGGTCCTGATCTTAGACTCCATTTAGCCTCCAGCTGGAAGCCCTGTCATGCCTGCAATGTGTTCCTCTGCCTTTATGTGAACACATACACATCAGTCACATAAAAAAATAGAGACATAACTTGATATGTGGTTACTTTGGTGTTATCACAACTCAATATAGATTTTGTAGAATGAATGTACATCCCTGTTTATGAAAAGTTCTGTACAAATGTCAATAATAGTGACACAGAGAGTGAAAGATGGCAGCCAAGTAGGTGGAAAGTGAGCCCACTTGCTCATGTCCCCACTACAGATTTTTGGCTGATCTTCTGACAAGTGACCTGAACAATCAATGGAATCTCAGCTGACATGAATTTTTGAAGCCAAGGAGTACAAAGGATGCTTTGTACCATCCAGTAAGAGATTTTATAAGTTGAAGGGGAAATACCCTGTGTGAGGCACCTGCAGCAGAGGAGGGACCAGACAGAAAATGCAGCTTAGTAGATCCCTCCCTCCCCAGAGCAGTAGGCCCTAGTCCTGCACAGGGAACCCCCCAACCCTAATCGGGAGAGACTCGGGAGGATATGCAGAGTCTGGGAGACTCAGGCTGCACACACACAGTGAGCAGCATGTCCATAGCTGCAGTGCCAACTGGGAGAGTTCCATAGAGAAATTCCATCTCCAAAAATGTCAGAGGCACTGGCAGCCTTTGGCTAGCCCTGACCAAGAGAGAATTTTTGCTTTCATAGCACAGTGACTCTGTGCTGCAGTGTGGGTGCCACATAGAGACCTTTTAAAGGGGGAGCTGAAGCATGGCTGGGCAAGCGTCATGCATCTGCATGCAGCAGCTCTGCCAGTAAAGAAACCAGACTGAAAGTGCAGTTCGTTCCCATTAAATCCAGCTGCACAGAAAGAACAGAAAGTGGCATGGCAAAGGAATTGCAAGACCCTATCCAGCATGTCTGACAAGCAGGGGGCTACACAGATGGAGAGTTCCAGTCTGAGTCTCCTGCGAGAGTAATAGGCTGGGAGCTAGATGGGCAAGAGCTGAGCACCTGGGATTCTTTGCAGCCAGGCAAGGCCCCTCACACCACAGAGTACAAACCTCTTGGAAAAGGAAGGCATGCCCAACCACCAGCTGCAGGATTGCAAACTCAGTAGAACAGTAAGGCCAGATTCAAGAACCACCTGCTGAGCATATATCCACAAGCGGGGAGGGGGGGGTTGGATCATCCAAAGGGCCCTTTCTGAACTTTTAGCAGACACAAAAGCTACTCTGGTTTTTAGGGCCCTAATCCATTGAAACCAGCAGAGCAGAGAGATTAGAGATAATCACAGCAAGGGGTATTCAGGGCCCCACAAAACCTCAGCTCTTATCAGAGCTGCCATAAGTTCCAAGCAAGAAAGAACCTGAACCCTTTACACAGATTGTCCCCTCACATGAAATGGACAGCTAATTGATCAGAAAGTATACATTATTAGAAATAATCTGGGACAGACTAAGACATGAGGTGCAGGAAACACACCCACCATCTTCCCTGAAGACTGAATAGCACCTCCCAGGGGTGATCCAGGGATCCACCTTCCCAATTGTACCCTCTAGAGACAGGTGGAAGAGGTCCTTGCAGTGCTGTCAGACATTAAATGAACCATCCCTGGGCCTGTGCTGATAAAAGCCAGCAGGACAGAACATTGAGGAACAGCCAAGCCTGAAAGAGATACCACAAACTGTGGATTGTTTGTAACCTCGAACAGGCTCCCTAAAGGTAGACTGGGACACCAGCTGACATTACCAGAGATGAATCCAGAAGAAAGTAGACAAACACTATATTCTGCTGAGATGAATTCCACCTTGTTCTTCTTCATTATTTGTGTTATTTTTCCTCCTACATAGCTTTTTAACATTTTCTTCAATTCTGTTCCTATTATTTCACTATTTTTAATGTTAGTTTTATTTCAAATCCCACATTTTACTCCTCTATTCTTTTGCCCCATTTTTATTCGTCATTCCCTTTCTTATTTTCATTTTATATTTTATTTTTTCCCTTTCTATGTCTTGTTTCTATTCCTCACTCTTACTCTTTCTCCTCCCTCCAGCCTCTCAAAACCATTTTTCTTTCCATTAGTCATCTCACATTCTTTTTCTCTTTCTTATATTATACTTTTTCTCTTTCCACCTATATTAATCTTTGCTCATTTGTCATTGATATTGCTGCAGCAGTTGTGTTTCTTCAATTTTGTTCCTAGTTTTTCATTATTTTTTCATTTCAAACCTCATTATACTCTTCCATCTTCTTACTCCATTTTGCCTTCTTCCCTCCATATTGTAAATATGTAATAAATATTTTATTCCAAAAATATTGTAAATTTTATTTTCTCCCTTTCTTTGCCTTGTTTCTACTCCCTACTCTTATA
This sequence comes from Trachops cirrhosus, assembly GCA_028533065.1. Lineage (NCBI taxonomy): Eukaryota > Metazoa > Chordata > Mammalia > Chiroptera > Phyllostomidae > Trachops > Trachops cirrhosus. Next base: position 87,601,822 of record CM052539.1, read on the forward strand.
TTTTCCTCCTTCTACCTGTTCAAAAACATTTTTCTTTGCATTAAGCATCTCATATTCTTTTTCCCTTTTGTATAATATTCTTACTCTCTTTCAATCTTCATTAATCTTTGCTCATCTGTCGTTAATATTGCAGTTGTGGTTGGGGGGTATTTCTGCAGGTGTGGGTTTTGTTCACTGGGTGGTTTTGTTTTTTTCTGGCAGCACCTGTACAACAGCATACAATATGTGGCAAGGGTGTGAATCTCACTCAGCCAGCCAGAGGGGAGAACCCACTAATGAATAAGCCAAAACAACCAAAACTCAATTATACAAGAGAGCCCACATAATGTCATAAAGGATGTCCCTAGAGCATCCAGCTTAAGAGATCAAGGAGACTACATTACCAAGTCCCAGAGATCAGCCACCACAGAAGGCCACCCCATGAAGACAGTGAATCAAAGCAGATCAATCTAATACACAGAAACAAACAGAAAGAGTCACCTAAAATGGAGAGACAAAAAACTCCCAAAGGAAAGAAAAGGAGGGATCTCCAGAAAAAGTGATAAATTAAATTAAGGCAAGCAGTTTATCAAACATAGAGTTCCAAGTAATCATTATAAAGATGTTCAGAGAACTCAGTGAGAACTACAAGGAACTATATGGGAGCTACAAGGAACTTAGCAGGAACTACATCAGCATGGAAAAGGACAAAAAAACTATGGATAAGAACCAGAAGGAAATAGTGAATATAATATCTGAAATGAAGAATGCATTAGAAGGCATTAAAATCAGGCTAAATGAAACAGAGGATGGAATCAGCAAGCTGGAAGACAAGGAAGAAAAAAAACCCAGTCAGAGCAACAAAACAGAAAAAAACTAAAAAAAGAATGAAGGTAGTTTAAGGGAGCTCCAGAACAACATGAAACATAACAATATTTGCATCAAAGGGATAACAGAAGGAGAATAAAAGGGGGTGTAGAAAACCTGTTTGAAAAAAAAAAAACAGTGACAGAAAACATCTCTAACTTAGTGAGGAAAAAAATCATGCAACTTCAGAAAGCATGGAGGGTCCCAATCAAGATGAACTCAAAGAAGTCCACTACAAGACACATCAGAATTAAAATGGCAAAATTTAGATAAAGAGAGAGTCTTAAAGGCAGCAAAGGAGAAACAGCTAGTAACATAAAAGGCTAGCAGCTCATTTCTCAATAGAAATACTATAAGCCAGAAGGGAATGGCAGGAAATATTCCAAGTAATGAAAAGCAAATACCTACAACCAAGACTACTCTACTCAGCAAGGCTCTCATTTAAAATAGAAGGCAAAATAAGAAGCTTCTCAGACAAAAAAAAAAAAAAGCTGAAAGAGTACATCTCCACCAAAACAGCATTGCAAGAGATGCTAAAGGGACTGCTTTAAGAAGATGAAGAAATAGAGAGAGAAAGAGAGGAACACAGGTACAAAGAAAAAAATGGCAACACATAAGTACCTATCAATAATAACTTTAAATGTAAATGGATTAAATGCTCCAATCAAAAGACATAGTGTAACTGAATAGATAAGGAAACATGACCTACAATATGCTACCTACAAGAGATCCACCTCAGAACAAATGGTCTAAACAAGCTGAAAGTGAAGAGATAGAAAAAAATAGTCCAAGCAAATAAACATGTAATAAAAGTTGGGGTAGTACTACTTATATCACACAAAATAAATTCAAAACAAAGGCCACAGTAGAGTTCAAAACAAATGCTATAAGAGACAAAGAAGGTCACTAATAATGCTTAAGGGAGTAGTCCAACAAGATTACAGAACCCTTGTAAACATATATATACCCAACATAGGAGCACCTAAATATGTAAGGAAATCTTGGAGGACTTCAAAAAAAAATTTAAACAATTCCATCATCATAGGTGATTTTAACAACCTAATGTCAACAATGGATATATTGCCCTAACAAAAAATTAACAAAGATATTGTAGCATTGAATTATACTCTAGATCAAATGGACTTAACTGATATTTACATAGCATTTTACCCCAAAGAAGCAAAATATACATTCTTTTCAAATGTACATGGATCATTTTCAAAGATAGACCTCATGGCAGGATGAAAAACAAGACTCAAAAAATTCAAGAAAGTTGAAATTATATCAAGCATCTTCTTGGATCAAAATGGCTTATAACTAGAAACCTTCAAAATATTCAAATACATGGAGACCAAATAACATGTTATTAAATAATTAATGGGTTAACAATGAGATAAAGGAAGAAATCAAGAAGTATCTGGGAACAAACAAAAATGAACACACAACAACCCAAAAGTTATGAGACACAGCGAAGGCTGTCCTCCGAGGGATGTTCATAGCAATACAGGCATTCCTCAAGAAGACAGAAAAATCTCAAATAAACAACCTAAACCTACATCTGTAAGAAATTGAGGAAAAACACCAAACAAAGCCCGTAGTAAGTAGAGGAAGGATATATTTGCGATCAGATCAGAATTAAATGACATAGAGAAAAAAATGAATTCAAAGGATCAGTGAATCCAGGAGCTGGTTCTTTGAAAAGATAAACAATGAATGGATAAAAAAAAACTATGGTACATTTACACAATGGAATTCTATGCAACAGAAAGAAAGAAGGAGCTCATACCCTTTGCAGCAGCATGGATGGAACTGGAAAGCATTATGCTAAGCGAAATAAGCCAGGTGGTGAAAGACAAATACCATATGATCTCACCTTTAACAGGAACCTAAACAACAAAACAAACAAACAAGCAAAATATAACCAAACACATTGAAATCGAGAACAGGCTGACAGTGAGCAGAGGGGAGAGGGGAGGGAATTTCAGGGGAAGGGTTTACAGGAACAAGTATAAAGGACACATGGACAAAAACTAGGGCGGGGGGTGGAAATGGGAGGGAGGTGGAGAGGACTGGGGGGGTGGGCTGGGATAGAAGTAAAAGGCAGAAAACTGTACCTGAACAATAATTAAAATTAAACTAAAAGAAGAAAAGATAAACAAAATTGACAAACTTTTAACCAGACTCAGCATGAAAAAAGAGAGAGGACTCAAATAAATAAAATCAGAAACAAAGAGAAGAAGGACCAACCAATACCACAGAAATACAAAGGATTGTAAGAAATTACTATGAACAATTATGCGCCAAGAAACTGGGTAACCTCGATGAAATGGATAAATTTCTAGAAACATACAGTCTTCCAAAGTTGAATCAAAAAGAAGCAGAATGCTTGAATAAATTGACATAAACTAGCCAAATTGAAGCAGTAATCTAAAACTCCCCATGCACAAAGTCCCTGGACCAGATGGCTTCACAGACAAATTTTATCAAACATTCAGAGAAGAACTAACTCCTATATTTTTAAAAATATTCAAAAAAATTCAAGAAGTGGGAAGAGTCCCAAACTCTTTTCACAAAGCCAGTATTGTCCTAATTCCAAAACCAGGTAAAGACACAACAACACAAATTACAGGCCAAGACCTCTGATAGATATATGACAAGATACACCTGGAAAAAGTCCAGCCATTGTTAATACAAGAGAATGGTTTGAAAGACATCAATGTAATCTGGCAGCCAAGGAGAGTGGACTGGAATGTGCATGTGTGAGCAATGACAACTTCACTGTACCAGCCAGTGGGGGCAGTAGACACCATTGAGGAAGCATGTGTACTGTGTGGTTGTTGCATTCCAAATAACTGAGTGAGTTGTCAGGGGTTCTGGCCAAGATGGAGGCATAAGCAAAAAGTCTTCGCTTCCTCGCACAACCAAAAGAAGGATAACAACCAATTTAAAAACTAAGAGCAACCAGAACTCCCAGTGCCGTGACCAGCGCAGCTAGATCGGTCAGGTCCTGAGGGAAGGCGATGGGGGATTGAGAAATAGAGAGACAGAGCCAAAGCATGGTCAGGTGGAGTTCCTTCTCTGGGATGCAGAGGAGGGAACTGTTTATTGGTGAAGTCAGGCTGTATATATTGAGCCAGCTTTGAAGCAGAGCGTGAGAAAGACAAACCTCAAGACTAGGTACATTGTATTTTTTAAGAACATTTGCCGCTTCTTCTTGGTACAGTGATTTAGCAAGCAGCCAAGTCATTCTTTCCTTACAACCATCTATCAGGCAGTCTTCTGTGGCCTACGGCAGCTGTGCTGAACCTGAGACCTGCTTCCAACTCGGTACGCATTATCCTGCTTGGCTCTCCACATCTCCCCCTTTTCTTTTTTCTAATTGCCCCTGATGCAGCTTTACTCATGTAGGGAATAGTTGGGCTCACAGTTTTTTGCAGACTAGAGAAAAAGCACAGAACATAATTAGCAACAATCCACCTAAACCAATGAGATACCACAAGGAATGCTTTAACAAATTAAAGGGGTTAAATCCCTACAATTCTTGTAGCAGATTATGGGCTATTTGAGCAGGGTCAATTACAGAACGATGCGCATTCTGTATATGCAGTATTTCAGAATGTAATTGCTTTATGTCTAAACTTATGTTTTCATGACTCCAAATCCACATTAGATGGTTTTTCACTTTGTCCCAGTCCCATACAGAAGTATTATACAGGACAGGAGTTATACAGGCATACATGTATTGAGGATGGCATTGCAGCTTGGAACGGAGAGTCAAGGCTTCTACCCTATCTCCTAAGCCAATGACTACAGCCTCTAAGGCATTAAGTTTGGCCTCTAACTTTAAATCTATATTTTTTTGATCTCCTAATGCTATTGACACATTATGAGCTAAATTATTAACAAAATCAGCATTATGAATACTTTGCATCAATGCAACTGCAGCAGTGCTAGCAGTGGCTATGAGTGTTATTAGAGCAATGATTCCTGTAATGATGAGCCCAGTGGCTCGTCACATTCGGGTTAAAGCCTTTTGCATTTCTTCTAGGACTTGAAGCCCTGTGTCAGCATACCAAGGGCCAGTCAGATTTACAGGAAACATAACGAAAGGAGTTTGAAGCAGAATCAATAAAGCCTTATTTTGATTGTGACAAAATACACCATTAGTAAGATTGCAATTATGACACTGGACCAAGAAAGTTTGGTCCTGCAAAGTAATATTTACATTCCCTATTACAATAACATAAGGCGGTTGAACACAGGCCCGCAACCCATATGCCCAATGGATTCCCAAGTCAGATATACTTCCTGCAGACATGTTAATGAAGTGTAGGGCCGCTCTAAGACGCCAAATGTCCTTCTGGAAAAATCCCTTTGCTGTGGTCAGGATACTGGAGATGAAACTGCCGAGGGTCCAGTACTGAATGTTAGGGTAAGCCAGATCCAAGGGGTGGCTCCAGTCATAGAGGATGAGTCTAGTTCCAGAAACATGATTCATCGTAGGCAGGATGCCAACACAATCAGTCCATAGAGGGAATCTGCTCCATGTAACATGAGAACCATTAGGGCAATAAGGAAATGGTGGATGAGAAACGTTCACAGTTCGAGTTGTGTTAGGAAAACCCCATTTTGACACAGTCTAATATATTTGGCAACATCCCATGGGCCTGTTATATTAGCAATGTCCGCCCCCCCCCATAAACTGTTTTACATTCCCGTTGTAGGAAAATAGACCCTGGACGTACGTCAGGAGACAAGCAAAGAGGGGGCTTGCTGGCTCATCCCTCATATGAATAATTCCCATAGGACCGTGGCACAATATGTTTAGAGTTAGAACCCTCCACGAGACGCATGTTATTTACAAACATCGGGATCAAGGGTCCTTCCCAGGGGGCTGGAACAGCAATGGGGGTTCTGGAAGGTCAGCCCAAAAAGGATCAGCAACTCCCACACCCACCTGGGTAGCAATGACAGCTAACATGGCTACAAACAGGGTAGAAGCATCACGGGGAGCAGCTTGCTGATTGACCAAGCCTTGTGCCTGCTCGGTCAGTTTCTTCAGTTGTCCCCATGTCGGATGTTCAGCCCAACTGGTGCTATGGGCCAGCAGCTTCGACACCCTCTCCCTGGGTTGTCTGGGGCTTATCCTGGGCCATTTCATCTTTCTCTCCAGGGTATCCAGGAGTGGAGGCTCATAGGGTGCCATCACAGATGTGGACCAGTCTCTCCGGGACCCAAACAGGTCGGGATGCAGATCTAGGGAATAAACACACATATCTCCTTCCCCTTGTTAATATAGGGTCAGGACCCTGCCATTGGCCTGTGGCAAGATCCTTCCACTTGGCGGAAACTAGATCCTTGGTGACTGGAAGTGACTGGTGTTTTTCTGCAGGAGTAATCCCTTGCTCATCACAATTAAAAAATTAAGGGTATATAAGGCTAGTCCTACCTATCTTTGGTGGATTTTAATGTAGTCTCTCCCTTTTTGTTTTTCAGTATAGGTTTTAAGGGATCTGTTAACTCGCTCTACAATGGCTTGCGCCTGAGAATTGTAAGGGATGCTAGTGACATGAGCGATTTGAAAGTGTGTACAAAACTGTTGAAACGCCCTGCTGCAATATGCAGGCATATTATCAGTTTTGAGCTGTGTAGGGTGTCCTGTAACAGAGAACGTCTGGAGACAGTGAGAGATGACATTTTTAATGCCTTCTCCAGTGTGACAGGAAGCCCATGTGAAATGAGAAAAGGAATCAATGGTTATGTGAACCCTTGCCAATCAGCCAAATGCAGGGATTCATGTAACATCCATTTGCCGTAGATGGTTGGGTCGAAGTCCATGAGAATTGACCCTGACGACAGGTGAGGGGAGGTGCACAATGCAGCGAGGGCACTTTTTGACAATCTGTCGAGCCTGTTCCCTAGTAATAGAGAACATTTTTCGAAGGGTCGCGGCGTTGACATGAAATTGGGCGTGCATGTCTGCAGCTTGTTGCAAAGGGGTATGCGCCAGAGCGGAGACTGGCAGGTCAGCATTATGATTGCCCTCCGCTAAGGGTCCAGGTAATTGACTATGAGAGCGAATATGTTCAATAAAAAAGGGAAAGGCTCTCTTGTGGACTAAAGATTGTAATTTGGTAAAGAGCTGGAACAATTCCTCAGAGGAAATGTGTCCAAGGACTGCTGACTCAATACGTCATGCAGCATGGACGACAGTGGCTGTCACTATAAATATTGACAGGTTCTGCAACAAAATGAGTTAAGGCCATACAGACAGCATAGAGTTCAACACGCTGAGCAGATGACTAGGGGGGAGTTGCCACCCAAGTTTGCTGAGGGGTATAAACCCCAGCTTTTCCTGAACTGGACTCATCAGTGAATAATACCGCTGTCCCTGGACTGGGAGTCAAAGTTACAGTCCTTGGAAAGATAAAGGGATGTCTCTGAGAAAACCAAAGGAGTTTATCAGCAGGGTAATGATTATCTATTTGTCCTGGATAAGCAGCTAGGGCTATTTGCCAGTAATCTGCAGTTTCCCACAGCTGTAGTTGTTGGGCAGCAGAATAGGGGACTACAATTTTATTTGGCTCCAGCCCTAACAATTGTTTGCATTGTTGTCATCCTTTACTGATTAACCAGCAGACAGCTTCTGGGTAAGGGAGTAAAGATTTCATGGGGAGGTGGGAGGCCTGGAGCGGTTCTAGAAGGCCCTGGGTTTGCCAAATAGCCCCAGTGGGAAGATAAGGTGTGGGTAAGATAAGGACCCAAACTTCCTGAGTCAGGTCAACCCGGGTGACCTGAGAGTCTTGAATAGCTTGCTGCTATTCAAGAGGGCAGTTTTGTCAAGTTGCCCTGGGGAGGAAGGGTCAGGCTTCCTTTAAGAATATTAAACAGTGGACTGAGTTGTCCTGTAGTTAATTTTAATGTTGGCCGGATCCAATTAATATCACCTAGTAGTTTTTGGAAATCATTGAGGTTTTTGAGAGAATCTCATCTGATTTGTAGCTCTTGGGGACAAATGTGTCATCCTTCAATAATATAACCCAAATAGGAAAATGGATGTTGTTTCTGCACCTTTTCCAGGGCAATTTTTAGGCCCCACTTTTCTAGTTGTGGAACTACTTCTTGAAACAAGGAGAGAAGTAACTCCTCACTTTGATGAGACAGTAAAATATCATCCATAGAGTGGATAATATAAGCCTTGGGGTATTTGTCACGAATAGGTTGGAGGGCTCATGCCACAAACTTTTGGCAAAGAGCCGGACTGTTGGCCATGCCTTGGGGCAGTACCCTGCAACAGAAACGCTGCATGGGCGCCTGTTGATTGATGGAAGGAACGGGAAAGGCAAACCGCTGAGTCTTCAGGTGAAAGCGGGATAGTAAAAAACGCATCCTGCAAATCAGTGATTATCAGATGATAGTCCCAAGGGATTGCTTTAGGAGAGGGCAAACCAGGCTGTAAAGGGCCCATAATTTGCGTGGTCTCATTGCGCAAATCCTGCAACAATCGCCACTTTCCTGATTTCTTTTGTATGACAAATATAGGAGTATTCCAAGGACTCATAGTAGGCTGAATATGGTGGGCTTTTAGTTGTGCTTCTAGTACTTGTTGAGCTGCTATTAATTTCTCCACTGTGAGGGGCCACTGGTCCACCCACACAGGGGTGTCTGACAACCAGGTAATGGGGTCAGCTGTGGTTGCCAGAGGGGGACCTTTTACCAGGGCCCCTACCCTAAATTTGAATGTTGAGTTTGCATCCCTAGTCCCAGATGTTTTGGGTGAGGGGCTGTCTCAATAGGCATTGTCCTACCTTGGTTGTTAACTCCAGGCCCTTGATGAGGCAGCAATCCTAGATTAAACAGGATTTGAGTTACAGTTTTAGAAGGGCTGTATAGATATACACCCATTTCAGATAATATATCTCTTCCCCATAAATTCATAGAGACTGAAGGAAGGACACAGGGTTGGAACCATCCTGAATGCCCTTCAGCATCCTACCACTTGAGAAATTTTGTGCTTTGCAGAGGAGTTTGAATTTGTCCTACACCCTATAATTCAGTAGACACCTCTTAAAGAGGCCATGCCTGTGGCCAGTGAATTTGAGCAATAACGGAAACATCAGCTCCGGTCGGTATCCAAGAGACATTTAAATGACTTTCCTTCTATGGTAAGGTTCTTTTGAGGCCGTGTCTTTTTAACTGCTTTTTTCCGAAAGGCGGCATCAGAGGAACCAAAGCCTTTGTTCCCTCTAGGTTCATCAGCAATAACCTTTCCCATGGCCTTATAAGGGAGGAGTAGTAATTGTGCTATCCTTGTCTCTGGCAATATTTGAATAATGACAGGCCTGCGCTATTACTTTCAACTCTCCTGTATAGTCCTCATCTATCACTCCAGGGAGAACTTGAAAACCTTTAGCAATGAGACTGCTTCGCCCTAAAATGAGTCCTATAGTGTCAGAGGGCAATGGCCCAAAAACCCCTGTGGGGATGACTTGAGGACCCCTCTCAGGTGTTAGTACATGTCAGGCAGTGGGACAGAGGTCCAATCTGGAACTCCCTGAGGTGGCTCTGGACAGTTAGGAGATTGAAATTCCTGCATCACAGCCCCTATTCTTTGCCTTTGGAAGGGAGGTGGCACCAAGCTTTGGTGGCGCATGCTGTAATTTGTTGGTAAGCTTATAAATTATACTCTAGCTGATTCTGCAAATTCCCATGTAATCCACACCCAGTAAGCATTTCAAATGTAATAGGTACGTTATGATTTCGATTCCTGTCTGCCTGTTGTGAGCTCTATTCATGCCAATCAGACTTCCACAGTAGGTAATCCCCCAGCCATAAGCATGCTTTGGCTAGTACAATCCAGTCTTTCTGTGCCATGGCTTCAGAGCCAATGGTATCAAGAAGTGCAAGGGAAAAAGGGGATGTTGGCCCATACATACTGCAAGCAGCTTTTAAGTCTTTTAAAGTTTTAAAGGAGAGGACCTTGTGATATCTGTCTGTCATTAGGATTTTTCGGATCAGGCCTCTCCGACACAGAGAATAGCATAAATCCCTGTATGTCCTCGCCCAAATCCACAGCTTTTGGTAAAGCCTTTTGTAAGGAAGTAGTTGCTGGTGGTCCTGCTGGACTATGATAAGGAGGGGGAACTTTTGAAGATGAGGGTTAGTGGGAGAAAGTACTTCAGTGAGCTTAGCTCGGTCTTGAGAGGATAATTGAGACATTTGCCTTACTAATCCAACTACTGAGTCCTCATTATCAGAATTATTAGGGGACTCATCCTCTTGCATTCTCTGCTGCTGGTCCCCAGCAGTTCCCTGTTCCAGTTCTCGTTCAAACTCTGGCAGCAGCAGCTCATCACTGGGCTCTAGCCAGGGAGCAGTTGCCTTCAAAGTAGTAGATCCCTCTACAGTAGTAGTGAGGGTTTCAGTTGCTGTTTTTTGCACCCTACATTCCTCCTTTTCAGGATCTAGAGCTTCCCTAATCAGGGTCCACAAAGTGAAAGCAAAGATTGGAATATGAGCGCGCCCTTTTGTTGTATATCTCGCTCTAATTTTTAGGCCTGCCAGAGCCCACGTATGTTCATTTACCATGCCTTTTTCAGGAAACCAAGGACAAGTTTGCTGTACAAAGGTTAAGAATTGCTCCAGCTGTGTGGCGGGGACTTTAGTGCACCGTGCCAGTAACATGGAGCGCAGCATTTTTATATACAGCCGCTGCTCAGCGGGCCCAGAATTCTCCATTTTATACCTGATTGCTATAAATCCTTTTCACTCCCGCTTACTGTATCATGGCCACTCGGGAGTGTCCCCTCGTCTTCTGGCTGAGGAGTTCCTTTGTACTCGGGTCCCTGTTCCAGGCGCCACCTGCCTCAACCGGCGTGGCTAGGTCGGTCAGGTCCCAAGGGAAGGCGACGGGGAATTGAGAAATAGAGAGACAGAGCCAAAGCATGGTCAGGTGGAGTTCCTTCTCTGGGATGCAGAGGAGGGAACTGTTTATTGGTGAAGTCAGGCTGTATATATTGAGTACGTTTTGAAGCAGAGCATGAGAAAGAAAACGGTGAGGCTAGGTACATTGTATTTTTTAAGAACATTTGCTGCTCCTTCTTGGTAGAGTGATTTAGCAAGCAGCCAAGTCATTCTTTCCTTACAACCATCTATCAGGCAGTCTTCTGTGGCCTGGGGCAGCTGTGCTGAACCTGAGGCCTGCTTCCAACTCCCTTGGCACAAATTATCCTGCGTGGCTCTCCACACCCAGAAAATTAAACTGCATGGAAGTCCAACCACCAAGGAGTTAAAGAAACATTCATCCAGATTGCTAGGAGGGGCAGAGATGGGGACAGAAGGAAGGTGCCGCAAGGCAAGGTGGTAGACTTCATGGGTGATCCCATATTCATCGGTGGATAAGTCAGGAGGAACAACGGGGAAAGGAGACAGACTGAGAAACCCAGGGTTTCGTGCAGGAAACTAAAGAATAAAAATCTTCTGGCTGTAAAAATCTGTGGGGGTTGTGGAGGCAGGGAAAATGCCCATTCCCACAGGACAGTTTATTGGACAGGCCCACAGCATCCTAGAGCATACACAAACTCACCCACCTGCGAATCAACACCTGAAATGGCACAATCCACTTGTGGGAAGCCAGGGAAGTAACGGAGAGTGGGACAAGAGCAGACCAAGTGGCATTATTGCCTCTCTGATCCCTTCCCCACAGAGAGCATCACAACGTAGTGAAGATATTCGCCCCTCACCCTGGCGAATAGCTAAGGCTTTGCCCCTTACAATGTAACAGATGCACCGAGACAAAAAAAAATATGGCCCAAATGAAAGAACAGATAAAAACTCCAAAAATAGAACTGAGCGATGAAGAGATGGCTAATCTACCAGATGCAGAGTTCAAAACACTGGTAATCAGGATGCTCACAGAATTGGTTGAGTATAGTCACAAAATGGAGGAAGAAGTGAAGGCTATGCAAAGTGAAATAAAGAAAAATACACAGGGAACCAACAGTGAAGGGAAGGAAACTGGGACTCAAATCAATGATTTGGAACAGAAGGAAGAAATAAACATTCAACCAGAACGGAATGAAGAAACAAGAATTCAGAACAATGAGGAGAGGCTTAGGAACCTCCAAGACAACTTTAACTATTCCAACATCTGAATCATAGGGGTGCCAGAAGGAGAAGAAGAGCAAGAAACTGAAAGCTTATTTGAACA
>CM052539.1:87613976-87652770 GCA_028533065.1 Trachops cirrhosus
ACAAAGGAGTTCCCATCAGACTGTCAGCTGATTTCTCAAAAGAGACCTTACAGGCAAGAGGGGCTGGAAAGAAGTATTCCAAGTCATGAAAGGCAAGGACCTACATCCCAGATTGCTCTATCCAGCAAAGCTTTCATTTAGAATGGAAGGGCAGATAAAGTGCTTCCCAGATAAGGTCAAGTTAAAGGAGTTCATCATCACCAAGCCCTTATTTTATGAAATGTTAAAGGGACTTATCTAAGACAAAGAAGATAAAAAATATGAACATTAAAAAAAACAGCAAACTCACAGTTATTAACAACTACACCTAAAACAAAAACAAACTAAGCAAACAACTAGAACAGGAACAGAACCACAGAAATGGAGATCACATGGAGGGATAGCAACAGGGGAGTGGGAGGAGGAGAGAGGGGGAAAAGGTACAGAGAATAAATAGCATAGACAGTAGGGAGAAAATAGACAGGGAGAAGGCAAGAATAGTATGGGAAATGTAAAAGCTAAAGAACTTACATGACACATGGACATGAACTAAAGGGTGGGAATGTGGGTGGGAGGGGTGTGCAGGGGAGAGGGGAGTGAAGAGGGGGAAATGGGACAACTGTAATAGCATAATCAATAAAATATATATTTTTAAAAAAGAAGCATAAATGGTAGGTACAAAATAGACATGGGGAGGTTAAGAATAGTATAGGAAATGGAGAAGCCAAAGAACTTATATATATGACCCATAGACATGAACTAAGGGGGTGGGGAATGCTTGTGGGAGTAGGGGTGCAAGGCAGAGAGGAATAAAGGGGAGAAAATAATGGAACTGCTGTAATAGCATAATTAATAAAATATATTTAAAAATAAAAAATTAAAATTTAATAAATGAAATGAGATCAGCTCTCTCAAGCTGAATAGGAACACTTACATTTATGTTTTAGCTTTCACAAGAAATTTAAAGCACATTTTTCTTTCTATTTCAACAGGACCTCCTCACATCTAAAAATAAACTCCAGCTGCAAAATGAAATTTTTTCAATAATTTCTAAGAAAAACTTTCCTAAGTGCAAGACTCAGTCACTAAAATCAAGGATAATGAAGGAAGATAGTGGAAACTCCTTTTAAAATATTTTAGAAATATTCTTTCATTTCTCCAAGAGAATTGAGACATGGAGGCACCTACTACTTGCCAGTCACTGTGGCCATGTCTTTGAGAGAATCAAAGAAAGTATAAGACCTGGCTTCAAAGAGCACATTGCCTCGGTGAGGAGAAGACTAGTGACAGGAAGCAGTCAGGGGTCTGCAAGGCCAAGACTGAACACCTTAGCCCTGTGGAACACCTCATGAAAGAAGCACATGTCAAAAGACTGACCCTGACATTTTTCAATCTCATCCAGGCCTAGGAGCAGGAAATCATTCACAGTTTATCTTTTCGTATAACCTTGTACTTCACTGTTTCTTTGTGTTAATTAGTACTGGAGTCTTTTTTGTTTCTTTTCTCTAACTGGTGGGGTTTTTTTCCTGATTGGTTTGTTTGGGGTTTGTCTCTTTCCCAAGTTATCCTTTGCTCCATCCAAAATGAAGTCTTTGGCACACAGTTGCAAAGTCCACGGCCATCCTATAAATTCTTGGTGCCTGAGTGATTCCAGGTGGCCTTGATGGTGACAATGTCACTCTGGTATCTGAGCCCAGTGTGGCTATAGAATGTGCCCCCTCTGCTGGTTCTCTCTAAAACTGAAAATTGGTCTTGAGATAGCATGGTAGTCTCACATGCACTTCTCAGATCCCAGAATATGACCTCTGCACAATGGTAACAATTTTGTGGCTGAAAAGCTACTTGATTAAAAAAAAAAAAACTTAACATTTACACAATGGAATTCTATGCAGCAGAAAGAAAGGAGCTCCTACCCTTTGCAACAGCATGGATAGAACTGGAAAGCATTATGCTATGCAAAATAAGCCAGGCAGTGAAAGACAAATACCATATGACAGGAACCTAAACAACAAAACAAAGAAACAAGCAAAATATAGCCAAAGACACTGAAATAGAGAACAGGCTGACAGTGACCAGAGGGGACAGGGGAGGGGATAAGGGGGGGGAAGAGTTTACACGAACAATTATAAAGGACACATTGACAATAACAAGGGGTGGGGGTGGAAACAAGGGAGGGAGGTGGGGAGGGCTAGGGTGGTGGGCAGGGGTGGGGGGAAAAGGTGGAAAACTGTACTTGAACAACAATTTTAAAAATGTTAAAAAAAACTTACTCCCACATTCATTCAAGTTGATTATCTACTTCATGTGGCTCTTTGGAGAGATGGGCATGACACAAGGGAAAATCTGAATGTGTTTTTATTTTTATGTTTGGCTTAGCAATAAGAAGACCAGCAGAGTTTAGTGAATTTCCCCAGATGTGCCTTCTAACCAGCAGTAAAGAACTGACCCCACAAGGCATGTAAAAGGAGTGGTATTGCCAGAATTAGAAAACAAAAATATCTGGTTAAATTTGCATCTCAATTAAATAATGAATACTTATATTTAGTATAAATATGTCCCATGCAATATTTGAAACATACAAAAATTATTTATTGTTTAGCTGAAAAAATGCAATTCTAATGGGAGGCCTGTGCAGGAGAGACTGGGGTGAGGAGAAATGTCAGTCCAGAGTGTAAGAAGGTTCTTGGATGAATATTGCTCAAAGTGGGCAGTAGCTGGAAGCTGGTGGTAGTACCCTGATTTCCAGCCGTTGGAGGCAGGTTAGTTAAGACATCCTATGCTTCAGCAGACAGTGGCTTTATTTCTTAAGGGCATACTTTGGCAGCCATAATAAAATCCCTTATAAATATACCAAGCATTTCCTTCTGCCTCTCCCACTTCTCCCCCAGCTCCCTGATGCACTCTGGGAGCAGGGCTGAGCCTGTGTGGTAGGACCGCAGGCAGAACTTGAGGACTCACACACCACTCACCACTCAGGGAAACTCCCAGTAGGATTTGCAGCCAAGCAGCTGCCAGTTTTCCCTCAATTGTCCCTTGAAAGCAGTTTCTTGTTTCCTTTCCTTGCTTTTTATTTCTTCACATTTCTAGCAGTGTTTTGAACTCTTGACCTAGGCTATGGCACAATCCAGTTTTGTATACCTTTCTGGATCAACAAGAGCCAATTTGCTCTGGTGTGATGGAGACCAGGAGCTCAGGCTGTGTTCCTTCCCTTTCCCCCCCCATTTACTTCCACTGTGAATTTGTGTTAGTTTGAAGTGCTGACCCAATATGGATATGCTCATAGAGTTAGACCACCTACCTGCATGCTGACTTAAGATATTGGGATACCCCAGACAATTATTAAAAGTATGTCCAAGAGAGAGAGAGTGCTGACCAAGATAATGAAGTGATTGTTTTTGGCTCCCAGCTCACATGGAACACTGACCCTGTATGGACGAGGTCATTCTTCTCATGCATCCCAAACAGAACCTGGCATCTCACAAGGGACAGATCAGGCATGAAAATTGAGGGAGCTAAACACAGCTCTATTAACATCACTGGAAAAAATAAAACCTTACTTCCTTTATTAACTCAGGTCGTCATAAATAATGACCACACTCCACTACTATTATGAGATTGAAGCTAAACTTTGTGGCTGAGATGGACCTAGTCTCTTAGGGATAGTCTTCCATTCCACAGCCCCCCCACCCCACCCCCCCACATAGCTCTTAGAACAGCTCAGTTCACCCTGGAAATATGGGGTAAATATATATCTCTTGGGGTATGGAGAGGGGAGAATCCTGTAAACTTCTCTCACTTAGATTGCGACTATCTAACTCAGGTGACTATTATTTTCCCTTCCCCTGGTTTCCTTTCAAAGGCACTTGATAGAACAAATCAATGACATCCAAACTAACAGTTGCTTAGAGACTGGCATTGGGGTGCTAATGTTTAAATACTAAAAGAAGGAGCAAGCTGCCTGCCTCATTGACAAGCTGCTCACTGACAGGGAACAGGGTTGAAGTCTCAAGATTGGGACAGCTGCAAGCCCACAACTTCACAGAGTCTGGAGGGCTGGAGGGCTCTTGGGTGTTGCTAGAGAACCTCTCATCTCCCCCCAAATGTTGTTTTCATTGTGTTACTGTCATTCTCAAGGGCCCACAAGACCAGTGTCTGCAGAGTCCCTCCCTAACAGCTGGGCCTCCTTTCCATCCCTGAGACAACCTGTCCTCTCTGGCTACTAGGCCCCTCACTGTCCCTGAAACCAGCACCATTGTCATTCCTACCAGCCATGTACCTACCAGGAGCCAGTACCTTCCTCTCTTTCCTCCTCCCTACCTCTTGCAGGTTACGCAGCCTTCAAACTCTATATTCACTTGACCCACTTCATGGAGCACCCATCACTCCATTGTACAAAGCTCCCACATCTCTTGGCACCTCTAGAATCCTGGCATCTGCCCCCACCCAGTGTTGGACCATGTGTGGCCTTTGACATGTCTTATGTTAATCTTCTAACTAGGTGACATAGCTGATCTCCTTAACTGGGTTGAAAGCTCCTTCGGAGGAATATCTGGTATGGTGCGACACACATATACAAGCTTCCAATACGTATTTCAGGGGTAAATATTGGAGTGTCTGCTTTGGGCTTTCTGACTGAAGAGTGTGGGAGCTGATGATGAAGAGAGTGTCACTTCACAACAGAAGAGAAAAATTACTGCAAAGTTAACTGAACATATTTGTGTGAATAATATCCTTCATGTCATACAGGTTATATGTTATATATGTTACATATGTATCTAAAGCTAAAAGTCATTTAAGTGGGGAAAATCTAAGATTAAAAGCAAAAGTCATTTAAAAATTCAAATAATAAAATAAATAAAAACCAGAAATACAGTCAAGTTTTTTCAATACCCTATTAAAAGAAATAGTAGTTTTCTAAAAAAAAAAAATCTTTTTACCCTAAATGGGTCACAAAGAATGAACTCTGTAGGAAGCTAACCTTTTGGGGAGCTGTATCCATATGAAGTGAAAACAGGCCTACACTTGCCCCTGGGGCCCTGCAAGCCTCCTGTGGGCCTTTACCTGCTCTGAGAGCAGCACCAGCTACTCTGGCCGTGGTTGTTAAGCACCCCAGGCAAGGCCATCACCAGAGCACATATGCTACATCTGAAAGCAGGTTGTCCTCTCTGTAGGATGTTCCTACCCCTGTCTCAGGGTTTCTTCTGCATGAGGCAATGAGGAAACAGTGCAGAAATGTGCCTGGCTGAGGATTTGTTTTTGTTTTTCATTCTTACTCCGACTCCAGGCTTAGTCATAGGCAGGCATGACAAGTGGACACAGGTGTGTGGGGACTGCCCCTTTGCGTGGGAGAGGAATCTGGGAGAGAAAAAGGACAGTGGGCAGAGGCACCAGCTAAGCCAGATGTGAGGCTGGAAGGGGACCTTCCTCTTCCTATTGTCACCTGGGCCCTCTTCCTTCTCTGTACTTGAATCCTCACATTCCCACCTATGAGCCAGCAGGTGGATGTCCCTTTACCCAGGACTCTGCAGCAGGGAACCTGTCAAGGCACCAAGAGCAACAGATGCCAGACCCTGACTCAGCCCCTCTTCTGCCTCTCTTGCACCATTCACAGGGGAAGGGGGCACGCAAAGGAATAGAAACAAGTCTGAATAACTAATTTTAAGGAATAAAAGTCTTGCCATCTGTCCCACCTTTTCTTCCAACTCTTAAAGCACTTAGAGACTATACCATTTAGTGTTAAATTCTTTTCTATGTTGGGTCGCTTACTGTTTATTCATTAATTTTCCCCTCCAACTCAAGTAACTTTCTTGAGGTCAGAGATTGACACAATTTTAGTACCATTTCTCCCCACCACCTCCTATGTCTAGTACATTTTTTTATTTAATTACATGTATTAATTTTGAGTGTATTAAAATAAGCTAGGAATATAACAGCTTTTCCCAAATATGTAATATTTGTTGACCATAAAAGTTCTAGAAGAGACCCTTGGCATGGACAGGCTTCTCTTGAAAGAAGGGAAAACCCAGCCTCACACAAAAGTCACTACTAGATTATGAGGACTGAGGAGGTATCCCAGGCTGTGCCCTGGGTTTTATGGGCAGCTCAAGAGAGGGCATTAGAATTGGGTGGAACTCAGAGTCCATTGCCCAGAACAGCCCAGTGATAGCCCTTGGAGCCAATGGGAGGTGAGTCTGTGTGTCTCAGGGGAAATCCAGTTCAGAATTCTATCAGGTGAGGACTACTCCAGGTGCCTGCATCACAGACATCTGGAGGCCATTCCCCTCAACGAACAACGGGATGCCCAGAGTCTGGGCAGGATGACTGGTGACAGCGAAGCAATAACTCTGGAGTTAGGGTGGGTGTGGGGAGGGTGGCCCCACTTGTCCTTTTTGGTAGAGGTTATAATCCAGGACACCTCATTGTCTCAGAGGCTGAGATTGACACCCTGTAGGACCTTGGAGGTGCTAGAGAACCTGACAATGTTCTATTTTGGCCGGTTTGTTCATAACTAAAACTTTTCCAAACTGGACACCAACAAGAATAAATTGGAATCTTCTCCAAGGGAACACATTACAATTTTCTAATGTTTAACCTATGCCATCACCATTGCATGAGCCCCTCCTTTCCCCAACAAGTCAGTATGAATGGGGGGGCGGGGGTTGCTCTTGAATTTTCCACTTGATTTGGGGTCAGAAGCATCTCTCCCTGCATCCTGCTTTTCTGTTTCACACCTGTCCAAAAACACATTGCAGGGGCTGCAACAGGCAAATGTGAACAGCAGCAGCTCATGCCTACAAAACCCCCTTTCCCAGTCTCCCGGCAAACAGTAGCAACAGCAGTTACACGAAAATCTCTTATCTCCTTCCCCTTGTCTTCGTATCCAATCGTTTCCTTGAAGAGCATTCTGCGGTTGGGAGGGGGTGGAGGTTCGGGGATTGGGAGAGGAAGGACACACCGCAGACCTTCCCAGAAGTCCGCTGTTGCTTGAATTCGGACAAGATTTTAATCCCCTACCCCATCCTTGTCACTCTAAAGAACTTGTGATGTGTATCTGTAACCAGGTGTCACCCAAAGTCTTCCTGTCCCTTCCCATTTAGTTTGGATAAGGAATAACTCATTGGTGTTGCTCTGCTATTCTGGGGATGCGGCAGGGGTGGTTAGACTTTAAATTCTGTCATTCTGGGAAGAAAAGAAGAAAGGAAAGGAGGGACGAAAGTAGGGGTGCTGGGAGCCTGGGAGGCTGGAAGTGTGTATGGTGCCTGGGAATGGAGCGCTGGGTGGCCACTGGGTGGGTGGCGACGCCCAGCCTACAACTTCAGTTCTGCGCCCCAGGACCCTGATCCGAGTTCTCAGGCCCTGCAGCCCCTCGGGTTGGCGCTGAATTCCCCATCTTTCTTCTCCTCTCTCTCCCTCTCAAATTGTTTCCGATTCCAAATTCCTATCTGGATCCTGCAAAGCAATTCAGCTGCTCCCCAGAGGCCCTCTGTTGTCCCCAAATTCCCTTAGAGACGAACCTGTGCCTATGGTCCAAGAGCAGCCTTCCATTCCCTAAAGGGCACCTTAGAGCGCAAGTGTTGCCAGACCCGCCACGCTCCCGCTGTACTGGTGGTGCATTTGTATCAGTTCCATTATTGGTAAGCAAGTTGCACTATCAGGCGGCGAAGGGCGTGGGTCCCCGAAGCCAGGGCGCGGGGCAGGCGGGGGCGGGGCGCGTGGCATTTAAGGTGCAGCCGCCTCTCCGGCCAGCGATAGAGCTCGGCCGCCCTGGCACGCACAGGTTTACTCCGCCGTCCCCTCAGCGGCCTGATCAGCTCTACCCGCGCCAGCGGTGGCCTGGACGCGGGCCTGCCCCCCAGCTTCATGGGAGAGGTGCGTGCAGCCCGGCCCCGGGTGGGTCGGGAGGTTCGGGGATGTTGAGGGCTGCCTGCACCCTGCACCCATGCGCTCTCCGGCCTCCGAGCCGCTCCTCTTCCCGCCCCACCCCAAGCCCTCAGTCTGAGCTGAGCTCCCTCGGGAGATGACCCAGTCCCAGAGGCAAGGAGAGGCCGGGGCCCCAGGGCAGCCCCTATTCCGAGGGTGGCACAGGGCTGGGCTTACAGGGATGCATCTTGGTGCGTAGTGGTGCGCCCTACCTGGGGCTGAGGTTCATGAGCTCAGTGGGCACACCCCAACCCAAGAAACGGGAGAGCAGTGGACACCCTCTATCCCCCAAAATGGGACAGTGAGGAACCTCTATCCCAGAAATGGGGAACAAGGTCCTAGGGAGACCCCACGGCTCCTTGGAGGGGTGTTCTTTCTAGGTGAGGAAATCACATCCCATCTCCCCGGCCCCCCCCCCCCACACACACACCACCCAGGAAGGGTTTCCCCAGCCTGCCCTTCACACAGGAATAGAGGGAAGGAAAGGGAAGAGTGTGCTAGGAAACTGCTCTTTGAAGGTGGAGGAACCTCCTCACAGTCTAGCTCCTTCCTTTCGGAGGGCAGTCCTTGACTCTCATTGGGAAAACCCATGAGAAAACCCATCAGGGGCTAACACTGCACATCTGCTTCTCTTTCAGAAAACACCCCGAATTTACTCTGTGGAGCTCAATGGAACTAAAGACATGGAGCAAGCAGACAAGGGGGGTGGCAAGAAGTATAGGGGCCTACTGGACAACTGCTTGGAACTCAGAAAGAATCACCACAAAGAAGAGCTGAGGAAAGAAGTTGATCTGGTCAGTGGATTGGGCCCTTAAACCAAAGGGGCCCACTGAGTGCTGTCCTTCCCCCTGGGGAGCTTACAGGGAGCCTGCCCCTATAACCTTCCTTTTTCAAAAGAAAAAGTAGTCCCAAGGGTTTTTGAATTTTCTGTAAGAATGTTTCCTTGTTTTTTTTTTTTTTTAAAGGGGAGTAAAAGAAAAGTATGATACTATGGGCCCAGGGGTCAGGCCTCTGCAGGATTCCTGCATTCTGGTTGTAGGCATTCCCAGGTGGGACTCAGGAAAGGACTGGGATTCCAGTCCCCACAGGCTTGGCCCAAACCACTCTCCTTCCAGCTACTTCAGTGAGATATAAGTAACTATTGGCCAGTATCACCCATGAGAAAGTGACGAGACTGATGGGCTTGGAGTCAGAAGACCTTACACAACATCAAAGTTCTACTTGTAACTGAGAAAATGTACCTGGCTTCATGGAAGCTCCACTTTCTTTATGGGAAATAAACAGTTTGCATGGGTCTGTGAGGAGGAAAAGTGAGAAAAGAATAACAGTATTTTGTAATTAAAGTGCTTTATGGAAGTACAATATTACTACAATTGAGGAAGGACTTTTGCCATGGAAAAAGGCTGCCTCAGAACTGAAATACGACATTTTGTCTCAGAAACCCAAAATAGGAAGCTTCTGCATTCAAGTTCATTGTAGACTTGAAAGCCCTATGATTGTTTGAGCAGACGGTAGTGGCATAGGCTCCTGGTGACTAGAGAGCCAGTGGTTAAATATTCAGGAATTTGACAAGCTGACCAACATCTTGACGTTCCATTAATAGCTTGAAATTTGGTTATGGTGAGAAATAATCAGATGCTACACATCAGGGCTTCCTGTTTCTCCTGAAGAGCTGGTGAAACTTGGAGCAGCATACTAAGCATCTGTCTGTATATATCCTGATAGACATTTAAGAACATGGACATGAGGTTGGACTGACCTGAACTCAAATCTGACTTTGACAGAAGCTGTTCCTATTTTGAAAAATGAGAATGAAAAAAGATGCCTACCACTTAGACTTGTGAAGACGGTTCAATAAAATACAGCAGAAGGAAGACTTCGAATAGCATCAGACAATAGTCATTCTTATTTCCTATGTGTCTCTAGCATTCAGGATTAGAAATGTATCTAGTCCTCCTTGAAATTGCCACATACAACATGAAAATATATCCATTCTGTCACTTGCTTGTGTATTATTAACATGAGAATCTGCTTTCTTGAGCATTTGTAATGTGTAGATGTATAATACTAAAAAATCATTTCCATGAGATTAGTCAGTGTTCCCCCACTTCCCAATAATTCTGTAATTTGGACAATGTGCTTGGATGCTTTTGCACTCTGACTTCTGCAGCAAATTAAAACCTTGATGAGAGCCAGAGTAGCCGGGCTTCTGAAAAAACCCAAGCCCCGCCGGAGGTGCTGCCCTGTGCTATTCCAATTCTGGCCAGCTGAGGGTGCTCCAGCCACCAGCCCTTTCTTGCCTTTCAGCAGCATCATCATCCCAAAAGCCAAGGCCAAGGGGACAGGTGCTAAGCCTCCCAGTGGAGCCTCTTGAAGCCCAGATCCATTCATGCAAACAGTGGCTCTACTCATCTGTTCCCTGTTCTTTGTATCTGTCCAGAGCTTAGCACACAGTGCACAGAGCTGTGTCTTAATTCTTTTTTTTAAATATTTTATTTATTTATTTTTAGAGGAAAGAGAAGAGAGGGAGAGAAAAAGGGAGAGACATTGATGTGTAAGAGAAACATCACTTGGTTGCCTCTTGCATGCCCGCAGCTGGGAACCTGGCCCGCAACCCAGGCATGTGCCCTGACTAGGAATCAAACCAGTGACCTTTCAGTTCACAGGCCAGCACTCATTCCACTTAGCCCCACCAGCCAGGGCAATGTGTCTTAATCCTTTGAATCCCTGGCAATGTCATCTTCAATTGATGAAAGAATGAGCAAAGCAGATTCTGGCTGAGGAAAAGGCAAAAAAAAAATTAATCATAAAGTCTAATATGTTAACATGATGCTATTGCATATACTTAAAAGAAGAGGTGGGTCTGGTCCCAGTGACAGTATAAGTCTTTGTTCTGGATCATCAGAGCATAAAGACTCTGTCCTGGGTCTAAGGGACATGCTAGTGGGTGGAAGTCATTTATAATGGAGTTGTTGGTCCACAATGTTAATGATACTTAGGTTGAGAATCTCTGCTTGAGTCTAATGATCCTGTGGCAAAATTAGTGAGTACAGGCCATAATGGTATTATATGGCAGGTTTTTAAAGTACAGGGTGTCTGTAATCAGTGACCTACCTGAGTCTCAAGTACTTGAATAAGAGAAGTCACGCATGGGTCCTGAATTTGTCACAACATGTGATATGTGGTTGCTTGATATTGCTTATCGATCTCCACTGATGCCACATTCACATATGAGTTGGTACCTTGACACCATGTAGATACAGAGTTGCATGTGCTGGAGCTCAAACTGAGATGGAATGCTTTGTCCATAAAAACTATGTGGTAAATGATAAATTGAGTCTGGACTCTTCCGAGGTACCCAGAAAGACCCCTGAATCAGAAGCCTCTTCTGTAGCACGACCCTCTGTTCCCTCTTTGCAATGGCCACTGGGCACCTAGGGCTCTGTCTCTTACTCCCATACATTTTGGCCCTTCTCCCATCATATAACACTCCCAGCTCCCACAGGGCTTGCCAGGGCTTTGGGCTTGAATCTTTGGAATAACCTAATTCACTCTGTTCTTCTCTCCATGAACTTCAGGATGACCACAAGCTCAGCAATAAGGAATTAGAAAATAAATATCATACAAATATCATTACGGTAAGTCATGAGGGAACTCAGATTGGGAAGAGCAGCCCTGTGACTATAAAGGCAAAGGGTGTGTGGGAAAGTGGATGGCACCTTCAGGATGAGTGACTTACAGCACCAATGTTGAGAATGCCCTGGTGGGTGACAGAGAGTGGCTGACATTAGGAGATGGTGTTCTGAACCAAGGCCCCAGTCAAGATCCTCAGCTGAGCTGTATGCTGACTATATAGTTCTTGACTGACTACAGAAAACTATGGCCTCCCCCAAAAGATCAGATGCTTGCTCATTGTCATGGTCAGGGTTTATTTTAATCCCAGTGTCCAGGAAGTATGATGGTCTTATCAAAGAATGGGGAGAACCAGTGTTAAGAAGCCAGGGTCCAGAGTGACAGTCTTAGACCCTGCTTGTCTGCCTCCTCCTCCTCCAAGAAGGAGTGGTGATCTTAGGCAGCTCCCAACTCTCCCACTACTTGACCTACTACCTGACCCCCTCCTCTGTGGAATCAAATTCAACTCAAATTTCAAAAGCTTTGATTTTGGCTACACCCATTCAAGTCGACCAAAAGACCCACTGTGTGCAATGCACTGAACCAACAGTCAGAGGGGCAAAGAAAAACAGGCAGCCCTGGTCCTATGGAGTAAGCATAGGAAAATATATTATCTACTCCGTGCCACTGAGAGGTCAACTGAGAGGTCTACAGGACATGCTGAGCAATGGATTCTGACCAGTGGGACATAGGATGATGGCTTAGATTTAAGCTGCCAGAGTATCCAGAGGGAAGGGAAGGACGGAGTGCATGCAATGGATGGGGAGGAAGGTGATGTAGAAAATCAGGCAGAGAGAGAGGTAATTTTGGTGGAACTGTCCAGCACTTTCATATTAAACTAAGGAATAAGAACTATATTAATTATATAAGAAGCATAATTTCTAAATGAGGAAATAGTTTGGTAAGATTGGTTTTCTTACCAATTCTGGGAGAAAACAAATATAGAGCAATATGGAGGTAAACATATATACCCATTTCATTTCTAAGTGGAAAGTGGAAGGTCTAGAAGAATGCAGGACTGTGAGGTGAGCATGCAAATCAGGGAAGCAGCAGTAAGACAGGAAGGAAGGAGCAGGTTTAGGAGACACTGAGGTTTTGTTGTTGTTGTCATTGTTTTCATACTTTTTAAAAATTGTTGTTCAAGTACAGTTGTCTCCATTTTCTCCCTATGATGCTGAGGTTTTTTAACAAATACCTAATCCAGCTGAGGAGGAAATGTGCGCAGGGGGTCAGGTAGTAGACTGGGCCCTAGTGGGGGTCAGAGCAAGAGATTAGAGAAGGCAGGGGGAGGGAGGGGTAATGGTGAGTTTGAGGATCTGGAGAAGGAATTGCAAAGGGGCGGGTGAAGGGGGTGATGATATCTAGTCAGCGACTCCAAATCCAGTTATTCAACAACTCTGTGAGCCTTTGCTACAGAAAAAGCAGTGGGCCCTGTACAAGACACAGATGAAGAAGGATGGGGTCCTTACCTCTAACTGCTTACAACATAATTAGGGAGAGAAGTTATGTAAAAGACTTTCTCTATAAAAGGTAGTTTTGGGGGAAAAACCTTGCAGGTTTTTCGTTCAGGATTTCAAGGCAGGGCTCCATGCACCTGTGAATGAAGGGCTTCTGACAAGAAGTGACTGGCTACGTGTGCCTCAGGTTGGTAGGACTTATAAGTCTTAAGATGAACAAGAACTTAGAACTTAGGGTCAATATCTAGAAAAGCAGAAAAGCATAAGACTTAAAGATGAAAAATCAGCCACGTGCCATATCAAAGTTCCAGAAGAGACAGTACTTTCTGGATGTTACTACATTACCCTTCACCCTGCTGACTTGTTGATGTGATAGCCAGATTGCTGCTATCTCTGGCTAAATTATTAAGAAAAAACCACCTTAGCAGAAAGAATATAGCAGCTCTGGGTCCAGATGCCTGGTCGAATCCTGGTGACCTAAACACCATATGCCTCAAATTCCATGTCTGTAAGATGAGGATAATAGTCCCTTCTTCAGAGGATTATTTTGAAAAACTAAGTGAGTAAATATGTGGAGAACGCCACCTGGCTGACATTAAGCATTAAATGTTCCTTTTAAAAAGGTGGTAATAATGAGCCATCATCCACTTTTCCCAGGCCCTCCCTGGGCATGGTAACTCCTCCCAAAAACTTGCAGAAGTATGATGTCTAACTCAAGGCAGGAGAAGTGTCTAATTTTGTATAAGTTTTTTTGTTCGTTTGTTTTTTATTGTTTTAATTTTAATTTATTTCAATTATAGTTGACATTCAATATTAGTTTCAGGTATACAGAATAGTGGTTAGACATTTGTATAACTTGCGAAGTGATTCCTCCCCCACAATAAGTCTAGTACCCACCTGGCACCATAAATAGTTGTTACAATACTATTGATTATATTCCCTATGCTGAACTTTACCTTCCCTGACTATTTTGTAACTGACAATTTTTACTTCTTAATTCTATTGGTTTTTGTTCACCTTTTTCAGGGTCTCTCCAGCACCCAAGCTGCTGAGCTTCTGGCTCGGGATGGGCCCAACACTCTTACTCCTCCCAAGGAAACACCAGAGATTATCAAGTTTCTGAAGCAGATGGTGGGGGGTTTCTCCAT
The DNA here is from genome assembly GCA_028533065.1 of Trachops cirrhosus. Classification (NCBI taxonomy): domain Eukaryota; kingdom Metazoa; phylum Chordata; class Mammalia; order Chiroptera; family Phyllostomidae; genus Trachops; species Trachops cirrhosus. The sequence goes on from CM052539.1 coordinate 87,628,153, forward strand.
CCTTCTGTGGGTGGGAGCTATCCTCTGCTGGATTGCATATGGGATCCAGTACTCAAACGACAAATCCTCATCCATAGACAATGTAAGGCACTTGGGTCTCCTGTGTGGTTTTGCAGAATTAGTAACAGGGAAAAACAGATTCATAAAGTGAGGCCTTTCATGAGCAGAGCCCTGGGTGGAACTGAGAGTCTCCCACTGACCAATCGCTGCATTGGTTTGGGAAAATCAATTATTTTCCCAGCTGTAAAATAGAAATTATATCTGACCTCCTGATGTCTCAGAAGCAGTATGAACATGAATTTTAAAAAGAGAGAGAGTGCAACAGCATGGATGGAGATGGAAAGCATTATGCTAAGCGAAATAAGCCAGGCAGTGAAAGACAAATACCATATGATCTCGCCTTTAACAGGAACCTAAACAACAAAACAAAGAAACAAGTAAAATATAACAAACAACACTGAAATGGAGGATGGGATGTCAGTGACCAGATGGGAGAGGGGAGGGAATTTCAGGGGAGAAGGGAAGGGTTTACGGGAACAAATATAGAGGACGCATGGACAAAACTACGGGGCTTGGAAATGGAAGGCAGGAGGGATGGGATGGGTGGGTGGGCTGGAATGGGAATAAAAGATAGAAACTGTACTGAATAATCTAAAATAAAAAAATTTTAAAAAAAGAGAGAGAGAGAAAGAGAAACATTATAAGTTCCTAGGTAAAAAAAAAAAAGTATGTGCATATGAAGTATTTTGGGGCTCTGTCTATTGAAATCTAGTTCTCTCCCTTTACCATGGGGAGCACATGTGCCTGCTTATGACTGGGCAGCAAAACCACAAAACCCCACTGGTCAACATGAAGCTGAGAGAAAGGAGTCAGATGCAAAGGGCCACATACTATAATTCCATTGGTATGACATGCCCAGAACAAACACAACCTGGAGACAAAGCAGATCACTGGTTGCTAGGGCTGTGAGCGGGAGCGGGGAAGCTGCCAGTGGGCACAAGAGGTCTTATTGGGATGATGGAAATGGTCTAAAACTGGATTGTGGTGATTGTTGCAACTTCAATAAACAACAGTATAAATGTTTTAAAAATCATTGTATTATAGTCTTCAAATGAGTACATTTTGTGGCCTATAAATTACACCAGGACACAATTGCCTTCTCTCTGGCCTTCCTGTGGAGAGCTCTAGCCCTGGGGTCTGGCTTACCCTGAGGCTGCTTTCTCTGACCAATGCCTCTCCTCCTGACCCAGGTATACTTGGGCACCGTGCTCGCTCTGGTCGTCATTTTAACAGGGATCTTTGCTTACTACCAAGAGGCTAAGAGCACCAACATCATAGCCAGCTTCAGTAAAATGAGTCCACAGGTGAGTGGCAGCTGTCTCTCTCTCGCCTTTGCATGGCTTCAGGTGAGGAGAGTCGGGCCTTGGAAGCATGAGGCTCCTGCTCAGGCCAAGCTCCATCCTTTGCTCTCTGAGAAGTCTTGGGCAAATGACTTAATCTCTCTGAATCCCCATTTCCTCAAGGATTTGAGATGATCAATGAGGTCAGAGACAAGAAAATGCTTAGTCAAGAGTATAGTAGGGTGGAAACATTAGTTATTGCACAACATCGTCTGTTACCACTCAGAGGTATGGTGAGCTAGCTTTTCTGACAAAAGTCATTCAGGTAGTCTGGTAGTCAAGGACATCAACCCATGATTTTTTTTTAATCTGTGACCATCTTGGCTGCCACTGCTGAACTTCACTGCATGTTGCCCCAGAATGCTCTCAGTGCGGGGAGAGGCACTCTTCCCGTGTCCCCAAATAGACCCTGGTAGCTGTCCTCTAGGGAGACCTGTGCACCACTATCAGCAGTAGGAAAACCACATGGTCCCTGGGCTCCAAAGCTACCAGCTAGAGGGAACTCGGGGAATCTTTTGTGCTAATGAATGGGGGATTCACTTCCGCCTCCAGTAAGGTTTTCCTGACCTGAGCAAGATTATGAAACCCTTTGGTTCAAGCTTCAGGGTTCTTCCTTGACATCCCAGCCTGGAGTTTTCATCCCTTTTAGTCAGACCCGGGCTGTCTCTTTGCTATATCTGCCCACAATACATTTTATGGGTCCAAGAATATTACTAGGACCTCCTCCTCAAGAAAAAAATAGTTCTTAGGGTCTTCATGCCCAAGTCAAAGTCTTTTGTTTCATCTTTTGCCATTCTGACTGCCGCCTGAGTTTGAATAAGGAGTAGCTGGAAGAGTGTCAGCATCATTGCAGGTCTGAAGTGTCTATCACATTTTCTTTTACAGCAAGCACTTGTCATTCGAGATTCAGAGAAGAAGATCATTCCTGCAGAGCAGCTGGTGGTGGGGGACATAGTGGAGATTAAAGGAGGGGACCAGATCCCTGCAGACATTAGACTGCTGTTCGCCCAGGGGTGCAAGGCAAGTGTCAGGGCTGAGGATCAGGCTGCTAACTGGCTGGCATTCTGTGGTCCTTCCAGCTCTCAGTGTAACTGGGTCAGGGGACACAGTACCTCATATTGAACCTTTTCACAATTTTTTCTAGGTCGACAACTCGTCTCTCACTGGGGAGTCTGAGCCCCAACCCCGCTCCTGTGAGTTCACCCACAACAACCCCCTGGAGACAAAGAACATCAGCTTCTATTCCACCACCTGTCTGGAAGGTAAGTCTGGCTGGCTCTCAGGAGCCCTTCAGGCTCTATGTTTGTGTCTCTTTCCATGTTTTATAAAAAGCTTGTCCAAGAAAAAAACTGAAATTACAGGGCCTAGAGAACTGATGCTGGCCTTTGTAATGTCATGTGCTAATTGATCACGTAAGCAAACAAAAGAGAGGCAAATGAGCAGGCTGTGGTCCTCTCCTAGTTGAGGACTTTTGGAATAAAATGTCTGTTTCAATTGTAGGCACAGCGACTGGCATGGTCATCAACACGGGTGACCGCACCATCATTGGTCAGATTGCCTCACTGGCTTCAGGAGTCGGGAATGAGAAGACACCCATTGCCACCGAGATCGAGCACTTTGTTCACATGGTAGCAGGAGTGGCCATCTCCATTGGCATCCTTTTCTTCATCATTGCAGTGTCCATGAAGTACCATGTTCTGGACTCCATCATTTTCCTCATTGGTATCATTGTGGCCAATGTGCCTGAGGGCCTTTTGGCCACTGTCACTGTGAGTCCGTGCTTCTAAGTGGTCTGTCCCCTGACCCTGTTAATACATGCCACCCTTCTATGCTGGGGGAGCTCCCACCAAAAACTCTGGGTCTCCTCCAGCTCAGAGCAACACTCTCTCCCTGTCAGGACAACCAGAAAACAATCTGAATTGAATATTTCTTAGAGGGACAGAAGGAATTGTGAGGTTGTTCATACTTGAATGCACTGTCCTCGAAAACTTTCTATTTTCATTTAGGGTCTCTATCTGCAAATTGCACATGTAACTTTGCCCCTTAAGATCTAGATAAAACAGACTCGAAACACCAGTCACAGATTTTCAAGCAGTTGGATGCCTTCTGCACATTTCCACAACTTCTGTGGCATTTTCTGCAGCTGAGGAACTTAGGCACATTATTTACCTAATTTCTCTTTCCTCTAACACAGATGCACAAATTCTTTCCCTTTTTTCTGCAGAGAAATTCAGCCCTTTCCTACACCTTCCCCCAAATTCAGCTGTGGGTCTCCCTTTGTAGAGCCCAATCAATTCATCCTTAAACAAAGGGACCCATGGTTTCAGTTAATAAGGTAGCTTCAGATCATTGGCCTGCTGTTGTACTCAGCAAAGATGGACAGAGGAAGTATCTGAACTACAGGTCTCTTCTGATTCCAGAAGGTAGTAATTTGAAGAAATGAGCCCAAAGAAACCTTTGAGATCTGGGAGTTTAAAAGAGAGAGCTAAGAACCTTTAAAATCTGGACCTCTTAAAATAAAATACAAACACTGCTTGATTCACCAAAGCAAAAAGTGAACATTTGGGACAAACTCTTTGGCACAGACCTTATGTATTCACCCTTTTGCCCAACAGAGTGTGGGCAGCCCAAGCTCCCTCTATAATACACGTGCATATGGGCCATAGCAACCTGGCTTGGCTTTGTTACCTGTGGGTTCCTCAGGATCAGTTTCTTTTTTTTTTTAATATATTTTATTGATTATGCTATTACAGTGTCCCATTACCCCCCTTCATTCCCCTCCACCCTGAACACCCTCTCCCACCCACATTCCCCCCCTTTAGTTCATGTCCATGTGTCATAAGTTCTTTAGCTTCTGCATTTCCTATACTATTCTTGCCCTCCCCCTGTCTATTTTCTACCTACCATCTATGCTACTTATTCTTCATACCTTCCCCCCCTCTCCTCCTCCCGCTCCCCTGTTGCTAACCCTCCATGTGATCTCCATTTCTGTGGACAACAGGATCAGTTTCTTTAAGGGGTGAAGGGATGGAAGAAGTGTCCCATGTTTAATAAGAAGAACTGTGGCATGTAGGATTTATCAGCCACTGCCTCTGTATTGATAGCTCTGTCCTAAAACTAGTACTACTCTAGCAATTTTTGTTATCATACTTACATTCAAATGGGTTTTTCTCTCTCTTTTCTGTCCAGGTGACTCTGTCACTGACAGCAAAACGGATGGCCAAGAAGAACTGCCTGGTGAAGAACCTAGAAGCAGTGGAGACGCTGGGTTCCACCTCCATCATTTGCTCAGACAAGACGGGGACTCTGACTCAGAATAGAATGACCGTGGCCCATCTGTGGTTCGATAATCAGATTTTTGTGGCTGACACCAGTGAAGACCATTCGAGTAAGTCTTCTGGAGCACAGTCTGGCCCAAACCTGTGAACTGGAGCAGAAGGGCACCCCCAAGTGTGGCAGGGTTGGTGCGTAGTCTCAGAATTGTGTGAATAGTTTGGTTACAGAGAATGTGCCCAGAACCCACAGCATCCCCTGTGCTTTCTTTTTTCCAGAGCAAACTTTTGATCAAAGCTCTGGAACCTGGGCCTCCTTATCAAAGATAATAGCATTGTGTAACCGAGCTGAGTTCAGACCAGGACAGGAAAGTGTCCCCATCATGAAGGTAAAGCATCTGCATCGCTCAGTCTTAAACCACAGCCAATTTGAAGTTACTTTCCCTGTTCTGACTTGATGCTAGGTTTAATCTCTCCAACACAGGAAAGCTTGTACTAGTAAGAGCAAGACCTGCTCCCAAGACCTGCAAAAGATTTCCTTCACTCTAGCTTTGCAACATCACAGAGAGGTCTAAAGGTCACAGATTGATCTCAATCCTTTGAAAATTTTATCTCATTCCAGAAAATGAATGTGTCCTTAAGTTATTTTCCTGACTTCTTAATCAGATAAGTAGATATGATCAAAAAATTTTATTGCATAAATACCATTCACTGAATTTTAAAATATAATTGGATGGAAATAAAAGGACTGATCTTAGAACACAGTTTTCTTGGCAGCAGATGCTCTGAGGGGTCCTAGAATGTTGGAATATGCAATGAACTAGCTCCCTTTTTCTCTTTGCCTCACTTCCTCCCTCTGTTGCCCTCTCTTTCTCTCTCCTTCTACCTGCCAGTGAGTCACTGAATCTATGTCCCCTTGGCATTTCTATTTGCCGTTTGTTTTCTTTACTGACTCTTTATTTTCTTGTATTTTTGTTTGTTTTTCTTTCTCTGTCTGCTCATCATTTATCTCCATGGCCAATCACTTTGCTGTCTTTCAGATCCTTATGTCCAGTTCTAACTTCTCACTCCAACTGCACGGATCTCCAGCTAGATGTGTTTCCACTTACAAGTTTTGACTATTAGACTCTCAACAAATCTTGTCCCAATTTTTCTGTTTTTCTGTGACATCACCATTTTACTTGTCATCTGAGCCAAAACTTTTAGAAGTCATCTTTACTTTCTCCTCATAAAATGCTATCATTCTTGCTTCAAAATATCTATAACTTTACATTTCTATCATCACCAATACCTTGCATCTAAATAAGTGTGCCAGCCTCGTACTTGTCCTGTACAACTCTGGCTTATATCTCCCCCAGTCTTTCTTACATGGCACTAATTTTCCTTAAAAAAACTGTATTAGATGGAAAATGTCACCTAACTTTGCTTAAAAATTTCCTTTGCTTCTCTGTTTACTGCTTCTCAAATTTAGACCTCAGCCTGCCTTTCAGGGCTCTCCATGTCCATTTGTCCTTCCAGCACTTATGCCAGAAGTCTTCTATTTCTTGTCTCCATTTGTGACATTCTGACTTCTAGAAGGCCTTTTTCTCCTCTCTTTTCAAGATCTATTTCCTAACTGCTTTTTTCATGAAACCGTTTAGCTGTCAGAGCTCTGAGTTTAAAATTTGCTAATGCCACTAGGTGGCATCACTCAGGATATGAGGATATGTTTATTGATTTTAGAGAGAGAGGAAGGGGGAGAGAGACAGAGAGACAGACAGACTTCAGAAATATGAGAGAAACATCGATCGGTCACCAGGGATAGAACCCACAAAGTTTGGTGCATGAGACGACACTCCAACTAACTGAACCACATGGCCAGGGCTCACTTTAACACTTTTACCATGATCTTAACTCAGTCGCAATTGTGTGACATCCTTTTGTCTCTCCAGCTAGACGGTAAGCTTATTAGCAAGGCAACATGTTGGTTCATAGAAAATAATCCTGAAAGAACCAGATTATGTGCTGCATAAATATATATTTTTTAATCTCTTTTGATTCTCAGAGAGTTGTTGTTGGAGATGCCTCAGAAACCGCTCTTTTGAAATTCTCAGAGGTGGTTTTGGGTGATGTGATGGACATTAGAAAAAGAAACCACAAAGTAGCAGAAATCCCTTTTAACTCCACCAACAAATTTCAGGTGAGTTGTTCCTCACAAGAGAATCTATGTTATGATGAGAACAGCATTTCTACCTGTAAGTACCCTTAGGTTAGTATGGATTTTGAATGATACTTGATTTCAAAAACAGTCCTCCAAAATGGACGGGCTGGATGTCTGGTAAATTTGGAACAGGTTTTTCCTTGCTGGCCTGAAACAGGTAGACAAAAAGAATCTGGTTGGTCAGGTTGCTCCTGGAACAATCAACAATCTATGTCTTTTACAGGCATACTCACGTTCTCTCTCTCTCTCTCTCTCTCTCTCTCTCTCTCTCTCTCTCTCTCTCTCTCACACACACACACACACACACACATATGCCCCTGTGGGGTGACTAGCACAAGTGAGGGACAACAGCCAGAGCCCAAAGGGTAAATGAAATGTGAGGGTGAGGGTACAGCTAACTGTGCCCTCAGTGTGTGTCAGGTGACTCATATACATTGACTCATTGATCCTCACATAAGCATATGAAATAGGACTAATTAATCCCACTTTATAGGCAAGGAAACAGGCCCCTGAGTGTGTTGATGTCACCAGACTCACACCAGCATCAAAGCGTCACAACCAGTTTTCACACAATCTGTTTGGCTCCTGAGAGCATGCTCTTTCTACCACATAACTCAGAGGAAGAACAGCTTTGCTCAAGTCGTATGACAAATCCTTGCTCTTTACCAAACCAGTCAGGAGTCTCTCCGATGGCCAGCCACGTGACTTTCCAGTTCAACCTCATAGGGATCTTCTTTCTACTTATTTCTCAGGAAGAAAATGGCTGTTCTTGCCTGCATGTCTCCTCTCAACTCAGGGTTGGCCAAAAACCAAACACCCCTGTCCTCCCATGTTTGGACAAATAGCAGTGTGTATATAGCCCAAGGTCCTGCTGCTGATGGGTTCTCCAGTAGACTCCAGCTCTGACAGCCATTATGACTTGGTCTTTGCATTAACACTAAAGTGTATAAATAGTATAGGCATGTTTGTGTCAAAGTTTCTGGTGATTACACTGTCATTTTGTTTAGATGGAAAAGAAATGGTTGTTGCAAATATCTTTGTGGATAATGCACCAGTGAAGAACTGCAGTTAGCCAAATAGACAACCAGCAAAATTGTGCAATGTCAAACATTAAAACCAGGAAAGCAGATCTCTTGTTCAAAACTTAAGTGAAAGTAGAATGAGTCACAATCCTAAAATAATAGTAATCATAGCCTGTGTGCTAACTTCCACATATATTAAATCACTCGATTCTCGCCACAGCTCTGTAAGGTAGAGGATAAGGTCCAGAGCTATATCACATAGCTGGTAAGGGCAGGAGCCAGGACTCACACATGCTTTTCACAGAAGGGAGTCTATGCTCTTTCATAGTAGGTTGGATGGCCTTGCTGTCAGGAGCAAGACTCAGAATCCTTCAACTATTCCGTTAAAACTTCCTTTGTCATATGAGAAATGAGGAAAAGTGAATCCCATGAGACCTCATGTATAAAAAATGGAGGGAGAAAATGAGCTACCAGAGTTGGGACTAGAAAGAAAAGAGGGCCTGTGTATGTTTCTGCTGATAAGGGCCAAAGCACCTCTTTGGATGTTGTTGGTGCCATTTTAACTCTACCCTTGAGCATTAGATGTCATGACCTTGGAAGTTTTGGGTTAACTGAAGGAAACAAAGTGGAAAGTCTATGTCTTATTGACCTTAAAATAGCAATTCCCCAAACTGAGACTGATCCATGAAGAGATTTTCAGTAGTTTATGGCAAATTGGATTTTTAGGACAATATTTTATAAAGTTTTATGTGAAGATGAATCTGTTCATTTAAATGATTATCCTTTATATCCTTCATGATCAGGGTGGGTCTCACACCTGCCAGCCTGAATTAAACCTCCCCCACCCACTACCCCAGCAGGGACCTGCTATTGTGTGACTTTCATGAGTCATTTAACCTTTCCACACTGAGCTTCCTGCCTTGGAAAAGGTGGTAAGAGTACATACAGCCTTAGGGCAGTTCTGAGAATTACATGAGTAACTATAAGCATGCAGAACAGCACACACTATATGTGTTTATTATTCCTACTTTTTAAACATTAAAATGCTCTATCTTTGAGAAAATGAGACTGATAGTAGATGGGGGGTTTTCTATTTGGTTAGCTTTTGGTTTCATTTGGTTGGTTAGTTGCTTTTTAATGTCTTTCCTTGGCCCTGAAAAAAAAAAAGAGCTGGCAAATCTATGTTTGCCCTCTATTTTTTTTTATTGTACTCATGTCTGATATCTGAAAGTCTAAGAACTATTGATTTAGAATCAACTGATAGACCCAAATGGTAGAATTTTTCTCTTAAACTTATTAATTCTATCTCAAATACTCCAGCTTCCTGAAATTTTTTTTCAAGTATATTTTATTGATTATGCTATTATAGTTGTCCCATTTTTTCCTCCCCTTTATCTCCCTCTACCCTGCATCCCCCTGCCCTCCAGCATTAGCTCCCCTTAGTTCATTTCCATGGGTCATACATATAGTTCTTTGGCTTCTCCATTTCCTATACTATTCTTAACCTCCCCCTGTCTATTTTATACCTACCATTTATGCTTCTATTCCCTGTACCTTTTCCCCCATTCTCCCCTCTCCCCCTCCCTGCTGATAGCCCTCCATGTGATCTCCATTTCTGTGGTTCTGTTCCTGTTCTAGTTGTTTGCTTAGTTTTCATTTTTATTTTTTAGTTTGTTGTTGATAGTTGTGAGTTTGTTGTCCTTTTATTGTTCATACTTTTTATCATCTTCTTTTCCTTAGATAAGTCTCTTTACTATTTCATGTAATAAGGGCTTGGTGATGATGAATTCCTTTAACTTGACCTCATCTGGGAAGCACTTTATCTGCCCTTCCATTCTAAATGAAAGCTTTGCTGGATAGAGTAATCTTGGATATTGGTCCTTGCCTTTCATGACTTGGAATACTTCTTTCCAGCCTCTTCTTGCCTGCAAGGTTTCCTTTGAGAAATCAGCTGACAGTCTTATGGGAACTCCTTTGTAGGTAACTGTCTCCTTATCTCTTGTTGCTTTTAAGATTTTCTCCTTATCTTTAATCTTGGGTAATTTAATTATGACGTGCCTTGGTGTGTTCCTCCTTGGGTCCAACTTCTTTGGGACTCTCTGGGCTTCCTGTAAGTCTATTTCCTTTGCCAGATTGAGGAAGTTTTCCTTCGTTATTTGTTCAAATAAGTTTTTAGTTTATTGCTCTTTCTCTTCTCCTTCTGGCACCCCTATGATTTGGATGTTAGAACATTTAAAGTTGTCCCAGATGTTCCTAAGCCTCTCCTCACATTTTGAATTCTTGTTTCTTCCTTCTGTTCCAAATCATTGATTTGAGTCCTGGATTCCTTCTCTTCACTGTTGGTTCCCTGTATAATTTTCTTTATTTCACTTTGTATAGCTTTCACTTCTTCATTTTGCACTTGTACTCAATCATTTCTGTGAGCATCCTAATTACAAGTGTTTTGAACTCTGTATCTGATAGGTTGGCTATCTCCTTGTCACTTAGTTCTTTTTTCTGGAGTTTTGATCTTCTTTGATACTCTTTCATTTGGGCTATTTTTCTTTATCTCAGTGCACTAGTCTGGATGAATATTTTTTCTTTAACTCCTTGGTTGTCAGACTTCCATACAGTTTGATTTTTTGGCAGTTCTGGATTATTTTTTGTTTTTAAAAGGTGAAAGATTTATACAATCTGAAGAGAAACCAGAGTATTATTTTTTGTTTTTAAATTGTTTGTTGTCCTTCTTTTGGTTGTACGAGGATGAAAAGCATATTTACCAACACCTCCATCTTGGCCAGAAGTCCCAGCTTTCTGAAATTTCTTTTGAGAGCTTAGAAGAGTACCTGGTATATAATAAGGGATATATAAGAGTTAGTCATTTACTATCTTCTATACCTTTTTTCACACATTTCCCAATTATCTTTTTTTTTCTTTTTCATTGCTTTATTGGTATTAAAACAGAGCATCTAGTCTGTTTTATTTTCACGATGTAATGTTTTCAAAAATTTTTTTCTCCTAAACTCTTTTTTTTCTCTTTTTTTAACTGTTCAAGTACAGTTGTCTCCATTTTCCCCCCAACCACTCTCCCCTGCCCCACCCACCCTCACCTCCCATCCTCAATCCTGCCCCCATTTGGCTTTGTTCATGGGTCCTTTATACATGTTACTTGGATACCTTTCCCCTCCTTTCTGCCATTATCCCCCTCCTCCCTTCCCTCTTGTTACTGTCCATTTATTCTTTATTTCAATGTCTGGTTATATTTTGCTTGCTTGCTTGTTTGTTTTGTTGATTAGGTTCCTCTTATAGATGAGATGGTATGGTATTTGTCTTTCATCACCTGGCTTACTTCAGTTAGCATAATGCACTCCAGTTCCATCCATGCTGTCACAAAGAGTAGGAGCTCCTTCTCTGATGTGTAGTATTCCATTGTGTAAATGTACCATAATTTTTCAATCCACTCATTTACTGATGGGCACTTAGGTTGCTTCCATCACTTGGCTATTATAAATTGTGTTGCTATGAACATTGGGGTGCATAGCCTCTTTTGAACTGGTGTTTCAGGATTCTTAGGGTATAATCCCAGAAGTGGAATTGCTGGATCAAAAGGAAGTTCCATTTTTAGTTTTTGGTGGAAATTCCATACTGTTTTCCACAGTGGTCGTACCAGTCTGCATTCCCACCAACAATGTACTAAGCCAATTATCTTATTAGGATGAGTCTAGAAGTAGAATTACTAGGTCAAAGGATATTGCTGTAAGAATTGTAATACCTGTTACCTAACTCTCATCCTGAAAGCCTCAACATGAAATTGCCCACTTCCTCATACCCCTACCATTTTCTCTCATATCCAAGTAGTAAAAGTGGATCAATGTGGAGATGAAGAGGCTGCTGCTCACAATAGGGAAGTAGAGATAGGAGGTGAGATGAGGTGGCTTACAGCTCCTGACCCCCATGGGCCCCCCTGCAGATCTTATTCAAGGCAGAAGATGTCTCAAGCTGACAGCCACATCTGGCCCCCCTCATGCAACCACTTAGTTTACACTCAGAGTGCCCTGCTGGGCTGGGACTAGATGGTTGAGTCTGGATCTCTTGCATTATCACTTGGCCAGAAAATGAAAAGTAGAAAACCTGCCTGTAGAATTCCTCCCTTACATTTCAAGGATAAATAGCCCAGCAAGAAAAATGATTGTTTCATCCCATCATGTTGCTAATTAAAAGATCTGTATAAGTTCAGGCCTTCAGTAATGGAGACAGTGTCATGATTCACTAGCATGCAGTACTTATGCTCACTTCCTTCCCTCCCAGCTCTCCATACATGAGACAGACAACACCACTGACAAGCGCTTCCTCATGGTGATGAAAGGGGCTCCTGAGAAGATCTTAGAGAAGTGCAGCACCATCATGGTCAATGGCCAGGAGCAGCCTCTGGACAAGAGCACAGCTGAGGCCTTCCATACTGCATACATGGAGCTGGGAGGTCTAGGGGAGCGCGTGTTGGGTGAGCTCTTGGTGGGAGAAGACTTATATGTTACCTGTTCAGTGCAAGGCTCTGTACCACATCATGGCACAAGATGAGACAGGCTGACCATCCAGCAGAGTAGCTAGGGCATCCACAGGACTCACAGGAAGAAAAATGGTAGACAGATAAGAGAATACCACATGATAGCAGCAAAGAGAGTGGGGTTGTTGCCAGGTCAGAAAAATCTGGGAAGATCCTATGGTAAGAGTGACATTTAAACTGGGCCCTAAATGGTAATATTTGAAAGAAAATGAAGGATAAGATTCACGGTGGAGGGAACAACATAGGCCAAGGCCCAGAGGTAGAAGGAGGCGGGGTGTAAGTGTTGTCAGGGAGCCAGTGTAGAGTGTTGCAGGACAGAGGAGATGATGTCATCCTGGAAGGTTGGGCTGGAAAGATAGACTGGAGGTCAAGCTATGGAGAATTTAATTGGGTGAGGAACTGGGCTTCATTTTATAGTCAGGGCAGAGCCACTGGAGACTTTGTAGCTAATAAACTGATCAGAGTCAGTGTTTTCCAAAGGATCATACTTGGCAGCATCAGGGAGCAGAGCATCCTGGGTCACCTCGTTCAGGTGACAGAAGACAGGAATTTGATCTAAGGCAGTGGGAACATGAAGGACAGATCAGATACCAGAGATTTCTTAGAGGCAAAATTATTAAGACTTTTCACCTAATTACAGGAGAAAAGTAAGGTTTAAAAAATATTAAACATATTTAAATTAGTGATTGGGGACAATACTGCTAGTAACAGAGACAGGGGCCATTAGAGATAGAAAAAACTGTAGAAATACAATCACTGTGGCAGGAGACAAATTGTGGTCACTTCAGTAATATCACAGAGTATGCCCTGTTATGACAACTATGGGTCAACAGAGTGGCACCTCTGAACTACAGGATGGTGAATTCAAGGTAACAACTTCATAGTTAATGATAAAGCTCATTAGACATCATGAAAGTTCTTGCCAGTAGAGATGGAATCCATGGAATGTGTGTTTCTAAAGGATATTTGAGTTTGTAAAACAAGTAAAATATATAAATCAGATGATAATTCTTTAAGCATGCCTCAAATAGCCCACAGTACCAGGTAGTCTTTTCAGGGCAAAATTAATACTCATCTAACTAGAGTCACTCTAGGGACCTCGTGTTTGACCTCTTAGACCCTGTGCTTTACTGAAACATGTAATGTAGTGGGCCATGATAAGAATAAATCTCATGTGAAAGCTAATGAGAAAGTCACGTAATCTTGGAAATCCCACCAGACACATCCCTTCACCTCAGGAATCCCTTCACCTCAGCCTGTGAGAGCCAAGTGCCATTTGAATAACAAATGGTTCTGCTCTACTCCTTGTGGAACTTTATCTCACACTTAGCTTGATTAAAGACTGAGCTCCATACCATTCCCTTGACACCCCAGATTCATTCCCCCTTTGTGCAGTAGCATGAACTATTTTTTCTGCCTAAATGGTCTTCCCACCCCACACCCAGTCCTCCCTAATGCCTTTCTCAAGAGTCAGCTCATATACTACCTCCTTGGTGAAGTTTTTCCTGACTCCCTGTGTGGTTGGAGTGTAGCTGTCCTCAGTAATGCTCACCATGCTGTTATGCTTTTCCCTTTATGTCTTTGTCCCCACACTCAACTGGGACATCCTCAGAAGTAAAGGCTATCCCCTCACAGTCTTAATAACCTTAAAACATACAGAAAACCTAAATGGCATGTGAATTATTTTCAGATGAACCATTTCTTTGCTAAAAACAACATGCATTATGGAACTGAAAGATGACTTCTGGTAGACTCTATGGGTAACAGAGTAAAGGACTGAGTATGTGTGAAAATGTTCCTCCTTTTCTCATGTCATTTCATAGCCTAGTTTCACTGACTCCCAAATTCATGCCTATTCCAGGTTTCTGTCATCTCTACCTGCCAGCAGACAAGTTTCCAGAAACCTATTCCTTTGATGTCGACACCATGAATTTCCCCATGTCCAATCTGTGTTTTGTGGGGCTCTTATCAATGATTGATCCCCCTCGGTCCACTGTCCCAGATGCAGTCACCAAATGCCGGAGTGCAGGGATCAAGGTGGGAGTTACCTTCCTGACTTAAGAAGTCCTCCATGGATGTTGGATTCCTTCCTAAGACTGTTTGTCAGAAGAGATAGTCAGTATTTAGGTCTTTTCAAGTAAATACCATAATTCCCTTTTTAAAAATCTCTACTTTCATCAAGATTTCAGTAACTGCAATAAAAGCAAAATAATCGTGTCTATGTGAAATCAACCACAATGATAACTATAGTTAGAAGCAAGCTAACTCCCTGTGCCATGAGGTAGCCATATTTTGCCCTAGAGTATATAGACAATAAAAGATTTTATTACTATATCTTGAGGTTCAGTCTCCATAATCCATTTGCCTTTATGATTTCTAAATCAAAATCTTCATTCCATTACTATGCTAATATCAAGACTGTGGAAGCCATGTGAGCCTGTTCCAGCCCTTTCACAAACACAGCAACATCATAGGGAAAAGGCTTCTTTTAATCAAAGAAGGAAATGCAAGAAGCTTAGGAGCAAGGATAGATCCAGTGGGATCAGTGTGTCCTTAAAAGACAGTTGTATCTTTGATCTAAAGATTAAGAATTCTCTGTAAGGGCTGACCAGTCATCACTAGCCATGTTCTACCAGGTAATGGCAGAGTAGGTGATACTGAACTGCCCCTACTCTGGCCATCCAGTCCCTCATCATCCTCATGCCTGCTCCATGTTTGTTTTCTAGGTTATTATGGTTACAGGTGATCATCCAATTACAGCTAAAGCTATTGCCAAGAGTGTAGGTATCATTTCAGCCAACAGTGAGACTGTGGAAGACATTGCAAAGCGCCTCCACATTCCTGTAGAGCAAGTTAACAAACAGTAAGTAACCACAGAGCCAATATGGCAGAAACTCAGGTTCAGTGGGACCCTGTTGGCTCAAAAGAGCTGTATAATTTGGAATAAATCCCATTTTTGCCAAACATTCTCTCAGAGTGATGCTAGGCTGGTTTCTTCAATAACTCATATCCATTCATTCATTCATTCATTGAATTTTACTTAACACCTGATATGTGCCAGGCACTGTATTCATAATTTAAAAATTATCCTTTGTGGATTCCTTGCATAAAATTGTAAAAACCAATAAAGTAGGTCTGAAAACTTAAGTGCCTAATTTACAGTGAGAAAAACTGAAACTAAGAGTTGATATGAAATGACTTGCCAGTGATCTAGTTATATAATTGGGAGTATTAAGAACCTTTTGGGCTGTGTACACTTCTTTTTTTGGCAGAGGGAAGGGTGAAGTAAATATAATGGAAGCTTCCTAAGGAAAGATTTGGTTTTTCCTTGTGTTAATTCTTTCCATAATCAATTGTTGAGTGCCAGCGATGTACCAGGCACCTTGCTAGCTGCTGGAACTAGAGTAACAGACTGGACACTATCCCCACCCTGGGGAGCTTTCTTTCTTGCTATCTAACAAGAGTGGCAGAAAGTCAAAACTGATTATGTTATGATGAGTACAGTGAAGGAGACACAGGGGACAGAGGAGCTGGCAGTATGGAGAGATTTAGCTGGTAATTTAAATGATTAATGACTCCAGGTCTCATTGTGAAAATAAATGTCATTGGCTTTTCTATACTTTCATGCATGTGAGGGAAACAGGGAAAGACCAGTGAACCTCTTGTAGTTTATCCAAACATTCATGCTTTTTAGGAATACAGAGCTGTCAGGTAATAAATTATCACCAGGCCAAAGAATTACTAATTAAAGCAACCAAACAGAATTACAGCCTCTGGGCACAACAACCATATGTGAAATCTAAGTGTCTTCTCCTTTATAGAAGTAACATTAATCTATGAAACACAGGTTTAGAGCTTTTATTTGTTTTGTTTTTTAAAATAATAGAATTATACATTTTTACACAAGTCACACACTAAACAGAAAAGTGGGGTGGATACTTTTGTGAATGTTTTCAGTTATCTACTCTATCAACTCTAGCTTCATGCTCATATAATAGATGGATTTTTGCAGCCATTGGGGGAAAGGAACCACCCTTTCTGTCTTATCTTACTTTCATATTTTCTTACCAGAACTTAGAAGACTTGTGATTTGAGTCAAGTGCTAGAATTCCAATATTTAGCACCAGTGGAAAAAACAGACCTAAAAAAGCTCAAAACTTTAAAGAGGTAAAGAAAAAGATGCACAGTGCTTTGTGCAGAGTGTTTAAGTTGAGATTTTAAGACTGAAATGTGGCGTGTTAGTGAAGGGGAGGTGGAGCAGCAAGACCAGTGAAGACATTTGAACAGTGGCACGTGGGCTCAGAACTGAGTGGTCCAATGGGCTGGAGAAGAGAGCCACTGGGGACATGAGGCTGAACAGCAGGGGCCACACCTGGCCTTGCCAGCTACACCTGGGGTCTACTCTAAGCACAGTGGAAAGCCTTTAAAGACTTTTATTAGAGGATAACACAATCAGATGTGACTGATCAGTAGTTTCTAGAACCTTCTTTTTAGAGTCTCAGAAAGCAGTTTTCCTCAAATAAGACCTCAAGAAGCATTTTTTCCTACACAGCTCTTTGCATAGTAGAGACTCTATGAATCTGAAATAAACAATAACAAGGAATTGTTACCCATGTTTTAGCTGAATTCCAGGACCCAAAATATGTAAACAGGCAGAGTTGTTTTTTTTTTTAATTCTCCATTTACTTGTTAAGTAAAATATAGCCCAGGAAGTACCACTTCTCACCCAATCCTACCAGGAAAAGACTATTTGGTTATTCCTGTTGGGAAAAATGGCTTTCTTTTTTTAACCTCAGTTTACTGTCTTGAAATGGAGACCAAAGTGTCCCCAGTACTCAAAAACCCTCTCATCCTACTTGAGTATTGAGTGTCAAGGACATTAGGTTCCCAGTGAAGTCAAAGAGGCTTCAGCCCACATCCTGCCCAGAACAGTGTTTCAGCCAAAGATCTAACCTTTGGCCTCACCCAGTTCCCTCTGGCCTTTCTAGGGATGCCAAAGCTGCAGTGGTGACCGGCATGGAGCTGAAGGACATGAGCATGGACCAGCTAGATGAGGTCTTAACCAGCTACTCAGAAATCGTCTTTGCCCGAACATCTCCCCAGCAGAAGCTGATCATTGTGGAGGGCTGTCAGAGGCAGGTAAATGGGCAGCAGTGGTCAGAGGACCTCCCAGTCCCTCACTGTCCTGCAGGGAAGTGCAGGGCAGTGATTCCCAGGTCATGGCTTCATGCTTTTTCAACCTCTTGAGACAATTCCTTAACCTCTTGAGACAATTCCTCATCACCTCACATTGCTACCTCTTGGGATGACCCTCTGACCTCCTTAGAGACCCTCCAACATGGAGCTGCATGCTCTCCAAAGGGCTTTCTGGTACCATGGTAGGTATGGGATTAGAAAGACTTAAAATGTAAGACAGGGAACAAAAATATAAGATATAAAATATACAGTTATCCCTTGGTATCCTCAGAGAATTAGTTCCAGGACCCCCCACCCCTACTCCGCCAATACCAAAACCCATGGATGCTCAAGTCCTTTATATAAAATGGAGCATTATTTGCACATAACCTATGTTTACATGTATGTAACCTACATTTTCATATAACCTACATTTGAACAGAGGCTACAGCAGGGTGTACCCACACATCACTTCATGTTTGTAGCATCAGCATAGTGCTTGACATGTGGCAGATTTGAGTTTCACTTTTTGTAACTTCCTGGGGGTTTTTTCCAAAAATTTTGATCCTCCATTGAATCAGATGGGAAACTCATGGATACAGAGGACCAATGGTATCCCTCTCACCTGCCACACACATTGGTTTTAATTATTTAAACTGGTATTGTTTGGAGTTCACAGTGTGGCACCTAGGATTTCCCATCTTTATCTTTTCTCCAGAACCCAATCCAAGCCCTTTGTCTCCACTCCAGTTGTCCCCCATCCTCCAAACAAAAGAGAAACAGTGTTCTTGTCAGACTTGTGACCCCCTTGTCCTGCTCACTCCCATTTTTTTTTGTGTCCCCTCTGCATAGGATGCTGTTGTCGCTGTGACTGGGGATGGAGTGAATGACTCTCCAGCTCTAAAGAAGGCAGATATTGGAATTGCCATGGGGATAGCAGGTTCAGATGCTGCCAAAAATGCAGCCGACATGGTCTTGTTGGATGACAACTTCGCATCCATAGTCACTGGGGTGGAGGAAGGTGAGTAGTCTTCCTCCAAGTGATCTTCCTGAAAACTGTGGTTACCTGGGGGAAAAGCCAGCCTGATAAGGAGAAACATCTTTGCTTAGGTCGCCTAATCTTTGACAACCTCAAGAAGACCATCGCATACACCCTGACCAAGAACATTGCTGAGCTGTGCCCCTTTCTGATCTACATCATCATTGGAGTGCCCCTGCCTATAGGCACCATCACCATCTTGTTCATTGACCTGGGCACGGATATCGTAAGTAATACTACAGGGAACAGGGTCTGATAAAACCCCCAGATCATGTGAACTTCAGAGCCATTGCCTTTAAGGGTAAGGAGAAAGACTACATCAATGCATGTCAAACTTTGCAGTGATGGGGCCTGAAGCTCTGCATTTCTAATGATCTTTTTCATGATGCCAGTACTACTGGCCCACCAACCACTCTTCAAAGCAAAAGACTAGAGTGATCTGTTGAAGGTTTGGAAATTAAAACCACCTCACTTCATTGTAACAGCTTTTCAAACATGAGTTCTTCACCCTCCAAAAAAATGCCATTGGTCAGGATCAGCTTTCTTTTCTTTTGAAAAGATACAGCTGCCACCAAGATAGTCCCTGTGCTGCTGGGGGCTCAGTGGCTAAAGTGATAACCCACAGCATCCTCTTGTTAAGTAAAGGATCTGTGATCTGGAGTCCCCTTGCCTCAATATAATAAGAAGCCATAGTTATAAAACCTCACGTTGACCTACAATTTTGCCACCTAAACTCTCCTGTCTGCTAGTTTGCATCTGTGTAAAAAATCTTTGTGACATTGTGCATGTGTCTCTGGCTTATACTGGCAAGGGAGGAAAGGCAGCAGGGAGCAGTCTGGATTCACAATGAGGACACAGCTCTGCAAATTGCTACCTTACCCCTTCCCTGCTTTACACAGCCTCCACATTGCAGTGATACTGGAGATAGCTATACTTTGGAGGGGAACTGAGATCCCCAGAGATTACAGTCAGATCATGTCCAGGCTCTTTAGATTTTCTCACTTTTCTTCAGTGCAGAGGTTCTTCCAGTATGGTCCAGGAACCACCTGGGGACTTGTTAGAAATGCAGTCTCTGGACCTAGCCAGGACCTTGTGGATTAGAAAGTCTATAGTGGGGCGGGGTGTGTTGATATGTCTTTTAATAGGTGCTCCAAGATGGAGGACCTGGGAGAGAACCACTGTGATCCAAGGGCATGCCAATAGAGGAGGTGCTGGTAGGAGAAACCCACCCCAGAGGGACAAAGTGACTTATAACTTGCATTGTATAGAACCGTCAGCACATGGTGATGATGGAAAGCAGATTGGTTTTAAAAGCTGACTGTTCTCAAATTCTCTACAGACAACATACCCCCCTTGCCTTCATCCTGGATAGATGGCAATCCATCCTGGATAGACCCACCACCACCCTCCACCAGCCCTCCCACCCACACCCAGGCCCCAGACTGCACCCCTGCTGGCATTCTGTGGTTGGAGCACAGTGTTTAAGGGTTGGGCTTCTCGGACTCTCCCCTCCAGGTTCCCTCCATTGCCTTGGCTTATGAGAAAGCTGAAAATGACATTATGAACAGGAAGCCTCGCCGCAAGAAGAAAGATCGACTAGTGAACAAGCAGCTTGCCTTATACTCTTATCTCCACATCGGTATGATGAGAACATGTCCTGTCACCCAGGGGACTACCCAGTCACAGTTGGAAGCTCTGTTTTTCTTTTTGGGATAGAGTTGGGGTGGCAGGAGGAACCACAAGGAGAATGAGGCCAGGGCAGTTCTGAAGTCACTGTGGAATGTATGCCTTTCTCTCACTCCCTCAGGCCTCATGCAGTCCTTGGGAGCTTTTCTTGTGTACTTCACTGTGTATGCACAGGAGGGCTTCAGACCCAGCATTCTCATTAACCTCCGGGTGGAATGGGAGCAGGACTCTGTGAACAACTTGGAAGATAGCTATGGACAAGAATGGGTAAGGAGGGGGCTCCGCCTTCCCTGTCCTCCTGCTCCCCCCTTCCTATCATTGCCCTGTCTGAGCAACACAGAGCTCAATTTCCCTGGACAGCCTTAGTGATACAGAAGTGAAAGTTTTCTGAGTTAACAGGACTTCTGAGCCCGAGTGACATTGCTGTGGCCTTTGCCAGGACTTGCCTCATCTCTAGAATGCAAAGCATAAAGGTCATGTTTTTACAGAAGAGTAGCCAGTCCAACAATTGTCCAAATCAACTAAGTTATCATCCTTTCCTGCTTGGTTGGTTAAAAAGACAAACAAAAACCTACACTGAACCTCTCTCAATCTTTCAATCTCAGGGAGGTAGGGAGAGTAGGGCATCACAGAACTGCATGAAAATCTCCCTGAAGTTCCCCCTGTGGGGTCTCCTGTTTTCTCTCTCTGTCCACTGACAGACACATTACCAGAGGAAGTACCTAGAGTGGACAGGCTATACAGCTTACTTCGTTGGCATTATGGTTCAGCAAATAGCAGATCTGATCATCAGGAAAACCCGGAGAAACTCCATCTTCCAACAGGGCCTCTTCAGGTACTGCCTGCATCCCACCTCACTTCCCAGATGATGAGGCACCATACCATGCAAGGCATTTATGTCATAGGCACTGGGCGTGTGGTTCTGAGCCATGGGAATTCAAAATCTTCATGCTTTAATGTTTCTTGTAGAAATAAAGTCATCTGGGTGGCGATTGCTTCCCAGATCATCATCGCTCTGATCCTCTCCTATGGTCTTGGAAGCATCACAGCACTGAATTTCACCATGCTCCAGTGAGTTCCTTTGACACTGGGGAGGAGATGGCTAGCCCTGCTCTGAACTGTCATGGCCTAAAAAGACATTAGAACTTGAGTAGAGTAAGTGGGGTTCTCCTCCAGTCTTTCAAAAGAGATAAAATCAAGTCAGTATTGTATTAGCCAAAGTCTTTGACCTGCTAGTTTGCCCGAAAATAAAATGGAATTCGCACACCTTACCATCTCATCTCTACCCTCACTAACCAGTTATTTCAAAGGCAGATGCTACTTCTACTGGTCACAATCAAGATTAAATAAGAAACTTTCCAGTTTCACATTGTGTGAACCCATGGATCTGTTATTCTTTCCACTGAGGCAGAGAAATGAGCTGGGAGGCCTCTGACCCTTGGTGGGGTCTGGCCCTCCCTTCGATGAGTTCAGGCTCATATCCCCCTTCGGTTTCTAGGCCTCAATACTGGTTTGTGGCTGTGCCCCACGCCATTCTCATCTGGGTGTATGATGAGGTGCGGAAACTTTTCATCAGACTCTACCCTGGAAGTAAGTTGCAGGATTGATCTTTGAGACCCTGCCTATCCACTTGAACAGACTATCCATTTCTAATTTACTTTCTACCTCTGCAGGCTGGTGGGATAAGGACATGTATTACTAGGACCACCCACTTCTTCAGGCCTCCTGCCTCACATGGGGATGTTCCTCTTCATCTCCTGGCTCAGTGGGGACATCATCAGAATGCATACGGGACAAGGCAGAAAACTATAGGAAAGACACGACCTGATGCTTTATACTTTAAAGCAGAGATTCAATTGTTTATATATGATTTTCATCTCTGTACACACCTCCTTATTTAAAAAGATGTGAATTTCACCCTGACTGGTGTGGCTGTGGATTGAGCAATGGCTTCTGAACCCAAGGGATGCTGGTTTGATTCCCAGTCAGGGCACATGCCTGGGTTGTGGGCTGGGTCCTCCATGGGGGCTCATGAGACAACCACACATTGATGTTTCTCTCCCTCTTTTTCTCCCTGCCTTTCCCTCTCTCTAAAAATAAATAAAATCTTTTTAAAAAATGTATACATACATACATACATACATACATACATAAAAAGATGTGAATTTCAAGGTAATAGTGTAGGGGAAACTTATGTATTTATATGTATATTTAACTCACTCTCATGAGATAGTCTTAGATAATCCAGATATCTTCCATGGTCTCCCAGCTCCCTAAGCGCTCATAGGGTTGCTTGGACCTCCATTCCACACCCTATTAAAAGTTCGATGACCTCCCAAAGATTCCTGTGAATTCCAAAATATCTTATATTTTCATAGTTACCTTGTTCAAAAGAGGCCAGTGCAGTTTTGCTGAAGGTTGCAAGAGGTGGAAATGATGGTATGTTTACATCACAGCAACATGGAAAATTACAGTTTTGACTTTGAGTTGTTCTTCTTAAGGGTCCTTAGCCACTTAGCTGCACCACCTCAACCATCCTTGGTGCTCTTCCTGCTACCAATGTGACCCCTCTGTCACAGGTGGACACAGGTAACCAGGTTCTTGGTGATCAGGACGAAGAATTGAACTGAACACCCAGAGTTTATAGCAGAGAACATGGGAGCAGGCCAACTCCAAGCAGAGATTGACTTCATGGGCCAGAGGGATTCTATTCTTATGGGGAAGATTCCTCCTGGATAGTTTTGGTGGACTTTTATTGCACACGTGCAAGTTGTTGTATTACTTTAAAGCTACTGTGCATGTGGTCTCCCATGATTTCCCTTGATTGACCACTGGAGAAAGGGTCACACAATGTTGCCAAATGGGCCCCCCTTCTACTGGGGTCCCCCTGGTACTAGGTTTGCCTTGCCTACCACCAGGGGATTATAGCTCTCCATGTCAGAGATTGGTGAAAAGGAAAGGAATTATTTATTCAAAAGTTATACAGACTTAAGACTAATGACAATGTCTTCATTAAAATCCCAGAGTCCCTTAAAACACCCATAAACACACATAGTCCTTCCTTCCCCCCTTTGCCTGGTCCAGGGTACTGTATCTCAGGAAAAGAAAAATTAGTCTGTAGCTCAGGTAGTCCCCAGTTCTTCCCAGTAACCTCTGCTTGACTGGCAGGCCTCTCTCAGTTCCCAGCACCATTAGCTGTGTCACTGGGATCTCCAGTTCTTAATCCAAGACCACATGGCACCTTCTCATGGCCCACCAGCAAGAGTCCTTTCGCCCCTTTCCCTCCTGTAGGGTCTCTCCTGCATTCTTCCAAACTGCTGAGAGAGCTCTGCATCTCTGCTATGTCTTGCTTTCCAGCTTCCTAAGCTGCATGGCAAAGGGAGACCCAAATCCTCATGGTTCTCCCCTGCTAAAGCTGCATGGTGATTCTCTGTCAAAGCCAAGTAGCTCCTCTCATCAGGGCTCCCACACCTGGGTTTAAATCCCAGTGCCAATCTTCCTCTGCAGCCCCATTTCTGACTACTCCCACAACTGGTAACCCTTGCCAGCATTCCTGTATTTTTCCAGCTTTTCTTGGCTGCCATAGTAAGTTCAGGCAGGCATGGCCCTTGTTGCATTCAGCAACCACGAGAACAGATGCCGGAGACTTTCAGGGTTTCAGAGATGTTACTTTATTGGCCAAGTTTTACCTGCGCAGGGGCGGACTCTCAGAGTGTCCGAAGACACGGTACCCGCAAGGGCTGCAGACGAGAGTCGTGCGCCAAGCACTTACAGCTAAGTCTTTATATAGGGGCGGGCAAGCAAGCGTTATGCAGAAGCAGACGTGGCAGTTAGCCATTCACTTACAAAGTCCATAGGCGGGAACAGGGTTGGGGATTGGCTCAACAGAGGTAGCTTTACAAACCAAACAGGTTGGGTTGCATCTGTTTACAATCCTTTGTTCTTGCTAAGTTTTCCTTGTTCCTTACATTCCCCCATTTTCTCTTGGGGGTTTGTCAAACCCTTGACTCTTTATCACTAAGGATAATAGTATAGGGTTGGGATAAAACCATTAGCTTAACTACTTCTACTTTTTCTTTAATAAAGGCTATGACTCTATTCAAAATGCAGGGCCCTATGGTAACTAGTAACAAAAGCAAAACAAGGGGTCCTGCGATTGCAGATAAAAGGGTGGTCAGTCGGGGTATTAGTGGCACCGGCTGCCCAAACAAAATTTCATATGGCGTCCACCTCTTTAGGTAAGGGGTACACCGTGTCCTAAAGAGGGCAAAAGGGAGTAGC
>CM052539.1:87653270-87670739 GCA_028533065.1 Trachops cirrhosus
AGAATAGTATGGGAAATGTAGAAGCAAAGAACTTATGACACATGGACTGAAGTAAAGGGGGGGAATGTGGGTGGGAGAGGGTGTTCAGGGTGGAGGGGAATGAAGGGGGGATAATAGGACAACTGTAATAGCATAATCAATAAAATATATTTAAAAAAAAAAGAAAAAAAAAGAAAACCTATGTTCATCAGCGATATTGGCCTGCAGTTTTCTTTCTTTGTTATGTTTCTATATGGTTTTGGGATTAGGATGATGCTGGCTTCATAAAGCGAGTTTGGGAGTCTTCCATCTTCTTGGATTTTTTGGAATAGTCTGTGAAAGACAGGGGTTAGCTCTTCCGTAAATGCTTTGTAGAATTCTCCTGTGAAGCCGTCTGGTCCAGGGCTTTTGTCTGTCAGGAGTTCTTTGATTACTACTTCGATTTCATCTGCTGTTATTGGTCTGTTCAGGCTTTCTGGTTCTTCTTCATTGAGTTTTGGAAGATTGTATTTATCTAGAAATTTGTCCATTTCACCTAGTTTTTCAAATTTCTTGGCATATAGTTCTTCATAGTAATTTCTTAGAATCCTTTGTATTTCTGTGGTGCCAGTTATAATGTCTCCTCTTTCATTTTTGATTCTATTTGGTTCCTCTCTCTTTTTTTCTTGATGAGTCTGCTTACAGGCTTGTTGATTTTGTTTATCTTTTCAAAGAACGAGCTCCTGGATTCAATGATTCTTAGAATTTTGCTTTTAGTCTCTATGTTGTTTAATTCTGCTCTGATCTTGGTTATTTCCTTCCTTCTACTTGCTCTGAGATGTCTTTGTTGTTGTTGAGTTCTTATAGGTGTAGGTTTAGGTTGTTTATTTGAAATGTTCTAGCCATTTTAAATAGGCCTGTATCACTGTGAACTTCCCTTTCAACTCTGCATTCGGTGTGTCCCATCAGTTTTGGGTAGTTGTGAGTTCATTTTCATTTGTTTCCAAAATCTTTTTAATTTCTTCCTTGGTCTCATTCTTGACCCATTCACTGTTTAACAGCATCCTATTCAATCTCCATGAGTTTGGGTGTTTCTGAGTTTTTCCCTTAAGTTGTTTTCTGGTTTCAGTTCCTTGTGGTTGGAGAAAATGCTTGATATTACCTTCAATTTTCTTGAATTTGTTGAGTCTTGTTTTGTGTCCTACCATGTGGTCTATTCTTGAAAATGTTCCATGAGCATTTGAAAACAACGTGTATTTTGCTTCTTTGGGATGTAAGGCTCTACATATATCAGTTAAGTTCATTTGATCTAGGACATTGTTCAATGCCGCAATATCTTTGTTCATATTTTGTTTGGAAGGTCTATCCAATTTTGACAGTGGGGTGTTGAAATTCCCTACTATAATTGTGTTGCTGTCGATATCTTTCTTGAAATGCTCCAAGATTTTCTTTACGTATTTGGGTGCTCATATGTTGGGTGCATATATATTTACAGTGTTGATGTCTTCTTGGTGGATTCTTCCCTTGAGTATTATGAAGTGACCTTCTGGGTCTCTGTTTATGGCCCTTTTTTTTGTATGTGAGTCGTTTTTTTTAATTTTTTTTATTTTAGTTTTTCAGTGCAGTTTCTATCCTTTATTCCCATTCCAGCCCGCCCACCCATTCCTCCCCTCCCCCTCCCCTTTCCAACCCCCCTAGTTTTGTCCATGTGTCCTCTATATTTGTTCCTGTAAGCCCTTCCCTTTTTTGAAGGCTATTTTGTCTGATATGAGTACTGCTACCCCAGGTTTTTTTTCCTGTCCATTTGCTTGGAAAATTTGTTTCCAGCCTCTTCACTTTCAGCCTGTGTAGGTCTTTTGTTCTGAGGTGGTTCTTCTGTAGGCAGCGTCATGCTTTCTTATCCAGTCAGCTATTCTATGTCTTTCGATTGGAGCATTGAATCCATTTACATTGAAGGTTATTATTGATAGGTACTTATTCATTGCCATTTTTTCATACCTGTGTTCCTCTCTTTCTCACTCTCTCCTTCTTTTTTAAAGATTTTATTTACTTATTTTTAGAGATGGGAAGGGAGGGAGAAAGAGAGAGAGAGAGAGAGAAACATCAATGTGCTGCCACCTCTCGTGTGGCCCCCACTGGGGACCTGGCCCACAACCCAGGCATGTGCCCTGCCTGGGAACCGAACCTGCGACCCTTTGCTTCGCAGCCCACGCTCAATCCACTGAGCTATGGCAGCCAGGCACCTTCCTTTTCTTAAAGTTGTCCCTTTAGCATCCTTTTCAGAGCTTGTTTGGTGGAGGTATATTCTTTTAGCCTTCTTTTGTCTGGGAAGCTCCTTATTTGGCCTTCCATTTTAATTGAGAGCCTTGCTGGGTAAAGTAGCCTTGGTTGCAGGCCCCTGGTTTTCATTACTTGGAATATTTCTTGCCATTCTCTTTGGCTTGGAGTGTTTCCATTGAGAAGTCAACTGCTAGCCTTATTGAGGCTCCCTTGTATGTCACTTCCTTTTTCTTTCTTGCTGCCTTTAAGATTCTCTCCTTGTCTTGGAATTTTGCCATTTTAATTATGATTAATCATCCTTCAATAAGAACTACTAACTAAGGCTAAACAGGTAACAGTTTTTGGCATTAGCTACATATTGACATTGATTGCTATTAACAGAATGAGAACAATGCTCTATTAGTCAAACAAATCATAGCTTCCGTCTCCTTATTAGAGTATAATCAAATTTAGCAAACAGAGTTAAAATGAAAATATTTGTAATGAAAGCCTCAATTATAGCAAATTATACATGCTGTTAGAATTAGAATGGGCTGATTAAGTTTTCCAACTATCCTCCAGGAGGCCCTAGGAAATGGATGCCACCATCCTCCTGCATCTCATCAAGTGTTCAATGACATCCTCAACATTTATATGTGGATGTCAGGGGACTGTTATCACACTATGAGGAATCATTTTCCCTGGAGACAAGAGGGAAAACTACGTAATTCCCCTGCCTTGGGTTTTGTCATTTAATCAAAACTTATATTGCTCTGTAATAGAGTTTTTGTATTTTTCTCTCAGTGGTTAATTTTAATATTTAGCTAACTTATCTAAACAAAATTTAACTTACATTCGATAATTTTAAAACTTATGCTCAGAGTATAAATGTTTATATGTGTTAGACAAATATTACAATATTTACATAAACTTGACATTTTAACTTGGAGTAATATTCCATTACCTAGCTCCAAGATGTCTGAAGGATCAAGGTGCAAACTCTTATTGCAGAACTGATTCACCATCTTTTCCAACACTGTTGCATCATTTATTTGTGAATACTTCCGAATGTAGAAGTGGCAAGGATGTATTACATGACTTACAAAAACTAGCTCTGGAGAACCTGGATAAGAATATTTAAACATTAATAAACCATAAGTTAGGGAAAATGCATTAAAACTGAATGCAATATCCTCTAAAACAGTATTCTGCAAACTCTAGAATACTTAGGTCCCACAAGAGTCCAAACCCAAAATAGTAACTAGACTGCTAAAACAAATAAATCACATCTTCAACAAGGAATTCTTTAGCTATCTGAATCAAATATTTTATTTTACTCGCAAAAATGTTCAATAAGTAGAATTGCAGTTCATGTGGTAGTTGATTCTAACGTCAACTGTATGCTGTAAGTCCCTTGTATTACTGTATGCTGTAACTCCTTTGTATTACAATAAGACTTCTGAGTTTATTTATGAACATATTTGGAACTCAGAACCACATTGAAAATGATCAGGTTTCTACTATAGCTCCCCGAATCCTGTTTAATCTATACTATACCTAAAGAATCAACAATTAGCTCAGAGTCACCCTGAATCCCAAATCTTATCAGTTTAGAGAGGTGTGAAAAAAATGTCTGGGCAAAGTCAACAGACAGTAGCATTTAGGGGAAGATGTATGTGTTTTCATGGAGGCAGGGTAGGCTACAGTGAAAGAAAGTGAGGAATTTATTGTATATAACAGTAATTAATCCAAATGTTACTACTGATATGAAAAAATCTCCAGAACATAATGTTAAGAACACTATTCTGTTCTTTTAATTCCTTTGTTATCAGCATTAATAGGTATGTTATGTTTTCTGTAAAAGAAAGTTAGAAAAATAATTTATGTATATCTGCTTGTATATACACAAAGAAACCCTGGAAGGGAGAGACAAACAGGATAGAATGGGTTAGGGGAAAAGTTTTATAGGGTATTTTAATACATATATATAATTTTAATACATATATTTAATTTTTACTAGATGTTTTATCTGTAAAACATCTTTTTAGATGTTTTATCTAAATATTAAAACTAGATGTTTTATCTAGTAAAAATGTTTAAAAAACAAACACTTGGAGGACTGGAATTGGAGATAGATGAATATAGATAAAAATTGAGTGAACAACTGAGTGATCAATTTAACTATCCATTCTACAGATCACAAAAAATAGCTATATTGAGGATGGGGTAAAGAGATGCATGTAACTGGGAAGACAGCTGAGAGAAGTATTATGAATTTCAGAAATATTTTTGCCAAAAACAACCAAAACTTTTAACATTGAAAAGAAGTTTTACTCATTGCCTCACCCTACATAAGAGTTGTTATGCATAGAGCAAACTCTTCAACATCAAATTCAGAGGTGTTAAAGTACCTGTTTTTGATCCAAAAGGAATAGATGATTTTTTCTGAGGAAGCTTGTTTGGATAACTAGGTGTCTCCATAAGATCATCTGTGAGGCATGCTTCATCAAAATAGGAAATAAAGGCAATTGTACTAATTTTGTTTTAAGTTGACAATGGCATAGTATTGTTTAAAAAGCTGTATTTATATTTGTCAAAATACTGGAAAGGCAAGACCCCTTGTATCAGTAGGTAAAGTCATGAGAGGCTTCTTAACTCACTGAGGTGTCAGTGTTGATATGCAGTAGAAATGAGAGAAAACAGCATGTCCTTTTTCTGTATGCAAATATCACTCTGGAGAGCCAACCAATGAAACTGATGTGTGTGGGGGGCAGGAACGGGGACAGAGAACCAAGTGAATCTTAAAAATGGTTCTCAAGAAGACTGGTAGTCTAACTCCACATAGTAGTATCTCACTCTCATGTTAGTGGAGAGAATACCAACACTGAAAATCTAATCAAATCATTATGATATATTTAAATGTTACAAAAGAAATGATAATATATTCACAATAATTCATTTTACAACAGATTATATCTCAAAGATTTAGAAGTTATTACTAAATTTAAGGTCAAAGTAACAAGATTACTTATACAAATCTCATTTATATTTTCATTTTTTATACAAGGTATATATATATGTGGAACTAGAAAGTCAAATACCCAAAATTAAATATTGTATTTACACCTCAGAGTTTAGCTGTATTACTGTATTAAAATAAAAATTACTGTACATTTAGAAAAAGTTGACAGTGGAGGCTGGTGTAAGCTAATAGCAGTTCCTTTCTGTGAAGTACAGGGACAGAAGGTACTAACTTTGTTTCTAATTATGATACTTTGTTTTCTTGCATTCAGATTGTCACTCACTTTCTGCACTTTCTTCGATAATTTCTTCAATGATCACATCAGGGCTAGATCCCACCTTAGGTAGAACAGCAATGATTTTAGGGGATGTTACAACCACCTCTTTCTGTGGTTGGCTGTTTTTTGCTTCCAAATACACATCACTGGTTTCTGGTTGTAAAGGAGTTGGAGGGCCTTTGTTAGTCAAGACAGACACATCAACTTTTTTCTTTCCTGGTGATGGGAATGTATCACAACAAGAAAATTCCTTTTCATGATTATTTTGAACATTCCAGCCAATTTCATTTTCTTGGGGATCACATCTATTGAAAACACAGAAACACATGACTACTTTAGATCACTTCATAAAATCTCTATGTCTACCCTCAACCCATTTCCTTTCCACAGCATAGTTAGCACTTGTCACACACACAAAGGGGTGAAGTTATACAGGTGTCTGGGGTACTGTTTAGCAGCTTTTTTGATATATAATTTATACATTAATTAATTCACTAATTATTACTAAACTCTAAGATTTGTGCAACCATCACCACAATCTAATTTTAGAACATTTATATTATACCCCCCCCACACAGAAATATGGCATATTCTCAGCCCAATGGTTGTTAAAGGGCAACAAGAGGTGTAATAAATGTGATTCTGAAGAAAGAGGTTGACAGTCACACTACAATGGCCTGGTCCTAAAACAGCAGTGGATATAATTATTCAAAAGAAGTCATTCTGATTTGGTTCTAGGTGTCTGATTTTAAATTATGCTATTACTTCTTCTATTAATTCACTGTCTTAAAAGTAAAGTGTAGGAAACAGTGAAAGGTATGATCCTAAACATCATGTTAGAAACCTCAACCTTGGGTAGAAATCACCATTAGTCTGAACCCTTTGGATAAGACTATTTGATATGACTATTCACTAACCCACAGCTGATAATTTATTCTGTTAATTCTGTATTTTTCTATCTTCTTTATTAGTCACACAGATTTAGGTAACCAAATACACAAGTATAGAAATTCTATCAAGCCCTGGCTAGTGTGGCTGAGTGGATTGAGCACCAGCCTGTGAATTAAAAGGTCACCAGTTTAATTCCCAGTCAGGGCACATGCCTGGGTTGTGTGTCAGGTTCCCAGTTGCGGGTGTATAAGAGGAGACCAATTGATGTATCTCTCATGCATGCTTTGATGTTTCTTCCCCTCTCTTTCACTCTTCCTTCCCTTTTTTCTAAGAATGAATAATTTAAAAAATATTTTAGAAAATTCTATCAAGACTTCCAGTCAAGAAGTCAGCGTAGGCAGACATGGCTCACCTCTTCACATGACCACTTCAAAATTACAACTAAAATATAGAACAACCATCACTCAGAACCATCAGAAGTTGAATTGAAAGGAAGTCTGACAACTATGGAATAAAAGAAACTAGATCCATCCAGACTGGCAGGAGGGGCACAGACAACAACAAGTGTGTTGGATAAAAATTCAGGAGGGATATCTCAGGAGTGAGGAATCCCAGACCCACACAGCACCCCCAGACCAGGGTTCCAGTGCCAGGAAGATTAGTCCCCACAACTTTGAGCTAAACATCAGGGGGATTGAGTCAGTGGAAGAAACTGCTAGACCACCAAGCAGTTCCTCTTCAAGAATCCACACATGGACTCATCTATTCAGACTCACTCCCTCTAAGCGCCAATGCTGGGGTAGCAGCTTAAAAGGCACCTGACATACTGGGAGAAACTGAAGTGTCTGGCATCAAGGCAAGCAGAGGCTATTGTCCCTTTTCTAAACCCTTCCTACAAAGAACCACAGAGCCAGCAAGCTGATGACAGACCTGAGACTCCATCAATCTGGTTACTGTTTGACTTGCCTTGGAGATCCCAAGACTTGAAGCCACCCAACTTATAGGCCATCCAAGCTCCTTTTCCACATGAATGGCTGGTCTTGGCTCATGTTTTACAACTTCCTAAATCCTCTCAAATGAGCAACAGCCAGCCTCTGTGAGCTCCTAGCTCCCATATCTCGTGCTAAGTGGCCCCAGGACTGGCACTAGAAACAGCCAGCCTAGATTCACAGCTTGGCTTTGCTGGGAATCTCAAAGCCCAGGACAAGTAAAGGACATCTCAGATTACTTAATAGTTCAGGGAGGGTGGCCCCAGACAAAACACAGGTGGAGGCTGACCTTGGCCTGCACTACCAACACAACCCTAGGGCCAGCACACCCAGTGAACAGCTACAGACCACATCAGAGCACTACCACCTTGCCCCTGCACAGCTGATTCTGCAAGGAGAGTGGAGATTGGTGGTCAGTGGTCATAGGCAGTACTTGCAGCTGACTAGCCTGGGTAAATCTCTGCCATTCATCTGCCAACAACAATCAAGGCTCAACTACAAGAGGAGTATGTGCTCAGCCCACACAAAGGGCATACCTTGAGAACCCAGCTTGGATGACAGGGGAGGCTGTGCCACTGGACCCTACAGGACACTTATTACAATAGACCACACAACCAAGATACAGAGTCAACACAGCTATACCTAATACATAGAAACAAACACAGGGAGGCTGCCAAAATGAGGAGACAAAGAAACATGGCCTAAATGAAAGTACAGATCAAAACTTCAGAAAAGAGCTTCATGAAACGGAGATAAACAATTTATCAGATGCAGAGTTTAAAATCCTGGTTATAAGGATGCTCAAGAAACCTAGTGAGGACCTTAGCAGCATAAAAAAGATTCAGTCAGAAATGAAAGATAGTATTCTGGCCAACATGAAAGTGTAGGTAGATACATATTGCCTCCATGCACACCCCAAAAAAGGACAATGACAAATTTAGTAACAAAAAATAACCAGAAATGCCAGGAAATTGAACTATATTGAAGTCTGACAACCAAGAAATTAAGGAAGAAACATTCATTCAGACTGGCAGGAGAGGCGGAGACAGGCAGTCATAGCAGAGAGGATGTGCAGCAAAGAGGCGGATGGAGGACTGGAGAAGGCAAGGCATCAGCTGGTAGACTAGGTGGTCCTACATTTGTGTGTGGATAAACTGGGAGGAACAACTGGGGAGTGAGACAGGCCACGCTATGCAGGGTTCCAGTACAGGGAAATAAAGTCTCAAAACCTCTGGCTGTAAAAACTGTGGGGGTTGCAGTGGCAGGAGAAACTCCTACCCTCACAGGAGCATTCATTGGAGAGTCTCACAGGGTCCTGGAATGTACATAAAAATACCCACACAGGAATCAGCATGAGAAGGGCCCAATTCACTTGTGCGTAGTGGGGGAAGTAACTGAAACTTGGGAGAGAGCTGAGAAAGTAGCATTGCTCCCTCTCTGACCCCTCCCCTACATACACTGCATAGTAGGTTGCCCCACCCCGGCACATACCTAACGCTCTTCCCCTTACGATGTAACACATGAGCCAAGACAAAAAAAAAATGGCCTAAATGAAAGAATGAATCAAAACTCCAGAAAAAAAACTAAGCCACAAGGAGACAGACAATGTATCAGATGCAGAATTCAAGACACTGGTAATTAGGATAATCACAGAAATGACGGCATATGGACTCAAAATAGAGGAAGAAGTGAAGACTATGCAAAGTGAAATAAAGAAAAGTATACAGGAAACCAACAGTGAAGGGAAGGAAACCAGGACTCAAATCAACCATTTGGAGCAGAAGGAAGAAATAAATACTCAGCCACAACAGAATGAAAAAACAAGAATTTTTTTTTTTAAAAAAATGAGAGGCTTAGGAAGCTTTAGGACAAATTTAAATGCTCTAACATCCAAAACATAGGGGTGCCAGAAGGAGAATATGAAGAGCAAGAAATTCCAAACTTATTTGAAAAAATAATGAAGAAAAATTTCCCCAGTCTGGTGATGGAAACAGACTTCCAGGGATTCCAGGAAGCTCAGAGAGTCCCGAAGAAGTTGGATCCTAGGAGGAACATACCAAGCATATCATAATTAAATTACTCAAGATTAAAGATAAGGGAGACTTCCAGCCAAGATGGAGGCATAAGTAGACACACTGTGCCTCCTTGCACAAAAAAGGGACAACAACAATTTAAAAATAAAAAACAACCACAACTGACAGAAAATCAAACTGTATGGAAGTCTGACAACCAAGGAGTTAAAGACACATTCATCCAGACCGGTAGGAGGGGCGGAGTCAGGCAGCTGGGCAGAGACGACTCACAGCAAGGGAGTGGCTAGTGGACGGGGCACACAAGACGGCGGCTGGTGGACCCATCGAGGTGACGGATTGTGGAAAGGGGTGGGAAAGGCTGCGGACCGAGCTGTCCCACATTTGCACACAGATAAACCAGGCGAAACAAACAGGGAGCAGGAACTCCCAGCCTCACAGAAAAGTTTGTTAGAGAGACCCACAGGATCCTAAAACGTACACAAATTCACCCACAAGGGAACCAGCACCAGAAGGGCCCAATTTGCTTGTGGGTAGTGGGGGCAGGACTGAAATTCACCAGAGATCGAAGCATGGGCCATTGTTCCTTCTTGGACCCCTTCCACACATGCAGCATCACAACACAGCGACTCATGTTACCCTGCCCTGGTAAACACCCAAGGCTCCGCCCCTCACTATGTAAAAGGCGCGTCAAGATAAAAAAAAAAAATGGCCCAAAGGAAAGAACAGATGAAAGCTCCAGAAAAAATATAACTAAGTGACGAAGAGGTAGCCAACCTATCAGATGCACAGATCAAAACACTGGTAATCAAGATGCTCACAGAATTGGGTGAATTTGGTCACAAATTAGATGAAAAAAATGAAGGCTATGCTAAGTGAAATAAAGGAAAACGTACGGGGAACCAATAGTGATGGGAAGATAATTGGGACTCAAATCAATGGTACGGAACAGAAGGAAGAAAGAAACATACAATCAGAAAACAATGAAGAAATAAGAATTCAAAAAAATGAGGAGACGCTTAGGAACTTCCAGGACATCTTTAAACATTCCAATATCCAAATGATAGGGGTACCAGAAGGAGAAGAAGAGCAACTAACTGAAAACTTATTTGAACAAATAATAAAGAAAAACTTCCCCAATCTGGCAAAGGAAATAGACTTCCAGGAAGTTCAGGAAGCTCAAGGAGTCCCAAAAAAGTTGGACCCAAGGAGGAACAAACCAAGGCACATCAGAATTACATTAGCCAAGGTCAAAATGAAGGAATCTTGGAAGCAGCAAGAGAAAGAAGGTAGTTAACTTCAAAGGAGTTCCCATCAGACTGTCAGCTGATTTCTCAAAAGAAACCTTATAGGCAAGAAGAGGCTGGAAAGAAGTATTCCAAGTCACGAAAGGCAAGGACCTACATCCAAGATTACTATATCCAGCAAAGCTTTCATTTAGAATGGAAGGGCAGATCAAGTGCTTCTCAGATAAGGTCAAGTTAAAGGAGTTCATCATCACCAAGCCCTTATTATATGAAATGTTAAAGTGATTTATCTAAGAAAAAGAAGATAAAAAATATGTACAGTATAATGACAGCAAACTCACAATTATTAACAACCACACCTAAAACAAAAGCTACAGCAAACTAAGCAAACAACTAGAACAGGAACAGAATCACAGACGTGGAGATCACATGGAGGGTTAGCAACAGGGGAGTGGGAGGAAGAGAGAGGGGGAAAAGGTACAGAGAATAAGTAGCATAGATGGTAGGTAGAAAAGACGGGGAGGGTAAGAATAGTATGGGAAAAGTAGAAGCCAGAGAACTTATATGTATGACACATGGACAAGAACTAAAGTGGGGGAATGTGGGTGGGAGGGGGCATGCAGGATGGAGAGGACTGAAGGGGGAAAAATGGGACAACTGTAATAGCATAATCAATAAAATATATTAAAAAAGAAAAATAAACAAATAAGCAAACAAGATAAAAAAAGAAAACATTAACAATAGGAGAGAATCTTAAAAGCAGCAGGAGAAAAGGAGAGAGTTACCTACAAAGGAGTTTCCATAAGACTGTCAGCTGATTTCTCAAAAGAAACCTTGCAGGCAAGAAGGGGCTGGGAAGAAGTATTCCAATTCATGAAAGGCAAGGACCTACATTCAAGATTGCTCTATCCAGCAAAGCTATCATTTAGAATGAAAGGGCAGATAAAGTGCTTCCCAGATAAGGTGAAGGAGTTCATTGCCAAGCCCTTATTACATGAAATGTTAAAGGGAGTTATCTAAGAAAAAGTGGATGTTCAAAAATATGAACAGTGGAATGACAAGAAACTCACAACTATCAGCAACTGAACCTAAAAAAAACCAACTAAGCAAACAACTAGAATAGGAACAGAAATGGAGATCACATGGAAGGCTATTAGCAGGGGGGAGAATGGGTGAAAAAGTACAGGGAATAAGGAGCATAACGTTAGGTACAAAACAGACAGGAGGAAGTTATGAACAGTATAGGCAATGGACAAGTGAAGGATCTTAAGTATACGTTCCATGGACATGAACTAAGTGGGGGGGGAGTGCTGGTGGGAGAGCTGAATGCAGGGCGGAGGGGAATAAAAATGGGGAGTAAAAAATGGGACAACTGTAATAGCATAATCAATAAAATGTATTAAAAAATAAAGAAATGAAGGATACACTAATTGAAATAAAGAACAATTTACAGGGAAAGTACAGTAGAGTAGATGAACCTGCAAATCAAATCAATCATTTGGAACGTAAGTAGAGGGAACCATTTTGTGTGGTGTGTCAAATGTCGCCCAGCCCCTAACTCAGAAAGTCCAGTGGGGAGCGAGGTGGCACACAGGACACACGCCCACGGATCGGTTTTCTCATGGGGAATCAGGCCTGCATTGTACCTAGGATGCTATGAGGCTTGCTTTTGCTAAAACTCCCTCATTCTGAATTGAGGCAGCAAATGTTTATTGCATATCTTTAAAGTAACTTCCTAAAGTCCATGCTAAACCTCCCAAGGATGGAGTGTAACCAATTCAACCACTTTTCCCCTTGATCTGCAACATCCTTTTCTCTGAAGTAATTAGCAGCATTATTTCCTTTGTTATCTGTAAAAGGTAATCACCTGCAGTGAACCTGTGCATAGTAAATGAGGACCATCCTCAATGTAATGTACCCAGAAAAGCAATAAAAGCCTGTCCAGGAAGGGCCAGGGCCTCTCTCTCACTTAGAGAGTGGCTATGCTGTTCCTTTTCCTCTGCAGGACTTCTGTAGTCTGTGTGAAATTGTTCGTCACAGCCACAACACATGGACCCCCCAGGGTCAGGGTCGGCATCATATAAGGAAGCAAAAAACAACCAATCAAAACAACAAGAAGAAAAAAAGAATCCAAAAAAAAATAAGGACAGCATAAGTTGCCTCTGGGAGAAACTCAAGACGTCCAACATTTGCATCCTACAGGTGCCAGAGGGAGAAGAAAAAAAAGCAACAAATTGTAAACTTATTTGAATAATGAAAGAAAACTTCCCTAATTTGGTGAAGGAAATACACATGCAAGTCCAAGAAGTCAGAGAGTCCTGAACAGGATGGATGCAGAGGCCTATTCCAAGACACTTCACAATTAAAACGCTAAAGGTTAAAGATCAAGATTTGATCTTAAAAGCAAGAAAAGAAAAGCAGTTAGTTACCTACAGGGGAGATCCCATAAGAATGCAAAAGAAACTTTGCAGGCTAGAAGGGATTGGCAAGAAATATTTAAAGTCATGAAAAGCAGGTACCTACAGCCAAGATTGTTCTACCCAGCAAAGCTATCATTCAGAATTGAAGGGCAGATAAAGGGCTTCCCAGACAAGAAAAAACTAAAGGAGTTCATCATCACCAAACAATTATTATATGAAATGTTAAGGGGACTTATTTAAGAAAAGGAAGATAATCAAAACTATGAACAATAAAATGGCAAAAATACATATCTACCAACAACTGAATTAAAAACAAACTAATCAAACAAGAAGAGTCAGAATCATAGAGTGTTTTGATGGTTGCTAGATGGGAAGGGCGTTTTGGGGGTATCAGTAAAGAGGTAAGGGAATGAAGTAGTGCAAATAGGTAGTTATTGAATAGCCACAGGGATGTAAACTACAGTTTAGGAAATGGAGTAGCCGAAGAACTTATATGCACAACCCACAGACATGAACAATGGTGTGGGGACTGTCTGAGGGTGTGGGGGGTGCTGGGTGGAGGGTGGCAAAGGGGGGAAAATCAGGACAACTGTAATAGCATAATCAATAAAGATAATTTAAAAAAGTAATTATATTAAAGAAATGAGATTGGGTCTCAAAAGCTTGTATGTTAGTTAACCCTTGATGGGTTTAGCTTTGCCACAGATCAGCATTTAAGAAGCATTTTAGAAATAAGAACCAACATAGCCAGATGGATTTAGTAATAACACATCTGTTTCTTCCAACAGTGATTGTGTACTTCACCCATGTAAAATTAGTCTATGTGGAAAGAAGTTCCAAGCACCTTCTGAGGATGCACATATGGGCACAACATTGCAATCCAAACATTTCTTTTTATAACAAAACTTTTAAAGATTTTATTTATTTATTTTTAGAGAAAGAGGAAAAGAAGGAGAAAGAAAGGGAGAGAAATATCAATGTGGGATTGCCTCTCGTGCTGCCCCCCGGACCCCACCTTCAACCACCACCACCACCAGGGACCTGGCCTGAAACCCAGGAATGGGTCCTGGCTGGGAATTGAACCGGTGACCTTTCAGTTCTCAGGCCAGGGCACAATCCACTGTGCCATACCAGCCAGGAAAACTGGATAGCTTTTTGATTAAAAATATTTGATAGTAACCATATTCAAGTTAGGAAAATATCTAAAAGAATGTACTAATTTAAAAAATGATAATGATCCATGGAAGCACAAAAGAAAAATCACAGAGACAAATATGGGGCAGGGCTCCATGTTGGGGGAAGATGACTAGAGCCAAGTCCTCTGGAAAGGTGTTCCCTGTGGTGGCAAGGCATGCACCACACTTGCCGTATCACTCCTCCAGTGTTATTACCTACATTTGTTTTCTCATCATTTACTGATACTGTTAACAGTATAGTCAGTCTCCAGCCTCAGCCTCCTACTCTTCCAAATAATTCTGTAAATTACCAGAGTGAACTTTTTTAAAGGCATTTTAAAAAAATTTTTTTAAATTTATTTATCTTTAGAGGTGAAAGGAGAGAGAGAGAGAGAAATATCAATGTGTGGTTGCTTCTCATGTGTCCCCTGCTGGGAACTGGCCTGCAACCCAGGCATGTGCCCTGACTGAGAATCGAACCTCAATCCACTAAGCTAGACCAGCCAGGGCCCAGAGTGAACTTTTAAAAATGTAAACTAATTATTTTACTTTCATGCTGAGATCTTTTAGTGGTTGTCTACAGCTGTGCTGTCCAATAGAACTTTCTGTCGTCATGAAAATGTGCTGCACCATCTATTATAGGAGCCACTAACCACAAGTGGCTACTGAGACTTGAAATGTGGCAGTGTAACTGAGGAAATGAATTTCTCAGCTTAAGTTTAAATCATTAATCTTAAATTTAAATAGCCGCATGTGGTTACTGGCTGCCACAATGACAGTGCAAGTGCAGAAACTGAAGTTCAAATAACTGTATAGCATACAAAGTTTTTAGAATTTAGTCTCCATGTACCCTCTGCCAAATGCAGCTCCCTGAATGTAGTGTGTAATCTCCATGCGCACACATCTTTGTAAGATGCCTATATCCCTTCTGTCCTTTCCAATTGCTACTAATTTTTCATGGATGTGGGAAAATAAAATCTCCCTTTCCAGATTTCTTGTTACTCTCAAAAGATGTGATCATTCCCTTCTTTTGCATCCCCGCTAAATTCTGTACGTATTACCATCATAGCAATTTTGCACTTTATTGTTTCATCCTTTATTTTAATTTACATCCTTAATTTACATGTGTCATCCTTTACTTACAACTTTCAGACTTATATCTCACAATCTAGGGTGTTAATGCCTAGCACAAAATCAGTGTTCAATGCTGTCTGAGTGAATAAAATCTCTAGAGATAACTTTGACACATGTATCATTGAATATCCCTCCTAGGTATTTTTATTCTTGTATGTTTTACATAGAATATAACCAATTAAAAACATTTGCCCTCTGTTTTTCAACTTCTGAATCATATACAGTAACCACAGAGGTTAAACACAAGGCCTGTGGGCCAAATCCCACCCTCCACCTTGTTTATCCGGCCTGGCACCTTGTGTCTACCTGGCAGCAGCACAGAGCTCCTTGCCCCTAGTTAAGCAGTAGTTACATTTATACAGTCCTAAAATTACATTTGGCCTTTTGAAGGCAACCATGAGACTGAGATGTGGCCCCCGGTGAAAATGAGTTTGACACCTCTGCACTATACTAAGCATCAAATTTCCTATCTCTTAAGCCCTGTCACTATAGTATGTTGTCATTCTTATAAACACTTACTTTGGTGAGTCCTCAAAGTCAATCTTTATCATATTGTTGAACATAGAGATGATCTCACTGCAACTCATATTCAACCTACAATAAACAATGGCATATAAGTAAATGTTCTAAAACAAGTTCATTACTCTCTTGAAATAAAAACCAGTTGCTGACATTTATGCTAAGTGGAATAAGCCAGTCAGACAAAGACAAATACCATATGATTTCACTCACACATGGAATCTAATGAAGAAACTGAACTAACAAACAAAATAGAGGCAGACTCATAGAGAGCAGGATGACAATTCTTGTGGGGAGGTTAGGGGTTGGAGGGATAGAGCAAAATGGAAAAAGGACTCATGGACATGGACAATAATATGATGATTGATGGGGGAGGGAGATATAAGGGGACTAAATGGTAATGAAAAAAACAATAAAAATTTAAAAAAACTCTAAAAGACAGAACACTTAAATAACTTTCATGCTTACCATATATTACACTTATTTAAGTTTGATGGCTAACTTGTGAAACATTTGTGACCCAAATTTTCAATTCATAATTGCTTGCCATTTTAATAAATTAGGCTCTAATACATTTGTATACATCTTGTTTTCCTAAATTACAACTTACCTGAGAGAGTTCCTTAGTTTTAGAGTGCTAACTTGTGACAACTCACTCTCAAATGTTAACTTCAAAGTCCGGATAATCTAGAATCAAAAGAGAGGTGTCACTCAAATGTAAATTTTCTTTTAATGCTGTTGAAACAGAGTAAGATTTTAGAAGGAAAACTATGTCCTTTAGGTATTTTGCTAATTAATGTATTCAAGGTTTCATTTTAGGCACGTGAAAGGTGAGAGAAGGAATATAAGTAAGTGTTTATAACTTTTTCCTCCCTAAAAAGAATTTAAATCTTTTGGATATATGTATTAACAAATAACAAAAGGCTCTTGTTAATAAATGAGATATAGCTAAACGACCAGAGGAAATTCCAATCAGACTCATTTTGTACCTGCATTGCTGTCCTCAAATGTTTCTCTCTCTCCTTTTTTGCCCCATCTTCCTAAATAGGCTAACTAGAATAAAAACCTTAGCATTTTTCAAACCTTCTTAATGCCTCATGTGTGATCCACTGGAAATGACTGTTACTGTTTTTAGAACTACAGTTGGAAGGAGGCCTGGCCAAGTAAGATAGTGACAAACTCTTATCCTTTCATTTCAAGTTAGAGACTTTGGAGGCAGATAAACAAATGGTTTCTATCTGGACTCAGTTCAGTCCAAACATTTGATTATCTATGGAAAGTGAGGCCCTAAGGATTCAAAGAGAAAAGTATGACCTATTCCCCAAGAAAGCAAGGTAGAAATTAGCATAGGATGGATGGTTAACTCTATTCCTGCCAAATGATCTTTTAAGAAATAAACAAAACAACAAACAACAAGTGCTGGAGAGGTTGTGGAGAAAAAGGGACCCTAGTGCACTGTTGGTGGGATTGCAGACTTGTAAGACCACTTTGGAAAACAGTATGGAACTTCCTCAGAAAACGAAAAATGGATCTGCCTTTTGACCCAGC
>CM052539.1:87671239-87711850 GCA_028533065.1 Trachops cirrhosus
AATGGAAGGGCAGATCAAATGCTTCTCAGATAAGGTCAAGTTAAAGGAGTTCATCATCACCAAGCCCTTATTGTATGAAATGTTAAAGGGACTTATCTAAGAAAAAGAAGATAAAAAACATGTACAGTAAAATGACAGCAAACTCACAATTATTAACAACCACACCTAAAACAAAAACAAGCAGAAACCAAGCAAACAACTAGAACAGGAACAGAACCCCAGAAATGGGGATCACATGGAGGGTTAGCAACAGGGGAGTGGGAGGAGGAGAGAGGGGTAAAAGATACAGAGAATAGATGGTAAATAGTCTATTTACAGGGGGAGGGCAAGAATAGTAGGGGAAATGTAGAAGCTAAAGAACTTATGACACATGGACATGAACTAAAGGTGGGGAATGTGGGTGGGAGAGGGTGTGCATGGTGGAGGGGAATGAAGGAGGGGTAATGGGACACCTGTAATAGCATAATTAATAAAATACATTAATTAAAAAAAGAGCCCTGGCTGGTGTAGCTTAGTGGATTAAGCGCGGGCCTGTGAACCAAGAGATCACGGTTCGATTCCCAGTCAGGGCGCATGCCTGGGTTGCAGGCCAGTTCCTCCCAGGGAATGCACAGGAAACAACCATACATTGATGTTTCTCTCCCTCTCTCCTTCCCTTCCCCTCTGAAGATAAATAAATACAATCTTTAAAAAAAAAAAAAAAAAAAAAAAAAAGAGTTGGAAAGGGAGTACTCTTGGTAGATAAATCAGTATATGTATGAGTCCTTTCCTTAGATCAAGTCACTGAGAGAAGAGAGACTTAAAGAAAATGGCTCCTAATTATGCTTTTGATTATTCTTTTAATTAGGTTTAGGTCAAACTCACCAGGAAGTCATTCTGAAAAAAATATGATTTTACACTATCATCCACCTATTTTGCCTAAAGAAATGATAGATTCTTCAGTAATGGTTTGTCATATAAATAGTCCTTCTGATTTCTATCTTCAGTTGGTAAGTATATAGTGTTCCTTTGAAACAAAATATTTTTGCAAGTTTTTAAGGGGAAATGTGTAACAGAAATGAGTGCCTAGTATGAATTTCAGCAAAACAAACTACTTATGAATCTTCTATAAATTTAATTTTCTTAGTGGCTGCAACTTTAAATAAGAAA
Source organism: Trachops cirrhosus (assembly GCA_028533065.1). Classification (NCBI taxonomy): domain Eukaryota; kingdom Metazoa; phylum Chordata; class Mammalia; order Chiroptera; family Phyllostomidae; genus Trachops; species Trachops cirrhosus. The sequence goes on from CM052539.1 coordinate 87,672,389, forward strand.
TTCACATTTATAGTGAATTAAAGGTGCTCTTCATCATGCAAATTAGTGATACATGGAGGGAAAGGACAGTGAAGGATATATAATGTATAAATTTTTCTTCTAAAATCTACAGTTGACCCTTGAATAACATGGGATGCTGACCCTTGCCCCTCCTCATAAAGTCAAAAATTCACATATAATTTTGACTCCCCCAAAACTTAAAATACTAGTAAATAATCTACTGTTGACCATAGGCCGTACCAACCACATGGTTGATTAACGTATTTTGTATATTTCATGTATTATATACTGTATTATTGAAATAAGCTAGAGAAAATGTTGTTATGAAAGTTGTAAGGAAAATACATTTAACAATATTTATTGAAAAAGCCTGCATAATTAAGTGGACCCAAGCAGTTCAAACCAGTGTTGTTCAAGCATCACCTGTAGAGATTAGGAAAGCATGTAGAGCTAACAAATCAAAATTAAAAAAGACCTGTTTCTGATCATGTATACCTGAACACTTATGAATTATTACTATGTAATTTTCGGAACTTGAACACCAAAATAGATTCAAATTGAAGGTATTTCACATTAAATTTTTGGACGTGTGACTGGTGGACTTAGAAGACTACTAACAGTGAGTTCATTCTTACTGATCTCTTTGCATCAATGCTCTGTATAAATTAACTCATTCCAAGGGCCATAATGCTGTGTGTGAATTAACTCATTAATCTTCACAACAATCCTATGAGAAAGATACCATTGTCTTCTTTTATATGTGGAGATGAACTGGAAAAGTGAAGCAACTTGTCATAGGTCGGTCACACAGCCACAAAGGGTAGAGCCAGGATCAGACTGGGCAGTGCAGCTTTATTCAGAGCCTGTCACCTCAAACACTGCACCCCACTCTACTGGCTCCCCAAAGGAGTTGTGGAAATCTGCCTATTTGGCACTAAGTACAGCTTTCATGTGTTTCTTCTGTTAAATTTTTTGTGTCTTGAAATTTAGGCAAAACATATTTAACAAAATTTACTGTTTTAACCATTAAGTGTATGCTCATTGCCATTAAGTATATTCCTCCTGTTGTGCAACCATTACTATTATTCCTCTCCAGATCTTCTTCATCTCAAATGGAAACTTTATTCCTATTAAATAGTAACTCCCCATTCTGCACCCCCCAGTGTGTGACTTGTTCTGCTTTCTCTCTCCAAGTGTAAAACAAACACTAGTTTTCCTTGTGTGTGCCTTACTTTACTTAGTATAATGTTAACATGTTGTAGCATGCATCAGAATTTAATTCCTTTTCATGGCTGACTAATGGTCATTTTATATATATTCCACATTTGTTTATCCATCTATTGATGAACACTTGGATTGTTTTTAACTTCTGGATATTAATGCTATTATGAACATGTACAGTTGTCTAGGTCTCTGCTTTTAATTCTTTTAGGTATAGAACAAGGAGTCTAATTGCTAGATTATACTGTATGAATTCTGTTTAACTTTAATATTGTTATTATTTTAATATTGTATTAGTTTCAGGTATGCAATATAGTGATTAAACAATCAAGTACCTTGGAAAGCGGGCCTCCCAATATTTTCCAGTACCCACCTGGCACCATGCGTAGTTATATCCCCGTGACTATTTTGTAACTACCAATTCATACTTGTTTTTTGTAAATTTTAAAAAATTTATTTATTATTGATTTAGAGCTATGAATTATTTTATTGTATTTTTTAAATTACCATTTAGTCCCCTTAAACTCTCTTCCCCCCACAGTCATCACACTGTTATCCTTGTCCATGAATCCTTTTTTCCTTTAGGCTCAATCCCTCCACCCCCTGCCCACCCCTGCCGCTTAACTGCCATCCTGCTATCTATGAGTCTGTCTCTATTTTGCTTCTTAGTTCTGTTTGTTAAGTAGATTCCACATATGAATTAAATCATATGGTAGTTTTCTTTCTCTGCCTGGCATAATTCATTTAGCATGATGTTTTCCAGTTCTATCTATAATCTGTACTGTTACAAACTTTCTTCCTTTTTACAGCCAAGTAGAATTCCATTCTGTAAATGTCCTATAGTTGTTTTATCGACTTATCTACTGATGGACACTTGGGCTGTCTCCATATCTTGGCAATTGTAAATAACGCTGCAATGAACATAGGGGTGTTTATGTTTTTTTCAAATTAGTGTTTTAGGTTCCTTTGGATATATTCCCAGAAGTGAGATTGCTGAGTCGAAAGGCAGATCCATTTTTAATTCTTTGAGGTATCTCTATATTGCTTTCCACAGTGGCTGCACCAATCTGCATTCCCACCAACAGCACAGAAGGGCTCATCTTTCTCCACATCCTAGCCAGCACTTGTTGTTTGTTGATTTATCGATGATAGCCGTTCTGACTGATGTGAGACAGAATCTCATTGTGGTTTTAATTTGCATTTGTCTGATGATTAGTGACATTGAGCATCTTTTCATATGTCTGTTGGCTATGTGTATATCCTCCTTGGAGAAGGGTCTGTTCAGATCCTTTGGCCATTTTTTAATTGGGCAGTGTGTGTGTGTGTGTGTGTGTGTGTTTGCTGTTGAGTTTTCTAAGTTCTTTTTTTCACATTTTTTATTTTTATTTTTATTTATTTTACCATTTTTTTATTTGAATACACTTGTCTCCGTTTTCCCTCCACCACTTTCCCCCACCCAACCCACCGCCACCTCCCACCCTGAATCCTACCCGCCTTTGGCTTTGTCCATGGGTCCTCTACATGTTCCTTGATGATCCTTTCCCTTCTTTCCCATGGTATCTCCATCCCCCACCCCTCTGGTTACTGTCAGTTTGCTCTTTATTTCAATGTCTGTGGTTATATTTTGCTTGCTTGTTTGTTTTCTTGATTAGGTTCCAATAATAGGTGAGATCATATGGTACTTGTCTTTCACCACCTGGCTTACTTCACTAGGCATATTGCTCTCTAGTTCCACCCATGCTGTCATGAAGGGTGGGAGTTCCTTCTTTCTCTCTGATGTGTAGTATTCCATTGTGTAAATGTACCACAGTTTTTTGATCCACTCATTTACTGATGGGCACTTAGGTTGCTTCTAGCACTTGGCTGTTGAAAATTGTGCTGCTGTGAACATTGGGGTGCATAGGTTCTTTTGAATTGGGGTTTTAGGATTCTTCGGTTATATTCCCAGCAGTGGAATTGCTGGATCAAAGGGCAGGTCCATTTTGATATTTTTGAGGAAATTCTATACTGTTTTCCACAGTGGCTGCACCGGTCTGCAATCCCACCAACAGTGCACTAGGGTTCCCTTTTCTTCACAGCCTTGCCAGCAGTTATTATTTGTTGACTTGTTTATGATGGCCATTCTGACTGGTGTGAAATAGTAGGTATCTCATTGTGGTTTTAATTTGCATCTCTCTGATAGCTAGTGATACTGAGCATCTTTTCATATGTCTGTGGACCCTCTGTATGCCCTCCTTGGAGAAGTGTCTGTTCAAGACCTTTGCCCATTTTTTAATTGGGTTGCTTGTCCACTTAGAGTGGAGTCGTGTGAGTTCTTCATATATTTTGGATATCAAACCCTTGTCTGAGATATCATTGGCACATATATTTTCCCATATGGTTTGTTCTTTTTTCATTTCACTGGTGTTTTCTTTAGCCATGCTGAAACTTTTTAATTTGACGTGGTCCCATTTATTTATTGTTTCCTTTATGTCCCTTGCTCTAGGGGACATATTGGTGAAAATATTGCTGCATGGAATGTCTGAGAATTTCCTGCCTGTGTTCTCCTCTAGGACTTTTATGGTATCATGACTTATACTTAAGTCTTTTATCCATCTTATGCTTATTTTTGTGTATGATGTAAGTTTTCAGTTGAGTTACTTTCTTGCATGTAGCTGTCCAGATCTCCCAACACCATTTGTTGAAGAGTCTACTTTTACTCCATTTTGTGCTTCTTCCCCCCTTTGTCAAATATTAATTGACCATAGAGGCTTGGGTTTATTTCTGGGCTATTGTGTTCCATTGGTCCATGTGTCTTTTCTTATGCCAATACCAGACTGTTTTGGTTACCGTAGTCTTGTAATATAGCTTGATAGTGATTCCTTCTACTTTGTTTTTCTTTCTTAAAATTGCTGTGGCTATTCAAGGTCATTTATGGTTCCATATAAATTTTAGAAATATGAGGTATGTCATTGGTATTTTAATAGGGGTTGCGATGAATCTACAAATTGCTTTGGGTTGTATGGACATTTTGATGATGTTAATTCTTCCAAATATAAACATGGTATATTTTCTGAGAGAGGGAAGATGGTGACAGGGTAGGAGGGAGCAGATTCCACTTCCCCCTACACATGGGAGAAAAACCTAGCTGATCTACAGAGGAAAAGAGCAAACAGCCAACAGTACCCCAGCATATATGAAAATAAGATACAAAAAATTGTAGCAGACACTGAAAAACCAGAGAGTAAGGAGAGTGCTTCAGGTCAATAAGGTCCCAGGGACCAGCTCGGGAACCAGGGTGGCTGTAGCCCCAGGCCCAATGCCTGCCACCGGGTCTGCCGCAGAGTCCTTGGGAGAGAGCTGGGTCAACTGCTCCCTCCCTCCCTGGCCAATCAAGGTTTAAACAGCACTGGGAGAGACCTGGTTGCTTGAAGTGGCAGAGAGGGGAAAAAGGCCAAATTGGGACACACAGGGGCTGTGATCACCCACAGAGTCTGTGGACACCAGCTTGGGAGAGTTAAGAGTTGTGCAGTGACAGGCAATGACCCCCAATAGTCACTGGTCTGACTGGAGAATTGGGCTATACTGACCGGCAGGCTTGAGTAAGAGGAATTTCTCAAAAAGAAAAATGGATTGGAGAATACTCCGGCAACAGCTGCTCAGCCTCCTCCCCACCCAGCCAGGCAGCGATCCAGAGGTGGCACAGAGGTTTGTGCAGAAGACCCTGTGCACCTCCATACCATTAGGAAGAGTGCGAGGCCGAGCCCTCGGGACCCAGGCAGCCTGGCCGAGCGAGCGTGCGCTGCACCCCAGGCCACAGCAGTAACCACGGGGAAAGAGTGCTCTCAGGAAGACCTGAATCTGACATCCAACGCACCAGGGACAGGTGTCAGGCTAGCTTTGGGGAGAGTCGGCGCAAGACTGGCTGAGTGAAGGGAGAAAAGCCATACCAATCGCCTGTCAGCCTGCTACAGCCAGCAAGACCAGAAAAACTGGTTTGGCCAGTTTGAAACCAACAGGAGGGTTTTTGTTGTTGTTGTTGTTTTTGTTGTTGTTTTTTTAAGTAATCTTTTATTTTTTTAATTTTTATTATTTTATCTTTCAATATCTTTTTACCCTCTTTCCTTCTTTCTTGTTTTAGTCCTTCTTTCTTTCTTTCCAATTTTATGTCTTCTTCCTACTTTCTTCTGCCTTTTTTTATTTAAATACCCACAAGTGAAACCACAAAACCCAGGAACTGTGAAAAGACCAGAATTGGACCCAAAGAGGGGACATCCCAACAGTTGAGACAGTGAGACAAAATTCACTTTGCTATTACAGAGAACCTGCAAGTTATTACATATTTTTATTATTTTTTCATTATTCTTACATCTTTTATTTTAATAGTATTTTTGTATTCCTCTTCTTTCTGTATAGTCTTCTTTGCTTGGCTGGTTATATTGTATTATTTGACAGGTTTCCCCTGCTCGCTCTTTCATAGTGTATTGCTAATTTACGTTCCTCCATGTCACTTGTGTTCTTTTAGCACACTACTCAAGGTCCTATACTTCCTATTCTTGTTATCCAGATCACATAGATTCTGTCTTATGATTGTTGCTCTAATATTATTGCAAATAATAGCTGTTCCATACAATTGTAAACACCTCACAACACCCCTCCTGGATCTTAGCCCACTTCACAGTTTCCTGAACTCTATACTACAGTGGTTAACTCTGTTCTCTCACACACTACACCTACTTACTATCCTTTACTCTCAACTTACCTCAGAATCTGACCTCCCACAACCTCTCTGCTTTCTAGAGCCAACTCACAATCCTTCCCTCCCCAACAGGAGTCTTACCTTCTTTCCATCCTTTCTAAAAAGTGAATAGTTGGGTGGAAGATCACAGTTAACACTATACATAGCCAAAGGATCTCCTATCTCTTCTCTATTGGCTGCTACTGTAAATATCAAAGAATACTCTCTTGCTATTTTAAACCATTTTGCCATTCCCCTCCAACTGATCACAAAAAAGAGTAGGTGGAAGCAGTGAACACCAGGTTACCCACTGGAAGACGAAACCCAACAACAAAGGAAGCACTAACATAACAACAGAAGAAGATGAAGGAGGGAGTGGAAGCCACATAAACCTCAATCCAGGACCTATCTGGAAATACAATTAAATAGTGGAGAAACTACTCAGTACAAACCACTGAACACAAGCAAGAGAGAATCCTCAAAACCTTGTACACATGGAAGAACCAGCTTCAACACAAACTGCCCTCACCAGCACAACAAAATACAAGCAGTGGTGGACAAAGTGGCCCTCATTTAAGGAGCTGGAGGGAAGGACCCACCAAAGAAAGACCCAACAACAATCAAAACCCAAAGACAAACACAGAGCCTGCGTAAACGACAGACAGCCCAAGACCAGTTACCTCAGGAGATCAAGCAGACTGCACCACTGAATTTCACAGGTATTCTACCACAGAAGTTCACATCATAAACCCAGGGAGCCACAACAGATCAATTTAAGAAGCTGAAGCTAACAAGAAGAGGCCCACAAATAATGGGAAGACAAAGAAACAATTCCCAAATGATAGGGAAGGAGGAAGGCTCAGAAAGAATGCTAAATGAAATAGAGGCAACTCAACTATCAGATATTGAGTTCAAAGCAATGATTATCAGGAGGTTCCATCAACTCTCAATGAGCTACCAGAAACTACAGGGAAGCTACAGTGAACTCACTGCAACCTATATCAACATGAAAAAGGAAACAGAAACTGTCAACAAGGGCCAAGAGGAAATGAAGAATACAATTTCTGAACTGAAGAACACAGTAGAAGGAACCAAAACCAAGCTACATGAAGCAGAGGATCAGATCGGCGAGCTAGAGGAAAAAGTAGAAAAAAGCACCCAGAAAGAGCAAGAAATGGAAAAGCGGCTCAGAAAGAATGAAGAGGGATTAAGAGAAATGCAAGACAATATGAAATGTAATAATATCCATATAATAGGGATACCAGGAAAAGGAGAAGAGCAAGGGATGGAAAACCTATTTGAAAAAGTAATGATGGAAAACTTCCCTAATTTGATGAGAGAAAAAACCACACAAATCCTGGAAACACAGAGTCCCAATAATGAGGAACCCAAAGAAGCCCACGTCAACACACATCATAATTAAAATGGCAAAACTCAGAGATAAAGAGAGAATCTTAAAGGCAGCAAGGGAAGAACAGGAAGTAATGTACAAGGGAGCCCCAATAAGTTTAGCAGCTGACTTCTCAATGGAAGCGCTCCAAGCCAGAAGAGAATGGCAAGAAATATTCCAAGTAATGAGAACCAGAGGCCTGCAACAAAAACTACTTTACCCAGTAAGGCTCTCAATCAAGATAGAAGGCCAAATAAGGAGCTTCCCAGACAAAAGAAGTCTAACATAATACCCCTCCACCAAACCAGCTCTGCAAGAGATGCTAAAGGGACTGATCTAAGGAAAGGAAGCAAAGAGGAGAGACAGAAAGGAACAGAGCTATGAAAATGGCAATGAATAAGTACCTATCAATAATAACCTTAAATGTAAATGGAGTAAATGCTCCAATCAATAGACATAGAATAGCTGAATGGATAAGAAAGCATGACCCACACATATGCTGCCTACAAGAGACTCTCCTCAGGACAAAAGACCTACACAGACTGAAAGTGAAGGGCTGGAAACAAATATTCCAAGCAAATAAATGGACAGAAAAAAAAAATCCAGGGTAGCAATATTCATATCAGACAAAACAGACTTCAAAAAAAGGACCATAAAAAGAGACCCAGAAGGTCACTTCATAATACTCAAGGGAAGAATCCACCAAGAAGACATGAACATTGTAAATATATATGCACCCAACATAGGAGCACCCAAATACATAAAGAAAATCTTAGAGGACTTCAAGAAAGATATTGACAGCAACACAATTATAGTAAGGGATTTTAACACCCCATTGTCAAAAATGGACAGATCTTCCAAACAAAATATCAACAAAGATATTGAGGCATTGAACAATGGCCCAGATGAAATGGGCTTAACTGATATATATAGAGCCCTTCATCCCAAAGAAGCTTAAATACACATTCTTTTCAAATGCACTTGGAACATTTCCAACGATAGGACACAAAACAAGTCTCAACAAATTCAAGGAAATTGATATCATACCAAGCATTTTCTCTGATCACAAAGGAGTGGAACTAGAACTCAACCCCAAAGGAAAAATCCCAAAACACTCAAAATCATGGAGATTAAATAACATGCTTTTAAACAATGAATGGGTCAAGAATAAGATCAAGGAGGAAATCAAAAAGTTTCTGGAAACAAATGAAAATGAACTCACAACAACCCAAAACTTATGGGATACTCGAAGGTGGTCCTGAGAGGGAAGTTCATAGCGATACAGGCCTACCTAAAAAAGATAGAAACATTTCAAACAAACAACCTGACTCTACATCTACAAGAACTCAAGGATCAACAAAAAAGACAGCCCAGAGCAAGTAGAAGGAAGGAAATAACCAAGATCAGAGCAGAATTAAAACTAAAAGCAAATTTCTAAGTATTTATGAATCCAGAAGCTGTTTTTTTTAAAAGATAAAGTTGACAGGACTTTAACCAGGCTCATCAAGAAAAAAAGAAAGAGGACCCAAATAAGCACAATCGGAAGTGAAAGAGGAGAGATTACAACTGACATCACAGAAGTACAAAGGATTATAAGAAATTATTATGAAGAACTGTATGCCAAGAAATTGGAAAACCTAGGTGAAATGGACAAATTTCTAGTAAAATATAATCTTCCAAAACTCAATGAGAAAGAAGCAGAAAGCCTGAACAGACCAGTAACAGCAGATGAAATTAAAGTAGTAATCAAAAAACTCCCGACCCACAAAAGCCCTGGACCAGATGGTTTTACAGGAGAATTCTACAAAGCATTTAAGGCAGAGCTAACCCCTAACCTTCACAGAATATTCCAAAAACTCCTAAATGATGGAAGACTCCCAAATGCTTTTTATGAAGCCAACCCCACCCTAATTCCAAAACCAGATAAAGACACAACAAAGAAAGAAACCTTCAGTCCAATATTACTGATGAACATAGACACTAAAATCCTAAATAAAATATTGGAAAACTACATCCAACAATACATTAAAAAGATCATACATCATGACCAAGTGGGATTCATCCCAGGGATGCAAGGATGGTTCAATATTCACAAATCAGTAAATGTAATACATCACAGAAACAAAATCAAACACAAAAATCACCTGATCATATCAATAGATGTGGAAAAGCATTTGATAACGTACAGCACCCATTTATGATAAAAAAAAACTCAGCGAAGTGGGAATAGAGGGAGCATACCTCAACATAATAAAGGCCATAATTGACAGACCTACAGCCAACATCATACTCAATGGGCAAAAACTAAAAACTTTCCCACTAAGTTCAGGAACAAGAAAAGGATGTCCGCTTTCACCACTTCTATTATGCATAGTATTGGAAGTCCTAGCCATAGGAAACAGATAAGGAAAAGAAATAAAAGGCATCCAAATCAGAAAGGAGGAAACAAAACTGTCACTGTTTGCAGATGACATGATAGTGTACATAGAAAATCCTATAGACTCCACCAAAAAACTGCTTGACCTAATAAATGAATTTGGCAAAACAGCGGGATACAAAGTCAATATCCAGAAATCAAAGTCATTTTTGTATACCAACAATGAAACAGCAGAAGCAGAAATCAAGAAAAACATCCCATTAGATATAGCAAAAATAAAAATAAAATACCTCGGAATAAACCTAACCTAAGAGGCAAAAGACCTGTATTCAGAAAAGTACGTAACACTGAAGAAAGAAATCAAGGAGGACACAAATAAATGGAAACATATACCGTGTTCATGGATTGGAAGAATTAACATCATCAAAATGTCCATACTACCCAAAGCAATCTACACATTTAATGCAATACCTATTAACATACTAATGGCATATTTTACAGGCATAGAACAAACACTTCAAAAATTTATATGGAACCATAAACGACCCCGGATAGCTGCTGCAAATTTGAGAAAGAAGAGCAAAGTAGGAGGGATCACAATATCTGATATTAAACCTGATATCATACAGTAGTTCAAGGCCACTGTAATCAAAGCAGCCTGGTACTGGACGAGTGGAACAGAACAGAGAGCCCAGAAATAAACCCAAGTCTCTACAATCAATATTTCAGAAAGGGGGAAGCAACATAAAATGGAGTAACAATAGCCTCTTCAACAAATGGTGGGAGAACTTGACAGTTACATGCAAAAAAATGAAACTCGAGCCCCAGCTTACACCATACACAAAAATAAATTTGAGGTGGATAAAAGATTTAAATATGAGCTGTGACACCATTAAAGTCCTAGAGGAGAACATAGGCAGGAAAATCTCAGATATTTCACCCAGCAACATTTTTACTTACACGTCCCCTAGTGCAAGGGACATAAAGGAAAGAATAAACAAATGGGATATCATCAAAATGAAAAGCTTCTGCACAAATAAATAAAACAGTATTAAAATAAAAAGAGAAGCAACCGTATGGGAGAACATATTTGCCAATGATACCTCAGAAAATGGTTTAATCTCCAAAATATACAAAGAACTCACATGACTCCACTCTCAGAAAACAAGCAACCCAATTAAAAAATGGGCAAAGGACTTGAACAGACACTTCTCCAAGGAGGACATACAGATTATCCAGAGACACATGAAAAGATGCTTAGTATCGCTAGCTATCAGAGAGATGCCAATTAAAACCACAATGAGATACCATCTCACAGAGTTCAGAATGGCCATCATAAACAAAGCAACAAAGAACAAGTGTTGGAGAGGTTGTAGAGAAAAGGGGACCCTAGTGCACTGTTGGTGGGATTCCAGACTAGTGCAACCACTATTGAAAACAGTATGGAACTTCCTCAGAAAACTAAAATGAATCTACCTTTTCACCTGGCAATTCCACTGCTAGAATTATATCCTAAGAACCCTGAAAGACCAATTCAAAAGAACCTATGCATCCCAATGTTCACAGCAGCACAATTTACAATAGCCAAGTTCTGGAAGCAACCTAAGTGCCCATCAGTAAATGAATGGATCAAGAAACTATGGTACATTTACACAATGGAGTTCTATGCACCAGAGAGGAAGAAGGAGCTCCAACTATTTAGATAGCACAGGTGGAAGTGAAGAGCATTATGCTGAGTGAAATAAGCCAGGCAGTGAAAGACAAATACCATATGATCTCACCTTTAACAGGAACCTAAACAACAAAACAAACAAACAAGCAAAATATAGCCAAAGACACTGAAAATAGAGAACAGGCTGACAATGACCAGTGTGGGGAGGGGAGGGAACTTCAGGGGGAAAGGTGAAGAGTTTACAGGCAAAAGTGTAAAGGACACATGGACAAAAACTAGGGGGTGTGGAAATGGGAGGGACAAGGGGAGCTCTGGGGTGGGTGGGCTGGGATGGGAGTAAAAGACAGAAAAGTGTACTTGAACAACAATTAAAATATTAAAATATAATAAAAATAAACATGGTATATTTTCTATTTATTTGTGTCTTCCTTCATTTCTTCCTTCAGTGTTGTGTGGTTTTCTAAGTACAGGTCTCTCACCTCCTTCATTAGGTTTATTCCTAGGTACTTTATTTTTCTTGTTGCTCCTGCAAATGGAATTTTTTTCCTTACTTCCATCTCTTATATTTCAGTGTTGGTATACAAAAACACCTTCGATTTCTGAATATTGACTTTGTATCCTGCTGCTTTGCCAACTTCACTTACTAGGTTGAGTGGTTTTTTTGGTCAAGTCTGTGACGTTTTCTATGTACACTATCATGTCATCTGCAAACAATGACAGATTTACTTCCTTCTTTCCAATTTGTGTGCCTTTTATTTTTTCTTCTTTTCTGATTGCTGTGACTAGGACTTCCAATACTATGTAGAATAGAAGTGTTGAAAGTGGACAACCTTGTCTTGTCCTGATCTTAGTGGGATAGTTTTTAGTTTTTACTCATTGAGTATGATATTGGCTGTAGGGTTTTCATATATGGCCTTTATTATGTTGAGGTATGCTCCCTTTACTCCCATTTTGATGAGTCTTTTTATCATAATTGTGTGCTGTAACTTATCAAATGCTTTTTGTGCATCTGTTCATATTATCATGTGATTTTTGTCTTTATTTATGGTTTGTATTATGTTTATTGATATGTGAATATTGTACCATCCTTGCATCTCTGGGATGAATCCCACTTGATCATGATGTAAGATCTTTTTCATTTATTGCTGGATGTGGTTTGCCAATATTTTGTTGAGGTTTTTAGCATCTATATTCATCAGTGATATTAACTTGTAGTTTCTTTCTTTGTTGTGTCTTTAGTTTTGGAATTAGGATGATGCTGTCCTCACAAAAAGCATTTGGTAGTCTCCCCTCTTCTTGGAAGTTTTCGAATAGTCTTTGAAGAATAGGAGTTAGCTTTTCCTTAAATGTTCTATAAAATTCTCTTGTGAAACCATCCTGCCCAGGGCTTTTGTGTGATGAGAGTTTATCATTACTGTCCAATTTTACCAGCTGTTATTGGTCTGTTTAGGCTCTCTGCTTCTTCTTTCAGTTTTGCAAGATTATGTTTTTCTAGAAATGTCCATTTGACCCAGGTTTTCAAATTTTTTGACATATAGTTATTCATAGTAATTTCTTACAGTCCTTTTTATTTCTGTGGTATCAGTTGTCATTTCTCCTTTTTCATTTCCGATTGTGCTTATTTGGGTCCTCTCCCTTTTTTTCTTGATCAGTGTGCTTAAAGGTTTGTCAGTTTTGTTTATCTTTTTAAAAAACCAGCTCGTGGAATTATTGATCCTCAAATTGTTGTTTTAGGCTCTATGTCATTTAATTCTACTGTGATCTTGATTATTTTCTTCCTTCTACTGACTCTGGACTTTGTTTATTGTTGTTCCTCCAGTTCTTGCAGATGTAGGGTTAGGCTGTTTATGTGATATGTTTCTATCTTTTTATAGGTAGGCCTGTATTGCTACGAACTTCCCTCAAGACTGCCTTCACTGTTTCCCATAGGTTTCGGACTGTTGTGTGTTATTTTCATTTGTTTCTAGAAACTTTTTGATTTCTTCCTTGGTCTCACTTTTAACCCCTTCATTGTTTGATAGCGTGCTATTCAATCTCCATGAGTTTGAGTGTTTTGGATTTTTTTCCTTGAGGTTTGTGGTCATTTTACTGTTTATAGTTTTTGATCTTCTTCAATTTTTTTAGATAAGTGCCTTTAACACTTCATATAATAAGGGCTTGGTGATGATGAACTCCTTTAACTTGACCTTATCTGAGGAGCACTTTATCTGCCCTTCCATTCTAAATGATAGCTTTGCTGGATAGAGTCATCTTGGATGTAGGTCCTTCCCTTTCATGACTTCAAATACTTTTTTCTACACCCTCCTTGCCTATAAAGTTTCTTTTGAAAAATCAGCTGATTATCTTATTGGCATTCCTTTGTGGGTAACTCTCTCCTTTCCTCTTGGTGCTTTTAAGATTCTCTTTATCTTTAATTTTGGGTAATTTAATTATGATGAGTCTTGGTGTGTTCCTCCTTGGGTCTAATGTTTTTGGGACTGTCTAGGTTTCTTGGACTTCCTGGAAGTCTTACTTATTTTGCCAGATTGGGGAAGTTTTCCTTCATTATTTGTTCAAAAAGTTTTCAATTTCTTCTGTTCTTCTCCTTCTGGCACCCCTATTGTTCAGATATTGGAATGTTCAAAGTTGTCCCAGAGGTTTCTATGTCCATTTTTTTGAATTCTTGGTTCTTCCTTCTATTGCAGTTGGATATTTTATTTCTTCCTTTTGTTCGACTTTGTTGATTTAAGTCCTGGTTTCCTTCCTGTCACTGTTGGTTCCCTGAATATTTTGCTTTATTTCACTTTGCATAGCCTTACTTGTTGCTTCATTTTGCAACCAAGCTCAATCAGTTCTGTGAGCATCTTGATTACCAGGGCTTTGAACTCTCTGTCAGGCAGGTTGGCTATCTCCTTGTCACTTAGCTATCTTTCTGGAGTTTTGCTCTGTTCTTTCATTGGGGCCATATTTCTTTGTCTTGGCACTCCTGTTATGTTGTAAGTGGGTGGGCCCTTAAGTATTCTCCAGGGCATGCCAACCCTCTTTGCTGCGTTGTGGTGCTGTATGTGGCAGGGGTGTCAGAGAGGGAACAATGTGGCACCCTTGCTCAGCTTTAGAACACCCTTCCAGCAAACTCTCTTGTGAGATTAGGAGTTTCTGCTGCCATGAGAACCCCTGATGTAGTTTACAGCTAGCTTTGAGTTTTAGTTTTCCATTGCGCCATTCCTGCCTTGATTGAGCAGTCTGGTGCCTTGCCTTGGGACCTCTCAACCAGCATCACCCACATGGTTTGACCGCCTTGGCATGGGTCTTCTCTGCCCACCCACCTGCCGGTCTCCCTCCTACCACTCTGGTTGAATGTTTCTTTAATTCCTTGGTTGTCAGAGTTCCATGCAGTTTGATTTTCTGGCACTTCTGGTGGTTTATTGTTTGTATATTGGTTGTTACCCTCCTTTTTGTTGTGCAAGGAAGTGAAGGGTTTCTACCTATGCCTTCATCTTGGCCAGAACTCAAATATATTTTATTGATTATACTGTTACTGTTGTCCCACTTTTTTTTCTCCTCTTTATTCCCCTCCACTCTGTACTTCCCCTCTCACCGTCATCTACCCACCCCCGCCCCCAGTTCATGTCCACAGATCATACATGTGAGTTTTTGGCTTCTCCATTTCCTATACTATTCTTGACACCCCCCTCCCATTTATTTTATAACTACCATTTATGCTTCTTATTCTCTGTCCCTTTGCCCCCTATTCTCCCCTTGCACTTCCTAAATGATAACCCTCCATGTGCTTTCCATTTCTGTAAATTTCTTCCTATTGTTTGCTTAGGTTTTTGTTTTTGTCTTTAGGTTCGGTTGTTGGTACCTGTGATTTTTTTTTTTTTTTGTCATTTCACTGTTCATATTTTTGATCATCCTCTTTTTTCTTAGATAAGTCCCTTTAACATTTCATATGTAAGGGCTTGGTTATAGTGAACTCCTTTAAATTTACCTTATGTGGGAAGCACTTTATTGCCCTTCCATTCTAAATGAAAGCTTTGCTGGATAGTCATCTTGGATGGAGGTCCTTACCTTGCATGACTTCAAATATGCCTTTCCAGGCCCTCCTTGCCTGGATGGTTTCTTTTGAGAAATCAGCTGACAGTCTTATGCATACTCCTTTGTAGGTAACTATCTCCTTTTCTCTTGCTGCTTTTAAGATTCTCTCCTTATCTTTAATCTTGGGTAATTTAATTATGATGTGTTTTGGTGTGTTCCACCTTGGGTTCAACTTCTTTGGCACTCTGAGCTTCCTAGACTTCCTGGAAGTCTATTTCCGTTTCCAGATTGGGGAAGTTTGCCTTCATTTTTTTTTTTCCAGTAAGTTTTCAGTTTCTTCCTCTTCCTCTTCTCCTTCTGGCACCCCTACAATTTGAATGTTGAAACATTTAAAGATGTCCTGGAGGTTCCTAAGCCTCTCCTCATTTTTTTGAATTCTTGTTTCTTCATTCTGTTCTGGTTGAATGTTTATTTCTTCTGGTCCAAATTGTTGATTTGAGTTCCAGTTTCCTTCCTATGTTCCTTCCAGTGTTGGTTCCTAGTATATTTTTCTTTATTTCTCTTTTCATAGCCTTCACGTCTTCCTCTATTTTGCAACCATACTCAACCATTTCTGTGATCATCCTGATTACCTGTGTTTTGAAATCTGCATCTGATAGGTTGGCTATCTCTATATCGCTTATTTCTGTTTTTGCAGCTCTGATCTTTTCATTCATTTGGACTATATATTTTTTTCTCCACACACCTATTGTGTTACAAGGGGCAGAGCCTCAGGTGTTTGCCAGGGTAGGGCAACCCACATTGCTGTGTTGTGGTGCTGTATGTGGCTTAGGGGTCTGAGAGGGAACAGTGCTGTTTGGTTATGTCTTGGCTGACTTTCAGTCATTTCCCCCACTACCCATAAGCAAATTGGGCCCTTCTTGTGCTGATTCCTGGGTGGGAAGTTTTGTGTACATTCTAGGACCCTGTTTGTCTCTCCAGTGAACTCCTCTGTGAGCCTGGGAGTTTCTGGTGCTTTAGCAACTCATACAGATTTTTACAGCCAGAGGTTTTGAGTGTTTTTGTTTCCTGTGCTGGAACCCCGGGTTGCGTGGTCTGTCTTATTCCCCAGTTGTTCCTCCCAGTTTATCCACACCCAAATGTGGAACCACCTGGTCTACCAGCTGCTGCCTTGCCACCCATCCTCTCTGCCCTGGCTGCCTACCTCTGCCCCTCCTACAATTCTGAATGAAGGTTTCTTTAACTCCTTGGTTTTTTTACTTCCATATAGTTCAATTTTCTGACAGTTCTGGTTATTGTTGTTTTTAAATTTGTCATTATCCTCTTTTTTTGCTTGTGGGAGGGAGCAAAGTGTATCTAGTGATGCCTCCATCTTGGCTGGAAGTCTTCTTTGGCTATTGATGGCTTGATTATTATGCACCTCAGTTCATATCTATTTGAGTTTATCCTACTTGGGGTTTGTTGAGTGTACTAATTTCCTAGAGCTGCTATTGACAAAATACCACAAATTGGATGGTTTAAATAAAACATATTTTATGTCTCAGAATTCTAAAGTGTAGTCTAAGATCAATGTGTTGGCAAGGTTGGTTCCTTCTGAGCTCTGAGACGGAAAATCTGTTCCATGTCTCTACCCTAGATATTGGTGGTTTGCTGGCAGTCTTTAGCACCCATTGCCTTCCTTTGCATCGTACCAGTCTCTTTGCCTTTTTCACATGGAATTCTCTCTGTGTACTTTTCTTTTGCAACTTTTTTAAAGAACACCAGTCATATTGAACTAGGTCCCACATAAGACTTTATTTTAAATAACTTGATAACCTCTGTCAAAACCCTGACTTCAAATAGCTGTCTGTGATCACATTCTGAAGTACTGGCATGTTAGAAATCCTACATACTTTGGAGGGAGGACATAATTCACTCACAATAGTCCACCCTCTGTTCTATCAAAAATTAATTTTCTTCCCCCATGCAAAATACATTCACCCCATTCTGGCATTCCAAAAAGTCTTAATCATTCCAGCATCAATTCAACGGAAAGTCCCAAATCTTCTCATCTAAGTCAAGTAGGTAAGAACTGGGTATCACTCAAACTAGGGCTAAATTTCTTTTCATCTCAATCTGTGAGACCAGACAAGTCTAAAACCTGGCAGGGCAAATTCTGATTCTTATGTCTTGAAAATAATTCTCTTTGGCTAGATGCTCTGTCCTTTAGTCCCACTGGGGTGGTGGCCCTATCATCTCAGCCCTGGCAGCCATCCTGCCAATTGGAATTGAGAGTTGTCCTCACCCTCTGGAACCCAGTAGGAGGCCCCACCCCTAGAACAGAGGTAGACACAGCCTCTCAATTCTATGTCCTCTGGGTTTTTTGTGGCAGTGGCAGACACATCAGTCTCTGAATCACCTTCAGGGTCATTCTTCTGTTTCTTGAAAGATAGCATATTTCATGGCCAATATCTCTAGCAGCTCACTTTCTGCCTATAGAATCCCATGTGTCTAGCAACCGCTTTTTGTTTACTCCAATCTCTGTCCCCTGTAGTTCAAGCTGGCAGTGTTTCTGCTGAGATGGTTGTTTGGGTCCACAACTCACATACCTGTAATCTGAGGAAATAGTGTCCAAACATGCCTTTCTTTTTCTCCAGAGCACTCTTCCTCATATTTTGCAGTGTGAATAGTATGAGAATTTTCTAAATCTTCAAGTTCTGGTACCTTTATGTTTAACAATTCTTTGATTTATCTCTGTCCTCTCACATTTTATTAGAAGCAGCAAGGAGAAAGCAGGCTGTGCTTCAGCACTTTGCTTAGTGACCTCCTCAGTTAAATATCCAAGTTCTATGTTCCATCCAACAGAATACAATCTATCCTAGTTCCCTACCACTGTATAGCAAAAATTGCATTTCCTCCAATTTCCAATAATGTGTTCCTCACTTCTGGGATCTCACCAGAAGCACCTTTAATGTTTATATTTCTACCAGCAGTCTTTTCAGAGTAATCTGTATTTTTTCATTCATTTATGCCACAACTCTTCTTTTTCTGCTCATTACCCAATTCCAAAGCCACTGCCATATTTTAGGTATTTGTTACAGCAGCATCCTACTTTCCAGAACAAAAATCTGTATGCATTTCCTAGGACTGTCACAGCAAAGTTCCATGAGTAAAGTGGCTTAAACAACATAAATTTACTGTCTCACAGTTCTGGATCTTAGAAATACAAGATCAAATTATCAGTTGCATTGGTTCCTTCTGAGGACTGAGTAAGAATCTATTCCATGCCTTCCTACTAGCTTATGGTGGTGAGCTGGAAATTTTTGGTGCCCCATGGATTCCACTTCACCCCCGTCTTTGCCTTCATCTTCATATGCATTTTCCCCAGTGTTTGTCTTTTTGCCCAAATTTACTCCTTTTAATAAGGACACCAGTTGTATTTGATTAACACCTTCCATGTGATTTCATTTTAACTTGATTATCTCTGTAAAGACCCTCTATTTAAGGTCACATTCTGAGCTACAGGGTTATGACTGCAATTATATATATATATATTATATATAATTATATATATATTATATATACATAAATATATATATATAGAGAGAGAAACACAATTCAACCCATAAAATTGAGCGTCTTGGATTTGTAGGTTCATGTCCTTTATCAAATGTGAGAAGTTTTGAGCATTATTTCTCCATATAATCTTTCTGCTTCTTTCTCTCTCTCTTCTTCTGGAACTCCCATACTGAGTATATTAGTGTGTTTAATAGTATTCCACAAGTTTTTAGTCTCTTATTCACTTCATTGAATTTTCTTTCTGCACTTCCCTGAATGGTTTCAATTTTCCTATCATAGTTACTGATTCTTTCTTATGCTTTCTCAAACAAGTTCTTGAACCTTCTAGTATTTTTTTTATTGTAGCTGTTGTACTTTTTAGCTCCACACTTTGTGTTTTTGTGTTTGATACCTTTTTACAATTTCTAATTTTTGTTGATATTTTCATTTTGGTCCTTTATGTTTTCCTGGTTTCTTCTGATTCTTTGTTGATGTTTTGCTTTAGCTCTTTGAGTATATTTAAGAAATATGTTCCTAAGTCTTTGTTAGTAATGCCACTATCTGGGCTTCCCCAGGGGCAGTTTTTGTCTGTTTATTATGTGTGTCTTCTGAAAATCAGATTTCCCCAATCAGGTTTGCTGGATTTTTTTAATTGTTGAAGATTGTGATTGTTGGTTTGTTCTTTGCCAAAAATAGTTCTCTAAACTTTTTGGCAAAGACTGTTCCTTCTGTGATCTTGGGAGGTACCTGTTCCTTTAGCTTGTATTCATCAAACATTTTACAGAGATTTCCTTGAATGTCACAAGCTTGATGAGGTGTTGCTTGGTTGTTGTAACACTTTGGCTCTTTTCCAGAGCTCAAATGAAGTTTATTTGGATGATTTCTAGATTTTTCAATCTTTCTGTGGGAGAACAATATCTTGGAACTTTCTAGTCTGCTATTTTGCTATTGTCATCCCTATTGAATATTTCAGTGTTCCCTTCAGATAACCTGTTAATGGAAAAATATAAATAATTCATACTTAGAAATAAAAGATCAGAATGTTTAAAGTATTTTTTTAAGTAACTTAATTAAGAAAAGGAAGATTCTGAAAATTTCCACATGCATTATTATACTCACAAAAGAGAAAAACTTAATGTTTTTGCCAGTTGAGATGGATTTTTTAACCTTAAGATTTGGTTTTTGGAGAAATAATTAAATGCTTTTTTTTCTTTAAGAACTGTTTTAGGTACTATAAGAACTTTAAGAACTATGATTTAAAGTAACTAAATGTTCCCATTTAATAATAGAAAGCTCTATTTTATTAAATAATGTGGTAATTTCACAAGCCCTGCTGAAATTAATTGATTTAAATATTTTATCAATTCAGTGAAAAACCATTATATTGATGGTAGATAGGAAACTGGACATGTCGCCAGTGTAGCACTACATGAATTTCTTGGTGGCCACCAAGGGGAACTGTACAATGGAGGTATCAGAATCATCACCCCAATCCATAGGTGAATCTTAGCACATTTATAGTCATTCAGCAACAATATGTACTTTGATATAACAACAATTTTAGTTATCATATATATCATCTATTCTAGTTAAAAAGGATTGACTTTTTAATTCATCACACCTGTAGATAGAACTGTTCAGCTTTGGGGAAATTCAAGGGATAGACCTAACTCAGTGAAGGAAGAAGTTAAATAATAGCATGAGGACATAACCACATAAATCCAAAAGGTGGAGCATTCTGCAGAAAAATAACAGACTTTTTAATAATACAGGGTCATTTTAAAAAAGGAACAGTATCCTAGACTTCCCAAGACAGCCAGATACAATGTGTAGTCTTGGATTGGATAATAATTGTGGTCAGTTGGGGAAATATAAATATGGTCTAGAAGTACTAGTAGGGGCCCTTACTGAAATAGAGAAGGTGAGAATTGATTTAAAATACTGGTTATTAAATTGTACTTTATGATATGGTTTCAGTTTTTATAAAACAAAAGAAGGAAAATGTAGAAAAATATCTAGAAGGATATACACTTAAGGTATCTGGAATAATGTTATAAAATATAACAAAAGACACTGAAATAGAGGACAGGTAGTCAGTGACCAGAGGGGAGAGGGGAGAGAATTTCAGGGGAGAAGGGAAGGGTTTACAGGAACAAATATAGAGGACACATGGACAAAACTAGGGGGGTGGGAAAGGGGAGGGAGGAGGGGAGGAATGGGTGGGCGGGCTGGAATGGGAATAAAGGGTGGAAAATGTACTGAATAAACTAAAATTTAAAAAAATTTGTCTGCTAATTTTGTATGCTTTTGAAATTATTTCAAGTTTAAATCACATAACATATCTAATTCCAACATTTTATAATTTTATGAGCAGTGCCTATAATACATGCAACATTAAAATCTTAAGTTTCTATTAAACTACAGTGTTTTAATTCCTTTATTTCTTAGGTAGGGAGCCTGGATTTTTTATTTCTATTAAAAAGAATCGAAGATTTTTATAAAAGTGAAGATGGGGAAAATCTAGAAATCCTCTGTCCAGTTCAAGACCAAGCCTGTGTAGCCAAATTTGAAGATGGAGTTTGGTACCGAGCAAAAGTCATTGGTAGGTAATTGCACACTATTTCTCCAGGGAAATGTTGTACTTAAGAACAGATACCATCTGAGTACACATTGAATTTTGGGAATGATATTATTTGATCTTATAATTTTTATCTGTCATCTGTCTAGAAAACTAATGATAATAGTGTTGGAAGATGAATTTCTGGCTCCTTAGATTTCATTTGATTTGACAGTTTTTTATTTTGTTTTGCTTTCTTATGTCCACTAATATTTATAAAATTGAATAATGGTAAATGATTTATACGCTATTCTCCTCCTAAAACACAAATGTGTTTAATTCTTTCAACCATTTCTCTTTTCTTCCAGCCATTTTTTTTGTATTTACCTGGATTGTTTCTTCTAAGTAATATGTAATACTTTGTTGATACTTTAGTCTTAGTTGTTATCTATGTTTTTAGATAAGTTTTAGATCTTTTATTGCGTTTTTGTCCCCACCTTAGCCCCATTAGAAGTCTGACATTTTTTAGTTAATTATTCTATGTAAATATTTTCTCTAGTAAGCCATAAAGTATCCTTTAATTCTGAGCTAATAATTGCATCAACTTTTCACTTTTTCTTTTAATTTATAGCTGCATTTTCCTAATAATTCAAAACAATTATCCATGTGATTAGACTTCCAGATAATATTACTATATTTTGCCATGTATAATGCACACCCATGTTTTTGGCCCAAACTTTCAGGAAAAAGTTTTAATTTTTTAATTCAGTTTTTATTAATTTATATTTAGATACTTTTTTGTATTGTAAAAGAATTTTAGCATTTATTTTTTAACATATTTTGGTACAAGAAATTTTATGTAACAAATAATTACAAACAGAAGAACAGATATAAGGTATTTCAAGTACTATCCATGTATAATGCACATCCTTATTTTTCCCTCAACAATTTGGGCAAGAAAGTATGGATTGTACATGGCAAAATACAGTAGTTTGATTTTTTTTTTTTAACTGTGAAAACATTCTTCTGGAGACTTTGGTCAAGATGGAGACATAGGTAAACACAGCTTGCTTACTAGCACAACCACATCAAAATTGCAGTTAAACTACAGACCAAAAGATCACTCAGAACAATCAGAAATCGAATTGAATGGAAATCTGACAACTACAAAACTAAAGAAACCACAACAATCTAGAAGGGTTGGGAGATGCGGAACAGGCACATCCCACACCCATGTGGAGTGAATAAAAATACAACAGGAATATCTCAGGAGTGAGTAGTCTTAGACCTACACCAGTCCCCACAGCCCAGGGTACCAGTGCCAGGAAGAGAAGCCCCAATAATTTCTGACTGTGAAAACCAGTGGGACTGGAGTTGGTGAAAAATAAATACAGGACTCCCTGACAGTTCCTCTTAAAGGGCCCATGCCAAGCTTACTCACAGGCACTCCGTCTGAGATCCGGCATCACCAGGATAGACCCTTGAAAGGCACTAATGGCATATTGAGCAGGAACTAAAGTGTCTGGCATCAGGGCAAGAGCTGAGGGACAGTTCTCTCCCACAAAGAAATGTTGACAGAGTAAATTGTGACTTTTTTGAGCCTTCCCTCAGAACCACAATTGGCAGGTTGTAGCCATATCTGAGACTCCATCAACCTAGCTGAAACTCTTTCCCTTGCTCTGGCATTTAACTGAAGCTCCACCTCACCCAATTAATGGCCGCCCCCAGCCCTGTACCTCTGGCTAAGTAGACCCAGGAACAACACAAGTAGCAGCAACCCTTGGATCAGTTTGGCTCTGCCTTGGAACTTCCAAGCCCAGCACAAGTAGCAGTCATCTGCAGATAGCTCTATAGTTCAAGCTAGGTGTCCCCAGGCAGAACACAGTTGGTGGCTGATGCTGACCTGAACCACCCAGGAAACCCAAGTCTATGCACCCCATGGACATCTACAGACCACATTGGAGCACCATCACCCTGTGCTGGTACAGCTGATCCTTTATGGAAGGGGCAGGTTGGTGGTCAGTGGTCACAGCCAGTCCTTGCAACTGACTGGTCTGAGTAAATGCCTCCCAAAGACTTGCCAACAGCAAGCAAGGCTCAACTACAAGAGGAGGGTATACTCAGCTCACATGAAGGGCACACCTTGAGTACCCAGTTTGGGTAATAGGGGAGGCTGTACCACTGGAGCCTACAGGCCAGGCTACTAACACAGGGAGTCATAGCAGCTCTGCCTAATACACAGAAACAAACATAGGGAAGTTGCCAAAATGAGGAAACAAAGAAACATGGCCCAAATGAAAGAAAGATCAAAACTCAAGAAAAAGAACTAAACAAAATGGAGGTAAGCAATCTGTCAGATACAGAATTTAAAACAGTGGTTATAAGAATATCCAAGGAATTCAGTGAGTTTTTCAATGGCATAAGAAAGAGCCAGACAGAAATGAAGCATATTCTAATGAAAATGAACAATTTACAGGGAAACAACACTAGTGTAGATGAAGCTGAGAATCAAATCAATGATCCGGAACATAAGGAAACAAAAAATAACCATAATGAGCCTCTGGGACAACTTCAAGCAAACCAACATTCACATCATAAGGGTTCCAGAAAGAGAAGAGAAAGAGCAAGAAATTTGAATGCTATTTGAATATAATGAAAGAAAACGTCCCTGATTTGGTGAGGAAAATAGACATGCAAGTCCAGAAAGCACAGTGAGTCCAAAACAAGATGGTCATAAACAGGTCCATAAGAAGACACATAATTAAAATGCCAAAGGTTAAAGACAAAGAGAGAACCATAAAAGCAGCAAGAGAACAGGGGAGTCCCCATAAGGCTGTCAGCTAATTTCTCCAAAGAAACTTTGCAGGCTAGAAGGGATTGGCAAGATATATTCAAAGTCATGAAAAGCAGGGAGCTAGAGCCAAGATTGTTCTACCCAGCAAAGCTATCTTTTAGAATAACAGGACAGATAAAGAGCTTCCCAGACAAGAAAAACCTAAAGGAGTTCATCATCACCAAACCATTATTATATGAAATGTTAAAGAAACGTATGTAAGAAAAAAGATCAGAACTATGAATAATAAAATGGCAATAAACACATACCTATCAGCAATTGAATTTAAAAAAATTAAATAAACAAGAACAGAGACAGAATGAAGGATACAGAGAGCATTTGATGATTACTACATGGGAGAAGGTTTGGGGGAATGGGTGAAGAGTTAAGGTGATTAAGAAGTATAAATTGGTAGTCAAGAACAGACATGGGGATGTAAAGTACAACCTAGGATATAGAGTAGCCAAAGAACATATATGCATGACCCATGGACATGAACAATGGTTTGGGGATTGCCTAAGGGGACTAAAGGGTGCTGAGTGAGGGGAAAAAGGGGAAAGCATTGGGACAACTGTAACAACACAATCAATAAAATATATTAAAAAAAATTCTTCTGCTCCAATTAGACTACTTGTCCTCCAGGCTTACTACACTTAGTTATTCTGGAAATTTATTTCACTTGATTATTCACTTTATTTTTCTCTGTATGGGATCCTTTGTTTTCTGGATCTCATGTTTGTCTCTTTGATTTTCTCCCTTATTTTGGTGGGAGCACCTTCTGATTGTTTCCTCAGAGAGAATAAATGGTAGGTAAATTTTGAGACCTCCCATGTATCTTGACTCTCCTCTCAAGCATGATTGATAATTTGGGTAAAAGAAGGCTCTTTAAATTCCATACCTTATCTCTGTTTTTTTTTTAAATGACATCTTCATTCAGAGACTTGAGGAAGGAACATATATGAAGGACCCATGGAGAAAGATAATGGGGGAGCAGGATTGAATGTGGAAGGTGGGGGGTGCATGGGGCAGGGGAGAGTATGGGGGTGGGAAATGGGGTCAAGTGTAATTGGACAGCAAAAAAATTTAAAAATTTTTTAAATCAAATGAATAAATATAACTTAGATCAGAATTAAAAAAGAGACTTGAGGAATGATAAGGCTTAATGTTATTGTTACAGTTGAGAATATCCTAGATGTAGATTCCAGTAGAAGTAGAGAGAAGTTCCCTCACCTTCTTACCTTCTAGGAACAAGTGTTCTCTCAGTCACCTCAGTTACCTACTAAAAGGTGACTGTCATCTTGAAGTGTCATCTTGAGTACCTGTGTTGTTCTACCTGCTTCCACTTCTATTAAGAAGCAAAGAATGCCTGTACTTTTCTAAACAAAATCCTTAAATTTGAAAATGATGGCAACAAGTTTACTAGCACTATATACCTGTGGTGAGAGAAGCTGAAGTCAATGGTATATTTTGAGTTTTTATTTAGAAAAAAAGTTTTTGTTAAGATGTTATTCAAACTTCACTGTGTTTTTATCTTTCAGAGGTTTGTTTGGTATCCTTTAAAATACAGAACTAGCCCTGGCCAAGTGGCTTAATTGGTTGTAGCATTGTCCCATACACCAAAAGGTTGCGGGTTTGATTCCTTGTCAGGGCGTATATCTAGATTGCTGGTTCAATCCCCCTTCAGGGTATGTATGGGAGGCAACTGATCGTTGTTTCTCTATGACATATTTGCTGCTTTCTCTCTTACTCTCTCTCTCTCTGCCTCCCTCTTGCCATTCCTCTCTCCAAAAATCAATGAAAACATATTCTCAGGTAAGGATTAAAAATACATATCTCTGTGTGTGTGTGTGTGTGTGTGTGTGTGTGTGTGTGTGAGTGTGTGTGTGAGAGAGAGAGAGAGAGAGAGGTCTACCTCTACTTGTCATTTTTATAATATCCCCCAAAATAATTTTTTTAAATTTCATAGTTAGCTACCATTATATGAATAAATCTTTAGTTTGATTATTAAATATTTTGCCTTGTTTGATCCTATGTTGAAAATCAATAGTTATTAAGTGCTTGCTTTGTGCTTGGTGTTTTGCAAAATTTTTGAAATTGGTGAAACCTCAAAAAAAAAACTGCGAGATTTGATTTTCTTTTTGGTGTATCCATTTTACAAATAAAATGATGAAGGTTGGAGGAAAAAATGAACTTGCTCAGAGTTGTATCTTGGTGATATTAATTAACTTGCTTAGAGTCATATGGCATTCAGTAACTAAGTTACCTTTCTAATCCAGTCAGTCTAATTCAAAGCCTAGTTCTTAACTCTTAGACCTAACCCCAAGCACTTGATAGTTATTTTGTTATCCTGATTTTGGTTGTCCGTTCAATAACATGTTAGTTTCTCATTCACCAAGTCTGAAAAACTGTGCATGTTATAGTTGAAATTTTTGAAGTTCACATATTAGAAATACTTTTTACATTTTAAAAAATATTAAGTTTGTATGTTGAGCAAAAAAGTATTCTGATCTAATTCACTCTAAATCACTCTAAATTTTACTAGTTTTCTCTCTCCATAATTTTTAAAATTTTCCTAATTTCATAATTTTTGAAGGATTGCCTGGACATCGTGAAGTTGAAGTTAAATATGTGGACTTTGGCAATACTGCAAAAATAACACTTAAAGAAATGCGTAAAATAAAGGATGAGTTTCTGAATCCCCCAGAGAAGGTATTCTACTTACAGTGAATTATAGGGTTAGAATTTTAGCACATATATGAAAGCATTTTTAGAAGTCATCTTCACATGGAAATGTTCTGATAACTGCCACTTTTGTCTATAATTTGTTAAATGGACTATAGAAAAAAAGTTGCTGTAGTTATTTAAAAAATAATATTGTGTATCTTAGTAAATAACTACTTTATTAGAAAAAAATGTGTGTATATATTTGTTTCTTTGAGAACTCTGTAGTTTTTAATGTTATTTTGAAATATATAATGTGGTAAAAGTATGACAGATTATGTGAAAAAAAGCTCATTGAAGAAGTAGTTTTACTGTGATCCCATTTATGTTTCAGTGTATATAACATGCAAGAGAAAAAGAGATGTCTAGATGAAAGAGAAAAACATTTGTCCTTCTTCTAGAATCCTCTGACTTGCTTTTGAGCAATATTTTTCATTTGGTAAATGGATAGAAAGTTATAGGGAAAAAGCTTGAAAATACAGATAAGCAAATTGAGGGAAACCACTCAAATTATTTAATACTTTTTGAAATACATACTTCTAAGATGCATTGTATTTCTTTTTAACAATTATGGGATTAAACTACAGTATAGTTCTATAACCTGTTTTTGTCATTTAACAATATAGCATAAGGATCTGTAATTCTTTTAATGGATGCTTGTTATTCTATAATCTAAGTGTACAATAATTCATCTAAACCAAATACCCTGTTGATTCCAGTTGTTTGCATTTATAAAGTAATGTAGACATACTACATATTTATTTTCTGAATATGTTTTAAATTCAGACACAAAGTTTAGTTTGAACACAGTTAACATAAAACTTAGATTCTAAAATAACTAGAAATTAATTTCACTCTCTTAATGGTGCAATTTTGTTTGACACAGGCAATTAAATGTAAGCTGGCCTATATTGAACCATGTAAAGGAACATTGCAGTGGTCGAAAAAAGCTAAAGAAAAATTTGAAGAAAAAACTCAAGATAAATTTATGACATGTTCAGTCATTAGTAAGCTATTTTCATTTTTATTTTTTGCTCTCTGATCATACATAATTTTAAATAAGAATAACATTCACCAGATCTGATAATAAATTCAGTGTGTATCAGTAAGAGTAGTGTAGATAACTTCTATTGAAATTAGGTAAAGTGGAGTAGTATCTTCTAGCAGGGGTGTCCAACCTAGCAGGCTGCATGCAGCCCCATGTAAAATCATAGATTTACTTAAAACCTTTGTTTGCTCATCAGTTTTCATTAGTGTCTGTGTATTTAACATGTGGTCCAAGACAACTCCTCTTCTTCCAGTGTGGCCCAGAGACACCAAAAGGTTGGACATCCCTGTATCTTTAGGCTCTAGGGTCTGAAATCAACACACAAGGCAAAAATTACTACTAAATATCAAGTTACCATTAACATAGCCTCATGAAAGCCCTAAAGTTAGGAATTAACTTCTCTTATTCTGCTTGCATTTTTACTAGAACTCTGTCCCCAGTTTTGCAGTCACAGATATCAACATTTAATTTTCAGGAAAGTAAAGGCTGGTGGGACATAACTAGTAAATAGTTTTTGTTTTTTTTTAATTTCATTTGACTTAAGTGAATTGAACATTAGGCTCTCAGCATATTTTGAAAAAAGTTAATTCTGTTTCAGAATGCTTTGGGTCTGAGACATAGACTGACACTAGTCAATGATTTTGTAACCCAACAAATTGTGAAAATTAACAGTTTAATGGCAAAACCTGATCTGAATCAACATGAGGATACATACAAGTATATACACATCGTCTCTGTCTCCTTTACAATGGATAGTCACACAGTCAGTCCTCACTTAACATCATCGATAGGTTCTAAGACTTGAAACAAAACAATGTATACCGAAACCAATATTACTATAGGCTAATTGATGTGAATGAGTTAAGTTCCTACAACATCTCATAAATATTATAATAAAAAGATATTATTTGAGGACCTGTGTAAATTCTACTTCACAATAATAATATTTGTGGGATGCTGCCTGAGAATCTGTTGGGGTATTATGAAATATGCTACTTCCCTCAGATTGTAGAATTTTGAAATACATCTGGGCCCAAGGGATTTGGATAGGGGGATTGGGAATCTGTCATTTATCTGAGGTTTTGATATGTTCCAAAGCTATAACTGACATTGACAGTGCTGGTTTTAGTGAGTATTAATGCAGGATAAACAAGACTATGTTTGCTTAGTCTTTACGGGATTTATGGGATTTTAAAGGGTAATTTTTACTTCCGTTTTTTCACTTCTATCATATTGCTGTTAAGTGAACCCAACCATTGAAACAGATTATTTATTAACCTGTTTTACAGTAAGGAAACTGAAGCTTAGAGATCAAGTGCTCCAGGTAACATAACATAGAAAGACATGTGTGATCATTTATTCATTTTTTAATTTAAATTATTTATTTATTGTATTTTTTCCTTTATCATTTATCTCCCTATATCCTCTTCCACCTCCACCCATTTCCCTCGCCCTGCAATCACCACCCTCTTTTTTGTGTCTGTGAGTTATTTTTCTTTTTGGCTCGATCCCTCCACCTCCCACCCTGTCCCCAAATCTGTTAGTCTGCTCTCTTATGACTCTGTCTCTGTTTTGCTTGTTAATTCAGATTGTTCATAGATTACACACATTAGTGAAAGCACATGGTAATTGTCTTTCTTTGACTGGCTTATAACACTTAACATAATGTTCAGGCCCATCCATGCTGTCACAAAGGGTGAAGCTTTCTTATAGCCAAGTCATATTCCAAGGTGTAGATGTCCCATAGTTGTTTTATCTACTCATCTACTTATGGACACTGGGCTGCTTCCATATCATGGCTATTGTGGATAATGCTGCAATGAATACAGAGGTGCATATACAAGGTCTGTCTAGAAAAAGTCCAGCCATTGTTAATATAAGGAGAATAGTTTGTACGAAATTGACATAACCTGGCAGCTACAGAGAGTGGACTGGAACACACGTGAACAATGACGACTTCACTGTATTAGTCAAGGGAGTCAATAGACACTGTTGAGTAAGTATGTGTACAGTGTGGCCATCATATTCAAAATGAGCAAGTAGAACAATGAATCTGCATCAAATTTTGCATTAAGCTTGAACATTCCTCCACAGAAATTCTTATGATTCAGAAAGTCACAATGGTGGAAAACTGGTGATTGGAAGTTTCATCATGAAAATACTCCTGTTCATGGATCATGTCTTGAGCAGAGTTTTCTGGTGGAACATCAAATCACCCAGGTGACTCAGCTCCCCTACAGCCCAGATTTGGTGCCCTGTGACTCCTGGCTTTTCGCAAAACTAAAATCACCTTTGAAGGGAAGAGATTTCAGATCTTCAATCTGATTCAGGATAATACAGCAAGGCAGCTGATAGTGACTGGGAGAACTGTGTGAGGAGCCAAGGTGCCAACTTTGAAGGGGACTGAGGCGTCATTGTCCTGTGTACAGTGTGTCCTGTACCTTCTTCAATGTATGTCTCTATTTTTCATATTACATGGCTGCATACCTTCTGGATAGACCTCATATTCAAGTTTTTGTATCAAGTTTCTTCAGATAAATTCCCAGAAGTGGGATCACCACATCATCAGGCAGTTTCATTTTTAATATTTTGAAGTAACTGAATACTGCTTTCCAGAGTGACTGACAAATCTACATTCTGCCAGCAGTGCACAAGGATTCCCCTTTCTCTATGTGCTCACCAACATTTGTTTTTTATTAATTTATTGATGGTAGCCATTCTGATAGGTGGGAAGTGATACCTTATTGTGGTTTGAAATGAAATATAAAAACCACATGATCATATCAATTGATGCAGAAAAAGCATTTGATAAAATTCAGCACCCAATCATGATAAAAATTCTCAGCAAAGTAAGGATAGAGGGAATATACCTCAACAAAATAAAGGCCATATGTTACATACCCACTACCAACCTCATACGCAATGAGCAAAAACTGCAAGATTTCACCTTAAGATTTGGTGTAACAAGACTGAAATGTCCATTTTTGCCACTCTTATCCAAGATAGTACTAGAAGTCCTAGACTCAGCAGCCAGACAAGAGAAAGAAATAAGTATCCAAATCAGAAAGAAAGATGTAAAACTAATTATTTGCAGGTGACATGATACTGTATGTAGAGGACCCTAAAGATTCCACCAAAAGCCTACTATAATTGTGAGTTCAGTAAAGTATCAGGATACAAAATTAATATCCAGAAATCAGCTTCATTTTATATGCCAATAATGAACTATCAGAAGGGGAAATTATGAAAACAATCCCATTCACAGTCATATCAAATGCCTAGGAATAAATTTAACCAAGAATGTAAAAGACCTGTATTTGAAAAATTATAAAACTCTAAAGAAATAAACTGAAGAGGATACAAATAAGTGAAAACATATACCATGTTCATGGACAGGAAGAATTAACATCATTAAAATGTCCATACTATCCAAAGCAATCTACAGATTCAATGTAAGTCCTATCAAGATCATCAAAAATGTATTTCACAGAAGTACAACAAATATTCCAAAAATTTATATGAATCCACAAAAGACCCTAAAGCAACAGCAATCTTGAGAAAGAATGTTGTTGGAGGAATCACACTGTCTAATATCAAACTATAGTACAAGGCCATATTAATCAAAATAGCATGGTACTGGGTAAAAACATATATAGATCAGTAGAACAAAATAAAGGGCCCAGGAATAAAGCCACACCTTTATAGTTAGTTAATATTTGACAAAGGAAGCAAAAACATACAATGGGCTAAATAAAGGTAGTTTATACAATAAATGTTGTTGAGAAAATAAGATAGATACAAGCAAAAAAAATGGAACTAGATCACTATCTTACACCACACACAGGGATAAACTCAAAGGATTTAAGACTTAAATTTTAGACTCAAAACCATAAAGATTCTAGAAGAAAACATAGTAAAATCTCAGACATTTCTTATAGCAATATCTTTTTGATATATCTTCTCAGTCAAGGAAAACAAAAGAAAAAAATAAATGGGACTACATCAAACTACAGTTGTTTTTTTTTTACAGCAAAGGAAATCATCCACAAAATTAAAAGACAACCCACTGAATGGTAGAACATCTGATACATCTGATGTAGAAGATGATACATCTGATAAGGGGTTAATATCCAAAATTTATAAAGAACTTATAAAGCTTAACACCAAAAAAAATCCCA
Organism: Trachops cirrhosus; assembly: GCA_028533065.1. Classification (NCBI taxonomy): domain Eukaryota; kingdom Metazoa; phylum Chordata; class Mammalia; order Chiroptera; family Phyllostomidae; genus Trachops; species Trachops cirrhosus. The sequence goes on from CM052539.1 coordinate 87,704,657, forward strand.
TTTAAAAAGTGGGCAAAGGACTTGAAGAGACACTGCTCTTCAAAGAGGACATACACATGGCCAGTAGGGGTGGAGTGATGCTCAGCATCACTAATCATCAGAGAAATGCAAATTAAAACCAAATTTATTCACTTTGATATAAGAAATTGTTCTGAACAAATAGTTCTGTTGTCATCCAAGATGGCAGCAGTGTACCTGGGAGCTATACTAACTCCTTTCTAGGACCAAACTGGAATTACTACTCAATTATAGAAAAATAATTCTGAATAACCAACTGAAGACTAGCTGGAGAGAATCATGCCATCACATCTGGACTTGTAGGTGTGGAGATGTGAGAGGGGTGTCTGGGCTCCCAAGGGTGGCAGCTGAGGCTCAGAAGGATACTTCAGTGGGCCTGAGGCATTCCCCCTGAGAAGCGTGGATTTTAAACTATAATCCAGGCTCCCCAGCCTAAAGCCACAGAACTGGGAAAGGCACCCACATAACATCCAGCTGTGAAAAGCTGCAGTCTTTCTGTCCATCTGGGAGAGATGTCTAGAGATAGTCATCTTAAATGGCCAATGCAAAAAATTTTATTTTCAGCCACTTACACTGGGCTACAGAAGAGGGAAGGCAGAGCAGACTAGAGCTGCATGAGGAGAGTCTGGAATTGGTGTCTCTGAAGTGATAGCTGAAGGGTCAACCACCAGGGTCTCTGTGTTCAGTCATTACCCATACTACAGAAGCCATCATTCTTGGGCACTGCACTTCCATCAGTGCAGCATCAGCCTGGGGCAGAGCGATAGATCCACCCATAGGAATCCTCTTGCCTTACTATGTGGAGCTTAAACCCTGCCGAGGAATACAGTTGGAGACTATTACTGGAATTAACCCTAACAGACAGCCTAAAAGCAGAGGCAGATCTCTGGGAACTTTGAGACTTTAACTGACCCTGCCCCAGCACCAATGCTGACAAAAGCTGACCTTGGTGTGCAGCTTGGTTCATTCAGCATGCACCCTACCTGGCAGAGGGAGCCATGCTATGGATTGTGGATAGCTCCAGTAGGTTGCCCAGGGCTAGTTACAGGCAGCATCTGACATAGGTCTGAACCAGAGTCTTGCACATCAGCCTAACACATAGAAACAAACTCAAAGAGGCAGCCAAAATGGGGAGAAAAAGAATCAGTCCCCAACTGAAAGAACAAGAGATTTCACCAGAAGAACTAAATGAAATGGAGAAAAGCAGTTTATCAGATACAAAGTTAAAGGTAATGATTGTAAGGATGCTCAACAGCATGAAAAACAGAAACCATAATAATCTAATATCTGAAATAAATAATACACTGGAAGGAATATAACAGTAGGTTAGATGAAGCAGAGGATTGAATCAACAGTTTGGAATACGAGGTAGGAAACACCCAGTCAGAGGAGAAAAAAGAAAGAATTTTTAAAAATGAGGACCATTTAAGGGACATTTGGGACAACATGAGGCATAACAGTATCTACATCATAGGGACACCAAAGGAGAATGACAGCAAGGGATCAAGAAAAGAGATCAAGAACCTATTTGAAGAAATAATGACCGAAAATTTCCTTAACTGTTGAAGTTAGAAGACAAGTCCATGAAGTACAGAGACCTCAAACAAGATGAATTCAAAAGGCCCACACCAAGAACATCATAATTAAAATGGAAAAGATTAAAGACAAGGAGAGACTCTTAAAAGCTGCAAGAGAAAAGCTGTTAGTTACCTATAAGGGAGCTCCTCCCAAAAGACTGTCATGTGATTTCTCAAACATTTCAGACCAGAAGGGATTGGCCTGAAATGTGATGAAAAGCAAGGACCTACAACCAAGGCTACTTTACCCTGCAAGGCTATCTTTTATAATTGAAGGAGAAATAAATTGCTTCCCACATGAGAAGAAGCTAAAGGAGTTCGTTTCCACCAAACTAGTCTTGCAGCAAATGTTAAAGGAGGAGGGGGAGGAGGAGTTGAAAGAGGGAGGAAAAGGAGAAGAAGATATATTAAAAATATATAATGGCAATAAATATCTATCAGTAACCACTTTGAATGTAAATGGCTTAAATGCTCCAGTAAAAAAACAAAAACAAAAACCATAGGGAAGCTGAATGGATAAGAAAACAAGATCTACGTATATACTCTTATACCCACCTACAAACAGCAGATACGGACAGACTATAAGTAAAAGAATGGAAGTAGATATTTCATGCACATGGGAAAAAGCTGAAGTACCAATACTTATACAGATGAAGTAGACTTTAAAACCAATGCTATATTCAGAGACAAATAAGGACACTATATACCAATAAAGGGAACAATTGAACAAGAGGATATAACCCTAGAAAATATTTATGTACCCAACATAGGAACAGCTAAAAATATAAAGCAAATCTTGATGGGAATAAAGGGAGAGATTGACAGAAATACTGTTACAGTCGGGAATTTTTACACCCCATTTACTTCAATGGATGGATTTACTCAGAAAATCAGCCAGGAGATGGGGGCCTTAAATGACACACTAGGTTAAATGGATTAAATTGGTATATTCAGAGCACTTCACCCCAAAGCAACATAACATTCTTTTCAAGTGCACAGGGAACGTTTTTTAGGGTAGACCACAGGTTAGGACACAAAACACTTCTCAATAAATTTAAGAAGATTGAAATCAATCAATCATCTTCTCTGACCATAATGTGAAACTAGAGATCATTCTCAAGTAGAAAACTGAAAAATACACAAAGACATGGAAGCTAAATACATGTCATTAAACAGTGAATGGATGAACAATGAGATCAGGGAGGAAATCAATATACACCTTGAACAAATGAAAATGAGGACACAACAACCCTAAATCTGTGGGACACAGGGAAAGCAGTCCTAATTCATAGCATTACAGGCCTATCTAAAAAAGAACAGAAAAAGTTCAAGTAAGTCTAACCTTACACATAAAGGAACTTGAAAAAGAACAAAAACAAAGCCCTAAGTGAGTAGAAGAAAGGAAATAATATGAGTGCAGAAACAAATGAAATAGTTGAAAGAAACAATACAAAAGGTCAAATATTCCAAGAACTGGTTCTTAGAAAAGATAGTAAGTTTGACAAAACTTTAACCAGAGTGATCAAGAAGAAAAGAGATGTCCCATTAAATAAAATCAGAACAAGAGAAGTAAGAACTGCCACCAAGAAATACAAAGAATTGTAAGAAAATATTACAAACAACTATGTGCCTACAAATTGGACAACCCAAATGAAATGGATGAATTCCTAGAAATATACAATCTTCCAAAACTAAATCAGGGAGAGTCAGAGAGTCTAAATAGATTACAAATAGTGAAATTGAAACACTAATTTAAAAAAAAAAAAAAAGCAAAAGTCCTGGACAGGATGGCTTCACAGGTGAATTTTACCAAACATTCCAAAAACAACTAACACTTCTCCTATAATTATTCAAAAAATTGAAGAGGAGGAAAGATTCTTAAGCTCATTTTAAGAGGTCAGCATTATCCTAGTTCCAAAACCAGATCAAGACACGAAAAAGAAAATTACAGGCCAATATCTCTAATGAACATAGATGCTAAAATCCTCAACAGAATATTAACAAAATGAATACAGCAATACATCATAAAGACCATGCACCATGATCAAGTGGGATTTATTCTGAGGATACAAGGTCAGTACAATATTCACAAATCAATAAATGTGATGTACCATGTAAACACAATGAAGGATAAAAATCACATGATCATATGAATAGATGCAGAAAAAGCATTTGATGAAATCCAACACCGATTTATGATAAAAACTCTCAGCAAAATGGGGATAGAGGGACCATACCTCAACATAATAAAGGCTGTATATGACAAACCCACTGCCAGCATCATACTCAATGGGCAAAAACTATGAGCCTTCTCCTTAAGATTAGGAACCAGACAGTAATGTCTGCTTTCACTTCTATATAATATAGTACTGGAAGTCCAAGCCAAAGCGATCAGACAAGGAGAAGAAAAGGCATCCAAATTGGAAAGGAAGAAGTAAAACTGTCATTAGTTGCAGATGACATGATACCGTATGTAGAAGACCCTAAAGATTCCACCAAGAAGCTACTAAGACTAATAAATGAATTCAGTAAAGTATCAGGATACAAAATTAATATCTAGAAATCACTTGCATTTTTATATGCCAATAATGAGCTACCAGAAGGGGAAATCATGAAAACAGTCTCATTCACAATTGCTTTAAAAAGAACAAAATACCTAGGAATGAATTTAACCAAGAATGTAAAAGACCTATGCTTGGAAAATTATAAGACACAAAGAAATTGAAGAAGATACAAATAAGTAGAAGCCCATACTGTGTTCATGGATGGGAAGAATTAACATGACTAAAATGTCCATACTGCACAAAGCAATCCATAGATTCAATGCAATTCCTATCTAAATACCAATGGTGTGTTTTCCAGAACTTGAATAAATATTCCAAAAATTTATATGGAACCACAAAAAAACCCGACTAGCCACAGCAGTCTTTGGAAAGAAGAAAGAAGAAGGTAGTTGGAGGAATCACACTATCTAATATCAAATTATACAAGACCTTATTAATCAAAACAGCATGGTACCAGCATAAAGACAGACACATAAATCAATGGAAAAAATAACCCAGAAATAAAACCACAGTTTATAGTCAATTAATGTTTGACAGAGGAAGCAAAAACATAGTGGGCTAAAGATATTTTATTTAATAAATAGTGTTGGGAAAATTGACAGATGTGTACATAAAAATGAAACTGGACTGCCGTCTAATATGCCACAAACAAGAATAAATTTTAAATTGATTGAAGAGTTAAATGTTAGAATTAAAACCATAAAAATCTTAGAAGAAAACATATGTGGTAAAATCCTGATCATTGCTCACAGCAGTATTTTTTCTGATAGATCTTATCAGGTGAAAGATGCAAAAGAAAAAGTAAGCTAATGGGTTTACACCAAACTAAAACATTTTTGCACAGCAAGGGAAATCATTAACAAAATGAAAAGACAACCCACTGAATAGGAGAATATATTCGCGATACATCTGATAAGGGGTTAATATCCAAACTTTAAAGAACTTATACAATTCAACACCAAAAAAAAAAAAAATCCAGTTAATAAATGGGCAAGGGACCTGAATAGACACTTCTCCACAGAGGACATCCAGATGGCCAGTAGACATATGAAAAAGTTGCTCAATGTCACTGATCAGAAAAATGAAAATTAAAACCACAATGAGATATCACATCACATCTGTCAAAATGACCATCATCAATAAACCAACAAACGATAAGTGCTGGCAAGGATGTGGAGAAGGGGGAACACTTTTGCACTCTTGGTGGGAATGCCGATTGGTGCAGCCACTGTGGAAAGCAGTGTTCAGTAACTGCAAAAAATTGAAAGTGGAACTGCCTTATGACCCATCATTCCAATTCTGGGAGTTTATCTGAAGAAACCCAAAACACTAATTGGAAAGAATATAGCCACCATTGTGTCCAGTGCAGTGTTATATACAATAGTCAAGATTTAGAAGCAGCCCAAGTGTTCGTCAGTAGTGTGGATAAAATAGCTATGGTACACCCACACAATGGAATACTACTTGGCCTTTAAAAATAAGAAAAGTTTACTCTGTGACAGCATGGATGGATCTGGAGAACTGTGCCAAGTGAAATAAGCCACTCAGAGAAGGACAAATATCATATGATTTCACTCATATGTGGAATCTAAGGAACACACTGAACTTACAAGCAAAATAGAGACAGACTCATAGAGAGCAGGCTGACAGGTCTGGGGTTGGGGCAGGGTTTGGGGGTGGAGTCATGGAGCAAAAATGAAAGAAAACAAGTGTGGTGATTTGTGAAGGGGATTGGGTTGTGTGGAGGTGGAAGAGGATATAATAGGGATAAATGGTAATGGAGAAAAACATTAAAAAGTAAACTAAAAAATAGTTCTATCGAAAGGGAATATGATTATACAAATTGCATTCTTAGTGTATAGAAGTTTTATATCTGCCTTCTCTGATATGAGCAGTAAGTTAAGGATTCTTAGTCCTTGAGTAACTTCCACTGTTTTTGAGCTTACCTTAATGTAGATAATTCTGCTTCTCAGCTATCCTTTGGGTATTTATTCTGTTGATTTTTAGCTCCTCACATGAATATTCCTCCAGTGGACAGCCCATGAAGAACTGACCCTCTGGGTTTTTTTCTTGACTCCCCCTTTTTCTTTCTCCACTTAATTATTTGTTATACCAACAGCATCCAAACACAAACTGTACCATAGTTACTAACCCCCAGACCATTTGATTAAAGGAGTGCCAGAAGGTCCTGCTCAACCTAAAATATCTTTCCCCACTAACTTGCACGATGATGAGATTTGAGATTTCAAGACTACCACCGACGAAAATTAGAGCCTCCCCTTAATATGCATTGTTACCTTATAAAGCAAGGGACATATACATTTTAATTAGGAGCAGAGCAGGGAGGTCCTGAAGGCACAGAACACTGGGAAAGCTGGCCCTGTTGGAATAAGGAACTCCATGTATGAGAAATAGAAAATCAGAGAATCAAAGGGAGCATAAGAGAAAGGGAGGAAATCAAACTTTATTGAGGCCCTCACCTTTTGTTTCTAAATAATATAGCTAGTCCATTGAAAAGTAATTAGGAATGATTTTTCAGTTCTTGATAAATGTTTTCTAGTATGTATTCTCATGATTACATAATATAGCATGTTACTGCCAGTAACAGTTTATCTTTTCATTTGGAGTCAGCATTCTGACTGGCAGGTACTAGCTACTAATGTATAGATTTAGGCATAAACTGATCTTCATGCATAAAAATATGTGTTTCCTAAAAAAATGCCTGTCATTTATTTAGGCACTTATTGAGCAGATTCTCTGTGTTGTGTAACATAAATAAAGAAATAGTCACATGAGATGTAAACTTTAACTTCAGCTAACTTTTACTTTAAGAAATAGATCTAATGAAATCAACCAGTTTGTTTTCTAAAAGAAATTTAGTTGGTTTGTTCTAAAATCCAGTTCACTAAGTAATGGGGAGAAACTCCAGTTGAATAAGGGTTTTATTTTTTTTATTTTTATATATATATATATTTTTTTTATTTTAGATTATTCAGTACAATCTTTTCAGTTTCAATCTTTTATTCCCATTCCAG
>CM052539.1:87712350-87748425 GCA_028533065.1 Trachops cirrhosus
ATGTGGCTTGGTGTGTTCCTCCTTGGGTCCAACTTCTTTGGGACTCTCTGAGCTTCCTGGACTTCCTGGAAGTCTATTTCCTTTGCCAGATTGGGGAAGTTCTCCTTTATTACTTGTTCAAATATCTTTTCCACTTGTTGTTTTTCCCCTTCTCCTTCTAGTACCCCTGTAATTCGGATGTTGGAATGTTTAAAGATGTCCTGGAGGTTCCTAAGCCTCTCCTCATTTTTTTGAATTCTTATTTCTTCATTCTTTTCTGGTTGTATATTTTTTTTCTTCCTTCTGGTCCACTCCATTGATATGAGACCCATCTTTCATTCCATCATTATTGGTTCCCTGTGTATTTTTTGTCATTTAACTTATTGTAGCCTGCATTTTTTCATCTAGTTTGTGACCAAAATCAACCAATTCTGTGAGCTTCCTGATCATCAGTGGTTTGAACTGTGCATCTGATAGGTTGGCTATCTCTTGGTCACTTAAAAGGATGAGTTCTGGGGCTTTCAATTGATCTTCTGTTTGAGCCATCTCTTTGGGTTTTTTTTTTTTTTGGTCTTGTTGCACCTGTTACATATGAGGGGTGGAGCCTTAGGAGTTCACCAGGGCAGGCACCCCAGTAGCTGGGTTGTGATGCTGTATGTGGAGGCAGGGTCTGAGAAGGAATAATGGTGCTTACTCAGCTCTCTGTAGGGCCTCAGTCCCTTCAGCCACTTTCCCCAAGCAAACTGGGCCCCTCTGGTGTCAATTCCCATGTGGGTGGGCCTGTGGGGCCTTCCTTTTCAATCAGTGCCCCAAGGCTCTATTTCCCAGTGCTGGGACCCTGAGTTGCACACAGTGCCTTGCTTCACAATCGCTGCCTCGCTGGTTGCTACCCCCCGGCCGGGGCCGCCAGCTGCCACTTGTGCGCTGAGGGTCTGCCCGCTGCAGTCTTGTGTGCTGCCCTGGTTGCCTTGTGCATCCCAGTTGCCTTAGGAACTTCCGGTCCCAATGCTCTCTGCTCTCTGCTCTCTGCTCTGTGACCTGCACCCAGCTGCCTGACTCCACCCCTCCTACCGGTCTGGATGAACATGTCTAATTTAACTCCTTGGATGTCCGACTTCCATACAGTTCAGTTTTCTGTCAGTTCTGGTTGTTATTCTGCTTCTAAATTGTTGTTGTCCCTGTCTTGGTTGTGCAGGGAGGCACAGTGTGTCTACCTATGCCTCCATCTGGGCCGGAAGTCCCTTTAAAATCTTAACAGAATTTACTGCCAGAAGAGGACTGCCTCTCAGATAAAATAATTTTACTTTTATTTGGCATTATACTATTACCCCCATTTTGCCTGCTTATAGGAAACTCAGAGCCATATTTTAAGCTTAGCTTCATTAAGTAGCCCAGTCCAATTGTTTGTTGCTTCTGTTTTTAATATTTTTAAAAATATAATTAGTCTATTATAGAAATGGGCTCACATTGCAAACTACCGTAAGTGCTATTTACCATAAATATTATATGATAAGGTACTTTTATTTCTCTAGTTATAGTTCACTTGTCAGTTTTTGTTTTTTTGGACTCTATATCTGTTCTTTTTAATTATTTTTTATTGTTGTTCATGTACAGTTTTCTGCCTTGCCCCCCACCCCAGCCCACTTGTCAGTTTTTTCAATATTCATTTTAGTGATAGAACAAAACCAAATATTGAATCTTTGATCAAATGTAGAAAACTGCTCTTCTCTTACATAATAACTGTGACTACTTAGCTTTGTCCGTGTCACCCTCACTGCCACCTGTTTCTTTTAAGGAGTTGGATGTGCACATGTACATTTCTGCCCCACTTGTGTTTCTCTAAAAGGTGTTTCCAATACCAAACAGGTTTTATAGAGATTTAGTTTCTTTTAGTGTTACACTGCATTGTTAACATTTAAAGGGAAAGGTAAGAGCTCCCACTCTCTTATACTAAACTAATTATAGTTGTTATATGTTTAGCTTAATTTTAAGGATTTTTATTGTTGCAATATTCAGATTACTCAGGACATTAGATTTTCCCATAGTTAGCCTAAAATACCTAAGTGAATGCAAACAAGGAAATGCACCCAACTTTTAGAGAGATGAAATATGAAAGTGCTTTAATAGTGATACTACATAAAGATGGTTTTATTCATTAATAATATTATATTTCAGAAACCAACAGATTACAGTAAAAAGTATGAGGAGGAAAGATGGGAGATAAGATTTGAGGTAAGTTTCAATCTAAATATTTTGGAAATTTTGGACACTTTATCAATGCTGAGGATCTGATTCAAAATCAGCAAGTAAGCATTTTCTTTTATATCAGTTTCATCAAGGTATAATTTACATATCATAAATTTCAACATAGTTTTTAGTATATTCACTGAGTTATGCAATCATCATGACTACCTAATTCCACATTCCATCACCCCAAAGAGAAGCCTCACCAACAGCAGTCACTTCCCATTCTCTCTTTCCCCAGTCCGAGTCCTGGAAATTTCCTCTCTGTGGATTTCCCTATTCTGGACATTTCTCACAAATGGAATCACACAATACCATGCCCTTTCTGTTAGCTTCTGTCCTTCAACATAATGTTTTCAAGGTTCATTCATGTTGTAGTATGTGTCCTTTTCATGTCTGATTAATATTTCATTGAATAGACCACATTTTGTTTGCCCATTAATCTGTTGATGGACACAGGTTATTTCCATCTTTTTGCAATTGCAAGTAAAGCTACTATGAACATTCATGTGCATATTTTTTGGTGGATGCCTGTCTGTTTTTACTTCTCCTGGGTATGGACTTAGGAGTGGACACAGTACTGACTCTGTTTACCATTTTAGGGAACTCTCCAAGACTGTCTTCCAAAGGGTCTGTATCATTTTCCTTTCTACTGAAAATGTACAAGGGTTCTATTTTTTTTTATACTCTTACCAACACTTATTACCTGACTTTTTTCTAACCATCCTAGGATGTGTGTGAAGTGTGGTTTCTCATTGTGGTTTTGATTTGTGTTTTCCTAATGATGGTGAGCTTATTTTTATGTACTTTTTGGCCATTTGTTTATTTTCCTTGGAGAAATTTCTGACACCAAAACCAAAATTAAACAAGGGAGACTGCATCCAACTAAAAAGCTTCTGCACAGCAAAAGAAACAACAATGTGAAAAGGCAGCCTACTGAAAGAAAATATTTGCAGCTCACATATCTGCATAAGGGGCTAATATCCCAAATATATAAAGAACTCATACAACTCAGCAGCCAAAAAAATCATTTAAAAAATGCACAGAGAATCAAAATAGATATTTTTCGAAAAAAAGACATACAAATGATGCTCTGGCTGGGTCGCTTAGTTGGTTGGAGCATCATCCCATACACAAAAATGTTGCAGGTTTGATTCCCCATCAGGGCACATACCTAGGTTGTGGGTTTGATCACCAGTCAGGGTGCCTATGGGAGGCAGCCAACTAGTGTTTCTCTGCCATCCTTACTCTCTCCCCAAAGTCATTTTTTTAAAAATGTCCTTGGGTGAGGATTAAAAAAAAAAAGACATACAGATGGCCAACAGGTACATGAAAAGATCGTCAACATCACTAATCATAAAGAAAGTACAAATCTAAACCCCAGTGAGATAATTACCTCTTCTTTTAGAATGGCTATCACCAAAAAAGGCAAGAGACAACAAACGTTGGTGAGGATGCAGTGGAAAGGACACCCTCATGCACTGTTGGTAGGCCTGCAAGTTGGTGCAGACTCTATGGAAAACAGAATGGAGGTTCCTCAAAAAATTAAAAATACAACTAACTTATGATCCAGCAATTCCCCTTCTAGGCATATATCTAAAGAAACAAAATCACTATCTTGAAAAGATACCTGCACACCTGTGTTCACTGAAGCATTATTTACAATAGCCAAGACATGGAAACAACCTGAGTGTCCACTGCCAGACGATTGGATAAAATGTGAGCTCAAGACAGCAAGGATGGATCTGGAGAGCATTGTGCTAAGTGAAATAAACCAGGCAGTGAAAGACAAATACCATAGGATCTCAACTATAAGTGGAACCTAATCAACAAAACAAACAAGTGAGCAACATAGAACCAGAGACTTGAAAATAAAGAACAAACTGACAGTGACCAGAGTGGGTAGGGGCAAGCAAAGGAACACAAATAGAGGACTCATGGGCACAGACAGTGGAGCTGGATTGACTGTGGGAGTCGGCGGGGGACATGAGGTGATCAATGGAGAAAAAAATGGGACAAATGTAACTGAACAACAACAAAAAAATGTATAGACAAACACATATATACATATATATGTGAGTGATATATATATATGAGCATATATATTTTGAAATTACTTAGACATTAAAGGGAGACCCTGCCATTTATGACAACATTGATGGACCTTGAAGTCATGGTCTGAAATAAGTCAGAGAAAGATAAATACCATATGATCTCACTTATATGTGGAATCTAAAGAAACTGAATTCATAGATACAGAGAAAAGACTGGTGGCTGCCACAGGTGGGTGGAAGGGGGTAGAGGTGGGTAAATTTGCAAAGATGGTCAAAAGATACAAACTTCAGTTATAAGAGAATTAAGTCCTGAGCATGTAACATACAGCATGGTGACTAATGTTAACAACACTATATTATATACTTGATGGTTGCTAAGGGAATAAATCTTAAATATTTTGATCAGAAGGAAAAAAGGTTTTCTAACTGAGGCAATTGACATTAACTAGACTTACTGTAGTAATTATTTCACACAGTATGTACCTACATCAAATCATTATGCAGTATACATGGACTAACACAAGGTTATACATCAATTATATCTCAGTCAAACTGAAGAAAAATAGAAAATAAAAATACAGAAGAATGGGAAAATAAGTCCTACCCCTTTCTAGCTGGGCTTTAGTTGGTGACCTCTGGTTTGTCCACCCTGTAATTTCTGGTGTTTTTGTGGTTTTGCATATTTGGTATGCAGGACTCTGAACAGATACGTGATTTGCAAATGTTTTCTTCCATTCTGTGGGTTGTCTTTTCACGTCCTTGGTGGTGTCCATCAATGGAAGCGCCAGAGTTTTTAATTGTAATGAGTCCAATTTATGTTATATTTTGTCACATGTGTGATTTGGTATGGGAAGTAAGAGTTTCAATAAATACATTTTTCTCATAGGAAGAACTTCATTCCTGTTATTATAAAAATAGATGTTTGTTTTAAAGTGAAGCATAAGAAATCAGTAAAATTCAACAGTAGGGTAATCACTTCTTTGCTCAACTCTACTAAGTGGTTTGGGTATGTTTTGTTTTGTCACCAGTTCGAAAATGTTAAACAGTAATAAATTAATCTACAAATTTGAATGTGATAATTTTACTTTGTATGCTAATTATTATACTCAAGAATCTTTTTTACTTTCTAAAAGAAAAACCACCCACATTTTTATGTATCTTTGCTGTTAACAACTGCTAAATGCTATAATTCTTTTGGGAATAATGTAACTTTTTATTATTCCTTCTGCTTTTATAGGGCTTAAAAGGAAGCACTCTTTTTTTTTGGATGATTTTTAACTTACTTAAATCTTCTTTTGGGATTGCCTATATTTATTAGTTTTTATTATAAAATACATATTCTAATGTAATAATATCCATATAATAGGGATACCAAAAGGAGAAAAAGAAGAGCAGGGGTTAGAAAACCTGTTTGAAAAAGTATTGATGGAAAATCTTCCCTAATTTGATGAAAGAAAAATCACACAAATCCAGGAAGTACAGAGGGTCCCAATCAAGATAAACCCAAAGAGGCCCACTCCAACACACATCATAATTAAAATGGCAAAATTCTATGACAAAAGGAGAATCTTAAAGGGAGAAACAGAAAGTAACTTACAAGGGCGCCCCAATAAGGCTAGCAGCTGAATTCTCAATGGAAATGCTCCAAGCCAGAAGGGAATGGCAAGAAATATTACAAGGGATGAAAAGCAAAGGTCTCTAACCAAGACATTCTGTCCAGCATGTCTCTCAATTAAAATGGAAGGCCAAATAAGGAGTTTCCCAGACAAAAGAAGGCTCAAAGAATATACCTCCACCAAACCAGCCCTGCAAGATATGCTAAAGGGACTGCTTTAATGAAAGGAAGAAAAAGAGTGAGAGAGAGGAGGGAACACAGGTATGAAGGAAGAAAAAAGAAGTACCTATCAAAAATAACCTTAAATGTACATGGATTAAATGCCCCAATCAAAAGACATAGAATAGCTGAATGGATAAGAAAGCATGACCCACACATATGCTGCCTACAACACACCCACCTCAGGAGCAAAGACCTACACAGGCTGAAAGTGAAGGGTTGGAAACAAATATTCCAAGCAAATGAACAGGAGAAAATAGCCAGGGTAGCAATACTCATATCAGACAAAATAGACTTCAAAAAAAGAGCCATAAAAAGAGGCCCAGAAGGACACTTCATAATACTCAAGGGAAGAATCCATCAAGAAGACATAAACATTATAAACAAATATGCACCCAACATAGAAGCACCCAAATACATAAGGAAAATTTTGGAGGACTTCAAGAAAGATATAGACAACAACACACTTATACTAGGGAATTTTAAAACCCCACTGTCAAAAATAAATAGATCTTCCAAACAAAATATCAACAGAGATTATGGCATTGAACAATACCCTAGATCAATGGACTTAGTTGATATATATATAGAACCTTTCATCCCAGAGAAGCAAAACACACATTCTTTTCAAATGCACATGGAACATTTCCAAAGATAGACCACATGATAGGACACAAAACAAGCCTCAACAAATTCAAGAAAATTGAAATCATCGAAAGCATCTCAAACCACAAGGACCTAAAACTAGAAAGCAACCTCAAGGAAAAAACTCCAAAACTCAAATTCATGGAGACTGAATAGCATGCTATTAATGAATGGGTTAAGAATAAGATCAAGGAAGAAATCAAAAAGTTTTTGGAAACAAATGAAAATGAACTCACAACACTCCAGAACTTATGGGACACAGTGAAGGCAGTCCTGAGAGGGAAGCTGATAGTGATACAGGCCTACCTAAAAAAGATAGAAACATTTCAAATAAACAACTTAACCCTACATCTACAAGAACTAGAGGAACAACAACAAACAAAGCCCAGAGCAAGTAGAAGGAAGGAAACAACCAAGATCAGAGCAGTATTAAATGACATAGAGACTAAAAGAACAATTCTGAGGATCATTAAATCCAGGAGCTGCTTTGTGGAAATATAAACAAAATCAACAAACCTTGAAGCAGACTCATAAAAAAAGAGAGAGGACCCAAATAAACACAATCAGAAATGAAACAGAAGAGATTATAACTGATACCACAGAAATACAAGGGTTGTAAGAAAGCACTGTGAAGAACTGTATGCCAAGAAATTTGAAAACCATGGTGAAATGGACAAATGTCTAGAAAAATATAATCTTCCAAAACTCAAGAAGAAGCAGAAAGCCTGAACAGATCAATAATAACTGAAAAAATCGAAACAGTAATCAAAACACTCCCAGCACACAAAAACCCTGGACAGGACAGTTTCAGAGTAGAATTCTACAAAGCATTTTAAGAAAGAGCTAACCCCTATCCTTCACATACTCTTCCAAAATATCCAAGAAGACAGAAGATTCCCAGACTCTTTTTATGAAGCCAGCATCATCTTAATCCACAAACCAGATAAAGACACAACAAAGAAAGGAAACTACAGGCCCATATTGCTGATGAACATAGACACTTAATATTGGCAAACCATATCCAGCAATATATTAAAAAGATCATACGCCACAATCAAGTGGGATTCATCCCAGGGATGCAAGGATGGTACAATAATTACAAATCAATAAATGCAATGCATCACATAAACAAAAGGAAACACAAAAATCAAATTATCATATCAATAAATGTGGAAGAAGCATTTGATAAGATATAGCACCCATTTATGAGAAAAACACTCAGCAAAGTGGGAATAGAGGCAGCATTCCTCAACATAATAAAGGCCATATATGAGGGACCTACAGCCAATATACTCAATGAGCAAAAACAAAAAGCTTTCCTACTAAGTTAAGGAACAAGACAAGGGTGTCTGCTTTCAATACTCCTATTCAACACAGTATTGGAAGTCCTAGCCACAGTAATCAGACAAGAATAAGAAATAAAAGGCATGGGAATATGAAAGGAGGAAGCAAAACTGTCATTGTTTGCAGATGACATGATAGTGTACATAGAAAATCCTCTACAATCCACTAAATAACTACTCTACCTAACAAGTGAATTTGGCAAAAGAGCAGGATACAAAGTCAATATTCAAAAATCAAAGGCATTTTTGTACACCAATAAAATATCAGAACCAGAAATTAAGAAAAAAATTCCATTTGCAAGAGTAACAAGAAAAATAAAATACCTAGGAATAAACCTAGTTAAGGAAGTAAAAGACCTGTACTCAGAAAACTATACAACACTGAAGAAAGAAATTAAAGGAGACACAAATAAAGGAAGCATGTACCATGTTCATGGATTGGAAGAATTAACATCATCAAAATATCCATACTACCCAAAGCAATTTATAGATTCAATGCAATCCCTATTAAAGTAGCAATGACATATTTCAGATATAGAACAAACATTTCAAAGATTTATATGGAACCATAAACGACCCTGAATAGCTGCAGCAATTTTGAGAAAGAAGAACAAAGTAGGAGGGATCACAATGCCTGATATCAAACTGTAGTTCAAGGCCACTGTAATCAAAGCAGCCTGGTACTGGCATAAAAACAGGCACATAGACTAATGGAACAGAACAGAGAGCCCAGAAATAAACCCAAGTCTCCATGGTCAACTAATATTTGACAAAGGGGGAAGGAGCATAAAATGGGGTAAAAATAGCCTCTTCAACAAATGGTGTTGGGAGATCTGGAAAGCTACATGCAAAAAAATGAAACTTGAGCACCAACTTACACCATACACAAAAATAAATTCAAAAATAAATTCAAGGTGTTACAACTTATATTTAAGTCCTAGAGGAAGACATAGGCAGGAAAAACTCAGACATTCCACACAGCAGCATCTTGAACAACAGTTTTAAAAAGTTTTTAAAAAATGCAAAAACATACTTTTTCTAAAAATAAATGCTACAGAAATGTGAAAAGCAGAAAGTCCAAACACCCAGGTCCTACTAGGCAGTAGCATTAATGTTAACTGTTTGTTAACTATTTCTGCAGAACATTGTATATGTGCAGATATGTATACATTAAAAGAAAACATATAGGTTTTTTTCATACAGTTTTTCTTTTCATACAAAATCTTTTGTTTACTTGTCACATTTTCCAGTTTGTGGTATTCACTGTGTCAGAGAACTTGCTTTCTGCTAATTGAAAGCAAGTTGCACTGTCATGAATTTTGATAGTGTAATGGATTTTTGTAGTAATCATTCTGAATTTAAATTTTTTTGTGGTGTTTTAGGAATTGTTTTTGTCTGAAAGAGAAACCCCTATCCTACCATTGTATTTGCCTTCACCTCTCCCTCCCCCAGGAGAACTCTATGCTGTTCAAGTTAAGCACGTGGTCTCGCCAAATGAGGTATGTAATTTAATTTGCATGATTAGTTGTTTGTTAAAGACATAATATGCAATCTTGGTCTTTAACTCTTAAGATTCTTCTCCTTTTCTTCTTACTGACTTTAAATAATTGAAGCTTGGTGACTGCTAGTTTGCCCACGCAACAATTTCCTGTTCAGACATTTGTTGATACTTAATAAGTCAAGTATTTCTTAAGTACTGGCTGGTTTTCCCAGTGTTGTGTTGCTGTAGTTATACCAAACATTTAGATTTTTAATCCGTACCTATTTTAACCTGTGAAATCTTTGACATCTCACTCCCCTGTCCTCTTTCTAGAGGAAGTCTAGATGCTCTGTACCGGTGGTCACTTTCTAATGCCCTCTCCACTTTCTTACAATGTTTGTCTGCTTTTCCCTACCAGACTGTCACTCCACAAAGACAGGGACTTTTGTCTGTTTTGGTCATTGGTGTCCCCAGAACCTAGAATACTGCCTGATACATAGTTGGCACTCAATAAATATGAATTGAATTGATTTGAATTGAATAAGTACACTAACGAAAAAGTCTTTAGCCAACGAAAAAGCAATGACAGTGAAATAAGAGAGTCCCTTCAGCCAGTTTCCACAGTAAACATTTCCTTCACTGGCAAGGAAAGAATTTGCTCTTCAGTTTCATCAGAGAGCATAGGAGTGTATTACTGTTGGGTTTTATAATGGTTTTTTGTATTAGTTATTTATTGCTAACAGAATACCCCAAATTTAGCAGCTGAAAACAACACAAATGAGTCAGGAGTCAGCTGGCTCAGGACCTCTCAAGGTCACAATGAAGGTGTTGGGGGTGGGGGAGACCATTGCAGGATACACTTTCAAAAAGACTCACACGGTGCTGCCTGGGGGCTCAGTGCCTTGTCCTGTGGGCCTCTCCATTGACTGACTGGATGACAGCACAGCTTTTCCTGGGAGAGCAATGACGCCAGCAAGACAGAGGCATCATGTCATGATCTTTTGGTCACAAAGATGAACTGCAATATGATATGGGAGAGGAACTTTACAAAGAATCATTGGGGCCATTGTTGGAGACTGTCTCCTACAGTGATTTTTATCTGTATAAATGAATACTAAAATAATTTGAAAGTTTCCCTTGCTTTCCCCCCCCACTTAGGTATATATTTGCCTTGATTCTGTAGAAAAGTGCAATGTCTGTAGCCAGCATAGTGATACAGATGGCAGTGGAGTCAGCTGGGAATCTGAGTCTGAGAGCCTCAGTGAAGCTTTGCGGAGGCTCAACACTAATGTGGAGACTCTCCTGCCTCTGACGGACTTCAGAACAGGTAGCCCACACTTTGAGTACCCTGGGATTCTTAGTGAAACTTGTTCTGTTTGAATGGACTGATGAGGTTGGTGATTTCTAATGTTATCACACTCTCTGGATGTGCTCATTTCTGAATTCTCAAGATGCTGTAGATGACCTTCCCCATTTTCTAAGTGATCTAAGAGAAGGTAAGTACTGCATTGGGGCAGTTCGATTTTCCAGAACTTAAGTTCATTGGAAAATTGCATGAAGTTTTGTCTAAGCTTGAAGTTTTGTGACTTGCTCAAATTTTGAGAGTTGTTACTGAGACCCAAATGGCAGTCATTTTAATTACAAGCCATTGCAATTAACTGATAATTTTAGAGTTGGGGGTGTGGGAACTCAGGTCAAACTCTGCTTTTTTCTTTATAATTTATTCTTATCCATATTTATTAAATATATGTGATTCTCCTGTGAGGAGAGTATGCAAATACAGGTGTCAACAATTCCTGAGTACTGAATACATCTCTGCCTATCTGTCCATGTATGATATAGAGAGATGTGTTTAATCTATGTTTTGTACATACAGAAGATGTACCAAAGCAAAGGAAAACATTGGCCTGATGTACCTGAGTTTACTCAATGAGAATTTTATTAGTTGTGAACCATGTTTGGCTGATAAACAGCCCTTGCAGTCCCCTCTGCCTGGAATGTTCTCCTCCCAGCCTGTGAGCAGTTTAGGTTTCTGCCCAGCTCTTCCCCTATTGCAGGTCTACCCTGACACCCTGTATGAGCGGCACTACCACCCTCCCTACCCCATCACACTCCATGCCACCTCCTCTCTGTTAAATAGGGACTCCCAGTACTGCTGTGTCGCCAGCAGTTAGGGTACCTTGCACAAGCAGGTGTTCATAAATATCTGTTGAATGAAAGAATAAATTCATTGTGATTCTTTTGGTAAACTCAGATTTATAATCTAGAAGAAACAATTCTTCATTGTATTTCTTATCTCAAGGGAAGTCAAACCAACCATCTGTGTGACATTCTGATTCATGGAGCTGTACACATGTTTGTGCCTTCTGTAGGTCCTTGGTTCCTCAGTGCACATATGTACAAGTTGATTCATAGGCAAGTGCCTATTAAAGATGTACATTTGAATAAGTAATTTATGTTGAAGGAATTGCTTTGTGGATTTAAAATGACAACTAGGTGGGTTTTTTCAGTGCTATTTTGAGATGTCACTCAGCCATGTTTTTGAGGCTGGAAATAGTAAAGGTTCAAGGGGATTGTTAACCATGATTCAGGCAGTTGTTTACTATGCAGACATATGAGATTCTTACTGTTCTATTGATAACCTCCATATACTCAAATTATTAACAACTTTGGTAATTTTTTCTTAAAAATCTGAACATTAGAGTATGAGGTATTTAAATGTCACTTGCCCACTACTTTTCTTTATAGAAATTTTGTAGAAGAGAATGATAGAGGGAGGGGCAGGAGTAGAGCAAGATAGGAACCCAAGGTGTGTTCTGTCTGCTCTGCAATCTGAAAGTGTATGAAGGGGAAGCATGTAGTTATACTCATTGTTCCCAAACTTTACTCAAGCCTGGCATGCATTTACACACTTTTTACTGAGCAAAGGCTTATACCAGGTACCTGGTGGGATTGTGTGAGAAGTAGTGGGGAAGCAGAGAAGGGACACATGCGTAAGTCCACCGTGAGAATGGCTCATGCCAAAGCTGTGTGCCTGGCACCATTGGGTCAGAGACCATGATAGGACTTGCCTTTCTCAAGTCGTGTCAGAGCTGATCTTTAAAAGAAGAGATGTTTATCATAAAAAAGGAGGGCGTGGGGCACAGTCCAGATGGAGAACACCCATGCACTGAAGGAACTGTGTTCAGGTAGTACACTGAGGGTTGTGGTAGGAGTTGGCTGGGAGTGGATTATGAACCCTGGAAACCAAAGTTCTCAGGACTTGATATTGCAGGTGGTTAAGGTGCCATTGAAGAATTTTAAACAAAAAAGCAGTGTAATTGAAATTTTTATTTAATTCTAATGGTTTTATAGAGAATGTGCTGGTGGAGGACATACTCAAAAACAGGAATAACAGAAAATGTTTTATTATCCTCTGCAGAAAATGGTGGTCCAAATGAAGAGATTTGGGGAAATACAGAGCCAGGGGCTGTGGAAAGGTGACACAGACCTGGGCAATAGCAAGACAGAGCCATGAGCATGGGAGCATGCCTTTCTTTGGGGTTTATGAAGTCTAAACCAGGGGTGTCAAACTCATTTTCACCAGGGGCCACATCAGCCTCCCGGTTGCCTTCCGAGGGCCGAATGTAATTTAGGACTGTGTAAATGTAACTACTCCTTAACAGTTAAGTGAGAGTTCAGCACTGCCGCCAGGCAGAAACAAGGTGCCTGGCCAGATAAAACAAGGTGGAGGGTGAGATTTGGCCTGTGGGCCTTGTGTTTGCAACCTGTAGTCTAAACAGAAAAGACCACAACCCAACATATGGCTAACTGTTGAGTGTTTAATTCTGAATAATGGCTATGTGGCAATTACATTTTCTTTGTACTTTACTGTTTTAAAAAACTATTAACAAAATAAAAGGCAATGTGATTTTTTTTCCCTTTTTCTGTCTTTCCAGAAATGCCTTGCCTTGCAGAATATGATGATGGATTATGGTACAGAGCAAAGATTGTTTCCATTAAAGAATTTAACCCTGTAGCCATCCTGGTTCAATTTGTGGATTACGGGTCAACTGAAAAGCTGACAATAAGCAGGTTTTTAACAAAGTCAACTTACCTGAATTAAGATTCTTAGTTTTATTTGTTTTTAATAATTATTAAGAAGATTTTGACTTTTAAAAGAAAATATTTTAAATCTGTTGATATACTGGGAATTTTTAATGTAAGTTTTTTTTGTGGTAAAATACACATAAAGCTTACTATTTTAGCCATTTTTAGGTATACAGTTACCAGTAATGGACATTAAATACATTCACAGTGTTATGCAACCATTGCCACTGTCCACTATCAGGACCTTTTCATAAATCCCAAGCAGAAACTCTGTATCCAAAAACATTCCATTCCCTGTTCCTTAGCTCCTGGTATCACATAGTCTGCTTCTTTAAATATAATCATACAATATTTGTCCTTTAGTGTCTGACTTAGTTTATTTAATGTTATCATGGTTCATCCAATTGTTGCATGTATCAGAATCTCATCACTTTTGTGGGTAACACGTCATTTTATGTACAGACTACATTTCTTTCATCTGTTGGACACTCGCGTTGTTTCCCTCTGTTGACTCCTGTGAAGATTGCTGCAGTGAACATGCACAAGCAGTTGTTGGAGCCCATCTTTCAGTTGCTGGAGGTGCAGCCCTGGGTGTGGAAATGCTGAATCACACAGTAATTCTGTGTTTAACTTTCTGATGATTTTACATTTCCCACCAGCACTGAAAAGGGTTCCACTTTCTTCGCATTCTTGCCAATAGTTATTTCAAGGGACGGAGGGCTTGGCTTGTTTTATTTGTAGTATCTTTTTATATTGTGGTAAAATACCCATGTCACAAAATACACTGTCTTATCCATTTTTAAACGTACAGTGGAGTAGTGGTAATCCTACTTACATTGTTGTACAACCAGTCTCCAGAAATCTTTTCATTTTGTAAAACTGAAACTCTACCCATTAAACAAAAATTCCCATCCCTGCTCATCCCGCCCCTGGCAGCCACCCCTCTCCTGTCTGTATGAATTTGACTATTGTAGGTCTCTAATATGAGTGTTTGATTGTTGTGACATAATTCACTGAGCATAATGATCTCAAAGTGCATTCAAATTGCACCTTGTGTCAAAATCGTGTTCCTTTTTAAGGCTGAATTGTACGTGCAGTAAAATTTATCCATTCATCCATCAGTGGGCACTTGGGTTGATTCCACCTTTTGCTCTTGTGAATAATGCTGCTGTGGGTGTACAAATAACTCCTTAAGGCTCGCTTTCCATTCTCTTGGTTATGTGTGTACCCAGAAGTGCAATTGCTGGGTCATATGTTCATTCTATTTTTAGTATTTGGGGGAACCACCAAACTGTTTTCCTTGGCAGCTATACCATTTAAAAATTCCCACTAAGCGTCTGAAGTTTCCAGTTTCTCTCCATGTCCTCACCAGCAGTTTTTTTGTGTGTGATAATGGTCACTCTAGTGCATGTGAGGTGGTGTCTCATCGTGGCTTTGGTTTGCATTTCCCTAGATGAGAATCTTTTCACGTATGTTGGCCATTTATATATCTTCTTAGTAGAAGTGTCTATTTTTAACACATATTTTTTCTCTCATTCTGTAGGTTGCCTTTTCACTCTCGTTATGGGTGTCCTTTGCAGTTTTTAGTTGGATGTAGTGCAGTTTATCTTTTTCTTGGTGCCCAAGCTTTTGGTATCAATGCCAAATCATTGCCAAATCCAAACTTTTGTTTTACAGTTTTAGCTGTTAGAGAATTTTAATTGTAACATTCTGAACATTTTAATTTAAAAATTTCTTTTGTGACAGACTACGTCAGATTCCTCTTCACCTTATGCAGTATCCAGCCCAAGCCATAAAGGTTCTACTGGCAGGGTTTAAACCTCCCTTAAAAGATTTAGGAAAGACAAGAATACCGTATTGTCCCAAGTGGAGTATGGAAGCACTGTGGGCTATGATAGACTGTCTTCAAGGAAAACAACTTTATGCTTCTTCCATGGTAAATATCTGGTTTAATTTTCCAGAATCCTTTTGAAGTTATTTCTAGAGTCCCTATTAACTTTCTAAAATGCTTTCTGCCCATGCAACTCTAGATGCAAACATGCTTCAACTAAGTATATAAAGCTGTAAATACTATAGGATTAATTTTAAGACTTGTTAAAATGTCTTAGTGATGTCTTGACTAAAATAAAAGTGATCAAGATAAGTTCTGTAATCAGAGAACTTACAAATCAGTGAGGGAAACACATAAACCACTAATTAAAGAGGGTAACTTTGGGGAGTGCTAGAAGTAGGAATGATGGAGATATGGCATTTGATATACCTTAGTAGGCACTCCAGCACTTACATTGAAAAAGTAGGACAGGGAAGTGACATTTGCTCTGCATCTTAGCAGATAAATAGGAAGAGCCAGGAGAAGGATTCTGGTCATAGAAAGGCTTGAAATACACTAATACCATATACTAATTTTGAATTGTTTAATGAAGAACATCTATCAAAATAAGAAAGTTCAGGTGATGTTTGGTATAAATGTGCTTTCTTCTTTAGAGGTTAGCATGTCACAAAGGAGAGCCCCCAGGCAGAATCCAGCCTGCACCCATGTTTTATATAGAGCAGTGTTTTAAAATTGGAAAATTTTACCCCCCTTGAAGTCTGTACTTGTGACTTCTGATTAAGTTTATAAAATGCAGGAGCCCTAGTTCTCCCTTCCGAACCCCTTCACTTGGAAATATTCTCTCCAACTCACCCCCGCCTCAGTGTTGTTCCAGCCCAACCTGTCCTGCTTTGGGACCCAGGCTTTTAGGAGTCCTGGTGTATTGGCTGTGACAAGAATGAGCTCTTAATGAAACAATGCTACTACTAGAAAGTGCTTTCTTGAAAACCTCTGTACCTATCCAGCTCCTGTGTGTACAGAATGGTACAAATTGCTTCTGCAGTTTTCTCTCAAGAAGCCCCTGAAAAGAGAATACAGGCAGGGCAAGTAAATGTTCTCAGACATGCGTGTTTACCTCTGTGAGTAGCATTCAAAATTTGGTTAGTTTCTGCATAAAGGTATAATGCTTATTGTGTAGAATGTAAATGAATTTTAACAAGGATGGTGGTGTTTAAAGCTTGTTGGCTCTATGTAAGAAAAGTTCGGAGAGGAATTAGGCTACATGTTAAATAAAGTAGAAGGATGGAAAGAATGTGATTTATCAGGAAACCATTATATACCCTTTTCAAAGTGCCAAGTATAAATTATAAGTAAGTTTGAGAATGCTTTTTCTCTCCTGTCAGAGGTAGGAGGGAAAAGACAGCAAAGACATTATTGTGTTTTCTTTACAATTGTATCTTAATTTTAGGCTCAGGAACCAGAACAAATTGTGACATTGTATGAAGATGAACAGTATCCAGTTCATATGTCATTAGTAGAAATGGGGCTTGCAGAACAAGATGAATGATGTAAGTGTCACTTCTTGTTTACCCATATAGCTGGCACAAAGCAGGTGACTAATGCCCATAAAAGCACCTTTGGACTTTCCTTGGTTTCTCAAAGAAGTGACAACAGAGCTCAACAAGAATCTTTCCTAGATTTCTTCATAGGCCCCTCAGCAGTGAAGGCCAGTATCAGAAGTTCTGTTAAGTGTTAGAATGCTTGGAAAGGCTCTCAAGAACATTCCTAGTAGGAGCAGTTATGGGGGTAAAGAAAGCAGAAGAAAGGGGCCTCTATAAATAACTGAAGCACATTGTATGGAATGCATATAGTGCTGTTGAATAATCAAGGTCCTAGTAACCAAGTTATCAATACTTGGGTAATGAGCTTACTCTGTCTTTATCTATTCACATAAAGTAACAAGTGATACAGGAACTAGATTTGAACATTAAGAAAAGGTATAAATAATACATTTTGTTTTTCAGGTATACAGCCCAGAAGAAAGTTTTTTGCTGTATGCAGACCATTTCAGGCTTGTTTTTCTCAACTTGTTCTGCAGTAATGCTAGTCCCTTTTCCCCCCCTTACATATTGAACTGTTAGGAATTGTTTGAAAAATCATTAATAAATATTTGCTTTGAAATATTTTTGTTTTCCTGTAATTCTGAAATATTTTTGACCCATGGGGAAAAACCCTTTTAATGTGTATTCAGCTTAAGAAATACAGTATTATCAATACAGTTTTAGGCACCTGTAATACCTCTTCCCAAATCATTTTCTTTCCTGTGGAGGTGAGCACTACTGTGAATTGGGTGTCTAACATTCTTACATAGGTCTTTGTAATTTTTTGCTGTCTATGAATGCATCCATACACAAGATAGTGTTGCTCTGTGTATTTTTAACTGTCACACAGTTACCTTTAGTTTCCTATTTTATTTCCACCATTTATCTGTATTGGTATATTTTATTCACTTTCACTGTTACATTAATCTGTGCACATAAATTATTCTGTTGCTAAATTATTTTGGGGTTGTTACCAGTTTTCTAGTATATATACTTACTAGTACAAGGTCATGGGCAATTGCTTTACAAAAGGAGGTTTTATTAGCTTACTACATCATCCGAGTTCCTTGCCAACATGTGGTGTGGCCAGACTATTATCTGCAGTATATGGTACAAGTATAAAAAGGTAGCCCATTATAGTCACTTGTTTGCTCAGGACCTTTGTCCATTTTTCTGTTGAGTTGTTTGCAACTATCTTACTGATTTACAGGATTTTTTATATATTCTTCATATTAATCCTTTGTGAGGTATATGTATCTTTTTGTAGTCTGTAGTTTATTACTCTTCTTCTGTGACATGTTTTAGATAAACAGAAACTTCACTCATTTACCAACCTTTTATGGTTTGAGCTTTCCATATTACATTAAAAATCCTTCTCTATCCTGAGGTAATATGTATAACTCCTTATTTTCTTTTAAAAGTTTTACACTTCATATTCAGTTCTTAAACCATTCGAAATAATACATTAAGCTTTAAAAAAAAATCAAGTCATTGCCAACACTATCATTCTGCATGAAGTGACTAGACCCACCTATAATCACATAAATTTAGGTGTAGATGACTTGCCCTTCCTTCAAGAACATCCTTCTGTCACCCAGCCATCTCATAAATCATACCAGGCTAGCATCTGTGGCCAGTCAGTTCTGCCTCTCCATTCTCCAGTGTCACATTTTGACCAGTTAGAGCATCACTCTCATCATAACTATGTTCTCTTCCTCACTCTTGAGTTTATCTGTACTCATAGAATGAACAAGCTCTTCTGTTTTACCTTCCCATTCCATTACAGATAAAGAACTTCTATAATAGATAAAATGCTTCTGTCCTTATACATTTCAAACATTATAAAATGCTATAAATTTTATTTTATATTCTAAGCATCAATCTTTTCCATTTATACATATATACACACACAGAGTACATATATATTAAACCACACAATCACAAGAAATGTATATTTTTTAAACAAGAAAATCAAGGTAGTGTTATTTCATGATTAGTCACACAGAAGAGCATTACAACTTTGTATCCATTAGAACATTACCATCCTTGTCTTTAACTCTTACTCGACCAGATGTGTATTTTGTTTCTTGATGACCATTTGCATAGACCGTTTTAACAGTGCCATCTGGATACTCCCGTCTCTTGAACTGGGCAGTGTGTAGTTCTCTCTGGCCATTATTAAACTCTATGATTTTGCTGCCATCTCTGTAAATTTAAAACAGAATTTAATTTCTTCTTCTTTCCTGTGCATAAAACCTTCCAAAATGTTGCTGCTGTAGGTAGATAATTCCAATTATCAGATTAGCAGTTACATGTACCCATAAAAAAGCTTTCTTCTAAATAAATTGTTGCTTTCATCACAAAATGCTTAGGTTTTTCTGCTTTTTAAAATTTACATGTAGTCTGCCTCTAAAAAAACTTAGCTACTGGATGAAAATAACGGCTTTTAGGTTTGACAGTTATTCTCTTCACAAAAGCCACCTGAGTGCATGTTTGCATCAGCCTGGAGGAGGGAAGGAGAAGGATGATGAGACCTGAGGCCAGTTCTGAAGCAGAATATGAAAAGTGGTTAATACCAAGTTGACTGCTTGACAGTATGTCTGGGACATTCACACTGGACCCAAAATACAGAGAGATAAGTGCAGATGAAGAAAAACTGGTCAGGAATTAATACCTGAAGATGGAGAGAGGAGTCCACAGAGTTCTACATATTATTTTTTCTACCCTTGATTGTAGAAAACTTCAAACATTCAAAATACAATACACACATAAGATTTTCCCCCAATTTTGGAACAAATTGCTATTAAATAAGCACCAGGTAAAGTTAAAAACAGTATCATGACCATAAGTCACTGCATTATTTGAATTGTGTTTCTACTTCCAAGTTTACATCATAGAATTCAAGTCAGTTTAATCTGTGATGTGTTAGCTGTATTCAAGTTAATGAGTGCTTAACTGTCAATCTGGGAGAGGAAGTTGAACAGATCTTCACCACAATTTGAATTAAAATGGTGATACAAGATGCTCATTACTATGGACTGAAGAAGTCACTTAAAGAAGTCTCTAAGTTCTGGAACTAGGACACTCAAGAATAAAGAAAGGTTGATTTTAAAGAACAGGATCAGGGTGGCCAGAGGGAAAAAGTGCTTACAGGCTGTACAGGGAAGTCAAGAAAATGAAAGCATAAGCACCCTGGCCGGGTGGCTCGGTTGGATGGAGCATCATCCCATACGCCAAAACACAGCAGGTTCAATTCCTTGTCAGGGCTTATATCTACGTTGGGGGTTCAATCCCAAGTTGGGGCACATAGGGGAGGCAACCCATAGATGTTTCTCCTCCCACCACCCCAACTCCTTTCCTCTCTCTCTAAAATCAATAAACATCCTTCGGTGAGGATTTTTTAAAAAGAAAAAATGGTCATAGGATTATCTGTCCTTAAAACTGACAGGGCAGGTTTTCCTTCTGTGTCTCATTCACTGCTTCCAAATTTCATCAAATTTATTTCTAAACAAGTACTTACCATTCTCCTTTCCTGAAGTGCTATATAGGTCCTTTTAGGTCTTGAGGCTAAAGACTATATATTAAGATCTGTTTCTCTCAAACTAGTTCTAATTTTAAAATGGTGAGAACACGTCTCTGTCTTTGCTCGCTTCTAAACTCACTGAAATTTTCAGTGACTGACACAAATGTAAAATTTTAAAAATTCAACTGGTAATAAAAGTTGAACCATAAAAACTGGAAAACCTACAAACAATTATAACAGGCATCATACCGTTGTACTCTGATGATTGTACCATCTGGAAAAATGCTTTCTTCTTGTCCATCAGCAAATAAATTTTTGATAGTCTGATCAGGAAATGTGATTTCTTTTCTTCCATCTGGGAAATGTTTTTCTGTTTAAAAATGATTATTATAAATATTTTATTTTTAAAGAAAGGGCAGAATTTAATAAGGAAAAGTTAGAGCAAGTTTTTACCTATCTGTCCACTTAAGAAATGCAAGACTTCTAGTCCTTCGGGGTAAGTGGTATGGGTGGTCTGAGCGGCTGCATAGTAGTAGATCTGTAAAGACGAAGAGTCACTATGCCTTTTCTTTGGGATGTTTACATCACAGAGAAAACTAACCCTGAGGAAACCTACCACTCTCTCATCTGGCATGACCTGCTTCACATCACCATTGAAGAAAGTGACAGTGATACTCTTTCCATCTGCACTCACTTCTTTCTGAGTTCCATTTGGAAACAGTACAACACGGCGCCCATCCTCATATACCTTTTCTATCTACAAAACAGAAACCCGTTATCAATATACAAGATTTCCTCCTGAGACAACATTGACAAAAAAATCCCTCATTCTCTTCCTAACTGCCTACTTGAAAATTTTTCACAAAAAAGTCTCTCAAAAGGAGAGCAAAGTTAGTAAACTTACCAACTTCAAGTATCAACACATCACCAACCTTATATCATTTATTTCCCCCCAAAAAACTCATTTGGTGGAGTTTTTTTAAAGCACACTGGTGACACCATCTATAAACACTTCAATAGATATCTGTTATGAAAGGATTTTTTATTAACCATCAACACTGTTTTCCCTAAATTTACAAAAAAAGGTTTTTTTACAGTTCATTTGAATCAGGATCAAAACCAGGTCCACATACCCTTAGTTGATGTATCTCTTAAATCTTAATTTTTAACAATCACCCCCTGCCCCCCTTTTTAATGCCAACTATTAAAGGAGCTGTGTCATGGAACATGTAAAATTTCCCACATTCTGGGTTCAGCTGATTGCTGTCCTATGATGGTATGTATCATCCAACATGTTCACAGCCCCTGTATCTCCTAAGAAGACTGGTAGGTAGATCTAAAGGCTTGATTAACTTGCAGTTGAATTATTCTGACAAGACTACTTTGTAGGTGCTGCTCTGAGCTTCCCATGGCCACATGTTCAAAAGTACACTATGCAGTATCCCCTGACCACAGGACTAATTGGGTCCCAGTAGCCCATCAACCTTTTGCCTGGGGTTTCAGGAGTCATGACTGCTGCCTAGATCCTTTTCTTCTTTAGAGGTTGCAATCTGATGATTCCCTAATTTTTTCACCCCCTTTCTGTACTAGCAGGAATTCTTCTACAACAGAAAAGCTTTCCTCACCAACAGTGTGTTAGCAGAGTTGCACAGGAAAAGTCTGCTTACTTCTTTTTGACTTGTTCTTTGTCGTCCCCTCATTTCCCAACATTAGCAGTGAACTCTGGCCTTATAATTTCAATTGAAATCAGATCAGATCAGGGATTTGGAAAAGTTAGTTTTCTATAGACCTAAGGAAAAATTCCCTTATCACCTCCTCAGTAACAAACACCGTTTATGTCCCCTCCATTGTCATTCCCCCATCCAGATGGAACACCCAGCCAGGCAGCAGCTTTCCTACTCACAACCTTCACAACCTCCCTAGCCTCAGGGAGAGAACTGCAGGCTGACGATGGAGAGAGGTACCTGATCCAGAACACGATATTTAAGAAAGGCTGCAGGTAGGGTAAGGGTTTCCTCAACACCTGAGGCTTTTAGCTGTGTCTGAAGGAACAACAAAGGGTTTGGAAAAAGGGACTATATTCCCCCTTTTGCTAGAAATGGCTATTAATGCATGTTAAGCATTTTTAGATGAGTCCAAAAAATCAAGCTGAGGTCACACCCCAAGGTACTAATGTTCTTAAGCCCCCATCAACAGTCTTAAACTATTTTAGAATCTAAGAATTTCAATTCTATTTGACCCATTTTTATTTTTTATAGTAGTCACTATTTTTTAAAACAGTCTAACCTTTCCATCAGGATGATTGATTTCTCCCTGGATTTCTTCTTTATCCTCTTTTTCATCCTCTTTATATTCAGGATCTGGGAGATCCACTGATTCAGGGGGCTCCCTGGGTGAGGCAGTCTGTAAGGACAAGAGGTCTCAGCTGTCCCAAAGGACATGTGATAATGTGTCAAGCAAGCTAAAATTTAAACTTATTTCCAAAAGCCATTTCCTACTATTGTAGGATTTATTACTACTGCTTGGTGTTATATAGAAAATATGCACAATGTTAAATAAAGTCTCCTTTATAAATAGTTTAGAAACACATCAGTTAACTAATTAATTTTAAGCCTGAGTCATCTATGTTTGAATATATAAAAATGTAAAGAGAGAGATTTACTTGTCCCTTATCTGAAATGCATAAATCACGAGAAGGCACAGATTTGGATCTCCGAGATGGATTGCCTGTTAGAACACAATTGTCAGAGTTAGTTTTAATATTTAATTGAAAGTTTTAAGTTTACTTAATATTCTAGTGAAGTATCTACTTAGTTCATATCCTTTTGTGAACTGCTGTTACCCATTAATTAAGGAAGTTTTAATATTTTTCTTTACTAATTCCTAGGAGTTCATTATAGAAGTTCAAATACTCATTCAGGTACTTAAGTACTGAGCAACCAAGAAAGACAAAGACAGTGTTTGTTCTCTGAGAGTTTACAATCCAGAGGAAGACAGGTGCTCTCAACTAGCCTCACAGACCCTCAGGGTTGTGGAGATAATCACAAGAACTTCAATTCAGGTAGACAGTAGGTTTGGGGAACAGGTAATAGAGGCACCCACGAAGACACAGAGAATTTGGCTTGAAAAATTAACTAGATGTTTAATTAAAATTTCAACCTAATAGCTGTAGTCTATAAACTTTTTAAATCATGATCAACAAACCAATCACATACTGTATTAGCAATATATATTATAAAATAAGCATACACACACACTACTACTACCACAATACACCAAACTGAGGTGAATTTTTAAAAATATACTAAAATTCTAATATTTTCTTCTTATATGTTAACAAGCCATATTATTGGGTCGGCCCAAAAGTTCATTTGGTATTTCCATAAGATAGCTCTAGCACTTAGTTGTCCTTAACATTATCAGAAACAGTTTTGTTAGATTGTATTGTCACACCTGTCATATCAACCAATGTGCATTTAAGAAAAAATCAAAATTGGTGAATTTTTGTGTAGCAATTTTACTACTGAAGATGGAAGAAAATAGGCAACATTTTCAATATATTATGCTTATTATTTCAAGAAAGGTAAAAGTGCAACCAAAATGCAAAAAAGATTTGTGCAGTGTATGGAGAAGGTGCTGTGACTGATCAAACGTGTCAAAAGTGGTTTGTGAGGTTTCGTGCTGGAGACTTCCCGCTGGACAATGCTCCACGGTTTGGTAGACCACTTCAAGTACACAGTGATCAAATTGAGACATTAATTGAGAACAATCAATGTTCTACCATGCAGGAGATAGCTGACATACTCAAAATATCCCAATCAACAAACTTATTGGTAAAAATGAAAAGTTTACAAAAAAACTAACCAAAATTTTTGGTCAACCCAATATAAATAACCCCAAATTTGAAGGGTGTTGAGCAGGTGCAAGATTCTGACTTACATGTTAAAACTAGAATGGATGCTGAATGCTATGAGGAGAATAGACTAGAGAAGACTGAAGGCAGAGTCAGATAGGAGACGGGAAGGCACCCAAGAAGGTTTGTGTAGCACCCATGAAGGCAGAAATGACTCGAGTGCACTGTGTCAAATCATCAATTCACAGGTCTGAAACTGTCAAGTATTAGCAATTCCATATGGTCCAACCCACTTAGTCACTTTAGAAAATAACATCAGAAGGATTACTTCAGGAATTGATGAAAGTGGGAGGTAACAATAAAAAGGAATCAAGAAGTACACAGGTTTTGGCTTGAGCAAACAGGAGGACGGCAGGCAAGGTTCTGGAAATAAACAGAGTGTTCCATTTTAGATGTGATCAAGAACAACTTCCTCGACCTGACAGGTGAAAATAAACTATACAGTACAATTTGAACTCTGTGTTACATCATTTCTAAATTTTATACCCACTTTCCATAGAAAACACTAATGTCCCCATTTTATAGGTGAAGAAATCAAGGTTGAGAGAGAGATTAGATAACCAAGGTTGTCAACTAATAAAAGGCAGAACCAGGACCTGCACAGTTAAACCCAAGTTGTTCAAAAGTCAGCTGTGTTTTCAATCCACAGTTGGGAAGCTGCATATGTGCAAAGTAGATGTAAGTTATACACGGATAATTGATTCCACAGGCAGTTCACACCTCCTAAACCCCACGCTATTCAAGGGTCAACTGTACAGAAATAATACCGTTAGAAGAGGAGAGGGAACTAAGATTTTAAGAGTAAAGAAAGGCAAATAAGGGCTATCAGATTCCATTCAGAAGGCAAACATTTGAATAGCTGATATTCCAGAAGAAGAGAGAGAACAGAGCAGAGTGCTTATTTAATTTAAAGAAATTAAAGTGAATATTTAATTTAGAAAATAGCTGAGAATTTCTCAAACTTCGGGAAGGACTTGGACATATAAATCCACAAAACTAATAGAACAACCTATAATCTCCATGCAAAAAGAACTCTTCCAAGACACATTATAACAAAACTGTCAAAAATCAATGGTAGTAAAAGACTCTTAAAGGCAGCCAAGAGTGGGGAAAAAAAGGTAACCTACACAGGAACCCCTTCGGCCAGAAGTGGGTTTCTCAGTAGAAACTCTGAAGGCCAAAAGAAAACAGAATAATATATTCAAAGTGCTAAAATATAAAAACTGCCAGCCAAGAATACTTTATCTGGGAAAATTATTCTTGCAGAGAGGAAGGAGAAATAAACGCTTTCCCAGACAAAGGCTAAGCAAGATCATTACTACTAGACCTGCCTTGCAAGAAATGACTGAAAGGAGTTATTCAAGCTAAAACAAAAAGACACTAATGAGCAACAAAAAAAACATACAAAAGTACACAACATGCTGGTAAAGGTGAAAATTTATAATCAGACATAGAAACTGTAACAGGATGGTGTATTAACCACTTATAGTATAAAGGTTACAGAAAAAGTTTTAACTAGAACTGATAAAGGAATTGAGTAAAGTAGCAGGATTTAAAATAAATATCCAGAAATCAGTTGCATTTTTATAGACCAATAATGAACTACCAGAATGGCATACTAAGAAAACAATCACATTCACAATTACTTCAAAAAGAATAAAATACCTAGGAATAAATTTAGCCAAAGATGAAAAAGACTTGTACTTGGAAAATTATAAGATAATGAAGAAAGAAATTGAAGAAGATACAAATAATTGGAAGCCTATAATATGTTCATTTATAAGAACAATTAACATCATTAAAATGTCCATACTATCCGAAGCACAGGTGAACAACAGGTGATGTGGGGAAGCATGGAGTGGTGAACACACAATACAGTGTACAGGTGATGTGTTATGGAACTGTGCACCTGAGACCTGGATAATTTTGTTAACTAGCGTCACTCTAATAAATTCAATAAAAAGGGAAAAGTAAAGAAAAAGTATTAAAAATAACTATGGCTACTAAAATTTGTTAACAAATACACAGCATAAAAGAGGTAAATTGTAATACCAAAACACAAAAGGAGAGAAGTAAAAAGGTGGAGACTTTACTGCAGCCATTTAAAGGTGAAAGACG
Organism: Trachops cirrhosus; assembly: GCA_028533065.1. Taxonomy (NCBI): domain Eukaryota; kingdom Metazoa; phylum Chordata; class Mammalia; order Chiroptera; family Phyllostomidae; genus Trachops; species Trachops cirrhosus. The sequence goes on from CM052539.1 coordinate 87,738,984, forward strand.
GAAGTTGCTGTCACCATAGAACAGACTGTTATCTATGTCTCATGTGAGCCTCATGGTGACCACAAGCAAAAATCTACAGTAGAACCAGGAAACATTAAAAATAGGGTGGAAAGAGTCTGTGCCATGGGAAACCACTGATATACTAAGGCAGACAGAGGCAGAAGGAAAAAAAGGAATAGATATATAGCCCTGGCTGGTATGACTCAGTGGATTAGTGCCAGCCTTCGAACCAAAGGGTCACCAGTTCAATTCCCAGTCAGGGCACATGCCTGGGTTATGGGCCAGGTCCCTTGGGGGGGGTCCCATAAAAGCAACCACACATTGATGTTTGTCTCCCTCTTACTTCCCCCCTTCCCCTTTCTCTAAAAATAAATAAAATCTTTTTAAAAAAATTACAAAACAACCAGAAAGCAATCAATAAGATGGCAGTACTTAAGTCCTTTACATATCAATAATCAATTAATGTAAATGGACTGGAGTCACCAGTCAAAAGGCACAGTATGGCTAAATGGATTTTAAAAACCATGGAAAGCAAAAGTGTGGATAAGAGGAAACTGTGGTAATAGTAGGAGACTTCAACACCCTACTTTGCAATGGAGAGATTATCCAGACAAAAAATCAACACACAAATGTTGGAACTGAACCACACTTTTAACCAAATGAATGTGACACATAGAGAACAGTCCATCCAATAGCAGCAGGATACACATTCTTATGTGCACACGGAATAGTCTCCAGGGACTGGACACAAAACTAGTCTTAACAAATTTTAAAAGATCTTTAAATAATTTCATCTTTTCTGACTCCTGTGATATGGAATGCGTAATCAACAATAAGAGGAAAGCTGGAAAATCTACAAATATGTGGGAAGTAAACACACTTCTGAAAAACCAATGGGTCAAAAAATAAATTAAAAAGGAAATTTTTTAAAATCTCAACATAAAGGAAAATGGAAACACAACATACCAAAACCTTTGGAATGCTACAAAAGTAGTTCTGAAAGGAAAGTTTTTAATAAGTGCATCTTTTAAGAAATTAGATCTCAAATAAAAAAACCTAACTTCACACTTCAAGGAACTAGCAAAAAAAGGGACGAATTAAGCCCAGATTTAGCAGAAGTAAGGAAATAAAGACCACAGTGGACATAAATGAAGTAAGAGACCAATAGAAAGTCTCTTAAAAACTGGAAATAATCAACAAAACTAAGAGCTGTTTTCCTGAAAAGATAAAATTAACAAACCTTTAGCTGGACTAAGAAGAGAGAAGACTCAAACATAAAAAACTAGAATTGAAAAAGGAGACATTACAACTGATACTAACATAAATATATAGGATCATAAATCACTATGATGAACAATTATATGCCAATGAATTAGTTAACCTACAAAAACCAGAAATATTCCTAAAAACAAGGAACATGCCTGCCAAGTTTGAATCAGGAAGAAACAGTAAACCTGTACAGACCAACAAGTTGAAGACCCTGAATCAGCAGTCAAAAACCTCCCACACAGAAAAACCCCGTGACCAGTCACTTTCACTGCTGAATTCTACCAAACCGTTAAAGAATGCCAATCCTTTCCAAATTTTTCAAAAAAATTGATGAGGAATATTTTCAAACTTATTCTACAAGACCAGCATTACCCTGATACCAAAGTTAAATAAGGACACCACAAGAAAACAATAGGCCAACAACAGCCCTAATGAACACAGATGCAAAAATTCTCAACAAAATACTAGCAAACCAAGTTCAAGAACACACTTAAAGGATTACATACCATGGCCAACTAGGATTTATCTCTGGCATGCAAGGGTGGACCTACATATGCAAATCAATAAGTATAATACAGCACACTAATAGAATGAAAGATAAAAACTACATGATGATCTCAATAGATGTAAAAAAAGCTTTTGACAAAATACATCTTTTCATGAGGAAGACCCTCGAAAGTGTGTATAGAAGAAATACACTTCAATATAACGAAGGCCATATACAACAAACCCACACCTAATATATTCAATGGTGAAAAATGGAAAGATTTTTATCCAAGATCAGGAACAGGATATAGATACTCACTCTAATACTAGAAGTCCTAGTGACAGCAATTAGGAAAGACATAGAAAAGGCAACCAATTTTAAATGATAAAGGAAAACTGTCATTATTTGTAAATAATGTGATTTTATATATTGAAAATCCCAGACTTCTGGCCAAGATGGAGGTGTACGTAGACATACTTTGCCTCCTCACACAATGAAAAGGACAACAACAAATTTAAAAACAAAAAATAACTGGAACTGCCAGAAAATCAAACTGAATGGAAGACCAAGACGTTAAAGAAGAAACACTCATTCAGGTTGGTAGGAGGGTGGAGACAAGCAGCCAGGGCAGAGAGGATTCCCCGCCAGGCAACAGATGGGGCCAGGTGAGGTGGTGGCTGGCGGACCAGGAGGGTGAAGAGGTAGATGGTGGATGGGGAGGTCCCACACTTGTGTGTGGATAATGCAGGAGGAAAAACCAGGAAGTCAAACAGATTGTACAACCCAGGGTTCCAGCGCAGGAAAAGAAAGCCTCAAACCTCTGGCTGCAAAATCTGTGAGGGTTGCAGTAGTAGGGGAAACTCCCAGCCTCACAGGAGTTCGTTGAAGACACCCACAGGGTCCTAGAATGTTCTCAAACCCACCCACCTTGGAATCAGCACCAGAAGGGCCCAAGAGGGGGAAGTGACTGAAATCCGGCAGAGAGCTGAGCAAGTGGCACTGTTCCCTCTTAGACGCCTTCCCCACACCAGCACCACAACACAACAATGTGCGTTGCCCTACCCTAGTAAACACCTCAGGCTCCACCCCTTACAATGTAAGCGCTGCTCAAAGGCAAAAAAATATATATGGCCCTAATGAAAGAACAGATCAAAGGTCCAAAAATAGAACTAAGTGATTAAGAAATAGCCAACCTATCAGATGCAGAATTCAAAACACTGGTAATCAGGATGCTCACAGAAATGGTTGAGCTCAGTCGCAAAATGAAGGAACACATGAAGTCTATGCAAAGTGAAATGAAGAGAAATATACTAACAGTGAAGGTAAGGAAACTGGGACTCGAATCAATGATTTGGAGCAGAATGAAGAAATAAACATTTAACCAGAACACAATGAAGAAACAATAATTCAAAAAAATGAGGAGAGGCTTAGGAACTGCCAAGACACCTTAAACATTCCAACATCTGAATCATAGGGGTGCCAGAAGAAGAGAAAGAACAAGAAATCGAAAACTTATTTGAAACAATAATCAAGGAGAACTTCCCCAATCTGGCAAAGGAAATAGACTTCCAGGAAGTCCAGGAAGCTCAGAGTTCCAAGAAGTTGGACCCAAGAAAACACACACCAAAGCACACCATAATTACATACCTAAGATTAAAAATAAGGAGAGAATCTTAAAAGCAGCAAGAGAAAAGGAGACAGTTACCTACAAAGGAGTTCCCGTAAGACTATCAGTTGATTTCTCAAAAGAAACCTTGCAGGCAAGAACAGGCTGGAAAGAAGTATTCAAAGTGATGAAAAGGAAGGACCTACATCCAAGATTATCCAGCAAAACTATCACTTAGAATGGAAGGGCAGATAAAATGCTTCCCAGATAAGGTCAAGTTAAAGGAGTTCATCATCATCAAGCCATTATTATATGAAATTTTAAAGGGAATTATACAAGAAGATCAAAAATATGAACGTTAAAATGGCAATAAATTTACAACTATCAATAATCAAACCTAAAAAGAACAAAAACAAAAAGAAACTGAGCAAAAAACTAGAACAGAAACCGAATCACAGAAGTAAAGATTACATAGAGGGTTATCAGTGGGGAGTGGGAGGAAGGAGAATGGGGGGGGAAGGTATGGGGAATAAGAAGCAAAATGGTAGGTACAAAATAGACAGGGGGGTTAAAAATAGCATAGGAAATGGCTGGTATGCAAGATGGCAGTGAGATAGATAGAGCAGAGTCTAATTCCCCCTGCATACAGGTGGAACACCTAGCTGATCTTCTGAGGAACAGACTGAACACCCAACAGTATCCCAGCAAATATGAAGGTTGGAGGCCAAAAAATTATAGAGGACATTGAAAAATCAGACGGTAAGGAGAATGCTTTGGGACAATAAGGTCCCTGATCCAGCCCAGAGACCAGGGCAGCTACAGCCCCAGGCAGGGCGCTTGCTGCAGGAGTCTTGGTAGAGAGCCAGGTCAACGGCTCCCTCCCCTGCCAAACAGGGAGGACAGAGCAGCACCAGGATGGACCTGGATGCTTGAAGTCACTGGGGGGAATAAAGATGAAGTGGCAAATGCACAGTGGTGGAATCTACCCGCTGAGACTGTTGACACTGGCTGGGTCATTACCAGAGAAACTGGGGAGCTGTGTGATGCCTGGAGAAGGGAGGGGAATTGGACCCTGACCCGGATACTGTCCAGTCTGATTGTAAATTTGAGCTGTGAGAGAGGCGGGTCACTTATTTTGAGTGGCAACTTGTACAGGAGGAATTTGTTCAGAGGTGGAAAAGAAAAGGGGGGTGTGAGGTTCCCTGTGGCTTAGGGAGTTCTCCTGTGGTGGCCGCCCCAGTCTACTCAGCTTCACCCCTGCAGCAGGTGCAGCCTCTGCCAGAGGCCTGCCCCTGACCCCACTGCCGGGGCTGTGCCCCCTACCCTCCCTGCAACCCCGCCTGCAGCAGTAAAAGGTGCCTGCCCAACCCCACTGCCCCAAAACTGTGTCACTGCAGCAGCAGAAGCTGTGCGCCCACAACTGCCACCCCAGAGGTGAGCTCGGAGCCCAGCTGCCCCTGCCCACTCAGCAGCAGAGGCTGCGTGCCCAGCAGCATCACCCAAGATGCATGCACCCAGGACCACCGCAACAGAGGAGCATGCCCACACCCCTCTGCAGTCACTACAGTGCTCCTGCCCTGTGGAGACAGACTGGCTTGCTAAGAGGAAGGAGGAGGCTCCCTGCCCCTCGCAGAGGAAACCAGCAGGGTTCAGGGAGTTATCAGTCCCCAGAAAGACTAAACACAGTGGGGAAGCTGAACTACCCTGAAGATACTTTGAGAGACCCTAGCACATAGGACAGCAAAGAACGAGAAGGTGGTGTGTGTGTTGCCCCTAACTGGTGTACCTCAAGGACAACAAAACTGGTGGACTGAAGGCGTAGACCCGGCAGCGAACTGAGGAACTGGGCTGGAGGCTGGGCAACTGTAAAGAGCGCAGCTCAGACATGGCAGCATCCACGTAAAATCACAAGAAGGGAGAAAAATGAGACCCAATACCCCACAATTGTAAATAACACACAGCACCCGGATCATACCCCATTTCCCTATCTTCTGGAAATTCATTGCTGCTGTGGTTAACGCTATTCTCTCGAACACTACACCTATTTTCTATCCTTTACTCTCACTATATCATAATCTGACCTACCGCAAGATCAGTTTCTGGATCCAACTCACAATTGTTCCTCCCCTCTAACAAGAGTCTTATCTTTTTTCCATGCTTTCTAAAAAGTAGCTAGTTGTGTGACGTATCATGGTTAACACTATACATATCCAAAGGATCTCCTATCTCTCCTCTACATGTTGGTACTTTAAATCCCATAGAATACATTCCGCTGTCTTAATCCATTTTGCCTTCTCCCTCGAACTGATCACATAAAAGAGTAGGTGGGAGCTGTGAACACCAGTATACCTGCTGGAAGAGAGAACCCACCAACAAAGGAACCACCAACACATAATAAAGGAAGAAGGTGAAGGAGTGAGTGGAAGCCACACTAACCTCCACCCAAAACCAATCTGGAATTACAACTAAATGGTGGAGAAATTGCCCAGAACAACTGAACAATAGAGAGAAAACTCAAAACCTTGGGCGGAGAGAAGAACCAGCTTCAGCACAACCTGTCCATACCCACACAACAGCATACAAGAAAGGTGGGTGAAGTGACCCTCAGTTAACCAGCTGGAGAGAAGGACCCACCAAAGAAAGACCAAACAACAATCCAAACCCAAAGACATACAGAGAGCCAATGTAAACAACAGCCCAAGAGCAGCAAGTTTAGGAGTTCAAAGAGACTGCACCACTGAATCTCACAGGTCTTCTACCATACAAGTTCACACCATAAACCCTAGGAGTCAGAACAGATGAAATTAAAAAGCTGAGGCTAACAAGAAGAGTCTCACAAACAATGGGAAGACAAAGAAACAAACTACAAATGAAAGGAAAGGAAGAAGCCTAAGAAAGGATGCAAAATGAAATGGAAGCAGTCAACTATCAGATATTGAGGTCAAAGCAATGGTTACATGGAACTTCAATGAGCTCTCAGAGAATTACCAAAAACTACAGGAAAACTACAATGAACTCACTTTATCAATGAAAACTATATCAACACAAAAAAGGAAGTAGAAACTATCAACAAGGGCCAAGAGGAAATGAAGAGTACAATTTCTGAACTGAAGAACACAGTAGAAGGAATCAAAACAAGGCTACATAGAGCAGAGGATCAAATCAGTGAGCTGGAGGGCAGGGCACAAAAACACACACAGAAAAAGCATGAAAAGGAAAAGAAACTCAGAAAGAACGAAGAGGGGTTAAGGGAACTGCAGGACAACATGACTCATAATAATATCCGTGTAACAGGGATACCAGAAGGAGAAGAAGAGCAAGGGGTACAAAACCTGTTTGAAAAAGTAATTATGGAAAACTTCCCTAATTTCATGAGAGAAAGAGCAATACAAATCCACAAAACACAGAGAGTCCCAATTAAGAGGAACCCAAACAGGTCCACTTCAAGACCCATCATAATTAAAATGGAAAAATTCCAAGACAAAGAGAGAATCTTAAAGGTAGCAAGGGAGAAACAGGAGGTAACATACAAGAGACCCCAGATAAGACTAGCAGCTGACTTCTCAACGGAAAAGCTCCAAGCCAGAAGGGAAAGGCAAGGAATATTACAAGTAATGAAAAAAACAAAGGCCTAACACCAAGGCTACTTTATCCAGCAAGGCTCTCAATTAAAATGGAAGGCCAAATAAGGAGTTCCCCAGACAAAAGAAGTCTCAAAGAATACACCTCCTCCAAATCAGCTCTGCAAAAGATGCTAAAGGGTCTGCTTAAAGAAAAGGAAAAAAAAGGGTGAGAAAGACAGGAACACAGGTACAAAAAAATGGCAATGACTAAGCACCTATCAATAATAACCTTAAACGTAAATGGATTAAATGCCCCAATCAAAAGACACAGAGTAGCTGAATCAATAAGAAATCATGACCCTCACATGGCTGCCTACAAGAGACGCAGCTCAGAACAAAAGACCTACACAGACTGAAAGTGAAGGGCTAAAAACAAATATTCCAAGCAAATGAACATAAAAAATAGCCAGGGTAGCAATACTCATATCAGACAAAACAGACTTCAAAAAAAGAGCCATAAAAAGAGACCCAGACACTTCATAATACTCAAGGGAAGAATCCATCAGGAAGACATAAACATTGTAAACATATATGCACCCAACACAGGAGCACCTAAATGCATAAAGAAAACCTTAGAGGACTTCAAGAAAGATATTGACAGCAACACAATTACAGTAGGGGATTTTAACATCCCACTGTCAAACACGGATAGAGCTTCCAAACAAAACATCAGCAAAGACATTGTGGCGTTGAACAATGTCCTACGTCAAATGGACTTAACTGATATATATAGAGCCTTTCATCCCAAAGGAGCAAAATATCATTCTTTTCAAATGCTCATGGAACATCTTCAAAGACAGACCACATGATAGGACACAAAACCAGCCTCAACAAATTCAACAAACTTGAAATCCTATCAAGCATTTTGTCAGACCACAAGTGAATGAAACTAGAAACCAACCTCCATGAAACAATGCAAACCACTCTAAGTCATAAAGATGGAATACCATGCTATTAAACAATGGATGGGTCAAGAATGAGATCAAGGAAGAAATCAGAAAGTTTCTGGAAACAAATGAAAATAAACTCACAACAATCCACAACTTATGGGACACAACAAAGGCAGTCCTGAGAGGGAAGTTCATAGAGATACAGGTCTACCTAAAAAAGATAGAAACATTTCAAATAAACCACTTAAATGTACACCTACAAGAATTCAAGGAATAACAACAAAGACAACCCAGAGCAAGTAGAAGGAAGGAAATAACCCAAGATCAGAACAGAATTAAATGACATAGAGACTAAGAGCACAATTCTAAGGATTAATAAATCCAGGAGCTGCTTTTTGGAAAGATAAATAAAATCAACAAACCTTTAAGCAAACTCATCAAGAAGAAAAGAGAGAAGACCCAAATCAACACAATCAAAAATGAAAGAGGAGAGATTATAACTGATACCACAAATATACAAAGGACTGTAAGAAATTACTATGAAGAACTATATGCCAAGAAATTTGAAAACTTAGGGGAAATGAATGAATTTCTAGAAAAATATAATCTTCCAAAACTCAATGAAGAAGAACCAGAAAGCCTGAACAGACCAGTAACAGCTGACAAAATTGAAGCAGGAATCAAAAAACTCCCGACAGACAAAAGCCCTGGACCAGATGGTTTCACAGGAGAAATCTACAAAGCATTTAAGGAAGAGCTAACCCCTATCCTTCACAGACTGTTCCAGAATAGCCAAGAAGATGGAAGATTGCCAAACTCGCTTTATGAAGCTAGCATCATCCTCAGCCCAAAACCAGATAAAGACACAACAAAGAAAGAAAACTCAGGCCAATATCGCTGAGGAACATAGACGCTAAAATTCTCAATAAAACACTGGCAAACTGCATCCAGCAATACATTAAAAAGATCATACACCATGACCAAGTGGAATTCATCCCAGGGATGCAATGATGGTACAATATCCACAAATCAATAAATGTAATACATCACATAAACAAAAGCAAAGACAAAAATCACCTGATCATATCAATAGGTGCCCAAAAAAGCATTTGATAAGGTACAGTACCCATTTTTTTAATATTTTTTATTAATGTATTTATTGATTATGTTATTAAAGTTGTCTCATTACCCCCCCTTCATTCCCCTCCACCCTGCACACCGTCTCCCACCCACATTCTCCCCTTTAGTTCATGTCCATGTGTCATAAGTTCTTTAGCTTCTACCTTTCCCCTACTATTCTTGCCCTCCCCCTGTCTATTTTCTACCTACCATCTATGCTACTTATTCTCTGTACCTTTTCCCCCTCTCTCCTCCTCCCACTCCCTTGTTGCTAACCCTCCATGTGATCTCCATTTCTGTGGTTCTATTCCTGTTCTAGTTGTTTGCTTAGTTTGTTTTTGTTTTCGGTGTGGTTGTTAATAATTGTGAGTTTGCTGTCATTTTACTACACATGTTTTTTATCTTCCTTTTCTTAGATAAGTCCCTTTAACATTTCATAAAATAAGGG
>CM052539.1:87748925-87777707 GCA_028533065.1 Trachops cirrhosus
TTTCTTCATTCTTTTCTGGTTGTATATTTTTTTCTTCCTTCTGGTCCACTCCATTGATGTGAGACCCATCTTTCATTCCATCACTACTGGTTCCCTGTGCATTTTTCTTCATTTCACTTATTGTAGCCTTCACTTTTTCATCTAGTTTGCAACCAAAATCAACCAGTTCTGTGACCTTCCTGATCACCAGTGCTTTGAACTGTGCATCTGATAGGTTGCTTATCTCTTGGTCACTTAAAAGGATGAGTTCTGGGGCTTTCAATTGGTCTGTTTGAACCATCTCTGGTTTTTTCTTTTTTTTTTTGGTCTTCTGGCGCTTGTTACGTGTGAGGGGCGGAGATTTAGGTGTTCACCAGGGCGGGGTGCCCCAGTGGCTTGGTTGTGACGCTGTATGTTGGGGCGGGATCTGAGAAGGAATAATGGTGCTTGCTCTGTTCTCTGTCGGACCTCAGTCCCTTTAGCTGCTTTCCCTAAGGAAACTGGGCCCCTCTGGTGCTAATTCCCATGTGGGTGGGCTTGTGCACCCCGTGGGACCTTCCTTTTCAATCAGTGCCCGTGTTTCCTGGCTCTGTTTCCCAGCGCTGGGCCCCTGAGTTGTGCACAGTGCATTGTTTCACAATCACTGCCTCACCAGGTCTGCTGGTAGCCACCACCCCGGCCAGGGCCCACCAGCCGCCACTTATGTGCCCAGGGTCTGCCCGCTGCAGTCCTCTGCACCACCCCAGTTGCCTTGCACATCCCAGTTGCCTTACGAGTTTCCGGTCCCAACGCTGTTTGCTCTCCGCTCCCGCGCCTGGCTGCCGGACTCCACCCCTCCTACCAGTCTGGGTGAACGCGTCCAATTCAACTCCTTGGGTGCCGGACCTCCATACAGATCAATTTTCTGTCAGTTCTGGTTGTTATTTTGTTTCTAAATTGTTGTTGTCCCTATCTTGGTTGTGCAAGGAGGAACAGTGTGCGTCCACCTATGCTTCCATCTTGGTCAGAAGTCCCTACAGTACCCATTTATGATAAAAACACTCACCAAAGTGGGAATAGAGGGAGCATTCCTCAACATAATACAGGCCATATATGAGAGACCTACAGCCAACATCATACTCAGTGGGCAAAAACTAAAGGCTTTCCCACTAAGATCAGAAACAAGAAAAGGATATCCACTTTCACCACTCCTATTCAACATAGTTTTGGAAGTCCTAGCCACAGGAATCAGACAAGAAGAAGAAATAAAAGGCATGGGAATATGAAAGGAGGAAGCAAAACTGTCATTGTTTGCAGATGACATGATAGTGTACATAGAAAATCCTCTACAATCCACTAAATAACTACTCTACCTAACAAGTGAATTTGGCAAAAGAGCAGGATACAAAGTCAATATTCAAAAATCAAAGGCATTTTTGTACACCAACAATAAAATATCAGAACCAGAAATTAAGAAAAAAATTCCATTTGCAAGAGTAACAAGAAAAATAAAGAACCTAGGAATAAACCTAGCCAAGGAGGTAAAAGACTCAGAAAACTATACAACACTGAAGAAAGAAATTAAAGAAGACACAAACAAATAAAGGAAGCATGTACCATATTCATGGATTGGAAGAATTAACATCATCAAAATATCCATACTACCCAAAGCAATTTATAGATTCAATGCAATCCCTATTAAAGTAGCAATGACATATTTCAGATATAGAACAAACATTTCAAAGATTTATATGGAACCATAAACGACCCTGAATAGCTGCAGCAATTTTGAGAAAGAAGAACAAAGTAGGAGGGATCATAATACCTGATATCAAACTGTAGTTCAAGGCCACTGTAATCAAAGCAGCCTGGTACTGGCATAAAAACAGGTACATAGACCAACGAAACAGAACAGAGAGCCCAGAAATAAACCCAAGTCTCCAAGGTCAACTAATATTTGACAAAGGGGGAAGGAGCATAACATGGGGTAAAAATAGCCTCTTCAACAAATGGTGTTGGGAGATCTGGAAAGCTACATGCAAAAAAATGACTTGACCAAAAACTTACATAATACACAAAAATAAACTTAAGATGGATAAAAGACTTAAATATAAGTGATAATACCATAAAAGTCCTAGAGGAGAACATAGGCAGGAAAATCTCAGATATTCCACACAGCAATTATTTTTACCAATATGTTCCCTAGACCAAGGGACATAAAAGAAAGAATAAACAAATGGGATCTCATCAAAACAAATAGCTTCTGCATGGTTAAAGAAAACAACATTAAAATGAAAAGAGAACCAATTATATGGGAAAACATATTTGCCAATGATGCCTCGGACAAGGGCTTGATACCCAAAATATATAAAGAACTCACACAACTCCACTCCAGGAAGACAAACAACCAATTAAAAAACGGGCAAAGGACCTAAACAGACTCTTTTCCAAGGAGGACATACAGAGGGCCCAGAGACATGGAAAGATGCTCAGTATTGCTAGCCATCATAGAGATACAAATTAAAACCACAATGAGATACCACTTCACACCAGTCAGAATGGCCATCATAAACAAAGCAACAAACAAGTGTTAGAGAGGATGTGGAGAAAAGGGAACCCTAGCGCACTGTTGGTGGAATGCAGGCTGGTACAGCCACTGTGGAAAACAATATGGAATTTCCTCAGAAAGCTAAAAATGGAACTGCCTTTTGACCCAGCAATTCTGCTGCTAGGATTATATCCTAAGAACCCTGAAACACCCATCCAAAAGAACCTATGCACCCCAATGTTCATAGCAGCACACTTTATAACAGCCAAGTGCTGGAAGCAATCTAAGTGCCCATCAGGAAATGAATGGATCAAAAAAACGATGGCACATTCACAGAATGGAATTCTGTGCAGCAGAAAGAAAGAAGGAGCTCCTACCATTTGGATAGCACGGGTGGAACTGAAGTGCATTATGCTAAGTGAAATAAGCCAGGCAGTGAGAGACAAATACCATATGATCTTACCTATAAGTGGAACGTAGTCAACAATACAAACAAGCAAGCAAAATATAACCAGGGCCATTGAAATTAAGAACAATCTGATAGTAACCAGAGGGGAGGTGGGAGGGAATAATGGGGGGTAAGGGGGCAAGGGTTTTCAGGAACAACTATCAAAACCAATGGGGACAAAACCTCCACTGGTTTTTCAGGACAAAACCAATGGGGGGTGGAAGCAGGGGAGGGAGGTGGGGATGGCTAGGGTTGGTGGGGAGTGGTAGGGGATAAATGCAGATAACTGTCCTTGAACAACAATAAGATAATATTTTTTAAAAAAGAACTTCTCTTGCTTTCACTATTTTGCCTTCAAATAGTATTTTAATTTTTGAGGGCAAGGCAATTCAAGAAAGTGCCATGAAGAAGAAATCATTTGGCATTTAGCATCTTAAAACTTCATATCTCAAATAAAGTTATACAGTGAAATTCATTGTCAGTAGGGTTACCATTTGGATTTTCTGAAACCAAGATTAAATTCACTTTCTCCCTCCAAAAAAAAAAAGACCTTTTAAGAGAATAGTGTAGGAAATGAAGAAGCCAAATAACTTATATGTACGACCCACTGGACATGAACTAAGGGAGGGTAATGCAGGTAGGAGGGGGATGCAGGGCAGAGGAGCCAAAATGGGGGAAAAAATAGAAAAATTGTAATAGCATAATCAATAAAATATATTTTAAGAAAAGGAAAATCCCAAAGATTCGATAAAAAAAACTATTGGAACTAATCAACAAATTCAGTAAAATTACAGGATATAAATCCACATACAGAAATCAGCTTCACTTCTGTACACTAAAAATGAAACACTTGAAAAAAATAAAACTATACTATTCACAACAGCAGCAAAAATAAAAAAATACCTGGTAAAGATCTATAGGACAAAAACTATGAGACAGTGTTAAAGGAAATCAAAAAGACACAAACGGAAAGATATCTCATGTTCACAGATCAGAAAAAGTAATATTGTTAAAATGGCCATACTACTCAAAGCCATCTAGATTCAACACAATCCACATCAAAATTCCAATGGAAATAGAAATTTAGAAAAATCCTAAACTTTGTATAGAACCAAAAAAGACCCCAAACAGCCAAACCAATCCTGAGAAAAAAGAACAAAGCCAGAGGTCACACAATTCCTGATTTCAAACTATATTACAAAGCTATACTAATTAAAACAATATGGTACTATCATAAAAAGAGACACACAAACCCATGGAGCATAATAGAGAGCTCAAAATCAAACCTCCACATATATGGTGAACAAATACTTAACAAAGAAACCAAGAACATACAATGGGAAACAGATAGTTTCTTCAACAAACGGTGTTCTCAAAAGTGGATAGACACATGAAGGAAAAATTAAATTAGACCACTACCCTACAACACTCTTAAAAGTTAACTTGAAATGGATCAAAGTTTTAAAACGTAAGATATGAAACCATAAAACTTCTAAAGAAAACATAGAAAATACGCTTCTCAACACTGGTCTTGGCAATGTATCCTTGGATACAACACCGTAGGCACAAACAAAAGCAAAAATCAACAAATCAAAAATCATCAAACTTGCCTTGGCTGGTGTGGCTCAGTGGATTGAGCAAGGGCCAGCGAACCAAAGGGTTGCTGGTTCAATTCCCAGTCTAGGGCACATGCCTGGATTGTGGGCCAGGTCCCCAGTTGGGGGCGTGTGAGAGGCAACCACACATTGATGTTTCTCTCCCTCTCTTTCTCCATCCCTTCCCCTCTGTCTAAAAATAAATAAATAAAATTTTTAAAAAATCATCAAACCTAAAAGCTTCTGCTCAGCAAAGGAAACAATCAAGAAAATGAAGAGGCAAACTATCAAATGGTAGAAAGTTTTTGCAAACCATATATCCAATAAGAGGTTAATATCCAAAAGAACCAATCCAATTAAAATACTGGCAGAAAGCCCTGGCCAGTGTGGCTCAATGGATTGAGTGGTGGACTGTGAATCAAAGGATCGCTGGTTCAATTCCCAGTCAGGGCACATGCCTGGGTTGTGGGCCAGGTACCCAGAGGGGGTGCATGACAGGCAACACTGATGTTTCTCTCTCTCTCTTTCTCCCTCCCTTCCCCTCTCTCTAAAAATAAATAAAATTGTAAAAAAAAAAAAGAAAGAAAGAAAGAAAACATGGGAAGAGAAACTAGACACACATTTTCCAAAAGTCATCCAAATAGCCAACAGGTACATAAAATGATGCTCAACCTCATTAATCATCAGAGAAATGCAAATCAAAAACCACAATGAGGTATCACCCCAAAACTGTCAGAATGACTATCATCAAAAAGACAAAGAGGCCCTGACTGGTGTGGTTCAGGGGGCTGGACATCATCCTGCAAACCAAAAGGTCACTGGTTCAATTCCCAGTCAGGGCACATGCCTGGACTGTGGGCCAGACCCCTGGCTGGGGATGTGTGAGAGGCAACTGATTGATGTTTCCCTCACACATCAATGTTTCTCTCCCTCTCTCACTTTCTTCCCCTATCTCTAAAAATAAATCTTTTTAAAAAAAATAAGAGAAGAGATAAGTGTTGGCAAGCATGTAGAAAAAAGGGAACCCTGGTACACTGTTGGTGAGAATGTAAAGTGGTGCAGCTGCTATACAAAATAATATGGAGGTTCCTCAAAAAACTAAAAACAGAACTACTATATGATCCAGCCCTTCCATTCGTGGGTCTATATTCAAGAACAGGAAATGAAAACGGGATCTGAAGAGATCTCTGCACTCCCATGTTCGCTGCAGCATTATTCACAATAGCCAAGATATGGAAACAACTTAAGTGTCCATCAACGGATAATGGATAAAGAAGATGGGCACATATATACAACGGGACATTATTCAACCATGATGAAGAAAATCCTGCCATTTGCAACAATGTGGATAAACCATGAGGGCATTATACTGAGATAAATCAGATAGAGACAAATACTATGTGACATCACTTATATGTGGAATGTTTAAAAAAAGCAAACTCATAAAAACAGAATGAAATGCTGGTTACCAAGGACTGGCAGGTGGGAGTATAGGAGAGATGTGGAAGAGTATGAAGTTGGAACATAAATCCTCAAGTTCTAATGCACAGTATAGTGAAAATGTAGGCAATAATACCATACTGTAATTACCAAACTTACTAAAAGACCAGGTCTTCATATTCCAACCTCTAAAAAGAAATGATAGTTATGTAATGGTGATAAAGGTACTAATTATTGCTACGTGAGTAATGATAACATATAAATGTATCAAATCAATATTCTATACAACTTAAATTTCTACAATGTTATCTATCAAATATATTTCAATTTAAAAAAGATAAAGAATTTCAGATCAACAACAAATTCTATAAAAAGTAAAAAAGACAAACCCTGGACTGGGAGAAGATACCTGTAATAGAGCTGTCGAAGGAATAAACACAGACAAAGGTTGTCAACATACTTAGTAATGTGGGTGATGCAAATTAAAACTATGATGAGATACTGTTACACTACTCCCAGAATGGCAAAAATTTAAGTCTGACAATAGCAAGTATTAACAAGGTCTGGAGCAAAGCAAGCACTTAACATTGCTGATGAGAAAGTAAAATCACCTTGGAAAATATTTTAGCAAAATCTAATAGTGTTAAAGGTATTCCTCCCAATTCCCCAGCAACCCAGTCCTCATTATATGCCCTAGAGAAATTAATGTGCATACCAGAAATGTATAACAATGTTCACAGCACCACTATGTAACATCCTGAAACTTAAAAAAAAAAAAAAATTCATTAACCGTGAAAAGAGAAAAGTAAAATTGTACTGCATTCATACATGGAATACTACCTGGTGGTGAAAATTCGTGAACCAGAGCTGCAGATAAAGATGACTGAATTTCAAAAGCAATGTATAGTGAAAGATGAAAATGAAATACACATATGCCCGGTATGACTGTTCAGAAAGCTCAAAAACAAGTAAAATATTTTTTCAGGGCTACACTTATGGGAGTGGAAACTACAAGGAAAAGCACTGTGATATGATCATCGAAAGGTTAGTTCTCACTGCCTCTAATCTATTTCTTGATTTAGCTAGTGGTTATCCAAGTTTTTCCTTTATAATTGTCAAAATGCATATGTTACATCCACTTTTCTAAATTTAATTCACAAAAACAAGTTCTAAAAGTTCCAGGCAGATTAAAGAACCAGTTGTGAAAACAAAAGTTCATAGAAGAAAATGGTATATTTGTGACTGAATATTGAGTATTTCCTAAAATCATGAAAAAAGATTGATAAATTCAATATTAAAAGAAAAAACATGTACATGAAAAACACAAACTGAAAAGCTACACCAGGATAGCAAGATGATTTTGGCAGTGCTTTTAACTGACAGGATTAGTGCACAGAATAACTAACTTCAATGAAGAGAAATACACACACCCTACCCCTTCTCAAAGTTACAAATGAAATGAAGAGGCAAGCCACAAAAGAGGAAATCTAAATGCCCAGTAACTATTCAAACTGATGCCCACAAGACCTAACCACTAATCAAGGAAACGGCATTAAAATTACACTGACCCACCATGTGATTGGCCAAAATTGTAGTCTGACCAGTTCAAGGGTTGACAAGCACAGTACATTCAGCCAATGGTATAATTAAAAAACAAACAATAACAAAAAATAACCACACCTGGTAAAACCACTTGGCAGAGCAAAAGGAAAACCTCCTGTACTTGCACAAAGCTGCTGCTATGACCCAACATCCAATTCTTGACAAGTACCCCAAAGAAACTCACATAATTAAGACTTTCTGCAGCCCCATGCATGCTACTGACAAACTGAGAAAAGTTGAATGCCCTACAGCCAGGAAAACACACATGGAATATGCATAGCTACTAAAATCAATAAACCAGAGTTTATATATGTTAATGTGGAAGTCTTAAAATATGAAGAGAAAAAAGCAAATTGCAGAGGGATAACATAAATTATGGAAAAAATACTCTATTGATTTACGAACACCAAATAGTAAAAGAATGAGAAAGGAGCATGGGAATACCATGAGGGTGGAAATTAGGTGGGGGAGTGGGATACACAGAGCATCAATTATATTGAGTGTTTTATTTTTTAAGTTGGGTGTAAATTCTCTATTTTTTAAATTCCTGAAATGTCTTTTTAAAAGATCATGCAACTTCTTACCTTGTGTGGGCAAACTATTTTTCTTATATCGTTCTAGCTGGGTTCCAGTCGAATTTTGTCTCTTTTGAATTCGAACTGATAAATTCTATAGGAGATAATTGAATATAAAATTAGTGTTAGTCTACATATTAGTACAATGAATGAGACTAACAGAACTCAGCCTGCAATGAGAATGTTTTAAGTATGTTCATTTACATTGTTTTCATTTGTCACTAGAGACCAGAGTGAACAACACACACACACATACACGCCCCACATCTGGAAATACATTCAATTCTCAAGTTAAAGGCATAACAGACAATGTAAAATGAAACAGTCTTCTGTGACTGATACCAGATTAGCCAGAGGAGAAGGCAGGACCTCATGGTCACCATGAGCAAACCCCCCTTATCTTGGCCTCTCCAGTGAATACTTCCATCACCGTCCTACTCTAACTGAACTCTAACTCCCACTGAGAAGACTGTTCACCACTGTCCCTTGCAAGGATGGAGGTTTCTCAGGGTCCTCAGAGCTCACAACCCTAGATTTAGAGGTAGAACACTTGTCTTCCTTGCTCCCCGTCACTGTTTCCAACCAAATCTCTTTCCCTCCTCCTTACCCACCCCACCCGGCTCCAAGTCTTATGGCCATACACTCATCCACCATGTACTCCTCCTCTCCTGATGATACCCCAGCTCCATAGCTTCCACCTCCTGACCTATTCTCCTTCCAATCTCAGCTGTGCACTACCGTGGGGAAACTCTAGAACTGTCATCATCACTATCTTCAATTACCAATAACCGTTTAATTTCAAAGCATTTGAATTCATAATGTGAGGCATGAAATTATTAGCCTGGTCTATTCTAAAAGCCAGTGCCATTTAGTGTTCAAGTATTTGGGGGTGAGATGCCATGATTTCTGAAATTACCTTCAAATGGACCAGCAAATTACATACACATAATATAGCAAAACATTAACAGTGATTCAATCTAAGCAAGTATTTCAAGTGTTCATCAGACTGTTCTTTCAAATGCCTCTATCTGGGGAAGCTTTCATAAAAAGCTGTTTGAGGAGGGAGGGAGAATGCCACTTTCAGACTACCACAGCTTATCCTTTAGCTCATTCCTTTAATACCCTAACTCCAACAAGGCTTATAGCCAACAGGTTCCTATAAGTCATTGATCCATGTGTTCTATGTCCCTCACAACCTTGTAGCCTATGCCCTTCTTAAGTAGGTGAAATTCTTGTGGGTCACTGCATACTGTAAACTTCCAAGCCCCTCTCTCTCCCGGGTGGTATTTCCCCTGGTGACCACACTTCTCCTAAAACATGACTCTCCACCAACCTACCCCTAAAAAGCCAAACAAGAAAAAAATAAGGTAAGCCATTCTCAACGGAAATAATGATCTCTAATGTCCGTGGGCCCCCAATGCCACCCAGGACTCACACTACACCTCCCAGTCCCTTGGCTTTCCTCTCTTAGACAACAATTTCCCACTTTCTCCCATGTTCTCCATCCTCACTGTCAGTAGAGGACCATGCTTCCCACTTCACTGAGAAAGTTAAAGCATCAGGAGGGAACTTCCTACCCATTGGCACCACACATCTATCCCTGGGTCCAGACCTTGGACCTTATTATTGGACTCAAACTGCCCATGCTCCCAGCCAATGCCAGCCTCCCCATTCCCTCAATCCCATTTCCCCTCACTTATAACAATGCATCTACAACTCTCCCCCTTTCTCCTGCATCTTTTTCCTCTCTACTGAACCAATTTTACCAATACACCAACACTTGTTAATTCCCCATCTTAAAAACAAAGATAACTTCCTCTACAACCAACTACTCCTTCTCTTTACATTTACTTTAAAACTTTTCTACACAGTTCTCATATCCCATCTGAAACTTCTCCCCATTTCTTCTTGTCCTGTAGGGCTTTTATTTCAACATCTCTGCTTGGTAAATCCAATGACCAACCTTCAGTCCTCAACTTACTTAGCAGCAGCCTTTGACGCCAAAGATCACACTTTCCTCGAGGGCCTTGCTCAACTTGGCTCATAGGACACCATCCAGCCTCCTTTCCTTCCTACATCCTGGTTGCTTGTTCTCCTCACCCCCAGCTTCTCACCCTCAGCCTCACTTTTGGCCTCAGTCACCTCTCTTGGCCCAAAGCTTCACCACACATGCTGATGACCCCAAACTTCAAGCTCCAGCCTGACTTTCCCTGATCCCTGCATAACATCTCTACATGATTATCTCCTTGGCCTTTCAAACTCACTTTGTCTGCACATGAGCTCCTAATGTCCACGGCCCTAAGCAATATGTGATGTCTTCTTGTGGACTCTCATAACAAATGGAAACTCTATATTAAGCAAAAACTACACTAAACTGGAAAGCCATTCCTGACTCCTTTCTTGCTGTCACTCCCCCTATCCGGTTCATCAATAAATCCCATCCAGTTCTCAACCCCTCCAATGCCACTCCCCCAGTCTAAGCCACTATCATCTGTGGTCTGAATCACTGCAACAATCCCCCCTGATGTTCCTGATTGGGCCCATAGTTCCTCCTCCCCCTTGTGTCTACAATAGAGAGTGAGCTTACAGAGACAAAGGATTAGGCCACTGCTTCCATCAAAGCCCTGCAAGGACTCCCCATTGCACTCAGAGAAAAAGCCCAAGTGCTTACAGAAAATATTAAGGCCTAATAAAATCTGCAACTGCCACCTGTCATCATCCTATCTCTGATTTCTTTCCTACTATTCTCCCCACTTACTCTGCTCCAGCCTTATAGTAAATACTCACTTAACATCCTTGATAGGTTCTGCAATTTTAGCAGGCTAATTGATAAGAGTTAAGTTCCTAGCATCAACTTTGTATCAAAAGGACACCATTCAAAGACCTGCTGTACCAGTCTCTGCCCTTGCTGAGCCTCAGGCCCTTCAACCAGACAGCCTCCAGGCCAGGGGCTCCTGCGCCTGCTCCGATTTCCACCCAGGTTCCAGCCTGGCTTAGACCTCTTTGGCCTTTATTCAAATGTCATTTTCTCAGTAAGGCCTTCCCTGGCCATCCTACCTACAACTGCAACACCCCAAACAGCTATTCCCCCTTCTTGCTTTTTCTCCTTAGTTTTCACCACCATGTCACACACCATATATTTTATTTACCTATATTATCTATAATCTTTCTCCTGACACTGGAATATTAAGTTCCAAGAAGGCAAGGGCATTTGCCTGTTTTGTTCATTGCTTTCTTTATCTGCAGTGCCTGGCAAGTCAGAGTTGTGAACAGATGAATGAAACACCAATTACTTGACTCAAAAGGGTCATACAAATGTGACTCTCTGCAAACACTTCCCTTGACCTGCTTTAACTCAGATTGTCTGCCTGCAGTTTATAATAATCCCTTTATAAAAATTATACAAATGAATTTGAAAACTATCTTATAACAATACTCAAATTTTTTAATTACAGTAAAATATATATAATGTAACATTTACTATTTTTAACCATGTTAAAGTGCTCAGGTCAGTGGCATTAAGTACATTCACACTGTCATGCAACCATCACCACCATCCATCCAAAGGACTCTCTTTAACTTACAAAACTGAAACTCTGTCCCCATTAAACACTAACCCTGCATTTTCCCCTCCCCACAACCCTGACAACCATCCTTCTAATTTCTGTCTCTATGAATCTGACTGCCCAAATATTTAACATCTCTCCCTAACCTGACAAAGCTGCCTAGGCTCCAAACCTACCATGGACCCCTCTTTCTTCATGGCAGTCCCACACTGACCGATCTTGGTGCTGCCCTCAGCGGCTTCCACTTTCTTCCAAGCATCAAGTCGGAATCTTTCCATCACTTTTATTTCTTCCCGGAGATCCGTGTTCTCTTTGACCAACATTTCTATCTGGCTCCTAAGACGACCATGTGTACTTGACCATTTTGCTTCCTTTCTTTTCAAATCTTCCTGTAAATCTGCTATCTGCTGTTTCAAAGCCTGCCCCTCCCCACAAAAAAGAATTACTAGAATTAAAATAATGTCATAGAAGAGTACAGCTAGTGTAGTACAGGGAACAGAAAGGGGAAGGCTCAATCACATTCCAATAATACTGGGATTTTCAGGAAAGGGAACAAGGGGTTCAGGATAGAGCCTCACTTCATACCATCAGCAAAATTAATTCCAGGAATCAAGGGAGGGAGCAGACAGGCAACACTTAGGAGTTAACTGCAGTAACATGACTATGAGATAATAAAGGTCTAAACTGAGATATTAAGTGAAATACGTGAGATAAAGGGGGAATATCTGGTGAAGAAAAAATTAATAGGAATTAATTACTAACTGAAGGAAGAAGAGCTGAGGTAAAGCGAAGAATAAAAGATTCAAAGTCAAAACTACCAGCCTTGAAAACTGATTCTGTTGGGAATTTATAAAAAACAGGTTTTAAGAAAATGAGTCATTTTAGATGGACTAGATGACATAAGTGAAGAAACTCCTGGAAATGTCTAGAAGCAATCTGTAACTGTACAAAGAGAATAAAGATGGATGTAAGAACTAAGGAGAGATAGTTAGCTGGCTATACAGCATATGCAAGTGCAAGTCAGAGGAGTGACTGGAGCTGAGGAAAGGAGTACAGACAGAAGCTGGAAGCATTTCCCACCACCCACCAGAGAACCCACTCAAGTACGAGACTGAAGGCAGTGAGAAGTCTAACCACTTCATTAACATACACAGACAACCTGACATCCCACCCATGTTCAAGTAAATCTCACAACAGCCAACAAAGTGCTGTTTCAGTGAACATTATGAATGATAAGAAAGTGAAACAGCCTTACTGCTGACATGAAAAAATTACAGTAGCCTGGATAGAAGATCAAACCAGCCACAACATTCCCTTAAGCCAAAGCATAAAAAGCAAGGTCCTAACTCTCTTCAATTCTATAAAGGCTAAGAGAGGTGAGGAGGCTGCAAAAGAAAAGTATGAAGCCAGGAGAGGTTGGTTCATAAGGTTTTAGAAACAAGCAGTCTCCATAACATAAAAGTGCAAGGTGAAGCACCAAGTAATCCAGAAGATTGAGCCAAGATGATTTATGAAGGTGGCTATATCAACAACAGATTTTCAGCAAAGACAAAACAGCCTTATATTGGAAGGAGATGCCATCTGGGATCTTCATAGCCAGAGAGAAGTCAACGTCTGGCTTCAAAACTTCCAAGGACAGGCTGACTCTCTTGTTAGGGGCTAATGCAGTGGGTGAGTTTAAGTTGAAGCCAGTGCTTGCTTACCATTCTTACAACGGTAGGGTCCTTAAGAACTATGCTAAATCTACTCTGCCTGTGCTCTAGAAACAAAGCCTGGCACATTGTTTAAGCACACTGTTTACAGTATTATTTACTAAATATTTTAAGCATACTGCTGGGACCTGCTCAGGAAAAAAGGTTCCTGTTACTGCTTACTGACAATGCACCTGATCACCCAAGAGCTCTGATAAAGATGTACCAAGAAATTAATGTTGTTTTCATGCCTGCTAACACAACATCCACTCTGCAGCCCATGGATCAAAGGTTAATTTTGACTTTCAAGTCATACTAATAAAGAAATACATTTTAAAAGATTATAGCTGCCATAGGCAATGATCCCTCTGATGGATGTGTGCAAACTAAACTGAACACCTCTGGAAAGGACTCACCTTTCTCAATGCCATCAAAAACATTCACAATTCATGGGAAGAGGTCAAAATACTGGGTTGGCCAAAAAGTCCATTTAGTTTTTTTCCATAAAATAAGGGATACATTTTTCACTTTCAGCAATAACTTTATTGATATGGATATTTTGAGTATGTCAGTTATCTCCCACTATTGACTTCTAGTGGGTAGAGGCCAGGGGTGCTGCTAAACATCTTCCAATGCATAAGACTTTCCACACCAAAGAATTATTTGGCTAAAATGTCAATACCAAGAAACTTCACAAACCACTTTTGACACATTTGACTACACCTTCTCCATACACTGCACAAATCTTTTTTGCACTTCAGTTGCATTTTTACCTTTCTTCAAATTATAAAACATAATAGGTTGAAAATGTTGCATATTTTCTTCCATCTTCAACACTAAAATGGCTGCACAAAAATTCACCAATTTTGATAATTTTTTTAAACACATGCTGACATGACAGCTGTCACAACACAATCTAACATAATTGTTTCAAATTAAGTTAAAGACAACTAAGCACTACTAGAGCCATCATATGGAAAAAACTAAATAAACTATTTAGCCAACCCCATATTAACATTAACAGGAATTTGGAAGAAGTTGATTCCAACCCTCAAGGATGACTAAGGAGTTCTAGACTTCAGTGGAGGAAGTACAAATAGCAAGTGTGACAAATAGCAAGAGAACTAGAATTAGAAGTGCAGCCTGAAAATGTAACTGAATTGCTGCATTCTCATGCTAAAACTTGAACTGATGAGAACTTGATTCTTATGGATGAGCAAAGAGAGTGGTTTCTTGAGATGGAATCTTGGTGAAGAAGCTGTGAAGATGTTAAAATGACAACAAAGGATTTAGAATATTACATTAACTTAATTGATAAAGCAGTGGCAGGGTCTGAGAGAACTGACACAAACATTGAAAGACATTCTACTGTTGGTAAAATGCTACCAAACCATCACATACTACAGAGAAATCATTCATGAAAGGAAGAGTCAATCCATGCAGCAACTTCACTGTTGTCTCATTTTAAGAAATTGCCACAGCCAGCCCAGCCTTCAGCAACTACCACCCTCAGCAGTCAGCAGCCGTCAACAGCAAGGTAAGACCCTCCACTAGCAAAAAGATAATGACTCACTGAAGGCTGGTTGGCATTTTTTAGCAATAAAGTATTTTCTACAAGGTATGTATTTTGTTCTTTTAGACTCGATGCTATTGCACACTTAAAGAGACTACAGTATAGTGTAAACGTAATTTTTATATGCAATGGAAGACCAAAATATTCATGGGACTTGTTTTGTTGAGGTGGTCTAAAACCACACCCACATTATCACTGTGTACACCTGTACCATCTCTTTAATTAATATTTTAATGATTTAAGTGGAAGTGGGTCAAGACCAAGAAGTGGGAGACTTGCTCCCTTCCTCAAGAACACCTGGCCCAAGGAGCCAATGCTAGTCACGTCCATCACCATCAGAGGCCTTGCTTTAATTCTGTTCCCTTCAGTCCCTACACCAAGGATGCCACAAGAATCAACCAAGTGACACCCTACATCTATCCAGTGCCTGTCCGAGATGATGGGAATAAGCCCAATGTGCCCAGCCACCCCCAAGACCCCAAGGGACCAAGCTTGGAGTGGCTGAAGAAACTGAACAGCTCCACTACAGAGAGGAAGTCCCCTTCGCTGTGCCCCAATAAAAATGTGAAAACCGAAAAAAAAAATAAGTGGAAGCGTACCAATAAATAAAGTTTTCAATTAAGCGTATACTTGTTTTTAAAGTATGTATTTGCATAGTAGAGGTAGAAAGAAGGGTAAATATATTCAATAGCAAACTATGAATAAGCCATTAGTTTAAGAAAAAGAAGGTACTATACCAACAACAGAAACAAATAATGAACATACCAGGTCTTTTAAAAAGTGTCCAATACTTAAATCAACACTAACAAAGTAGAAAGAGGATTCAAGAAAAAGTTGGCAAATTATGAAATAGTCTAACATCTTAAAGAGGAAAGCTAACTCACTAAATCTCCAGGATATGAGATGGTCTCTACATCAAAACCATCCAGAACCTTCTGCAATGACAGATGTGTCCTGGACCTTCACTGTCCAATATGATAGCTACCAGTCACACAATGGCTACTGAGCACTTGAAATGTGGCTGATGTCACTGGGAAAGTGAATTTTCAGTTTAATTTCAATTAACTTAACTTTAAATAGTCACATGTGGCTAAGGACCAGCAGACTGGAAAGAACTGGCTTAGAGAATAAGAGGATATATTGTCTGAGGGAAAGGCACCAGGTTACAACTAAGTAAAATCTATGTGTTATTCTCATCAAAGTAAATAGAACCATAATAAGGAAGCTCCTCTACTATGGTTTGAATCACAACGGAAGAAGAAATCTCAGTTATGGCAAAGAAGGGAAGGTGGGGGGAGTCAATCTTGTCATTTTAGGTGGTTTAAGAAGGTTGGCTTTTTTTCCTTTTGGGTCTTGTAAGGTTTTCATAACATAGCCAAGTATTGCTCTATTCCTGGGAGAGTCAGAAACAATAAAAATGAAATGACAAACCCATTATGCAGATATTTCAGAATAGGTTATAGTTTTAAATTTAGTGAAATATTTTCTGACAACTGAATTTGATTTTAACTACTATTTAAAGTATTTGAAGTCTTCACAAAAAGTCATGCTCAATTTGTATTATGGATTATAACAATAATCTATAATCTAGAGTATAGATTTTAAAAAGAAATTCAAGTAACTTTAATATCAATTTTTAATCTTTTACCTAGCAGGCAAAGAGCAAAAACATTCTAATAATTGCTAGTAGAATTAAAAATTGAAATAATATTTATGAAGGGATAAATCTTATAATATCTATGAACGTACATACCACCCCCTTTTAACCTAGAAATTTCACTTCCAGGAATTTATCCTACAGATATACTTGAGTATGTAAGCTACACGGGGACAAGGATGAATTCGTTTTGTTTGCGCCTGTATTCCTAGCACATGCCTGCTACATCACAGGTATTCAATAACCCCGTGTAAAATAACTAAGTAGAAGAATGATTGTGAACTGACGTGTGTAACAAGATTATTCAGGACAGCACTCTTGATAGAAAGAAAAAGAACAGAAACAACATAAATGTTTAGTTAAGTAAATTATGGCACATCCATATATTTACCATTGAAGAATTCAATGGTAAAATAAAGAATGAGGATGCCTTTTATGTTAATTTAAGATAACTTCTTTTTCAAAATTGCATATATACATACACATATGTGTATATACATATACATACGTGTGTGTGTGTGTATATATGCATTTGCTTAGAATTATGAGATTTGTAACACTGGTTATCTCAAAAGAGGAGAAAACTGGGTGGCAGAACAAGGGTAAGAGCAACAGACTGCACTGCACAGCCTTTTTTTTTGGAAAAAAAATTTTAATAGATTGTTAAAGTCTAAAAGATTTAATAAACCAAGCATTAACCAAAACATAGCACATGTTTCTCCCCACAAAAGTAAAAATAGAGTTAAAGACTCTCATCAAAATGGCATGTGATAATTTAAGCTACAGGTGTGCAGATGAAATTGTTCAAAGACGGTGCACTACAGAAAGGAAGAAAGCAAAGGATGGGACTCAGAAATACTGGTATTTAAAATATGGAACTGGAAGATGAGTTTGCATTTTATGCTGTAAGCAAGGGATAGCCATTTAAAATTTTTCTCTTGGTAAGCTGAAGTATTTTCTTTTGATGAATTCCAATATATCCACTTTTTTCTTATACTTAGTTCTCTGGAAATCTTTGCATATGCCAAAGTCATGAATATATTCACCTATATTTTTTCTATAGTTTAGCTAGAAATGCATTAGTGCATTTTTAAGTACCGTATTTTTCAAACTATAAGACAGTGCGTCTTATAGTCCAAATGTAGCTTACCTGGCTAGTAAATGTAGTTTACATTTACATTGGTGAAATATTTTGTTATTTATGTTATTCAGTATTTTACCACATTTTTTGCTTCAACATTTTTTTTCCTATTTTCCTCCTCTAAAACCTAGACACATCTTATAGTCCTAAAAATACAGTACTACATTCCTCTGATCATGTCCATTTCTAACTTTGAAATGAACAGGTCTGATAATTTGGCCTGTTTATTAGTTTTAGAATTAAACACCTACTTAGTATATAATAAGTCTTAAAGATTTGTAAATAAACAAAACTAACAGTACTTGTTCTGTGGTAGGTTAAACAAATTAATACAACATTATACCAGTGAACTTCCAACTCTTGGCTTATTAATTCATTCATGTCATTATCATAGTTTTCTTATTTTTGAAAGCCTTTAGTAAGAGAATAAATATTTTACTCTCTAAAAGCCAGACTACAAAGATGTTCCTAATGTAGTGTCTCAGACAGATAACTTGTTGAGCCAATGCATGATTAATAAATTGATACCAATGTCTCTTTGATACATTAAATAACTCTAAAATTCTTAAAGGACTGTCATCTTCACTAACTTACATGAGTATATAAGTATCGGTATACCTGTATTTCTTCACGCTCCTTTCTATCTGGAAAAGTTCTTGCAGCTGTAGTATACATTTCAAAAACTCTGCGTTTATTTTGTAGCTTCCTCATTTCTTCCTTTTTAAATTCTTTTATTCGAACCAATTCTTTTGCCTTCTGTTGTTCAAAGTCTGCAATATCTTTCCTAAAATGACCAAACCATGTTATCTAAGGGGATTATCTCAATAATCTAAGAATACCATCTCAATATAATAACCCACATGTGGCACCAAAATGTAACACCACTGACAGCCTAGAAATGAGGAGCTGCTAGTCTTAGTTAATCCATCCTCACTCTAAAGCACTGAAATAGTAGTCAATTAACTCAATAAAGCACCCCTTCAACAAGCATCCACTGGGCACCTGCCATACATCAAGCAGTACACCGGAAGAACCACAGCAAAAAAACTAAGCATCCTTACTCGTGTGAAGCTTCTTACATCTAATGGGAGAGACAGGCAATAATAGAATAAATAAGTAAATATATGGAGCATTATAAGTACTAAGGAAGAACATAAGCAAGGAATCAGGTTAGAGAATTTCAGCATAGAAAATTAAAATTATAATGGGGTCACCTTACTGAGTCAATACCTGAAGTAAAACCTGAAGAAAATGAGAGAATAGCCATGAGGATATTTGGACAAAGCAGTTCAGGCAGAGGGAACACATGCAAAAACCATGATGAAGGAATATGCCTGATGTGTTCAAAGAAAAACCAGGCAGCCAATGTGGCTAAAATAGTAAGATAGAGTTAGAAGGGGGGAAAAAAACCCGAAGACTATATTAACTGGGTCTTATGCACCACTTGAGGACTTTGGTATCTAGCTGAGGAGAGTACTGATCAGAGAGACTATCATAACCCAGGTTCATTCTTCATGCCGTGTTAAGAATACAAGGGAGAGTGACATCAGCAAGTGATGGAACAAGAGGTCCCTGGCTTACATCCCCCTACATAAACAATAATCCAACAGCCATCCAAGAACATAAGTGCTTTTGGGGAAGCTCTAGGATTCAGGTAGGAGGTCTGGAAACTCTGATGAAGCCATGATATCAAGGACACTTAGAGAAGGCAGGCCCATGTCCCAGTGGAAGACTTACTAAACATGGTCCTGGCTGCAGAATGAAAACAGCCTAACTCCCCTATGGACTCAGCCCCAGCTCCATCTACCACAGAACTCGGGAAGAGACACACCTATCTATGCCCCTGGTAAGAAGCCCACAGACCTCAGTCCCAACTACAGATCCTGAAACAGCCCTGTGACCTGGCTCCAGCCTGCTATACTGTGGTACTGGAGAGAGTCCTGCCCACCCAGGCACCCAGCAGGAAGGTATCCAGGAAATGGCAGAGGCCACATTTATCCGTACCCACGGTAACTGATCCCCCTTGCCTACTGATGGCAACAGTGGGCCCAGAAGTAGCCCCATGAACTATGACCTACCTCCAGCCCTGCTTGACCTTGGACCCAAAAGCAGTCCTGTCCAACCAGGGGTCTAGTCCATGTCCACCTGCACCCCTGGTAACAGGCCTGCCAACCATGGACCCCACTGTGGACCCAGAAGCAGCCATATGACCTGGCTACAATCCCATTCAACTAGGATCCTGGAGATATAACTGGATCCTGGATCAAGGACCCAGCAGGAGAAGGTAAAGACCTGCCAAAACCAACCTATAAAAACAGGAGGAGGTTATTTGCTCTTTCAAATGCAAAGACATCAACACAAGGCTGCACAGATCATGAAGAATCAGGCAAACATGACACCACCAGAAGAAACTAATAAAGCTCCAGTAATTGATCCCAAAGAGACAGAGATCTACAAATTGCCTGACAAAGAATTCAAAATACATGTTTTAAAGAAGCTCAGCAAGGTACAACAGAACATAGATGAAAAACCCAACAAAATCAGGAAAACAACACATGAAACAAAATGAGAAATTCAATGAAGAAAAATCATAAAAAAGAACCCAACAAAAAGTCTCAAGCTGAGAAAACAATGGATGAAGTAAAAAAAGAAAAAAATGCACCAGAAACCTTCAACAGCAAACTCACTCCAACAGAAGTAAGAATCTGTGAACTAGAAGACAGATAACTTAAAATTATAGTCAAAGGAGAAAAAATAATGAAGAAAGCCTCCAGGATTTATGGAACAAGGAATAAACCAATATACACATTGCATCAGTCTCAGGAGGAGAAAAACAGCATACAAAATCAACAAACCCTTAGCTAGACAAAAAAAAAAGGAGAGACACTCAAATATGTATCATAAATGAAAGAGATGACATTACGACAGATGCCTCAGATATAAAAAAGATCATATTATCCACAATTATAATCCAAAAAAACTGGATAACCTAGAAGAAATGGACTGATTTCTAAAAACATGCAAACTACCAAAACTAAATCTAGAAGAAATAGAAAGCCTGAACAGACCGATAACAATCGACTGAATCAGTAAAAATCTCCCAACAGGGAAAAGTCCAGGACCAGATAGTTTCACAGGTAAATTCTACCAAACATTCAAAGAATTAATACCAATTCTTAAGCTCTTCCTAAAAAGGAAAAGGGAACACTTCCAAACTCATTTTATGAGACTAGCATCAATACTACCGAACCCAAAGACACCACAAGAAAACTACAGACAATACCCCTGATGAACGTAGATGTAAAAATCCTCAATGAATTAGGAAACCAAACTTAAGAGCACATTAAAAGGATTACACAGAATAACCAAGTAAGATGCATCCCTTAATGTAAGGTTGGTTCAACATATGATCCAGCAATTCTACCCTGGGTACATAATGTATTTTTCCAACTATAAGACACACCCGTGCCCCGCCCCCATTTGGGAGGAATAATGGTTGTTAATGCTGCTGTTCAGTTCTGATTAGATTTATATTGGTGAAATATTATGTTATTTATATTATTAAATATTTTATCACATTTTTTGCTTCAAAAATTTTTTTCCTATTTTCCTCCTCTAAAACCTAGGTGTGTCTTATGGTCCAAAAAATACAGGTATCCAAAAGAATTATAAAAACAGAAGAGTGAACAGATATTTGTACAGCAATGATAATAGCATTATTCACAATAACCAAAACCCAAAAGTCCAGCCGCAAGCCAAGGAATGCTAAGGGTGCCAACCACTAGAAGATAGAAGAAAAGGCATGGCTCTGCTGACACCTTGACTTTGAACTTCTAAGCCTCCAGAATCATGAGAAAATAATTCCCTGCTGTTTTAAGCCATCCAGATAGCATGTACTTTGTTAAAGCAGCCCTAAGAAATTAATACACTGGCCAATGTAGCTTGAAATCATAACCCCAAACTGCCTTTCAAATTTCAGTTTGTAATCCCATCACCAAGAGAATTCCCCTTTTAACAAAGCTTTGACCAGAATGGGTCATCGTATTTAGTTAAAAAATTCATATGAGGTACAGATCTCATTTCCACATATATTACTGGACTGACAAAAATTATTTCCAGTATTCTAGACATAATCTTAAAGATACTAACTGAACCACTGTATATTTTTTTCCAACTTACTGACACAAACTTACCTGAGTTTTTCCAAGGCACTTTCTCGTTCAATGTGAAGTTTAGCTAAAGATGTGTTCTCAGCTTTAAATTTTTCTATTTCCATTTCCAACTCAATAACTTTCTCTCTCAAAACTTGAGATCGAGCATTGTCACCTATAAAACAGGCCATAAATATTGAACTTTACAAGAGGCCTTCAGCAGCAAAAACACTAGCTAGCTATTAACACTAAGAGCTAAAACTATGGTAAATACCCCATTAAAATGCATCAGAATGTTTCTAATAACTAAATTTTAGAATAATTTTATTGTCCTGTCTTTCCAGATGAAACCAGTCTAAATTTAAGAATCAAATTATTCTGCCTCAAAAGTGTTTCAATCTGACAATTAATTAACATTATATATAAAGAGAAATCATTCAAATAAACTTTTTAAAGGCCAGGATATAAAAATAGCTTAATAACATGGATAAGTAAGTCACAAGATATCTGAAGCACCAAAAAGCAAAGCTTACCCCTTGCTAATCAAAGAAATACAAATTAAGGCTTTTTTTCAATATGAAACTGCTATTTAAGAGAGTAAAATATCTAATGCTCCTGTCTTTTAACTACCCTTTGGAAACTAAATCTGATTTATATCACAAGACTAATATACACATATTTACCCTTTGACCCTACTTCTAAAAATCTAGTTAAAGAACAAAATTGTAAAATCTTAGTTTTGCACAAAAATATGCATTGCAGTGTATTTATATTAGTAAAAAAAATCTGTTGAACATTAAGAAAATTACTGAATAAAATTACAGTACATTCATATGTCATGCAACCATTTTTAAAGTACACAGTGTTTAATGATATGGCCAACACGTTATATACCAGTTAAAAAGAATGAGGCAAGTTATAACATATGTTGCTATGATATTTAAAATACACAGGAAAAATGACTGAAAGAAAATATCCCAAAACAATATCATAGTTAACTCTGGCTAGTTCAGTTACAAACATTCTCACTTCTATACTTTTTAAACTTCCAAACTTTCTGCAAAAGTACTACTTTTAAATTCAGAGTACTTTTTAAATAGCTTGCTATAATTTATATTTTAAAGCTTTGCAAGGCATTCAGAGTTTATAATATAACATGATATAGAAGAGTTTTTCAATATAGGTTTAAAAAGTCCATCACATCGTCTGAATACTATACAGCCATTAAATGGAACAAGGCAGATGTTTGTGTTAAAGCAACCTTCAAAATATATAAGCAAGATGTAGAATGTTATATAAAAGGCATATTTTCATTTGTATAGAAAAGGAATTACACTGAGATATGCTTTCATGTGCATGGAATGTATTTAGCATATACAAATGAAATATAAATGCTGGTGCCTCTAGGAAAGGGGACTAGAAGCCCAGGTCTGAGGGAAGAAAGAAACTTGGATTATACCATATTTCTCCTTGGTCAAATTCAACAAGTTAATGCATGAACCAGTAAAAGAAAAGTAAAGTAAAAATATAGTCCTCAAAAAAAAAGTATGCACACACACAATTTCCTTCACAGCAACACAAACCATAAATTGGACTCCCTCCCTGGTTGTAAAAGAAATTTAAATGTTATCTCATTTAATAATAAAGCAATTACTTTTAGTCTTAAGAATAAGACAGGCTTAAATTTGAAAAACCTGAAATCACAATTCATCCGAACCTCTTATACTATTACATTATTTAGACTCACAAAACAAATCAAATTTTAACATAGCAACCAGAAAAGTTAGGATTTTAAGCATTCTGACAATACACAATCAAATAAATGTTAAATTTATAACAATCTATTATACATTTTATAATGCTCTGACTTACCAGTGGGTTGGTCTTGAATGTTTA
Source organism: Trachops cirrhosus (assembly GCA_028533065.1). Classification (NCBI taxonomy): domain Eukaryota; kingdom Metazoa; phylum Chordata; class Mammalia; order Chiroptera; family Phyllostomidae; genus Trachops; species Trachops cirrhosus. The sequence continues at coordinate 87,772,767 of CM052539.1, forward strand.
ACTTGGGTTCACTTCCCAAGTGTGAATCTGATTTTGATTTTGGTTTTGGTTTCAAAGAAGGGAAGAATTTCATCATCAGATCCGATGTAGGAGGAGGACTTGTGCCTCTGCTGGACTGGCTCAAGTCTTCCTGCTTCACTGGTGCAACCCTCCTTTTTATTGTTTTGTCCAGTATACATACATCACTCATACTAGGGTAGGTCTGGGGAGTTCCATACATGGCTTCATTCCCATGAGTAACATCACATTTAAATGAATTCTCTTCAAGATCGGTCCAAGTTCTTTCATCATCAAAGTCAATTTTACTCATACTTAGAGATAAAGGCCTTCTCGAGGACTCAGAACTTTTATTTTTCAAGCTTTCTGTTTTGACAGACTCATCACTACTACAATCTTTATCGGACAAATCTAAATCCACATCTCTCCTTTTACTCTCTTCTTGAGTCCCAGTATTCCTTAAAGGTCCCTTACCATCACAAACTTGTGGACTATCTTCTCTGCTGCTCAAACCCCTTTTGTTACCCTCAGTTGATGACTTTACGATAACGCCCAGTTGCTCCTCGGAGTCAGTGCTACTGTCACTGTTCATTACATTATCACTTGCTTTCAAACTCATTTGATTTGCAGAAGTGTTCATTTGGAACGCTTTTTCATCGACTTTACCAGATGGTCCCCCCAATCCATCAGGTGAGGACAGTGAATTAAGTTGTTTGGGTGCAACCTCACACTCACCCTCATTTTCATGTTTGTTATGGTCTCGATGCTCATTTTCGTTACACTGACTAATGGGACCCAGTGTCATCATCTTTTGCTGCTGCACAGCTTTGACAGGGGTAGAAGACAGCCGGTGACCTTTACAAATCTGTTGGTCCCTCTCTAAGATCTTCAATACAAATGAAGAATTGCTGGAAAATGATATTTCATCAGCAGCTTGTTCTAAAAACAAAAACTCATCTAATTCCAAATTTTCCTTTTCCTTTTCTTGTTCCCAATTCTCTAACTTTTTCTGAACAGAAATGTCAAGAGAAGATCCTGACTCTCTCAAGCTCTCAGGTATTGGGCTTTTTGAAGCCATGCAGCCTTCCAGCCCTGTAGAGAGGGGAAGTATGTCTTTATCTTGTGTGTTATTCCAGACTTCGCAACCAATATCATAAGGTTTTGTACACTCGGGTACATTTTCTTTATTATTAGATTCTACCTTTTTTTCTAATTTGAACTGCTCTCTAAATTTCCCACATTTCTTCCCTGCCAGTATTTTCAATCCTGATGGAAAGAAACCTTTCACATTATTACTCTTAAGCACTTCTGGCTTCTCAGTGAGTGTGACATAACCACTCCTGGTTCTAGCTTTGTTCTTTTTAGGATGAAGGTTCTCTGTACATAGTTCTTTATTAATAAGAGCAGTTTTCCGCTGGAATTGTTGTCTGTCTATTTTAAACACAGGTTGGTCCTCTGAAATGTTCTGATTAGTCATTAGTTTATTGCCCCTCCCTTTCTGAAACTTAGATTTAGCATTAGTGAATCTAGCTAACCCTTCTCCTCGTTTTAAGAATGGTTGTTTTGGTTTGACTAGCAATGATTCTTCTGCTTCCTACAATAAAGAACAATATTTGAATTAATGCCGGTATATTTAAAGCAAATTATAAACAAATCTCTACCGTCTTAGATAATTTAATCCAATGGTGGTGATGCTAACCCTTAGCTGTTTCTGTTTCAATTTCTGTTCTTCCAACCGAATTTGTTCTTCCAAGTAGTCTTCAAATGTCTGTTTTCTTTCTCTAATAGCAGCTTTAATAGGCCTGATAATAAAAATAAAGTTATTTAACATGCAAATCATGATGTGAATATTTTACACTTAGTCTGCCTGATATACACTGCTGACTATACTGAAAACTAACCTTTTCCAAAGTGACAGATCACCCCTTTAAAAATTTAATGAAAGCTACAATCTCACTCCATCTCCCAAAATACAGATATATATAGTACTCTACATGATTTGAAAAAACTCTTCTGAAGTCCATCTGTCAACCTTAGATTAATTTTTAAAGTAATGTGTTCATTCTGTAAATTTAAAATATATTTAAAAAATAGTTCATTATATACACTCTTTAGTTTAAAAAGATTCTTAACAATGTAAATAGAGCAACAATCAAAAAAGTAATTTGCTCATTAATAACATATATTAAAATATTTCAAGTATTTAAGAAAATAAACAATTTCAATATTGGTATATTTGTCACAAAATTCCATTTTTTATTATTATTTTTTTAATCCTCACTCAAGGACAGGCTTATTGATTTTAGAGAGGGGGAAGGGAGGGAGGGAGAGAGGAAGAGAAACATCGATAGGCTACCTCCCACATGCACCCCAACCAGGGATCAAAACTGCAACCTAGGCACATGCCCTCATTAGGGACCGAACCCTTAACCTTTCAGTGTATAGAACAACATTCCAACTAATTTAGCCACCTAGCTAGGGCTTTGTCATAACATTTTTGAATTCTATAACCAGACTTACACAATTTGAATTTATAAGTGACACCAAATGTGAGACTCTAATATATCATTTATTTTCTCTTCTCCAAAGTAAGATTTACCTAACTATTTGAGAGAAGATTAATTTTACCCATCTATTACTATTAGGTGAAAAAACTTTGCTCAGTTTTTCCAATACAATGTCAAAGCCACTTAAACTGATACATCTCCCCAAATTCCTTATTTTGCTGACAGTATGTGTTAAGTTGTATCTTCAACCTTATACATAAAAGCATCTTCAAGCAAAACAAAAAGAATATGCATCTTTCAAAGAAAGTGCTCAATAATAATGGCTGGCTATTATATTAAAAGTTATCACATTTCTTATTCCTTGTAACATGGATGGTACCTTTCTTCAACATTGACCACTTCTGAGGAATCACCAAATTTTTTTAGGTTCACATCATTCTCTTCCTGAACCTGGTCTGTCATTTTCTCCCAACATGGTAAAATACCTTCACCTAGAACAAAAATTAAGAACAATTTAGTTCAAAAAAAATCAAATTAAAGTCTTAAAACTTGAAAATTTTACAAGTTAGTGAGCTAAAAAAAAAATACTAGTTAAAAGTAAGGCATGCCAAAGATTGCATAACTCTCAAGGATTTCTTTACTATGACAAAGAAAAACTATAAAACCCTAATTAAAACACAATATTCTTCAGAACTTCCAGCTGAGATGGAGGTATAGGTAGACTGGCTTCCCATCCTCATACAACCATAAGAAGGATAACAATCACTCTAAAAACAAAGAACAACCAAAATTGCCAGAAAATCAAACTATATGGAAGTCTGACAACCAAAGATTTAAAGAAACATTCATCCAGACAGGTAGGACAGGCAGAGAGGATATGGTGTGGAATGGCAAGGCAGCAGCAGCACCAGTGGCTGTGGCCAGAAGATAGGGCAGTCCCACATTCATGTGTGGCAGATAAAAACGAGGAGGGACAACTGGGGAGCCAGTGACCCCAGCCCCAGGTCACACCACGCAGCCTAGGGTTCCAGCAAGGGGGAAAATAAAGCCTCATAACCTCCAGCTGTAAAACCTAGGAGCTAGGGGTGGTAGAAGAAACTTCCAGTGCTCAGGAGAGTCATTTTAAAGCGTCCACAGGGTCCTAGAACATACACAAACCCACCCAACTGGAAATTAGTACCAGGGCAGCACTAGAAGAGTGCCAGCCACTTACAGGAAAGGGAGGAAGTGACTGAAAATGCGGCATGGGATGAGCAAGCAGCAGTGTTTTCTCTCTAACCTCTCCCCCACATACAGTGCCACAAAGTAGTGAAGCTGTTTGCACCGCTCTGGCAACTACCTAAGGCATTAAGAGTGAAAGTCACTCTTTTCACTCTTTTCAGAGTCAAAGCAGCTCCACCTAATACACAGAAACACAGGGAGGCTGCCAAATTAAAGAGACAAATACATATGGTCCAAATAAAAGAACAGATCAAAACTCCAGAAAAAGAACTAAGTGATAAGGACCTGTCATATGCAGAGTTCAAAGCACTGGTAATAAGGATGCTCAGAGAAACAACTGGGTATAGCCACAAATAAAGGGAGAAGTGATGACTATACAAAAAGAGAGCCAGGTGTGGGTGGCAGAGTAGAGAGCAGAGAACGTTGGCACCAGATGCTCCTAAGGCAACCAGGATGCGGAGCAGAGAGCAGAGAGCATTGGGACCGAAAGCTCGTAAGGCAACCGGGATGAATAAGGCCATAAGGCGACCGGGGTGGCGTGCATGACCGCAGCGGGCAGACCCTGAGTGCATAAGCGGCGGCTGGCGGGCCCGGTGAGGCGGCAATTGTGAAGCAAGGCACTGCGCCCAACTCAGGGTCCCAGCGCCGGGAAACAGAGTCTTGAGGCACTGATTGAAAAGGAAGGTCCCGCTGGGTGCACAGGCCCACCCACATGGGAATTGGCACCAGAGGGGCCCAGTTTCCTTAGGGAACGCAGCTGAAGGGACTGAGGTCCGACAGAGAACAGAGCAAGCACCATTATTCCTTCTCAGATCCCGCCCCCACATACAGCGTCACAACCAAGCCACTGGGGCGCCCCGCCCTGGTGAACACCTAAGGCTCCGCCCCTCACACGTAACAAGCGCCAGAAGACCAAAAAAAAAGAAAAAACCAGAGATGGCTCAAACAGACCAATTGAAAGCCCCAGAACTCATCCTTTTAAGTGACCAAGAGATAAGCAACCTATCAGATGCACAGTTCAAAGCACTGGTGATCAGGAAGGTCACAGAACTGGTTGATTTTGGTTGCAAACTAGATGAAAAAGTGAAGGCTACAATAAGTGAAATGAAGAAAAATGCACAGGGAACCAGTAGTGATGGAATGAAAGATGGGTCTCACATCAATGGAGTGGACCAGAAGGAAGAAAAAAATATACAACCAGAAAAGAATGAAGAAA
>CM052539.1:87778207-87800415 GCA_028533065.1 Trachops cirrhosus
AGAGAGGGGGAAAAGGTACAGAGAATAAGTAACATAAATGGTAGGTAGAAAATAGACAGAAGGAAGGCAAGAATAGTATGGGATATGTAGAAGCTAAAGAATTTATGACACATGGACATGAACTAAAGGTGGGGAATGTGGGTGGGAGAAGGTGTGCAGGGTGAGGGGAATGAAGGGGGGTAATGGGACAACTGTAATAGCATAATCAATAGCATAATCAATAAAATATATTTAAAAAAAGACTATACAAAAAGAAATAAAGAAAAATATACAGGGAACCAACAGTGAACAGAAGGAAACCAGGACTCAAATAAACAACTGGAAAAGATGAAATAAACATTCAACTGGAACAGAATAAGGAAATAAGAATTCAAAAAATGAGGAGAGGCTTAGGAACCTCTGGAACAACTTTAAATGTTCCAATATCCGTATCATAGGGGTGCCAGAAGAAGAGAGCAAGAAATTGAAAACTTATTTGAAAAATTAATGAAACTTTCCCAATCTGGCAAAAGAAATAGACATATGAGTCCAGGAAGCACAGAGAATCCCAAAGTAGTTGGACCCAAGAAGGAAAACAGGAAGACACATTGTAATTAAAATGACAAAGGTTAAAGATAAAGAGAGGATCTTAAAAGCAAGCGTTAAGAGAAAAGAACACTATCTAGAAAGGAGTTCCCATAAGACTATCAGCTGATTTCTCAAAATAAACCTTGCAGGCAAGGGACTGGCAAGAATTATGCAAAGAGATGAAAAGCAAGGACCTACAACCTAAATAACTCTATCCAGCAAAGCTATCATTTAGAATGGAAGCGCAGATAAAGTGCTTCCCAGATAAGGTCAAGTTAAAGGCCTTTATCATCACCAAGCCCTAATTGTAAGAAATGTTAAAGGGACTTATCTAAGAAAAAGAAGAAGATCAAAAATAAGAATAGTAAAATGACAACAAACTCACAACTATCACCAACAGAATCTAAAAAAAAAACAGAAACAAACTAAGCAAACAACTAGAACAGGAACAGAATCATAGAAATGGAGATCACATGGAGGGTTAGTAGCAAGAAGGGAGAAGGGGGAGAATGGGGGAAAAGTACAGGGAATAAGAAGTATAACTGGTAGGTACAAAATAGACAGGAGAGCCCTGGCTGGTATAGCTCCGTGGATTGAGTGCAGGCCTATGAACCAAAGGGTCACAGGTTTGATTCACAGACAGGGCACATGCCTGGGTTGCAGGCCAGGTTCCCAGTAGGGGGAGCATGAGAAGCAACCACACATTGATGTTTCTCCCTCCCTTTCTCCTTCCCTTCCCCTCTGTCTAACAATAAATAAATAAAATCTTTTTAAAACTTTAAAAATAAAAATACAACATTCTTCAAAACATTAATGTTATGAAAAATGTGAGCTTCCCTAAATTAAAAAGACTAAAGAGTTAAAACAACTGAATGTAATACATGATTGGATTCTGGTTTTTTAAAAAATCTTAATTTTTAAAAGGGATTTTGGGATAATAGGGTAATTCTAAGATGGATCTGAATATTAAAGAATTACTGCTAATATCCCTAGGTATGATAATGATACTGTGGTTATACAAAGCATGTCCTAATTTTCAGGACAATAAAATGCTGAAATATATGAAATGATATAACAATAATGTGTGCATATTAGTTGGAATGAAATGACTCAGCAAACCATATATGTGTGTGTGTATATATATACACACACACATATATAATACACACACACAAATAAATACAAAGTAAATATGGCAAAATATTAACTGTTAAATCTAGGTGGTGGTATGCTGGTAATTACTACAGCAGTCTTTCAAGTTTCACGGATGTTTGAAGTTTTCAAAAATAAAAGGTTAGGCAATGTATTATTTAAAAAAAATAAGAAAAAGACATTTGACCATTCCATACCAGGAATTACTCTGAAGTTAGGAATAAGGTATTATGCATAATCATAAGTAGTAAGCATAGACATCTCTCATCATATTATTTGCATTTTTCTATAACTTGAAAAAGTATGTTCTTGAGAATTGGAAATTAAATTAACATTTAAAGTACTAGAAACAACTTAGTATTTCACAAAGAACATTAAATCATGACATATTACTAAAGTAGCATAATGTGAAATTATTAAAATTATCATTATAAAGACTATAGAATATACTATAAGCATTTTCCATGTTGAGTGGAAAGGAACACAAATTACTGTACAATTTTCTGTAATTATGAAATGTGAAGTAGGGAACAGAAAAACATTACACAAGAGCTCTATGAGTTTAGATCATCAGACACTAAGCGCCATTTCTATAGCAGGAATGTGCTGGATACAAGTAATACAGAGGTATGGTGAAGACAGAGTGTCTGGGTTAGGGGAGATTTTTTTATGGGTAATTAGTCCCATCATCAACCTTCTCACATTTCACATTTTCTATCAAGTGCCCTGACACCACACACATTTTAAATTAACCTCACACTATTTCTAAGCTCTCAAAGAAAAAGTTACAAGAGAACTTTTTGCCCTCCTTTTCTAAGTCCCCATGCTACCATGCAAGGTGTGAAGTCAGCATGAGTACTGAGACTATTCTTGAAAGTCACAAATTCTGCGGTCCAACTTGTCATCCAATTCAGGTTCAGTGGCTGTGCAGTATGTAGGACCTCATAATTAAAGACCAGGGGACAGGAGAAAAATGCCTAAAGTACTCGTCTTGTCTTAGGACAACTTTGGTTAACACTCTTGGTTAAGTGCAGAAGAAAGAAATATAAGTAACTCACCTTTAGAATGGTTATAGTTTTCCTCCTTCAGATCATTTTTTTTCACAAGTGCTTCTTCATACGGTGCCACATGAAACAAATTAGGAGAAGCACCACTCTTTGAAGTTAAGACAAAATCTTGACGAGTAGTTCTACAGAAGTTGTTTTGTTCATTGGACAAAATGTTGGAAGTGTGTGTTTCTTCTTGAGTTTGATTCTGGTAGAGAGATGATGGTAAGAAGAGTCTGGGTTTCTCTTCGGTGGCTGAACTTCCTGGAGATCTGTACTTCTGGCTCTGATCATCAGGCAGCAGAGTTAAACCTCATAATTAAGAAAATCAACAAACTGATGTCTTTCTATAACATTTTGGCTTCGGCCCGTTAGTGACCCCACCAAAAAGTTTTCTCCAAAGTGATAAAAGTATTTTTCTCTTCTTTATTAGGAAATTGTGTTTAACAAAATCTTAAAAGTTGTAAAAGTCCAAAGTGACCCTTGAATAATTTTGATTGAAAACATGTCTGCACTGTGATTCATGTGCAGACAGTATGTGTAAGGCAGGGCAGCTCTGTAAGGCTCCACTCAGGTGCCATCTGTGACAAGCACTCCTGGTGTCCTCAGCTCACAGCCCCATAACAGCTTGCAGTTAGACAGCTTCAACGCAGATAGTTACAAATGATCTGTGCTGTTCCCTAACAGTAATGCTCTCTGTGTCACAACATAGAAAAGTACCTTCCTTTCAGATTACAGTTGCCATTTTGGTACCCTCAAGTATTGGAATTATGGGTGCTTTTTCCGTTTTATACTTTTTCTGTAGTTTCTAAATTTCCTGTACTACTCTTCTCCTGTTTTGTTCCTTAAGTCTCATCTTTTGAAATAACCCAATAAACAACGAGATCCCCCTTGTACATATATCTTGGAGGCTATATGACAATACCAGCCATCCTGCCTGCTATACCAGCCCCATGAAATCCTGCTACTACCCTTCTGTTCTCCCTGATTGTCTCACTAAATTTAGAAGTGAAGGCACGACAGAAAGTGTTTTACAAAAGAGCCATGCCACCTATCTACCTCACCCCTAGCCCACAAATAAAACTAGACATCAGGTAGATCCTCATTGAATATCACGTTCAACTGCCCTTCCTTTACAATAGTACTCACTCCACTTAAATATTTTTGACTAATAGTCATCCCACTTCAACCTAAACATGTCACTGAAAAAAAAGCAATATCCTAAAGCAGAAGCTCTCAAAGTGTGTAAACCCTGGAGGTCTCCAAGACTCTTTTAAGCACCACCAGGTCAAAGCTATTTTCACAAAACATTAAAACAGTACTGCCCATTTCACTGTGTTGACACAAGCACTGATGGTACAAAAACAAAATGGAAACTCCTGGTGCCTACAACTCAAAAGCAGGACTGCAGGACATTACTGTTTCAGCAGTCACTCTATTCATCATCACATGTACTCACAGTTTCACTTTTTTTTTTTTAGTTTTACTTAAGAATTGACACAGGCTGAGCCTGTTAAATGACTGTGAATGCTCTCAATTTTTTTTGTGAGCCTCTCCTAAATAAGTTTAAAGTGTCCCCCCAAAGAGCTCCACTCTGTACGTGCACTAGTGGACATCTACCTGCCAAACCAGAGTTCCTGGACAGCAAATCTACACTGCACCTGCGTGAATGACCAAACCATATATAAGCCAGACCCCGGCAGCAGTTCAAGGAGCTGTATTCTTTCCTTAGTATGTGTTCCCTTGTTGCATCCAACTGTCCCCCTTTCTCCTTTCCCTATAATTTGTTTTTTAGCAAACCTCTTCTTTTGCACATTTCACCTCCTCTCTTGCTTTCTATCTTGGTGGGGCCAGGGGGGAGGGGGAAGGAGCAAGAACACCATCACCTGTGACATCCAAACTCCTTAAACCACTCTTCATGTGCTACACTTCTCATCCCCACCACTCTCACCAGTCCCCAAATCCCACACAGCCACACTCTGCACACTCATTTGCCAGAGTCTTATCTTCTTTGTATTCTCAATTACCATACAACTTTCTCAATACAACAGGCACTGTCCTAAATCAGTGAAGTGTGTCTTTTCAAAGGTAGCACCAAGTAGACATTGCTCCAGACCACTGGTTTTCAAACTGTGGGACACAATCCATTAGTCATTTTATCATCAGATGCAACAAGACATGATAGGCATTTTTTATGACATAGAATAAACAAAATAGTAACTATCCCTGCTATATACCAGACACACCAATAAAGGCTAATTTATGAAATTTTTTTGACATAATGAGTCATGATTTAAAACGCTTTTGTTGCTACAAAGATCAACAAACTTTCAAAGTCACTGCTCCAGACACATTTCAACAGGCTTTTCCCCTGATACAAACATCATGCTATTAACTGATTGAGCATACAACAAAAGAACTGCCATCAACTAAAAAGAAAATATTTCTGGAATAGTTCAGCTGAGTAGAGGGGCTTCTACACATATTTACCTCTATGATCCAGGGCAGTTTTTCATTCATCAGGCAGGGCTTGTAAACCAGGAGCCCTACACCAACTTTGGCTCTAGATCTTTTATTCTGCCAGGTCTTTTTTAAATTTTATTTTATAAATAAATGTGAGTGTTCATAAGGACATGAATGCTCCAGAATAGTACAGCTTTCACTTGTCCCAATTATATTACACCACCACCACTGCAGTTATCTGCCTGGCTCCTAAAGAAACTGGAGTTTGCAACATATGACAGAGAAATGGTAGAAATAACCTGTCAAACAATTCAAGGCAAGAAATGTGTGTAACCATCTAACATTGTGCTAATTGAAGGCCCTAGGTAAGCAAAAAAAATACCTGGGAGTACATGCTGTCCAGACACCATAGTGAGCAGCTTCTCTTGTTCGTCCATGAGTCTTTGCAGTTGCTCCAACTGTTGCCTCTTCAGTTGTTCCTGCTTCTTCTGTTGCACCTCTTTCAGCTTTTTAAACATAAAATTAACTTTATTAAACTAACTTTATATTTCTTTTTTTTAAATCCCCAGCTGAGGATATGTTTATTGATTTTAGAGAGAGAGGGAGGGAGGGAGTGGGAGAGGGAGAGGAAAACGGGGAGGGGAGAGAGAAAGAGAGAGAGGGAGAGAGAGCAACATTCATGTTCACATTGATCGGTTGCCTCCTGTATACCCTCTAACTGAGGATCAAACCTGCAACCTAGTAATGTGCCCTGGCCGGAAACCACAATCTAAACCGAAACTTTTTGGTTTAAGGGACACTGTTCCAACCTACTGAGCCACCTAGCCAGGGCTCAACTTTACCTTTCTTTACGGACCTTCACTCCTTACACTAATCTTAATCCCTCCCAGCTCCCTTCTTATATCTTCCCTAATAAAGAGTTTCAAATAAGGCTCTCTAAGTAACTAAATCTGCCACCAAAACTCTAAAATTCAATTTTTCATGATGGAAACCATAGTGACTCTCTCAATTAAGAAAAAGATCCTTTGATTCTTAAAAAATAGGTAGTCAGCACATTATGATCAGCTTTCCCCCAAATCAACAATTTCTACTTTAGCTTTTACCAAATGAGGTAGAAAGTTGAAGATATTATCTTAAGTGTTACATTTATGTCTTACATATTAAACAAGCTTTAATGTTTCATATTAAACAAAAGGCAAAATTCAGTATTTTGAGGATTTCACTGTAAAGGGGAAGAAACAAGAGGACCTGAAACTGGTAACTTTCATCATAAACAAAAATCTGCAATAACATAAAACATATTAGGCCAAGTCCTATTGTACCTGTTCAAGCTTCTTAAAAAGTGGGTCTTTACAAGCCACTTCTCTGAATTCACTCACAAGATCTGAGATAAAGTCACTTCTGTTATCTTCCCAGGGTCCAGGAGCATCCTGACATGCCACTGGCTGTGGTTCCTCTTTAGGCAGAGGAAAGACTGCGTCTGTTTCAGATTTATCCGACTGTAATCTGTAAGGGATGTTAGACTCCAAATTCTGTTCTTCACTATGTGATTCTTCTTCACTTATGAAAGTGAAACTATTTGAAAAATGTGTGGCTTTAACAGCAAAGCTGGTGGAAATGTTCACATTCACTTGCTTCTCTTCATCTGCTTCTAAAATGGGAAATCCACGATTTAATATAACTCCAGCCCGAGAAGAACTGGTCATCCACTGGGTTAGGAAGTCCTGCCCACTGTTTAACGCTGAAGAGGTTGGCATCAAGAACATATCAGTCCAATTTTCTACTATATTTAAATAATGTAAAAGCTAGAAGAGCTATTAATTTCCAACACCTGTAGAAGACAAGAAGTATTAAAGATAGTCTACCCAAACTTTGACCCAGCACAAAAATCTACTAAATATTTCATATGTAAAAGGCTTTAACTAGCAAAGCAGTTGGGCATTAAGCTATATGGCTTTTTTTTTTTTTTAGTTCAAATTCAGGGGATCAACAAACTAAGTTCCTTTCTGATCTAATCATTTTGACAATTTTAAACAAGCACTTGATCTAAAACTATGGACGCTAAGCCATCTTCTAAGTTATTCGATTATCAAAGGAAAAAAAATCCACTCTCAATATCAAACACTCACATCAAGTACTTTCATGCCTCTGGTCCTGGTATAAGATTGGTTCTTTGCCCACCTGAGGAACCCGTGCTCTCCCAAATCTAGGACAGAAATCATCCCCACCCCCTGGCTTTACCTGGCACTGTTTCCCACTGCCCCTTACTCCTTCATCTCTCCAACCCCTCGCTCACCAGGTAGTCCCTCATCTGTATTCCTAGAGGTCTCTGCCTCTTTTGGCATTCATCCCACTATTTGTGGTATTTTGCTTTTGTGTCTCTAATCAACCCAGCTGGGAGTTCCTTGAAGATATCTGTATATTCAGTACAGCCTAGCATCATCCATTCCTGGCAGGTAGGAGAAATCTGATAAATGTTTGCTAAAATTAAGTTAAAATTAAATCACAATTAAGGTTATATTATTAAAAATAAATTCAGTACTACTATAAAGTATTATTTGCATTCATTCAATGTTTAACAAAAATTACATTGGTTCATACCAAGCAATAGCTACTCTATATGAATCATACTCTAAAACAGGAGGTGTCCAACCCAAGGCCCACAGGCCGCCTGAGGCCCAGGGTAACTATGAATGTAGCCCAACACAAAATCGTAAATTTACTTAAAACACAGAGATTTGAGATTTTTTTGTGATCACGTGTCACAGTGTCAGGTAAAATAAATGTACGTATGCTCTTGCTATTTGTACACATGTGGCTTCAGTTTTACAACAGTGTGCAGCTTCCAGTATGTTATCTTCCAAGCACAGACAGTAGAATTGATACCATCAGACGTTACATGTGCTCGTGATGACTTAGCGAGGCAGTGATTTCAATAATATTTCAATCTACCATTGCAACATTAGGTGTTTAATGTTATTTAGAGATCAGGTAAGCATTCTTATTCGATTCTTAAAGGTACTTCCACACCTTGGCCATACCTCATATGTCACCTGGAGGGCTTTACAGTCAGCCCCCTGCCTCACCCTGCATCAGCAGCTGAGAGGGCTGTGGAAGGGCCCAAACCTTGCTTTCTATTTTCCTGTCAATTAATTTTCATCATAAAAGTAAATAAAGTCCCTTACCTATTATTATTGTTTTAATCTTAGCATGGCTTCTACAACATCTCAAAAGAAAAAAGAATCCCCCAAAATAAAAATTACAGATGACGAAAGATTGTTCAGTGAAAAGTGGACACATGACTACTTTTTTGTTGAGGCAAATAGTAAGGCACTCTGCTTAATTTGTAGGGAATTTGTGCACATTTTCAAAGTCTGTAACTTGAAAAGGCACCATATGCAAAAACATGCTGCAAAATTCAATGTGTATGAAGGACTGTGCCATTAAGGACAAAGTAGCAGAACTGAAAAAAAGTCTGTCTTCTCAACAAAAATTTTTTCAAAAAGTTACAACTCAGGCAGATTCCATTGTAAAAACTAGTTATGTGGTAGCATATTTAATAGCAAAAAATTTCAAAACCATTTGCTGATGGTGAGTTTATTAAGCAATGTATAGAAAGTGTGGTAGATATGGATTTGCCCTGAAAAAAAGGGGGATATTTCTAAAATCAGTTTGCCTCACACTATAGCCAAGTGAATTGAAGAAGTTGGAAAATCCATCAAAAGAAGTTTAAATTTTGTGCTTTGGCAATGGATGATAGCACTGATGATACAGATACAGCTTAAGTTGTCATTTTTATTAGAGGTACTGATGACGAATATAATGTCACTGAAGAAATAGCCTCTTTAGTGCCATTAAAAGTCACAACTAAATCAACAGATTTGTATGAAGCAATAAAAATTATGTTAAAGCGATTTTCTTTGTCCATTGCCAACATAACTGATGGTGCCCTGGCGATGGTAGGTAAAAGAGAGGGACTTGTAAAATTGATAAACTATAATGCAATTGCCACCCAAAACTCACATTTGATGAAGCATGCACAGTACATCAAGAAAATTTATGCACAAAAGCTTTAAAAATGCGTAATGTCATGCAAATCATCAAGACTGTGAATTTCATAAGAGCCAAGGGATTGAATCACCCCCAGTTCCAGGAATTCCTTGGAAGTATTGATATTGACTATGTTGACATAATTTACTTTTTGGAAGTAGGAGGGCCAAGTCAAGGCCAAATGTTAAAAAGATTTTATGATTTGCGACATGTTATCAAGTTGTTTATAGTATCAAAAAACAAACTTGTACCAGAACTGGACAATGAAAACTGGCTTACAGATTTAGCATTTTTAATGGATTTAACTGCTCATTTAAATGAGTTAAACATGCATCTTCAAGGTGAAAATTGGATTATCAATACCATGTTTCAAACCATAACAGCGTTCCAAATGAAACTGAAATTATGGCAAGCTCAAATTAAGGCAAACAATGTTATGCATTTTGACACATTGGCTAAACACAGTCCTGTGAACAGTGAAAAATATGCAGCCTTGATTTTCAAATTGATACAAGAATTTGAAAACAGATTTCAAGATTTCCGGGAAAATAATCAATATTTTGCTATATTTGAGACTCCCTTTTCAGTGGACAAAATATGTTGCTTGCCAATTTTCAAATGGAATGCATACAGCTGCAACCTGACATTGAACTTAAAAGAAAAATTTGATGGTGTCTCTTTACTGGACATGATTTATAGGTAGGTCCTATCTCCCCAGAGACAAATATCCTTTGCTTCACAATCATGCTGTATTCATGTCATCGGTATTTGGCAGCACTGACATTTGCAAGCAACTATTTTCAAGAATAAAGTACATTAAGCCCTTGCTGGTGTGGCTCAGTGGATTGAGCACCGACCAGCCTACAAACCAAAGGTTCGATTCCCTGTCGGGGCACATACCTGGGTTGTGGGCCAGGTCCCAACAGGGGGCACGCGAAAGGCAACCACACATTGATATTTCTCTCCCTCTCTTTTTCTCTCCCTTCCCCTGTTAATAAATAAGCAAAATATTTAAAAGAAAAAAGAATGAAACATATTCTAGAGTAGAAAAAAGAATGAAACACAAGAGTAAAATTAGAACCAAAATATCTGATGAGCACCTTGAGAACTCACTGAGAATTGCAACTATTCTATCAAACCAGATATTGATGCACTAGTTTCTCAAATACAATGTCAAACAATCCACTAGCTTTGCTTTTTACTTTTATAATAAAAAATATTTTAAAAATCAATGACATTTTATTACTTAGATATGTACATTTTCTATATTAGTGATCACAAACTTGGGACCTGATTGAAGACTTTAAAAGATTATCAAAAGAGCTGCTGAATAATTAGGGTTATTATTTGAGGATTTTTTCGCTTATCTGTGGTGGTGGATATCACAAAAATTATGCACGGACCTTGTTTTTGCTCATCAGTTTTCATTAGTGTTTGTGTATTGAATGTGTGGCCCAAGACAACTCTTCTTCCAGTGTGGCCCAGAGACACCAAAAGGCTGGACAGCCCTGCTGTAAAATAATGAATTTCCTTGCGTAACTCTGTCATTGCACTATAAACATAATGAGGATATCGCAAAGAACATAAGCCATTCCTCATTTGCATATCTGATTTTTCTCAATAAGCATTTGTTTTCTAACTCTGTGCAAGATATTGTTTCAGAATGGGGAAATACATACACATAAAACTAAATTATACAATATGTTAAATAGTAATAAACATTAAGGAGAAAAATAAAAGCTGTGTGGGGGAAGCAGATTGCATTTTTAGATAGGGTGGACATAGAGTCCTCATTTAGAGGATGAAATTATAGATCTGGTGGAGGAGAAGGAGCTAATGGTACAGCTAGGATGGGCAGAGTGATACCCAGACACCCTGCAATCATCCAGTAATTTGCCAAAATGACTAACACAAAGGGAAAGAAGAGAGGCACTGCTATATACTATCTAGGCCTTTTAGAAAACATGGAGTTGTTCCTTTAGCCACACAGATGCAAATCTACAAGAAAGGTGATATCATAGATCTCAACGGAATGGGCTCTGTTCAAAAAGGAATGTTCTACAAATGTTACCATGGCAAAACTGGAAGAGTCTACAGTGTCACACAGCACGCAGGGGGCATTGTTATAAACAAACAAGGGCAAGATTCCTGCCAAGAGAATCAATGTACATACTGGGGTGTAGTAAGCATTCTAAAAGTCAAGATAACTTCCTGAAATGTGTGAAGAAAAAAGATCAGAAAAACAAGGAAGCCAAAGATAAAGGTACCTGGGTTCAGCTGAAGCACCAGCCTGCTCCACCCAGAGAAGCGCACTGTGTGAGAACTAATGGAAAATACCCTGAGCTTCTGGAACCCATTCCCTATGAATTCACGGTACAGTAAGTGTAAAAAAAAGACCTCTGTACTGTTTTCTAAAAAAAGCACCCAATTTTCAACCTCATATGATCAGACTATATAACCCACTACTCCTCCTTTACAATTTACAATACCTCCAGGTCACTGGGACCCTCCACTTTATTCCTTAAAATTTCCTGGCTGTAGGGACAGGACTAGTCAAATACCATGTATGAAAGGCCAATGGACATGGACAACGGTGTGGGGATTGACTGTGGGAGAGGGGGTTGGACCCACAGGGGAGAACAAAGGGGGACAAACGGGGAAAAACTGGGACAACTGCAATAGAATGACAATAATAAAATAAAATAAAATTTCTGGCTGAGCAACTGGAAGAACAGAGTTGCCATTAACTGAAATGAGGAAAACTCATGAGGGATGAAACAGGTTTGGGGGAAAGTTCAGAGATGAATTTAGGACATTTTAAGATACCTATCAGACATCCCAGCAGAGACATCATGTAGGCAGCTGGATGCACAAGAATGTATAGTAATTCACAGATGAGGCCAAGGCTGTGAAGCTCAGATGTGAGTATCCTCAGCATGTAGATGTATTTAAAGACCCTGGATGAAACCACTAAGGGATTGAGGGTAGACAAAAAAAATAAATAAAATGATGCAAAAAGTATAGTGTCCTTGAAGCCAAGTGAAAAAAATGTTTCAAGAAATAAAGGGCTATGTTAATGCTGTTAACAGTGAAGGGCGAGGAGAACTGAGAACTGGCCCTAAAATTTAGCAAAGCAAAGGTCCTGATAACTTCAATGAGAGCAGCTGAGGGGAGGAGGCTAAAGCTTTAATGGAAATATATAAAAGAATAAGAAACTGGAGACAGTATATACAGCTAACTCTTTCCAGGAGTTTTGTTTTAAAGGGAAGGAAATAAATAGAACAGTAGGTATACAGGGAAGCAGCAGGAAGACATTTTTTTAAAGACAGAAGAAATAAAAGCATGTTTGTAGGCTAATGAGGATGAAGAGAGGGTAGACCTGCCATATTCATGCCTTGAGAGGAGAGCCCAGAGATCTAGTACCAAAGTGGAATGACATCTCACACTATTTTTCAGACATAATTCTAGACTTTATCAATATAGTATATGTAAACCAAAGGAAAATAAAAAATGGCAATTTGGAGGAAAACAAACACATATTTAGACTCGTACCTAGTATCTGAAAAACATAAGCATACAAAAGACAAATAGAAAAAGAAGTATATTAGTGCAAACATTAAAATATGCTCATCCTCATTCAATTGAATAGAAATTAAAACAGTAACAACATACCATTTTTCACATACTCAGATGGCAAAGACTAAAACCTGATTAACAGGGAGTATAGAAAAGAGGAACTCTTTTATGAAGTGTTACCTGGGAAGGTAAACTGGTACAACCTTTTGGAAGGCAATTGGACGATATCTATCCAAACTGTAAATGCACAGAAACTCTGCCCCAACAATTTCACATCTAGGCATTTTGTGCTATATTGGCCAGAGTTCACAATAGTTACAAACTAATTTAACTTAAATGGCCATTAACAGGGGCCCAGATAATTATGGTACTCATATTAGGCAGCTATTAAAGAGAACAAGTTAAGTTCCTTGTGTTGACATGGAAGTACTGCATATATACAAAATATTCTGTTAACTGACAAAAGCAAGGTGTATAGCAGTGTGTAACAAACAAAAAATACAATTACATAGACCTGTGCTGTACAACACTGTAGCCACAAGTCACATATGCCTATTGAGCACTTGAAATGTGGCTAACACAACCGAAGAACTAAAAGATTGATGGAATCATTTGGTTAGGTCAAAAATCTAGATTTAATGGAATTTGAAAACGAGACTGCAGTTTCCCATGTCGCCTTACTGCACTGCATAACACACACTGAAAATACTTGTGCTTCCAAACGTGACCAATGGCGCTTGTATCAGTTCTGTGAACGTGAAAACAACTGATCTATAAATTTGCAGTCATGTAGTAAATGGACATGCACATAGAGTTGTTACAAGTATAACGAAGAAGAACACGGACAGTACAGCCTCTTGTGCAAAAGTTACCTTTGACAAATGTAAAAACTTCTTCGTATGTCAAGTATGTGGTTTTCCGAGTAGACTTCATACAAATGTTGACATGGTGCTACTGAACATAAAAATTTTTCCTCATGTTTGTGATGACTGTAGGAAAAGCTTTTAAGTATAATAGAATATTGCAAACACTGAAATTCACATTTAACTGAAGGGATTTATCTATATTGATACTATGAATATTCAACAAGACAAACTGGAGACCTTAAAAATTGATCGAGACTTCGAGCATTCGGCTGACTTAAGTCACCTTCCAGTCCAGGAGACTACTTGGTCATCTCTTCAACTTCCATAACGCTAATATAAAATAAGAAATATGACATTTTTAAGATGTTTTTTAAAAGAAGAAAATATATCTACTCCGTTTTCTGAAGCAGGGGGGAAGTGGACATATTCAGTTAATTCAAAACCTCCCCAAGACCGTGAAAAGTAACTAGCAGGTCGAGAAGGTGATAACTGATTGGTCCCCGAAAATACACCTTGAAAGCCACGATTCCACAGCAGAGCTTTAAAGACAATGACCTGACCACGGTGATGACACCGACCGCACGGTACGGAGGTAAGAAAGCAACACCACTCTACACTCTCCTAGAGCTGACTGCGTACCTGAGCTAACGGCAGCTTAAAGTACGGCCAACAACTGGTAGGGTGAGAAACGCAGGATCCCCCGGAAACCCTGTTAAACTGGAACAGGTGTTCGCCACCGCCCGACGGCGCCGGACGACCCTGCGGCCTGGAACTGGACCTCCCGCGCGCCACAGGCCCTTTCAGGTGCAGAGCGGCGAACCCCGCCAGCTGCCCCGCTCCCTTCGCCCACATATTACCTCTTCAATTACCCAGGCCTCTCAGTCCGCTCAAACCACTGCCGGAATCGCCGCTGCTTTTACGAAAGAGCCGCCAGAATCACGGCCTCCGGATGGAGCCCCGCCCCTGATCCTAGGGCTCCTGGGAAATGTAGTGCCTACCCACCACTCTGCACCTGGTTCACGCGGGCACTACCGGGCTCACGCTAACTACCACTCCCAGCGACACAACAGCGGTGAACGTTACCTAGGGGATTCCGGGCGGGGCGTCTTCTCTCTGACCGCGGAGAGAGCGAGGCAGAGGGAAAACCGTTCCTAGAGTACACTTCCGGGATAGACTGGCAGCCCTAACCCTTTGCGACTGAGGAGGGCGCAGCGGGAGGAGGAAATTCGGAGGCGGAGCTAACCTTTCAGCCAATGGTAGTAGAGGCGGTGCAGGGAGGGGCCTTTTGCTTCGGTCGGTTGGGTTTGGAGGTTTAGTTTCTCTTAGTCATTGTTTTCCACTTTGGCTGAGTGTGGCTTAGTAAAGGTAAAGAAAGGCAGTCGTCCACACTTTTTTTAAGCCGTGCGCGAGGACTTTTTTTTTTTATTGCTTTATCAGAGAGAGAGAGGGGAGGGGAGAAAGAGGAGGGAAAATAAGAAAGAGAGTAGATCCATTACCTCCTGAACGGACTGGGCATCCCGGACGCCCAGAGAGGGGATCGTCTGGGAATCGAACCTGCAAGCCTTGAGTCTCGGGAGGACGCTCTAACCAACTGAGCCACACAGGCCATGGCCATACTAATTTTAAATCATTTTTTATTTTTCAGTTGCCCTGGACATACACTACAATATAAGTCTCAGGTGTACAACCAAGTGATTATACATTATATAGGTTACTAAGTGATCATCCCATAAATCTTGCACGCATTTGACACCATACGTAGTTTCAACGTAAGAAACTCAAACCTGTAGCGAATTTTTGTAAGTTTGGGAAAAACAATTGCCAGCAAGCAAAACCTCAACAAATTGAGAAAATGCCCTGGAGAATGGCAATTTAGCACCTTATTTTGTACATTACAATCAAAAGGTCACTGGTAAGGGGGTTCTATGAAATCCATTGGTGATAGATTAGGGGGGTGGAAGAAAGCAAAGCAGACAGGTGGGGGGGAACTTCTCGGTTTGGATAAAAAGTAAAAATGACACATCTTTTACATAGGTGGGTACTGGATAGTAACAGTCAACAATTAACATGATAACATAACAATGAGGGGGTTTGCAGTCTCTCCTTGGTGTGGCGCCTGTGCTTTAGGGGTCTGGCAAGGAGATTTGACATTACAAAGGTATGTTATTAGATGCAAGGTATGACATTACAAAGGTATGTTTAGATGCAAAAGACAACAGACAGGCTCAATTAAGGTAAAAAATGACCTTTGTTAGGGAACGACCTAGGACATGACTAACCACCATGACCTGCTGTTAGTTAGAAAGTTCTTAATGTCAGATCATCCCGTGGTTACTTTAGGTCTCAGAGTTTGTAAGGCTGCCACACAGGCCTCCCTGAGCTTGTCAGGTTTAGTATGTGGCTCCTTTTCTTCCACAATAGTCACTAGAATATTATTGACAATACAAGGGGTGACCAAAAAAACCCCCAGAATTATTCCTAGAGAGCAAGCCCCTTGTAGTATAGGCTTCCCCCACTAGGTGAGTGTTTTAGGAACCCATCTATATCAGTGTACCATCTGGTGTTGTGATTCAGCTTCAGTGAATTTCTTTTTGAACACTTTTTTTTTTGGTTAAAGATTCTATTTATTTATTTTTAGAGAGGGGAAGGGAGGGAGGAAGAGAGGGAGAGAAACATCAATGTGTGGCTACCTTTCACACACCCACTTCTGGGGACCTGGCCCACAACCCAGGCATGTGCTCTACACTGAGAATCTAACCAGTAACCCTTTGATTCACAGGCTGACACTAAATGCACTGAGCCACATCAGCCTAGGCAACTTTTTGAAGACTCTTTCAACACATTTCCATATCATGATGGGTGATTTACAAGCGCACCTACCCCCATCGCACTGAATGTTCAGCAGTTTTTGACCAAAAAACATTATGATCCCTGTGTTCCACCCTCCCTATTTACCCAATCTCTCCTGAGCAACCTTTTTTGTTTCCCCAGATGAAAAAATGTCCTCAAAGGTGTTAGATCTAGGCAGGCCTAGGAGGAATGAAAATCACCAGGTGAGAAAATGGCACCATGGAAAGCTGCCTGCAGACCCTACCCAGGAAGATTAGGGTCGGCCTATCTGGTATAACAGGATGCAGCTTTCACCCAGCAACCGCCTCTAGCGGATCAGACTCTGATACCCCAACTACAGGTCTTTGTGTTTAAAAACCTAACCTCAGAACAACTGAGCAAGTCCCAGCCTCCCTTAGTTGGCTCCACTTTCCCTCTTATTCCCCAGCTAATAAACCCTGCTCTCCTTAGCTCACTGCATCTGTCCAGTTTCTTGAGCAACTCCGACCTAGCAAAAGGAAAATGTTTTTCTGATGTGGAAGACGTGAAACAAAAATCAGCATTAAAAACAAAAAGAAGCATTAAAAGACATCAAAATTGGTGCATTCAAAACTGTTTTGAGCAGTGGTAAAAATTCTCGATAGGTATATTAAATCAAATGAAGAGTACTTTGAAGGTGGCTGAAGTTTAAATACATAAGAATAAATACACAATTATTTATACATAAATTCCAGAGATTGGGGGTCTTCTGATACAGAGAGTCTGATTGGATCACTGGGAGGATTAGAGAGGGGTCATAGAAGGAGGTTGCCTGAGGCAATGATAAGCAGTATAGGACAGTATTGCTTGAGAAGCTGAACGCCTCCGGTGAGCATGGAACTATGGGCTGGAAGATTTAAACAGAAGGAAGGCAGAGACTGGCTCTTTCTCTTCCTTGAGGATGCCTGAATGATCATGCTGTAACCACCTGCATTTCCCAAAGGACAGTACTTAAATGGGCGAAGGAACTCCGGGCACAACCTAGGACTGGTCTGGCCTGGCAGAGGGTGGCAGGGTTATGTTTCTTTGGGTGTTGTTGAGAGGATAGGCTCTGAGGAAGAAGACTGCCATTCTTCCAAAATTGTGTAACTTTTGTAACTTAAGTTGTTTTAGGTTGTAAACCAATCCTGTAGAAAATAGGTAATTAAAAACTAAAAAGGGGAACTCAACAGTTGAATATTTTAGCTTTAAATGATAGGCTTAAGTAATTAAAGCTGTACCTCAAGAGTTAAAGATTTCAGCCTTAGTTGATAGGCTTAAGTGACTAATGCATTTTTGAAAGCTGTTATTTCAAAATTGTGTAGCTTTTCAATAAAGCCTCCTTTTTTTACCAAAAAGGAGTTTTGCCTAGAGGGTGGCTACAGGGAGCAGGAACCACTTGCTATTCGATAATACCCTCTCATATTCCCTGTGCTATACTTTACTTTCCCCATGACTATTCTGTAACAACAAATTTGTATTTCTTAATCCCTTCACCTTCTTCACCCATCTCCCAATGCCCCCTCCCATCTGGCAACCATCAAAATGTTCTGTGTATCTGTGAGTCTGTCTCTGTTTGGCTGCTTTATTTTAATTTTTAGACACAGTTGTCATATTTTAGAGTCAAATATGTATTTTTGTCATTTTATTGTTCATACTTTTCTTCTTCTTCTTCTTCTTCTTCTTCTTCTTCTTCTTCTTCTTCTTCTTCTTCTTCTTCTTCTTCTTCGTCTTCTCTTTCTCCTTCTCCTTCTTCTTCTTCAAGAAGACCCTTTAACATTTCATGTAATACTAGTATGGTGGTAATGAATTCCTTTAGCTTTTTCTTGTCAGGGAAGCTATCTGTCCTTTGATTCTAAATGATAGCTTTGCTGGGTAGAGTAATCTCGGTTGTAGGTCATTGCTTCTCATCACTTTGAAAATTTCATGCCAGTCCCTTCTGGTGTGCAAAGTTTCAGTTGAGAAATCAGCTGACAGTGTTGTGGAAACTCCCCTGTAGGTAAATAACTGCTCTTCTCTTGCTGCTTTTAACATTCTCTCTTGTCTTTAACCTTTGACATTTTAATGATGATGTGTATGGGCTTGGAACTTTTTGGGTTTATCTTGTTTAGGACTCTCTGTGCTTCCTGAACTTGTATGTATACTTACTCTAACAAATTAGGGTTTTTCTGTCATTTTTTAAAAGGTTTTCAATTTCTTTCTCTCTCTGCTCCTTCTGGCACCCCTATGATGCAAATGTTGGTACACTTGTTCCAGAGGTTCCTTATAGATTCTTCTTCTTCTTCCTTTTTGGTATTCTTTTTTTCTTATTGCTATTCTGATTGGGTGCTTTTTGCTTACTTTTATTCCAAATCACTGATTTGATTCTCTGCTTCATCTACTCTAATGTTGATTCCCTGTAAATTGTTCTTCATGTCAGTTAGTGTGTCATTCATTTCTGACTGGTTCTTTTTTATGGTTTCTATGTCATTTTTTATGCTGTTGAAGTTCTCATTAAGTTCCTTGAGCATCATTATAACCATTGTTTTGAACTCTGAATCTGGTAGTTTGCTTGCCTCCATTTCATTTAGCTTTTTTTCTGGAGATTTCTGCTGTTTTTTCACTTGGGACCCAGTTCTTTATTTCTGCATTTTGCCTGCTCCCCTGTGTTTGTTTCTATGTATTAGAGTGTCTACGTCTGCTGTACTTGGTAGAGTGACCTTGTGCATATAGTAGGTGTCCTGTAGGGCCAATGGCACAGCCTCCACAATCACTTGAGATAGGCACTCCACTTGTGCCCCTGTGTGGGTTGTGTGCACTGTCCTATTGTAGTTGAGCCTTGACTACTGTTGGCATCACTGGGAGGGATTGACCCCCAGGCCAATTGGCTGTGAGGACCTGCTGCAACTACAGGGGAGGAGCTGCTATGCAGAAGTCGACCCTGCAATGCAGGACTTACTTCAGTAAGGCTTTGGTGCTCACCAACTTCACCCCTTAAGTGTCTCACTCATAGAAGTGGTAGGGTTGTAATCCAGCATGGTCTGAAGCTGTCTACCAGGTGCACTGGCCCTGGGGCATCCCAGGAGGTGCAAGGTAAGCCACTGCCTGTACCCTTTGTAGGGTTACCTGGTAGGAGCTACAGAGCAATCTGCAGATAGCCGCTCCTTGTGCTAGGCTTGGAGCTACTAAAAATAGGCCACACTACAAAATAAGACCAGCTGTTGCTAGTGCCAGGCATGAGGCCACATGCTGGACTTACTCAAACTCACTGTCTCTGACCTCCAGTACTGAAGTAGCAGCTTGAAAGAAACCTGGGAAGAACCAAATTGTCTGACATCAGGGCAAGAGTTGGGGGGCTACACTTTTGCCAGAAAAAATGCTGACAGAGACAACTGTTCCTTTTCTGAGACCCCACCACTACCATCACAGAGCCAGCAGGCATGATATCTGAGTCTCCGTCAACCTGGCTCACACTATTTGCCCCACCCTGAGACCCTGTCCCCAGAACTTGGAGAGCCCACCAAAGCCAATTTCAATGTCTTTTCCATACAAATGGCCTCTCTTGCCTCATGCTTCAGACTTACCTAAACTCAAACAGCATCTAACCTATGCGTACCACATACCTCTTTTTAATTTGCCACACTATGTCTTAAAGTAGCAATTTTCAGCCTTTTCATCTCATGGCACACATAAACTAATTACTAAAATTCTGCAGCCCTCCAAAAAAAAATAATTTTTGCCAGTCTGACAACAAAAAATAGGTATATGAGGTCTGTCCAGAAAAAGTCCAGCCATCAATAGTATAATTAGAACAGTTCAAATTTAATTGGCATCATTTAAAGTTATTAACATAAAATATATGTTTGTTTTCCCTGGGTTTGCATGAATATGTTCATGTTATTTATCTCTGTTACAAATTTGTCAAGAAAATGCTTGGGTAATAACTGACTTTAAAATCTCCATAAATGGATGTCACTAAAATGAAAAGTTTTTGATAAAGCTTTTCAGTAATAATTGTAAATATACCTAAACATACTTTTCCAAAGTCTTGAGTGACTTGGAACTTTGGAGTTTTGCTGGGTTAAGTGGTGAAAATTATTAAATATCTAGATACTTTGAAATAACAGGATGCTAAAATATTAATTGATCTGAATTTGCCTACTTTTGCTTCTTATTGCAGAGAAGCTAGGAAATGGATTTGTTAATAAATATATTATACCTGGCTGTTGTTACTCAGTGGATTGAGCGCTGGCCTGCGAACCAAGAGGGTCACCAGTTTGATTCCCAGTCAGGGCACAAGCCTGGGTTGCAGGCCAGGTTCGTAGCAGGGGGCATGTAAGAGGCAACCACATATTGATGTTTTTCTCCCTCACTTATCCTCTCTCTAAAAAGAAAAATAAACTAAGGACTTCTGACCAAGATGGAGGCATAGGTAGACACACTGTGCCTCCTTGCACAACCAAGATAGGGACAACAACAATATAGAAACAGAAAAACAACCAGAACTGACAGAAAATTGAACTGTATGGAAGTCTGACAACCAAGGAGTTAAAATAGACACATTCATCCAGATGGGTAGGAGGGGCAGAGTTGGGCGGCTGGGCACAGAGGGGTCGCGGCAAAAAAAAAGCAGTGGCTTGTGGACCTTGGGCTCGCAAGGCAGCAGCTGATGACCCTGGGCGTAGGGTGGCAGCGGGCAGACCCAGTGAGGCGCACAAGGCGGCTGGCTGACCCGGCAGTCACACATTTGCACGCATATAAACCAGGCGAAACCGTGCTGCCAGACAGACTGCGCAACCCAGGGTCCCAGCTTGGGGAAATAAAGCCTCGAACCTCTGTTTGAAAACACCTGTGGGGGTTGAGGCAGCGGGAGAGACCCCCAGCCTCACAGGAGAGTTGATTGGAGAGACCCACAGGCTCCTAGAGTGTATGCAAGCCCACCCACACAGAAATTAGAACTAGAAGGGCCCAGTTTGCTTGGGGGAAGCAGCAGAAAGGACTGAAATCCAAGAGAGAGCAGAGCAAGCACCATTGTTCCCTCTCTGCCTCCTCCCCCACATACAGCCTCACAACTCAGCAACATGTGTTACCCCACCCTGGTGAACACCTAATGCTCCACCCCTTATACATAACAGGCGTGACAGACCAAAAAAAAATGGCTCAAACGTAAGAACAGATCAAAGATCCACAGCAAATTCAACTAAGCAACAAAGAGATAGCCAACCTATCAGATGCACAGTTCAAAGCACTGGTGATCAGGATGCTCACAGAATTGGTTGATTTTGGTTGCAAATTAGATGAATAAATGAAGGCTATTCTAAGTGAAATAAAGGAAAATGTACAGGGAACCAATAGTGATGGGAAGAAAACTGGGACTCAGATCAATGGAGTGGACCAGAAGGAAGAAAGAAACAACCAAACAGTAAAGAATGAAGAAATAAGAATTCAAAAAAATGAGGAGAGGCTTAGGAACCTCCAGGACATCTTGAAACATTCCAACATCCGAATTATAGGGGTACCAGAAGGAGAAGAGGAAAAACAAGTGGAAAAGATATTTGAACAAATAATAAAGGAGAACTTCCCCAATCTGGCTAAGGAAATAGATTTCCAGGAAGTCCAGGAAGCTCAGAGAGTCCCAAAGAAGTTGGACCCAAGGAGGAAC
>CM052539.1:87800915-87817532 GCA_028533065.1 Trachops cirrhosus
GGAGCGCCTGGCCTTTTTCGGGTCCACGGGTGCGCAGTCTCTGGGTCCCGAGGGGCGCCCACTTCTCCTACCTCCGGGGCCTGGGCCTCACAGGTCCCGGGGAGCGCCTGGGCTTTTTCGGGTTCACGGGTGTGTACTCTCTGGGTCCCGAGGGGCGCCCACTTCTCCTACCTCCGGGGCCTGGGCCGCACCGGTCCCGCGGAGCGCCTGCGCCTTTTCCTTTTTCAATGCTGTGGTTTCCGAGACTTTCACCAAACCACGCTCTCTCTTCGGGTTTTTCAATGTCCGCTACAATTTGTGATCTCCTATTTTCATTTATGACGTGATAATGTTGGCTCTTTGCTCTGTTCCTACCTAAAATGACTCAGATTTTTTTCCCTGGTTGTGGGAGAGTAGAATCTGCTGCATCCTACCACGCCGCTATCTTCTCTCTCTTCCTTACTAACCTTCTTTAAATGAATATCAGACCCAGGAACTACTTTTCACCAAACCCCACCTGTTAGAGATGGTTTCAGTTTTTAAAAATTGACAAATGACTATTGTGAATTAAACACAGTACCTCACCATTTAATTAGTTTATTGTAACATACACATAATATTTCTTTCAATTCAAAAATATGCTACTTTTATGTTAGAAGTCATTCTATGTGTGTAAAGGTAAAAGAAATTAACTTTAAATATATTTCCATTTGACTGTAAGTTGTGTGTTTTTATTACTAATTATTCAGTTTATCTCTAGAATGACTTATGAGAAACCCAAATTAACTAATGTCTCTTTGAATTTATAGAAGACTTACATATAAAAATCCATGGTTTGCCCTGGCCAGTGTTGTTGCTCAGTGGATTGAGCACCAGACTTCGAAGCAAAGGGTCACCAGTTCAATTCCCAGTCAGGGCACATGCCTGGGTTGCAGGCCAGGTCCCCAGTAGGGGGCGCGTTAGAAGCAACCACACATTGATGTGTCTCTTCCTCTCTTTCTCCCTCCCTTTCCCTCTGTCTAAAAATAAATAAATAAAATCTTTTTAAAAAATCCATGGTTTCACTATCACTATAACATTATCATAATGTTAATGTTGAATTTAGAAATTAATGTTTATTTATTTTTTACATTTTTTAATGCTTCTGTGTTCTTAAATCATATTTGATTTGTAACTGAAATCTGTCATGTTTGTCTTAAAATGTGTATTGAGTCTATACAAAAAGATTTGGGGGTGTCATAATATCAGACATAAAAGCTAGAAATGATTCTAAAACCAAAATTATATTGCAAACACAGGTAATATTCAACTTTTGTGATTATAATATGATTGCAATCTCTCTCTTTTTTTAAATTAATGCCCAACTTTCTCACAGTTTGCATGTACAACAATTCTAAAGTCATTGACATTTATATTCATTGAAAAGAAAATTCTTAAAAGCTGAGTTGAAACTTCTTTTCCTACAGGATGACTTTGGGAGTCTTCGCAAATTGCACCTTCTGTTTGAAAGTCAAGCACTTGCCTCGTCAACAGAAGAAAAAGCTACAAACTGACATTAAGGAAAATGGTGGAAATGTTTCCTTTTTATTAAATCCTCAGGTACTGGCAAGTTTCCTAAGAACTCCTCTGATAGGCATTGTGCCTGAGGGGAGTGCAAGTGGTGGTGAGAAGAGTAGGCAGAGACAACTGGCAGCAGGAAGTCAGCAGAGACAGGGGAATGACATGGCTAACAGGGAATCTGGGCTGGAGAAAGGCAGAGCAGGGAAGGCCACTCAGTCCCATCTTCTCCTGTTCCTGTGAGGTGTAGGCAAACCTACTTGCCCTGTGAATCTGGTATCATTAGAACATAGCCGATGACATCCATAGAGGTAATAACAGACCAGCCAAATCTGTTCTCGAAGGAGAAAAGTTAGAATGTGCAGCGTTTGCCAGAAGCACTGCTATCACTCCCCAGTATGTCAACACTGGAGTGACACCCATACGGGTTGCTCCTAGGGGACAGAAAAAAACATGTGTTGTAAACTGATCTTTGTACTCTTTGTTCATTTAAAGGTGGAAGGAAGCTACCTTCTCTCTTGAACTTTAGGCCTGGAAGTTTAGATATAGAATTTCACAGGTGGATGAAATCTTTAAAATAACAACATCTACCCTGCTTTGTTTTAACCACCTCATCATTAGAAGTAAAAAATTGAAGTTCAAAGTCTTTAGGTGGCATGCAAGTGCCCTGTGCATACTCTTCCCTGTGTTAGCAGGCCGATGGGGCTGTCCCTTCCTGGACCAGAACCGTGGGCTTCCTTATGGGAGCCGGGTTTGTTCCATGAAGCACAGTCAACTTCAGCTGGATGCTGGGTGGTTCTCTAGCATTTGGTAGTTTGCCCATGAATGTTAGAAATAGAATGGCCCTGTTTTCCTCCAGGTCAGGCAGAATTGTCTGTACTTCCATTATACAACTTTTCTCACTGACTTGTCTTACCATTTCTGTAAATGATGAATAATAGTTCATGCCCCTTATACACTCTCAGTGTGCCTTCTGCACAGAGAATATTAACATGGGCTCTCACTTTTAGAGTCTCTCACATATGAACTGCAACCTTTTCAGCAGTTGCTTTGCCAGTATCTATAAACATTTGAAATGTGTGTACCAGCTCTTATAATGAAGGAGTTAGCACAGTATGTAATGATGAGGAATGATCTCCAAAATAAGTTGTCAAGTGGAAAAGCAGTGTGTTTAGTATGCTGCTATCTGTGGCTACAAGGGGGCTGTGTACTTGTATGTGTGTTATCCACAAAGGATAGCCCTACCTGCACAGCTGAGAACAAGCTACAGCAGGCGCCTCTGGGGAGAGGAACCTAGAGAAATGGTGGGGAATAAATTAACTTATTATTATAATTTTACTTTCTACATAGTCTACAATGTACATACACTACTTATTTTTTAAATAAGTTAATAAAATTGCAAATTAACAAATTAAAATAAATAATAATGAATACCCTTTAAACCTCCTATTCTACTCCTAAGGAAAAAATAAGTTGTACAAAGAGCTGTATATGAAGATATTCAGCACATTGTTTAGAGGAGTGAAAATTTGGAAATGACCTCTAGGATGGTTAATCAATCATGGTACATCCATATCCATACTCTTTAAAAACTTGACTTTTTAAACTTTAATGTAACAATTAATTCTACTATTTATAAGACTTTTAGAAATCTGGGAAAAATTGTTACAAATTACCTTCCAACAAGACTTTTCAAGGGTGAAAATCACAGGTACAAAATCATTTAAATTTTGTTTTTACTAATGCATAATGAATTGATTCTTTTTTCTTAGTGTACACATGTAATCTTAGACAGTGCTGATGTTTTGAGTCAGTACCAACTGAACTCTATCCAAAAGCACCATATCCACATTGCAAACCTGGATTTTATATGGGAATCTATCAAAGAAAGGAGACTCTTGGACGTAAAGAATTACAATCCTAACAAGTCATTGGACAGCACACCACCTCCTTGTCAAGAGGCAAGCAGTTGTGGTAAGCATTTCATATCAAGCATTAAGTGTATTATAGGTGCTATAGTAAACATTTTGGTTTGTCAAAGATATTATAGACAAAGCATGGTTCAGAAATACTACATAAAAATTAGGCTTCTTGTTATCTCAGAAAAATAGGCAGCAAATAGTGAAGGACAAACACTTCTTTAGTGATAGAAATAGATTTCTCCATATCCATTCTAGTGTGATCAGAATCAAAATGACTACAAAAAAGACTAATAGTCTAGTAAACTTGATGTGTAATTTTAACTAGGAAGAGGAAGAACGTCTGTGTTAAAAAATTATCATCAAAACTTAATGACCAGGATTGGCTAAAGAGGTTCTTTCCAAAAGATGATGTCTCCCAAAGCAGCATATCTCCTTTATCAACCCAGATTTTATTTTGGAATCTGGCTGAGAAGAAAGCCTTTGGACATAGAGAAATGCACTCCTCATGAGACACGTTAAAGTCAAGCAGTTCTGATAAATACTGATAAGCACATGATATGTTAGACATCATCTTGTATGATATTAATTGTATTATTTGTAAAAGTAGACATCTAAGTATTTGGATATGGTTTGGCCTCTTTAGACAAATGCTTGTCCAGAAATGCTGTCATCAGACTGTCTTGCTGTCTCAGAAAATTATAGCTGAAACAAAAAGGTAGGATGATAAATTCCTTTTACACTGAAAACATTTTTCAGTATCCAGAATAATATAGTCAGATCCAGAATTACTGAAAATATACTGATGACTTTTGAAATGTAGGTAGCATAATTAAAGCTGAAAAGAAATTATCCCATTAGAAGAGTTAATCCTATCAATCATAATGCTCTAGATAGTGATACTATTCTTCTATAAGAAAAGTATGAAGCAAAAATTGCTCAGCCTTACATAGGAGCCCTGAATTTCCCTCCTCCAAACTGGAACACGTCTGTGACCTGATGGCACTCAGGGAGTCATTCTGATCCTGTGTTGTGCTAGAAATGCATTTCATAACTATGCTCACCATTATCTTCTGAAGAGAAAAATGCCATTTGAAATTGTATGCTTATCAATGAATTTCACATAATGCAAATTACATGGCAATTCTCCTCACATGGCTATTAAAATAGAATGGTATGTTCTCACTGTCTTTTAACTACCATCCTCCTTTCCCACTTGTGTTGATATTAAATCACCAATAAGTTTAGCTAATTTAAGAACACTTTTATTTTTTATTTTTAAGTATATTTTATGGATTATGCTATTACAGTTGTCCCATTTTTCCCTCACCTTTATCAGCCTCCGCCCTGCACCCCCATCCTTCCAGTACTCCCCCCACCCCTTAGTTCATGTTCATGGGTCATACATATGTGTTCTTTGGCTTCTCCATTTCCTATAGTATCCTTAACATCTTCCTGTTTATTTTGTACCTACAAATTATGCTTCTTATTCCCTGTACCTTTTCCCTCATTCTGCTCCCTCCCCTTCCCCATTGATAACCCTCCATGTGATCTCCATTTCTGTGGTTCTGTTCCTGTTCTACTCTTTGCTTAGTTTGCTTTTGTTTTTGTTCTTAGGTTCAGTGGCTGATAGTTGTGAGTTTGTTGTCATTTTACTGTGCATATATTTGATCATCTTCTTTTTCTGAGATAAGTCCCTTTAACATTTCATATAATAAGGGCTTGGTGATGATGAACTCCTTGAACTTGACCTTATCTGGGAAGCACTTTATCTGTCCTTCCATTCTTAATGATAGCTGTGCTGGATAGAGTAATCTTGGATGTAGGTCCTTGCCTTTCATGACTTAGAATACTTCTTTCTAGTCCTTTCTTGCCTGTAAGATTTCTTTTGAGAAATCAGCTGATAGCCTTATGGGAACTCCTTTATAGCTAACTCTCTTGTATTCTCTTACTGCTTTTAAGATTCTGTCCTTATCTTTAATCTTGGGTAATTTAATTATGATGTGTCTTGGTGTTTTCCTCCTTGGATCCAACTTCTTTGGGACTCTCTGAGATTCCTGGACTTGCTATCTATTTCCCTTGCCAGATTGGGGAAGTTCTCCTTCATTATTTGTCCAGATAAGTTTTCAATTTCTTGCTCTTCCTTTTCTCCTTCTGGTACCCCTATGATTCAGATGTTAGAATATATAAAGTTGTCCCAGAGGTTCCTAAGCCTCTCCTCACTTTTTTTGAATTCTTGTTTCTTCATTCTATTCTGGTTGAATGTTTATTTCTTCCTTCTATTTCAAATCATTGATTTAAGTCCCGGTTTCCTTCCCTTCACTGTTGTTTTCCTGTATATTTTTCTTTATTTCACTTTGTATAGCCTTCACTTCTTCTTTAATTTTGCATCTCTACTCAATCATTTCTGTGAGCATCCCTATTACCAGTTTTTGAACTCTGAATCTGATGTCTATCTCCTTGTTACTTAGCTCTTTTTCTGGACTTTTGATATGTTCTTTCATTGGGGCCATATTTCTTTGTCTCAGTGTACCTGTTACATTCTAAGGGGAGGAGCCGTAGGCATCCCCCATGGTAGGGCAACCCACTTTGCTTTGTTGTGATGCTGTATGTAGGGGAGGGGTCTGAGAATGAACAATGCCACTTGCTGGGCTCTCTTCCTGCTTTCAGTCACTTCCCCCACTACACTCAGGCGAATTGGACCCTTCTGGTGCTGATTCCCAGGTGGGTGGATTTTTGTACATTCTAGGACCCAGAGGGTCCCTCCAACTGACTCTCCTGTGAGGCTGGGAATTTCTCCCACCTCTACAACCCCCATAGGCTTTTACAGAGATTTTGAGGCTTTATTTCCCTGCCCTGGAACTCTGGGTTACATAGTCTGTCTTCCTTCCCAGTTGTTCCTCCCAGTTTATCACCACATGAATGTGGTACTGCCTAGCATGTCAGCCACCACCTTGCCTATCTGGTCCACCAGCTGCCACCTGGCCCTGTGTCCTCTCTGTCCTGGCTCCCTGTCTCCACTCCTCCTACCATTCTGGATGAATATCTCTTTAACTCCTTGGTTGTCGGACTTCCATACAGTTTGATTTTCTGCCAGTTCTGGTTGTTTTTTGTTTTCAAGTTGGTTGTTGTCTTTCTTTTGGTTGTGTGAGGAAGCAAAGCATATCTACCTACACCCCCATCTTGGATGGAAGTCTAAGAACACTTTAAAAAATAGAATAACATGGCAAATATGCCCCACATTCAAGAGTCTTAACAGTTCCAGCATTTATTGTTAACCAATTTTAATAAAACTTTGAGTAGTAAACAAGTGTTTTGTTTGTTTTAATTCTAGATGTGAAAACAGATAAGCTATGCCTGGATAATGCCACAGAGACGGAGAGCATCGTGAAACTTACTAAGTAATCTACTTCTGGTCACTAAGACTGGACAGTTTGCAAAATGTTTTACAAACCTCAAGCACAGTATTAAAATACTATTAGTACAGCAGTGTTTTTGGTAGTATTTTAATTTTTGTTGCTTTTCAAACTCCTTATTAAGTTTTTATTTATTTAAGACATTTTACTTCAACTAGTATAGTAATAATTATTTTTATCTTCTCAGTATTATGAGAGATTGGATGTAATTTTGACATTGATTTGAAAGAAGAAAAAGCACTGGAGATGAAACATGGGCTGTCTGCTTACTCTATTACCTTACTGAATAACATTTAGAAAGAGTTCCTCATTTTCCTCCTGATATTTTTAAAAGTGCAAATAATAATAACCTTCCAAGTGGAGTATGTGAGTCTGAAGTTCTGCATGGCTTCTTAATGCATACCCAAGACTACAGTGTCAGGGAGGCATCACATTTTGCCTTATTTTACTTGTTAATAGTAATGCTAAAAGAGAGAACAAGTATCAAAATCAGAAATACAAATGATGAGAAGTCTGACACCTTTATTTTTAAGGGGAGTTGACTGTAGTGCAGAGAGGTGTGGGCCTGTCTGGAGTGACATGGTGTGTAAGGGTCCATCTCAGAGTGAATAGAGGCTGCCTGTCTATGAGGAGCTGTGATTTGTCCAACATGCTGGCCTGTTTCTTTTATGCCTGTGCTTTGTGCCATCCCCACCATTCAGTGCAGACATCAGCACTCTAGAATTATGTAAAGGAGGAATCCAACTCATTCCACGAGATCTTTTAACTAATTTTACAGTATCTAAGGAGGCATTAGGGCCTTACAATGAATTTTGAATGGAGTTAGAAGAACAAGAAAAATTTTATGAAAATCCTGTTTAGTCTAAAAGTTGATTTTAATATTAAAATCTTAATTGTACAAATTTCAGGTTTTATACTGAGAATGTTGAAATTCCTCATTTTCCTCAAGATTTTGAAGTTGCAAAATATGACATCTTGGAAAAAGTAAGAGTTTGATATCTATTTGGAAAAAAATGCTGTTTGAATGTCTTGCGATTGTTATTCCTCTTTGATAATTGTCTTATTGTTTTGAAAAATTATGCATATCCTGAAGGATATTTCTTAATATATGAGTTGATGTTTAACAGTCAAGAAAATTTTTACATTTAAAATATAATGTTTAATTTTTTAGCATAAAAGTAAGTGCTTATAATTATTGTAACAGTAATACATGCTTGTAATAAAGTATAACTAGTATAAAATATAAATAGAACATTAAAAATAAAGGTCCTCCCTGTTTTTAACAGTTTCTAATATATTAAGAGATTTGATACAAGTATTTACACCATCCTGAATTTCCATTACTTTTCATTTAAAAGAAAAGTAAATTTTTCTCCAACATCACACAAAGGCAAATTAACTTTAATATTCAAAATGCTGCTCCATTTATATATTTTTTGTATTTTAATAAAATATAACTTGAAAATGACATTCCCTCTGTGTTAAAGAATATATAAAAAGTGGTACCATTTAGGGCAGGGGTATTAAACTTATTTTCACCGGGGGCCACATTAACTTCATGGTTGCCTTCAAAGGGCTGAATGTAATTTTAGAACTGTACAAATGTAACTACTCCTTAAAAGTTAAGCGAGAGCTCGGCGCTGCTGTCAGTAGAAACTAGGTGCCGGTCTGGATAAAAGAAGGTGGAGGGCTGGATTCGGCCCACAGGCCTTCTGTCTGCCACCTGTGATTTAGGCAGTTCTGGCCAAGATGGAGGCGTAGGTGGAAACCCTTCACTTCCTCGCACAACCAAAAGGAGGATAACAACCAATCTAAAAACAATAAAAAACTAGAAGTGCCAGAAAATCAAACTGCATGGAACTCTGATAATCAAGGAATTAAAGAAACAGGCAACCAGACCAACCAGACCAGTAGGAGCAAGACGGGGCAGAGGGACAGACAGAGAAAACCTGTGGCAAGGTGGAGGACTGTGAGAGCAGGGCTGGCTGAACGTACAACTGAGACTCAGAGCTGACTGTGGACTATGGTGGACGGCGGGGGTTGCCATGGTGGGAGAAACTCCTAATCTCACAGGAAAGCATTCATTGGAATGTGGGCTAGAGCTGAGCTGGGGAGCTGCATTGATCCCTCTCTGACCCCTCCCCCACAGACAGCACCACAGCGCAGCAAGGAGGGCTGCCCTGCCCTGGTGAATACCTAAGGCGCCACCCCTTACAACATAACAGGAGTGCTGAGACAAAGAAATATGGCCCAAATGAAAGAACAGAGCAAAACTCCAGAAAAAGAGCTAAGTGACAAGGAGATAACCAATCCATCTGATGGAGAGTTCCAAACCCTGGTAATCAAGATGCTCACAGAACTGACTGAGCTTGGTTGCAAAATGAAGGAACAAATGAAGGCTACCCAAAGTGAAATAAAGCAAAATATTCAGGGAACCAACAGTGACAGGAAGGAAACCGGGACTCAAATCAACAATTTGGAACAAAAGGAAGAAATAAACATCCAACAGGAATAGAATGAAGAAACAAGAAGTCAAAAAAATGAAGAGAGGCTTAGGAACCTCTGGGACAACTTTAAATGTTCCAATATCCGAATTATAGGGGTGCCAGAAGGAGAAGAACAACAGCAAGAAATTGAAAACTTATTTGAACAAATAATGAAGGAAAACTTCCTCAATCTGGTGAAGGAAATAGACTTCCAGGAAGTCCAGGAAACCCAGAGAGTCCCAAAGAAGTTGGGCCCAAAGAGGGACACACCAAGGCACATCATCATTAAGTTATCCAAGATTAAAGATAAAGAGAATCTTAAAAGCAGCAAGAGGAAAGGAGAGAGTTACCTACAAAGGAGTTTCCATAAGGTTCTCAGCTGATGTCTCAAAAGAAATCTTACAGGCGAGAAGGGGCTTAAGGAAGTATTCTAAGTCATGAAAAGCAAGGACCTCCATCCAAGATTACTCTATCTAGCAAAGCTTTCATTTAGAATGGAAGGTTAGACAAAGTGCTTCCCAGAGAAGGTCAAGTTAAAGGAGTTCATCATCACCAAGCCCTTATTATATGAAATGTTAAAGGGACTTATCTAAGAAATTGAAGGTCAAAAACTATGAACATTAAAATGACAACAAACTCACAACTATCAACAACTGAACCTAAAAAAAGCACCAAAAACAAATACTAAACAAACAACTAGAACAGAAACAGAATCAGAGAAATGGACATAATATAGAGGGTTTCCAGTGGGGAAGGTGAGGGGTAGAATAGGGGGAAAGGTACAGGGAATAAGAATCATAATTGGTAGGCATTAAATAGACGGGGAGAGGTTAAGAATGATATAGGAAACAAGTCAAAGAACTTATATGTACAATCTATGAATGTGAACTAATGGGGGAAATGCTTGAGGGTGAGGGGTGCAGAGTGGAGGGGGAATAAAGGGGGGAAAATTAGGAAAACTGAAAGCATAATCAATAAACTATACTAAAAAAAAGAAAAGTGGTATCATTTAAACATATACAGCTAGACCTATAGTAAAAATACAGGAGTGAAATATACCTAAATATTAATAGTGGTTATATATCTATACTATGATTTCAGTTTATTTTTATTTTTTCTTTGAACTTTTTGAATTTTCTGCATGATATCTGCAAATGAACAGCCTTTTAAAATGGCATGTACAATTTGTTGTTTAATGAAAGCTGCTTATGATAGACCAAGCTGTTTTCCAGGTGGGGGCCCAGGGAGGTCCGGAAACTGCCGTGGTGGAGTTGCAGTGTTCCCAAAACCCAGGGTACCCAGCCTTCCTCATAGCCGCACACTTCCTCCTGGCCAGTGGCACTGAGGTAATGGTCTTTCTATCAATTCCTGTGTGTTTATCTACCCTTGTTCATAACTAGTTCCCTTAACATTGGCCAGTGAACCAGCCAACCTATTCATATTTTTTATTTTGCCTGGTACATAGGTTTGAAAAGTGAAAATGTGTTCCCCTTTGAAAATTGCCAGGTAAGGAGAGCAGGGTGAGAGCCCAGCACCCCTTGACCAGAGCAGCACAGAGGGGCTCATCGGAGGAAGACACTCACTGTATAGGGTTCTTGCCCCTGTCCTGAGCCACTTACAGAAACTTTCCATACCTTTCAAAGCAATCCACTCACACACCTACTGTGTACCAAGCATTCTACTAGAGGCCAGAATCCAAATATAAGGAATACTTATACCTGCCCCTCAGAAATTGCCACCTGGGAGGAAACAGCACATTTATGACTGTGACCCACTGTGACCCTCTGTGACAGCGAGATGTATGTGAGCTGTTGTAGGCTCTGAGCTGCAAGGAAGGCTTTGTAGAGAGCAACCTAAAACAACTATGAAACAAAAATAAATTCAGAACTAAAACCTAAAGTTCAAAGAAAATTCTGCAAAACCATCAGACTGTCTTCTATCATTAGACATTCAGCTTACAGTCAGGAAACAGCAGCACGCACGGGCACTGCTCAGTGGGGCTGGTGGTCCTCCCAGCACTTCGCTCAGGCTGTGGACACGCTTGCTTTGTGCCCACACCAGGGTTAGCTCTGGACAAGGAAGGAGGTTCATGTCTGGTGGGTGCAGATCTACCTGGCTTAGAAGCCCACCTCCAGGAGCCCCTGAGTTTTAGAACAGGGCCTGAGGTCGAGATGCCCTTAATTAGGGGAAGTGTCTGTTATTGGAGTCACTTCTTCCAGGGAAGCCCCATCATGCAGGTTTCCCATCTCTGTTTGTGGTTCATTCACTGAATTTCCAGTCCCAATGCAATTGACTGACAAGTCACTATTACCAGCTATTTTGCCTAATATTACAGCTGACACTCCACCCTTAAAGGTTTCTTTGGGAACAGCTATAAAAAGTTAATCCAAGTTCAGATGTGTCCAAGAAGGGGAAACCGTTTTGTTAAACTTTCACCTCAACATGTAGGCTATATTTGGTGGAGGATTTAGTTGTGTGGGTAAAAACTAAAAGTCATCTTGGAAATAATGATAAAATGTTATCATCTTTTTTTTCTTTATTGAGAAAAAAATGGTGACACTGCCTAAGCCAGCAAGTCTCTTCCTGCTCTATGTAGGGCTTGTTGCTGGGCACCTTCTTCAAACGTGTGAGTCTCCATGGCGAGTCTGTTCATTTTGGTGGAAACGACCCTCACTTAACAAGCAGAGAAGGAGCTGTTTCTTCTAGACCCTTCGCTTTTATTAAACCATTTTGATGGAAATCATGTTAAATTCCACCTTTTTTAAAGATTTTATTTATTTTTTAATGGTTTATTTTAAATTTTTATTTATTTTTCAGTAGTCAAAACTCTACCTTCTTAAATGCAGTACTTGAACATGACATATTTTTTTGCCAAGTTTGAGAGGTGTCCTGTAGCTACCAGTCCAGGAGAAGGTCTGTCAGTGTCGTGACTCCCTTGACAGTAGCAGGGACCTAATGCCTCATTTATGTTCCTATCCCCATGGTACCTAGT
Source organism: Trachops cirrhosus (assembly GCA_028533065.1). Lineage (NCBI taxonomy): Eukaryota > Metazoa > Chordata > Mammalia > Chiroptera > Phyllostomidae > Trachops > Trachops cirrhosus. The sequence continues at coordinate 87,813,265 of CM052539.1, forward strand.
AGGTATTCAGTAAAGATGGACACTAAGTTACTGTATCCTCATATCCTCACATTTTTGCTACATACTATATTCACAGCCTAGAAATCAGTTCTCTGTAAAGCACACCTCTGCGGATGCAAGTGAGTACTATGAAAATTACATTGAAGAGCTGAAGAAACAAGGATTTCTACTAAGAGAATCTTTTACCCCTGAAGCCACCCAATTAGCATCTGAAAAACTGCAAGCAGTAAGATTGATTTATTTATGTTATTTTGTGTTATCAACTATTTTTAAGAGAAATGTTTTCTTTATGGCAAATGAAAAATTGGCCAGAGAGAAGAGTAGGAGTTAGGAAAAGGAACAGTGAACCCACAGAAAGGCTTGGAAGCTGCGAGGGGAGTGAGTTCCAGGATGAGCCTCAAAACTTAGGGCTTATTTCAGCAACAGATCATCACAGCTATCAAAAGATTCCCCTACAACCTGGGCCAGCAGTCAGGGGTCCTTCACCCTTAATACCACTTAACCTCATTCCACTGGCAGGCCTAAAGTTTAGAGTGAAGAAAATGGCAAAAGGAAAAATAAAATGGGACTAAAGGAGAGAAGAGGGGAAGAGGGATGGTTTAGGGAGGAGGTAGAGGGAGAGCTGAACAAAAAGGGGAGGTGCATAGTATCAACAGTTACTTGTGTGTAAGCGGCCTTCTCTTGACTGTAATTATTCTCATACCTCTGATCATCTCCATTAAAAATAAACCTACCCATGAAAACTTTCTGTTTTGTTGCTATTTTGTTGCAGTTGCTATTGGAGGAGGTAATACATTCAAGCACTCTGAGCCAAGAAGTGAGTGATTTAGTGGAGATGATTTGGATAGAGGCTCTCGGCCACCTGGAGCACATGCTCCTTGAGTCCATGAGCAGGATCAGTCTTAATGATGTAAGTCACATGTGTCTTTGAAACAGAGCCTGTACCCTGACAAATCTGCTTTTCTGGTTTCTTAGCCTCAGTGGCACCACTTCTGTTTGAGCAATGGTTCAGTTATTTTTAGATGCATTCTTATTCTTTCTTCTTATTGTGGAGCAGGCCACACTGAGGGGAGATAAGCTTTTAAGAAAACCAGACATTCCCACATGTAAAATGTCAGGCATGATAGCTGATCAAAGCTTGGCTCATCAGAAGGCCCACTTCTCTTGGTCAGGAGGTTTGTAGCAGGCCTGAGAGACATGGATGCTCTTGGTCCTCTTATCCCTAATCAGACCCTAATCTACTCCATTGTATCTGCTTCAGAGCCTTGTACCTGTGACCCTCCAAGGGGAAGGGAGGCAGGCTCCCAGCCCTCCAGAAACTGCTGTTCTTAATTATATAAATTAAAACAGCAGATGAAAGAAAATGTTCTCAGTGGTCCAACTTGTACAAGTACATTCTCATATTCAAATGATACAGACAATTCCTCTATGGAATTAAATGAATTTATTTCAGGGCAAAAATGTTTCCTGGGGCAGAGTCCAAAAAGTACTTGTGTCATTCAAAACATATTCTGGTGGGATTTGCTCCTAGTTTTATTCTGACATGTTTCTAAATATCTCATGTGAAAAGCAAGTCTCCTACCATTGCATGAGTACTCCTCTCTCTTTGGATATATAGATATAGACATATGGATCGTATGTAGTACAGACTCTGGTTCTTCCCTCTCGTTGAGCCAAGCCAATTTGGGAAACTCCTCATGGTGTTGTCATCACCACCAGGATACATCTCCAGTAAACACCGTGTTTGTTTTTTGACAGGTGTCCAGAAAACTAACATTTGCAACATGTCTAACAACTGCTTTAGCTATTTTTATACATTTCTTCACTTTCTATATGGTTAAGATCTAATTTTAATAAGTATATCATCTGTTTAAAGGTGAGCAAGGCAGAGGGAATTCTCCTCCTAGTAAAGCAAGCACTGAAAAATGGAGAGACAGAAGAGCAATTGCAAAAGATGATGAGTGAGTTCTACAGATTAATACCTCACAAAGGTACAACAACAGAAAAGGTTAACCTGAGACTATTAGCCAAGAAAGAGGACCTCTGCCAGGTAAATCTCTGGAATATAGAATTCAGTTTAAAATATGCTGGGGGCGGGGTCTTTTCAAATCTGATGAACAAATTAACACTGAGTCACAGAAGTTATTTCTAGAGTTTGCTCAAAAATAAATTGCTGAGCCATTTTATAATGTTTTCAGTCCTCATGGAAGTTATCTGAACCATATTTCCAAATTGGAAGGTGTTGGAATAGTAGTATAATTGCAAATATGTTTAGAATAGCTACTCTGTAAAATAATTTTCCACATGAGGAGATGAGCTGGGATTCTTTCTGCAGAGAAACAAGAAGTTGCCCCTGACTAAAACAATGAGGACACTTACTACCTTGTATAACAAGAAGTCCAGATGTATGGTGGCTACTGGTCCAGTGCACTTCAAGGTTATATCTCTAACCTGCCTGTAAAATGACAGCTTCCATCAGCCTGGCTCCCCTTTCCATCAGCTTACAGCTACAATTCATAGCATCCCACCCAGAATATTGTGTTTTGGTTTCTCTTAGAGGAAGCCCCTGGCAGACTTTTATTTCTTTAGTCAGAATTGAGTTATGTACATTCCTGAGGCAGTCACTGGCCAGGGGAATGGAGTTACTGTGACTGCTCAGAAATGGGTCGTCCCCCTCAAGTTGTGGGGGGAGGAGCAGGTCTCAGTTAGCAAAAAGGAATATGGCAGGGAGGCAGCCACAGTCCACCCCACCTTAGATGAACCCATGTGACTCTCTGGCTCTGAGTTGTCTTATTCATGGTTGAAGGGATTGAGCCAAGGTCAGAGGTGCCTGATCTAAACTTCAGAGGAGTTTATAGATGTGAAGTTTTGCACATTTGGGGGAAATTACAGCTTTCAACAGGTTCGCAGAGGAGTCTGTACCCCAAATCAGTGAAGAATCAACAATGGGATGATATAGGACCCTTCCAAATGTAAATTCCATGATTTGTCTTGCATCCAGAGTGAAGAACCTTTATCAATGGTTTTGCTACTGAGAGGGTATGGACGCTGCCCATCCAGATACTTTTTAATGTAAATTTTATTCAAAAGATAATATATCTACATAATTTAAAATTCAAAATGATACTAAAAAAGTACACTCAGAACAGTTTCTAATGTACACTGTCCCCTCTGACCCATCCCCACTCCTCACATTGATAAACATTTTTACTAGTTTCTTGTTAATCTTTGTAGTTTCTTTATGCAAATCAATACGAATAAGAACATAGCATATTACTTTATAAAAAATAGATGGTGGAGTCCAGCCAAGATGGAGGCATAGGTGGACGCACTGTGCCTCCTCGCACAACCAAGATAGGGACAACAACAATATAGAAACAAAATAACAACCAGAACTGACAGAAAATTGAAGTGTATGGAAGTCGGACACACAAGGATTTAAAAATAGACACATTCATCCAGACCGATAGGAGGGGTGGAGTCAGGCCAGGCGAGGGACGCAGAACAGAGAGCTGAGCCACCGGGGCGGCGCGCAAGTCCGCAGCAGACAGACCCTGGGCGCACAAGTGGTGGTGGCTGGTGGGCCCCGGCCAGGGGGTGGCAACCAGCAGACCCAGCGAGGCTGCCATTGTGAAGCAGGGCACTGTGCCCAACTCAGGGTCCCAACACCGGGAAATAGAGCTTTGGGGCACTGACTGAAAAGGAAGGTCCCACAGGGTGCACAGGCCCATCCACACCGGAATTGGTGCCAGAGGGGCCCAGTTAGCTTGCTGAAAGTGGTGAAGGGTCGAAGGTCCTAACGAGAGCAGAGCAAGTGCCATTGTTCCTTCTCAGACCCCACCCCCACATACAGCATCACAACCCAACCACTGGGGTGCCCTGCCCTGGTGAACACCTAAGGCCCCGCCCCTCACTACAGGAGCTAGACAAGACAAAAAACAAAACAAAACAAAACAAAACAAAAAAAAACAAAAAAAAACCAAAACAAAAAACCAGCAAAAAGATGGCTCAAACAGAAGAAGAATTGAAAGCCCCAGAACCCATCCTTTTAAGTGACCAAGAGATAGCCAACCTATCAGATGCACAGTTCAAAGCATTGGTGATCAGGATACTCACAGAATTGGTTGATTTTGGTCACAAATTAGATGAAAAAATGCAGGCTACAATAAGTTTAATGAAGGAAAATACACAGGGAACCAACATTGATGGAATGAAAGATGGGTCTCACATCATTGGAGTGGACCAGAAGGAAGAAAAAAATATACAAC
>CM052539.1:87818032-87840597 GCA_028533065.1 Trachops cirrhosus
TTTTTTTTTTTTCCTGCTTGTTTGCATGGAATATTTTTTCCAGCCCTTCACTTTCAGTCTGTGTAGGTCTTTTGTTCTGAGGCGGGTCTCTTGTAGGCAGCATGTGTGTGGGTCCTGATTCCTTATCCATTCAGCTACCCCATGTCTTCTGATTGGAGCATTTAATCCATTTATGTTTAAGGTTATTATAGATAGGTACTTATTCATTGCCAGTTTACTTCCTCTGCACCTTTGTTCCTTTCTCTCTCACTCTTTTTCTTCCTCTTCTTAAAGCAGTCCCTTTAGAATCTTTTGCAGGGATGGTTTGAAGGAGGTATATTCTTTGAGGCTTCTGCTTTCAGGGAACCTCCTTATTTGGCCTTCCATTTTAATTGAGAGCCATGGTGGATAGAGTACTTTTGGTTGCAGACCTTTGTTTTTTATTACTTGAAATATTTCTTGCTATTCCCTTCTGGCTTGTAATGTTTCTGTTGAGAAGTCAGCTGCTAGCCTTATCAGGGCTCTCTTGTATGTTACTTCCTGTTTCTCTCTTGCTACCTTTAAAATTCTCACTTTGAATTTGAATTTTGCCTTTTTAATTATGGTATGTCTTGGAGTGCGACTTTTTGGGTTCCTCTTAATTTGGCTCATCTGTGATTCTTGGATTTGTGTGACTTTTTCTCTCATGAAATTAGGGAAGTTTTCCATCGTTACTTTTTCAAACAGGTTTTCCATCCCTTGCTCCTCTTCTTCTCCTTCTGGTATTCCTATTAAACAGATATTATTCTGTTTCATGTTGTCCTGTATTTCCTTTATCCCCTCTTCATTCTTTTTCAGTCTTTTTTCTTTATCTTGCTTTTTTTGGGAGGGTTTTTTCTACTTTGTCCTCCAGCTCACTGATTTGATCCTCTCCTTCATCGAGCCTGCTTTTGAATCATTCTACTGTGTTCTTTAATTCAGAAATTGTATTCTTCATTTCTTCTTGGCCCTTGTTGATTGTTTCTATGACCTTTTTTTATGCTGATATAGTTTGCAGTACGTTCCTCGTAATTTCCCTGTAGTTTCTGGTAGTTCACACTGAGTTCATTGAGTTTCCTGATAACCATTGCTTTGAACTCAATATCTGATAGTGGAATTGCCTCTATTTCATTTAGCATTCTTTCTGAGGAGTCCTCCTTTCCCTTAGATTTGGGGTTGTTTCTTTGTCTTTCCATTGTTTGTGGGACTTTTCTTGTTTGCTTCTGTTTCTTAAATTGATCTGTTTTGACTTTCTGACTTTGTGGTGTGAACTTCTATGGTAGGAGGCCTGTGAGTTACAGTGGTGCAGTCTCCTTGATCACCTCAACTTGATGTTGTTGGGATGTACTTTATGCCTTGTATGCTGTAATTGGGTTTTGATTATTGTTGGGTCATTCTTTCGTGGGTCCTTCCCTGCCACTGGTTGACTGGGGTTGACTTCTCCCACCACATCTTGTGTGCTGTTTTTCAGGCACTGCCTAAACAAAACCACAGAGCCCAAGAAACAAACCCACACCCACAAATATATCTGCCTCCCACAGTCCCACTATCAATAGCAAATTAACCAGTATTAATAAGGGTGTAACAAGATTAAGACTATTATAAGAAAAGAGAGTGGATATGGGATGACCTACTGAGAGAGAAATGATTTTATGAAGGAGGAGCAGTGATAAGAGTTGGGAGTTGGAGCAATGGAAGGATAGAAGGTAAAGTTTACCTCATGAATAAAGAAAGGGAAGGAAGAGTGTCAGAAGGGAAGTGTATAATATTAGGTTCAAACAGAAATTAAAATAGTATAAAAGAAAATAAAGTGAGAGAGAGAAAGAAAAAGGAAGAAAAATATTAAATAATTAATAAAAATATAGGAGCTAAATTGGAGAGAAAGATCCACTGGAGAACTATCAACAACAAATGAGCCAAAATTAATATAGGTGGTATGGGAATAAAAAGATAAAAAGAAACAAAGAAAAGTGTAAGAGGTGTGTAGAGGAATGGGAAGTGATTTTGTAATGATAGAGGGAGAGGGAATACTAACAGTGAGGAACAAAAACTAGACTAAGTGAGGGAAAAATTAAAATTTGGAATGTAAAGGAAAATGAAAAGAGGAGAATAAAGAAAAATAAAAGGTCAGGATGAAAGAGAAATAAAAGAAAGACAAAAAGAAAAAGAAAAAAACAGGGTAACATGGCATAATTAAAATTTGAGTAAAAAAAACAAAGATGGGAGAAGGTTCCAGTAAAATTTGTTATTTGAGATACAGAATTAGTGAAGCTCTATAGATAACCTTGTAAAAGCAATGCAGCAACTACCCTACCCACCACCAACTAGCAAAGTTTTTTACAGGTATAGAGAGAACATGGGTATTTTAGTAGCTGGGCAAAGGATGTGAAATGACCCTTGACAAGAGAATTCGTTTTGAGTGTCTGGACAGGGTAGAAATAGCGAGAGTGTAGAATGGAAACAAGTTGTAGATTGAGAGAAAACCAAATTGAAATGAGAATATTGCGAAGAAAGAGGAAGATAAGATGGTCTAAGAGAAGGGGGGGCAAAATATGTGAATTAAAATGCACTATAGTATAAAATCTAGTGACTTATTATATACAAAGTCGCTGGATAAGAAATGAATGTTATAAAGCTATGCAGGAAAGAAAATATCGCAAATCGTGAAGAAGACCACAGTGGCTTTCGTATTGGTAGCCTTTTGTATCTACCACTGTTTTTTTCTTTCTGGATCTGCCTCTGGTGATGTCAGATGTTGACCCCATCTGACCTTAGGCAGCCTGTTCAATACTTCCAGTGAACTGCTGTCACTGAGTGTCTCCTTCAATTGTTAATACGGTCCCTCTGCACTCAGCAGTCAGGTTTAAGCACCATAGGGCTGACCAAATCCCTCCTGGGGTGGGGGCTATTGTTTCCCCTTAGGTAGCTGCAGCTCGGAGGGGAGTTGTCTGCCTGAGCAGGATGGTTGTTGTATATGGAGGTTGGCTTAGCACCAGATCCCAGATCCTGGTGGCAACCTTCTCAATTGTCTCGCCAAAGCCTCCATTCCCAGTGTCTCTTCAAGTCTCTCTAGTTCACTCTGCCCCACATTTTCCATTGACCTCCTGTCTCTGGCTGCCTCCTTTGGTTGTTTTTCTGGTCAACTCAGCAATCAGGCTTAAGCACCAAAGGGCCAGGGCAGAGACCCTCCTGGGGTCGGGGTTATTGTATACCCTCAGGCTACTGCCCCTCAGAGGGGAGTGGTCTGCCTGAGCACAAAGGCTGCTGCCTCCTGGGGGATGACTCAGCACCAGCATCCCTGCAGCTACTCTCTCGGTTCTCTCCCCAAGGCTTCTGTTCCCAGTTTCTCCTCAGGTTTCTCCAGGCCACTCTGCCCCTAACTTTGCCTGAGCCCTGGGTAAGTAGCTGCAAATGAAAATTTGTATGTTGGCCCTTTTAAATGGCTCTTGTGTCTCCAGGTGTTCATCTCTGGCAGAGAGCAACCCTGCTGCTTTTTCCACTGGTTGTTATCTGTGTACTTTGGGGGCTCTGGTGTTCTAGGCTGGGAATCCTAGCTTAGGGTTTAGACCCCAATCTTTGGGAGATCCAACTGGCTGCTTAATTATTCCACTGGTGCTGCCACCTGTGGGTGCCCAGCCAGCCCTCAATAGTCTTCACCACACTCCTTAAAAGACTGGTAGTGCCGAAGCTTGTTCTGTATGTCTGAAGTTATATGCTTCTCTCTGGCTATTGCTCAGTTGTTTATTCCGGGTAGTTTCTCCACAATTGAGTTATAATTCCTGATTGGTCCTGGGAGGAGGTCAGTGTTATTTCCATTCATTCCTCTGCCATCTTCCTTCTCCATAACCAGTGTTTTGAGCTCTGCATCTATAGATTGCTTATCTCCATTTTGTTTAGTTCTTTTTCTGGAGTTCTGTTCTGTTCTTTCATTGGGGCCATATTTCTTTGTCTCCTCATTTGGGAAGGCTCCCTGTATTTGTTTCTATGTAGTAGTTAGAACTGCTTTGAGCCCCTGTCTTAGTAGCATAGACTATTGTAGAAAAGTACACCACTAAGTTAGATGGGCTGCAGCCTTAGGTAATCTTCAGGGTAGGGCAACTCATGTGAACCAAGTTGATGAGTTTTCTGAATGGTGTGGCCTACTCTGTGGCTCTGTGTAGGGTTGGGCTCAGGAAGGGGACAGTGCTTCTGCCTGGCCTCTGGAATTTTGTCTGGGAGGAAGCTGTCCTCCAGCACTTGTCCTACTGCCAGACACTTCAATTTCTCCCTGTATGCCTCTGGTGCCCTATCAGCTGCTGCTCCGGTGATGGAGCCTGGAGGGAGTGAGTCTGTGTAACTGCTAAGTCCATTGCAAATCCTTTAAGAGGAGATGCCTAAGAATCCCACAGTTTCTTCTATTGCCCCAACCCCTACTGGTTTTTACAGATAGAAATTATAGGAACTTATCTTCCTGGCAGTAGAACCCTGGGCTGTGTGGTCTGGTGTGGGGCTGGGATCCCTCACACCTGAGATGTCCTTCCTGATTTTTATCTACAACATGTGGGTGTAGGATCACCCATCCCACGTCTCCACCTCTCTGTCCAGCTCTGCTTCTCCACCTCTCCTACCTGTCCAGATAAATGTGACTTTCCCAATTCCTTGGTTGTTGAACTTCCATACAGCTCAATTTTCTTATGATTCTTGGTGATAGTTGTTTTGTAGTTTAGTTAAAGTTTTTGCTGTGGTTGTGCAAGGAGGCAAGCCATGGTCACCTACAACTCGCTCTTGACCAGAAGTCCTCCAAATTTTTAAATAAATAATTAATCCTCAGAGATATTTCACTCACAGTAAAATTTGGGACATTCTACCAGCAATGTCTTTTTAAAAATATCTCATATATATGTATGTATATATATGTATGTACACACACACATACACACATATATACATATATGAAATAAAATGTTATTGTCATGGTACTATAAACTATAAATTTGTACTTCCTTCCTTTCACATGCAGTACAAGTATTAAGTACTCGCTCCCAGGAGAGACAGATGGCACGAGGCTCTTGGTCGTCTGTGATGTTGCCCTCGGGAAGTGCATGGACTTACACGAGAAAGACTTTTCCTTAACAGAAGCACCACCAGGTTATGACAGTGTCCATGGGGTCCCTAAAACAGCCACTGTCAGCACAGACTTTGAGGTATTTATATCAAGAAACAGACAGAGAGGCTGCCATTTTATTAAACATGCCTATATTTAAGTAATTATTGTATATCTAGTATCTGAATTCAATATTTTCATACTCAATAATTAGCAAACATGAAACCCTGCTTTTATGAAAACATGTCAATAAAGGTTTTTTCACCTATTTCTGTTTGCTGTAGGATGATGAATTTGTTGTATATAAAACCAGTCAAGTTAAAATGAAATATATTATTAAATTTTGTATACCTGGAGATGAAGTAAAGGACTTTCATCCTTGTAATAATACTGAATTAGAGGAACATACACCTGAGATTTCAAATTTTTCAAAGGTTGAAGGTAAGACTGTTTTGTTTTAAATCCTTACCTAAGAATATGTTTATTGATTTTAGAGAAAGAGGAAGGTTGTGAAAGAGAAACATCAATGTGAGAGAAACATTGATCTGTTTCCTCCCATGCATGCCCCAACTGGGGAATTGAACCCACAGCCTTTCAGTCTATGGGATAACACTTCAACCAACTGAGCCACCCTGCTGGGGCAACAATTTTCTTGAAAGCTGTTAAAAATGATATTTATAGAACTCAATATTATATTTTCAGTGGAATTTATATTCATGTTTGGTAACTATACTTATGACTGCAGATATAAATATTTTATTTCTTTTTATATTCTGTGAAAATAAAAACCAGAATGCTTGAGAGAGTTTAAGTGATCTCAAAATTACTACTTCACTAATACACCAAAGCTGAGCTCATCCACTCAGGATAACCATAAAAACCCATTGAAACATTTAAGATGTCAATGTGCAAAAAGTGTAGTGTGGCTGGCAGGATAGACAGAAGACACAGCTTTAGAATCAAGAAGCTTGGGTTCATGATTCTAGACTGTGGGATCTGTAACAAATTACATAAGATCTCCAGGTGTCGGCTTCTCTCTAAGGGAAATGAGACCAATATCCACATCATAATGCTGCTATAAGAATTGCATGGGATAAGTGAAGGCACCTCCCAAAACTGTAAAATGTAACTTCTATATTAGTCATACAAATAAATGAGGGGATGATAGCTTCTTAGGAAATCATAAGCCCGAACTACTATAATGTTAATTAATAGCTTGTAAAAACACACAAACATTTTTAACTGTGGTCAAAGTATTTTTTATCAGAAATGTATGAAGTCATACTTCAAGAAAAATACTCCCTGCCCTGGCTGGCATAGCTTAGTGGATTAAGCGCAGGCCTGTGAAACAAGAGATCGCGGTTCGATTCCCAGTCAGGGCACATGCCTGGGTTGCAGGCCAGTTCCCAGCAGGGAATGCACAGGAAGCAACCATACATTGATGTTTCTCTCCCTCTCTCCTTCCCTTCCCCTCTAAAGATAAATAAATAAAATCTTTAAAAAAAAAAAGAAAAATACTCCCATTTTTTCTCTGGGGGAGTCATATTTATACCTATAACCTTATCTGTATTTTTGTATCATCTAGTAAGCACGTGAACATTTTTTCAATATGATATATTAGGAGTTTGATTTAGTCTTCCTCGGATCAACAGTCTAGGGAATCTCATATTTCTCCAGTATGCTTTTGTAGTACAATAAATAATAGTGAGTGACCAGTTCAAAATTACAAGCCAGGAAGTGCAAATATCTAGAGTCAACCTAAGCTACTCTTATTCAGATATTCTTAAGACCTTTGTGTACTTGTGTGTATGCTTAAACATATGCCTTTCAGGTAGTAGTATGACTCTGGGTTTTCAAGATGACCTCTCAGTATCTGTAGATTTGAGAGGCAGAGTGTCTGTTGACAGTGTTGCCCCCATTCTTTTCATGTGGAGTCACTGACTCTTCAAAATTGGCTACTGAAAATCATAATCCATTTCTCCTAAGGAGGAGAAGGATTAAAGATCAAGATAAAAAAATAGAGAGCTCAAGAGACAGTTTTAAAAGCTAATAACATTAATATTTTTAATGTATAGATTACCAGTTACCAGACACTGAACCTTTTAGCAGCATCAAGGCTGGCCTCCAGGACACCTGTGGGAATTCAGTTCCCCTTGAGGACCTTCACATCAAGGGAAAAATAATAGACTTTGTAGCCCAGGTGAGCTCATTGTGGTTTTATGATACTTAAACCAAATGGATGTCAATCATAAAGGAGTGTTGGATTACAGTAGCAGGAACTCAACAGAACATGTACATTTCTAAAATTTGTTTACTCATTGAGCACCTACTACATGCTGGGGACTGTTCTAGGCTCTTGGCATACAGCAACGAACAGTATAAAAGTTTTTATAGAACATGCATTGCATTGGGGAACCAGGCAACAAACATGATCAATAAATAAAATACATGCCATATTAAATGGTGGTGGGTGCTAAAGACAAAAATCAAAGCAGGAAGGGATGGGCGCTGCATGGGTTGGAAGGATATCAACTTAGAAATGGGATGTCCAAGGAAAGCCTAACTGAGAAGGTAACCCCCAAATACAGATGTGTAGGAGGTGAGGGACTAAACCATGTGGACAGAGGAAGCAGCGCATGCAGAGGTCCTGTGGTGGGAGCAAGCCTGATGTGGTTAAGGAACACAAAGGAATTCACTGTGGCTGGAGCACAGTGGAAAGAGGAAGTGTGGTGCGAGATTGGGTCAGAGAGGTGGGTTATGGGAAGGCAGCACACATCAGGACACAGGATGTACTATCTTTAACTCTGAGTAAAATGGAAACCTTTCAAATATATTTGGCAGAGGAGGGATATGATTGGGATCATGCTGGCCACTATGTTGACAGCAGACTGAAGAGGACCAATTAGAGACACCATAGGTCAAGTTCTCTAGAAAACAGACTGTAGATGGAAATTTGCTTTAAAAAAGGTTGTTGGGAAGTACTTTCTGGAGCGACACCTATAAGAGAGCGCAGGAGGAAAGACCTGGCAGAGGAGACATGGACTGTAATACAGGCATACCCGAGTCCTCAGCCTCTGAGGGAGTTCTGAGGCTGACCTTTCAGAGATGTTCTGAAATGAGGCAAGGGGGGTCAGGCCTTGTCCCCCAAAGGGATTAGTCACTGGATGTGGCTGCCCTTGGGGGCAGGATCATAACCCTGAGGCAGTTCATCTTATCTGTATTTTTGTATTATCTGTACAGATAAGGGAGAGGACATTGACTGGGGAGGGACACAGCAAGTGACACTTCCTGCAGCCTTGGTCCTGAATGGGACAGCTGGGGGCATGCCACAGCATCAAATGTAGGTGACTATTGAGTAATTCAGTTAAAGGTGATGGTGACTTGGACCAAAATGTTAGCAGTGGGGGTGGTAAGAAGTGATTGGGTCCATCAAAGGATTGAAGGTAGAACCAGTAAGATTTGCTGATGGATATGGAACATGAAAGACATGAGTTGAAGATGACATTACATGCACATAGGTTGGGCAGATGTGGTGGTAGAGCTCTGAAAGTGTTCAGTTTTCTAAAACTATTTGTTTTCTAAGAGTTGACTTCACCATTGGCTTCATTGGCTTCTAACACTAATGATTACATTGAATAACTGTAAAGACGTCTTAGGAAAATGAGAACACCTGAGTCCAGTGTTGTGGCAGTGCTGCCCCTTCAGAAGGAAATCAAGTTAAATTTGGTGATTGCCTTAACCTGGGAAAATGAGGTGTAGTGGGGTGGGCAAGAGCATGTCACCCATATGTATACAGTTTGCATCTGTCTGACCTCTACACCCAGCCCCACTCTGATCCTTATCCACGTTAGGTGAGGATACTGATGCCCAGACACATAAAATTATATACTAAAGCACAAATTTGAACTGATTCTAAGGCCCAGGTTATATTTTTTTCCTAAGGTGTAAACAACTGACTATTATTTAAATGTCGGTGCACGTATTTTACATTTTCACAGGAGTCAAAGCATTAAATGGAAAGATTGAGTTCTAAGGTATAACTCTGAACAGTCACAGTTGTTTGAAAGAGATTGGGTTGGAAAGAGGAGTGAAAAGATATTTTGGGTAAATTTGAGATGGTAGCAACCCTGTCCACCCTGCCCCACCCCACTGCACCCCCATGTCTGCCCTAAAGTAGAACCCTGTCATCTGCCTGAATTCCTTCTGAAGTCCAGGTTCTTAACCACTGTGCTGTAATACAGGCTGGTATGAACTGTAGAAAGCAAAGGATTTGAAGTTTGGAAGGCTTAGCTGTGAGTCCTTGCTCATTCTTTTCTAGCACTGGGACCTTAGGGTAGTTATTTAACTACTTTGTGCCTCAGTTTCTTCATGTATAAAATAGAAATAATAATATCTGCCAGTCAGCACTGTGACTATAATATACAAGAACCCAGGTCATTTTTTTTTCATATACAGTAGATGCAAAACAAATAAGGACTTTGTTACAAGAAGAGGGGTGTGTACTCCATGTATTACTTTGGATTAGACACCTGATACCATCTGATATTTCAAACCTCAAGGCTTTTTTTTTGGGAAACTTTGCCTAGAAATTACCTCATGACTTAGCAGTAGCTTTTTCACTAGCTTTAAAAAAAATTTTTTTTGTGAGCAAATTGTAATTTCTCATGCCTCTAAAACTGCTAACCAAACTGAAGGTATACCTAACATCATCAAAATGTTTCTTTCCAAACACTGTACTGACCACCCAAGCAACTGGGATGATCACCTATCAGCTGTTTCATTTGCTTTCAATATCTCACTTGGAGCCTACCAAAAATACACCATGCTTTCAAATGTCTTATCAAAATCCTTATATGCTTGAGACTTCAGATGTTCGTCATGAAGTGGATAGTGATAATACAAGTATGTCTGCCGAAATTCTAGGTGCTATTAAATAAGCTGATAAAATAATGGAGAATAAGACAACTTCTGTGGGCAAGATGATTCCATTTAATAGAAAATTCTATAATAGAAAATGTATAATTCATAAAATGATTTTTTTAAATATTGTGGCATATATAAACACACATACAAATGCATACACACATGCATACATATGATATACCATTAAACAAAATTCTTTATCAATTTTTTCTTGTCTTGATTAAATAATGTACTTTCTAGCTACAAAATTCTGAGAGGCAGTTATGGGAAAACCACACGTTTTGGAATCAAGTAGAGCAGAATTCAAATTCCTGGTCTTACTGATTTCCAGTTGTTTGACTTAGGCAAATTACTTAACCTATTTCATTTTACCTTCTTTATAAATTTTGAGTGATGCTGACTTTGAAATGTTATTTTAAGAATTAAATGGTATTCGTGCCTTCCTTTTAAGTAGCATCTCAATAAATAGCCATTCTGTTAAGAAATTTAAAAAAAATTTTGTCCTAAGCATTTTATTTTTTAATTATGTTTTATTAATTGTGCTATTACAGTTGTTCCATTTTTTCTCCCCCTTACCCCCCTCCACCTTGTACCCCCCTACCACCAGCATCCCCCAACTCAGTTCATGTCCATGGGTTGTACATATAAGTTCTTTGGCTTCTCCATTTCCTATACTATTCTTAACTTCCCCTGTTTGTTTTGTGCCTACCATTTATGCTTCTTATTCTCTGTACCTTTTCCCCCATTCTCCCCCCACCACTCCCCACTTATAACCTTCCATGTGATTTTCATTTCTGTAATTCTGTTCCTATTCTAGTTGTTTGCTTAGTTTATTTTTGTTTTTAGGTTCAGTTGTTGATAGTCGTGAGTTTATTATCATTTTACTGTTCATATTTTTAGTCATCTCCTTTTTCTTAGATAAGTCCCTTTAACATTTTATATAATAAGGTCTTGGTGATGATGAACTCCTTTAACATGACCTTATTCAGGAAGCACTTTATCTGCCCTTCCATTCTAACTGATAGCTTTGCTGGATAGAGTAATCTTAGATGTAGGTCCTTGCCTTATATGAGTGAATACTTCTTTCCAGCCCCTTCTTCCTATAAGCTTTCTTTTGAGAAATCAGCCTATAGTCTTATGGGAACTCCTTTGTAGGTAACTGTCTCCTTTTCTCTTGCTGCTTTTAAGATTTCCTCCTTATCTTTAATCTTCGGTAATGTAATCATGACATGCCTTGGTGTGTGCTTTCTTGGGTCCAACTTCTTCCTTTGGGACTCTCTGAACTTCCTGAACTTCCTGGAAGTCTATTTCCTTTGACAGATTGGAGAAGTTCTCCTTCATTATTTTTCCAAATAAGTTTTCAATTTTTTGCTCTTCCTCTTCTTTTTCGGGCACCTTATGATTCAGATGTTGGAATAGTTAAAGTTGTCCCAGAGGTTCCTAAGCTTCTCCTGACTTTTTTGAATTCTTGTTTCTTCATTCTGTTCTGGTTGAATATTTATTTCTTCCTTTTATTTCAAATCATTGATTTGAGTCCCCATTTCCTTCCCTTCACTGTCAGTTCTCTGTATATTTTTCTTTATTTCACTTTACATAGCCTTTACTTCTTCCTCTATTTCGTGTCGTACTCAATCATTTCTGTGAACATCCTGATTACAAGTGTTTTGAACTCTGCATCTGGTAGGTTGACTATCTCTTCATCACTTAGTCCTTTTTCTGGAGTTTTGATCTGTTCTTTCATTTGGGCCATATTTTTTTGTCTTGACACACTTGTTATGTTGTATGGGTCAGAGCCTTAGGTATTTCCCATGGTGAGGCAACTCATGTTGCTGCATTGTGGTGCTGTATGTGGAGGAAGGGTCAGAAAGGGAACAATGCTGCTTGCTAAGCTCTGGGCCAGCTCTCAGGCACTTCTCCTGCTACCCACAAGCAAATTGGGCCCTTCTGGTGCTGATTTCCATGTGGGTGGGTTTGTGTACATTCTAATACCCTATGATCTCTCCAATGAACTCTTCTCCTGCCACCACAACCCCTACAGATTTTTCCAATCAGAAGTTTTGAGGCTTTATTTCCCTGCACTGGAACCCTGGGTTGTGTGGTCTCTCTCACTCCCCAGTTGTTCCTCCCACCTTATCCACATGGGAAGTGGGACCACCTAGTCTGCCAGGTGCTGCCTCGCCTGCCAGGTCTGCCGCTTTGCCATACATCCTCTCTGCCCCTCCTACCAGTCTGGATGAATGTTTCTTCTTTAACTCCTTGGTTGTCAGACTTCTATACAGTTCAGTTTTCTGGTAGTTCTGGTTGTTTTTTGTTTTTAAATTTGTTGTCCTTCTTTTGGTTGTACACGAAAGCAAAGCATATTTACCTACATCTCCATCTTGGCTGGAAGAGTGGTCTTCACTAGCTTTTAATGTGACAGCTGGCTTATACATTGACCTTGAGTCTTCAGGCAGAAGCCTAGCAGCAAAAAGCCTGTATATTCAATGGTTTGCACATTTGTCTCTTCTTGGAATGAGTTCAAAGTTTTTAGCCTAGTTATATAATATTTTTGCCTGAAGGAAGAAAGTCAAGGTGTCAAAAATTTGTACAGTATAGCTCTGACTGGGTGGCTCAGTGGATTGGGCCTCACCCCACTGACGGAAAAATCTCAAGTTGATTCCCAGTCAGGCACATGCCTGGGGTACAGACCAGGTTCCCAGTTGGGGTCATGCTATAGTCAACTTATTGATGTTTCTTTCACACACTGAAGGTTCTCTCCTTCTCTTTCTCTCTCCCTTCCCCTCTGTCTAAAAATAAATAAATAAAATCTTTTAAAAATTAAAAAAAAAATTGTACAGTATATTACTTCTCAGTCAGGGCTGTCAAACTCATTTTCACCAGGGGCCATATCAGCTTCGTGGTTGCCTTCAAAGGTCCAAAATAATTTTAGGACTGTATAAATATAACTATTCTTTAACTGTTAAGGAGTTGAAATTACATTTGGCCCTTTGGAGGCAACCAAGAAAGTGATGTGGCCCCTGGTGAAAATGAGTTTGACACCCCTGTTCTAAGTCCCAGTAAAAATATTGTCTTTTGATCCTTGCCCAAGGACATGCTTTTTTATTTTATTTATTTATTTAGTTAGTTATTTAGTTAGTTAGTTAGTTGTTATTTTTAGAGATAGGGGGAAAGGAAGGGAGAGAAACAGTGACTGGTTGCTTCTCATAAGTGCCCTGACTGGGATCCAAACTCACAACCTAGGCATGTGCCCTGACCTGGGAATTGAACTCCTGACCTTTAGATTTATAGAACAACATTCCAACCAACTGAGCCACACTAGTCAGGTCCTAATAAAAATACTTTTATCATTGTTATCTAAAATTATTTACTTTTTGAGTGCCAGTTGTGCAAAGAGATATGCATAATAGTTTTCAATCATAGTCGTTCTGCAAATGGTTGTTCCATATGGTTTCATCAAGTTTATGGATGTTTTTTTCTTCTTCAGGTCACTGTTTTTCAGATGTACACAAATCAGAGTAATGTACCCATTGAGGCAAAGTATATTTTTCCTTTGGATGATAAGGCAGCTGTGTGTGGTTTTGAAGCATTCATCAACGGGAAGCACATAGTGGGAGAGGTAATGGGAGAAAATACATTGTGACTGCTCTCTGGTTCTAAAGTCAGTTTCTCATTTACCCAAATCTTTATTATTTCAGTCCCTACAGTATGCGATTGAGTAGCAGCCTTATCATAAACAAAAGTATTTTTTGAATAACGAACCACTTATACATTTAGCCTCACTCACCCATCTTCCCTGATTACCTGTGGTTTCTATTGCTACCTGTCCACTCTTCATTGGTCAGTGCCTTGCAAATCGGGCACTTAAAAAAAAAGAGTGATTTCAGTATTGAAAATTTAAGAGAGGCATGTTGGGAAATTAGTGAAGCCCTGGTATATTTTTGCAAAAAACTGATCCTCTGTATCCTGCTATAAAATTCAAACTGGGCAGTACCCTCAGTGGTCTCCTGGATCTGTCTCTTGCTTCAGCAGTGTTTAGACAGAAGAGACCCAGGGATGCCCCTTCTTCCAAGCCTCCGACTACCCTCCAACTGCTTTTTCAGTCACCACTTTTGGAACCACCTCAGCCATCCTCAGTCCCCAAGACCAGCCAGCACTGTTTTTTACCTTAACTCCTTCTTGCTAAGCAACCATGAGCTCTTAAATTCATCAGAATTATTCCACTGAGGGGGAGATGCCATCAATTGCCTGGTCAACCTGCAGGTGCAGACCTCCTATACCTACTTCTCTCTGGGCTTCTATTTCCACCATGATGAAGTGGCTCCCGAGGGTGTGGACCACTTCTTCCATGAGTTGGCCAAGCAGAAGCATGAGGGAGCCAAGAGTCTCTTGAAGTTGTAAAACCAACTGTTGGCTCCATTCTCTTCCAAGACATGCTGAAACCTTCCCAAGATGAATGGGGTGTCACTCAGGATGCCATGGAAGCCACTGTGGCCTTGGAGAAGAACCTGAAGCAGGCCCTTTAGATCTGCATGCCCTGGGTTCTTACCCACACAGACTGTCATCTTTGTGACTTCCTGGATGAGGAGGTGAAACTCATGAAGAAGATGGGGACCACTGGAATAACCTCTGCAGGCTGCTTGACCTGCAGGCTGGGCTGGGCGAGGGTTTCTTTCAACCGCTCATCCTCAAGCACAGCTAGGAGCCTTTGGAGCTCAGAAACCTTGAGGGGCCTCTCTGCATCCCCCTGGTGTCTGGCTTCTGCCTGAGCCTCTCCCTGAAACCACTAGGAATCCTTTTAACCACCTTAGAACCCTTGCCCATACCTGGGACCAGATGAAAACAATAAAGCTTTTTGCAGAAAAAAAAAGTCAAACTGAAGCGAAAGCTATTGTTCTAAATTTTTAAGACAAATTGTAACAAGAGAAGTAACAGTTGATTCATTCTTTGTTTATTCTAAGGATTAGCTCACAGTTGCAACAATAACTCATATTTCATTAAATTTAAGATAGCTCAATTTAGTATTGTTTTGTTCAACATAAAGTCTCAAATTTTTTTTCACTATTGACTGAAATATTTTGATCCTAACTTAAAGAGAATTCTGTATAGTTGGCCTTTTCTGATTCAAATTCTTATTAGATAAAAATGATCAATGATGATCATTTTATTTATTTCCATTCATCTTAGAGTCTTAATTTTCTCTTTTTTGCATAGGTTTTAATGATGAAGTTTTCTGTAGTAAAGTCTGAAATCACTATTCATATTGTGACTGGTATAAAATCATCTTTTCCAGATCAAAGAGAAGGATGCTGCCCACCAAGAATACCGAGAAGCCATCAGTCAAGGCCATGGCGCTTACTTGATGGACCAGGATGTACCTGTAAGACTGGACATTTCACCCATTAGTCTAGCACACTTACTAGAAAGGGACAAGGACTTGGAACATAATCTGAAGTATAACATTCATACTAGGAACTAGAATAATTTAAATTATTTTGGCCCTAGACTTCCACTTGCTGTTAGTAAGGGGAGGTCAAGCTGGTCAGACCCATTGGACTTATCTAAATAATGTGACCAAACAAATAAGAGCCATTTCTGTCACTGGGAAATGAGTTTTCCAGAAGTGACAACAAAACAAAAACATTTGGGATACATAGTTTTCCTCTTCTGATAAAAGAGTGTAATAAATTTACGTATTTCCTAGAACTAAACTCACTTAGCAATTTATTCCATTTTCACCAAATCATAATGCAGGAAGGCATTTCTTCAGGGTCTTGAGATATGTCCATGTTCTTTTCTGATTTGCTTTCATAGGAATTAAATGTGGAGAATCTGGATGAAGGAACAAGTATTATGTCCACTGGGTTTCTTTTCTTAAGGACAAGGTGTTTTAAATGTGACCTTGGCAGATACTAGATTTCATGAAGTCAGTTTCTAACTAGTATCCCTAGTGTAGATATTTAGTTGTTTTTAAAGATCAGCCATAGATTTCAGGTATCACCTCTGAGTAGAACACATTGCCATAGTATTGTGAAAATTTGATGTTTGGAAGGGAGAGTTATTAAGAGTAATATAGATTTAAGTGATAAATGATTACTTTTTTTTTAAGATTTTTTATTTATTTATCTTCAGAGGGGAAGGGAAGGAGAGAGGGAGAGAAACATCAATGTATGGTTGCTTCCTATGCATTCCCTGCTGGGAACTGGCCTGCAACCCAGGCATGTGCCCTGACTGGGAATTGAACCGTGATCTCTTGGTTCACAGGCCCGCGCTCAATCCACTAAGCTACACCAGCCAGGGCAAATGATTACTTTTGATATATAAGATATCCATTTGCAGTGTGGGGGGGGGTCAGTAAGGAAGAGGTCATTGTTAACCAGTTTCAGTTCCCCTTGCTGAAGTGTATGTTTTAAAAAAAGGTCTAGCTTGCCCTGGCTGGTGTAGTTCAGTGGATTGAGTGCGGGCTGAGAACCAAATGGTCACCAGTTCGATTCCCAGTCAGGGCACATGCCTGGGTTGTGGGCCAGGTCCACAGTGGGGACCACATGAGAAGCAACCACGCATTGATGTTTCTCTCCTTCTCTAAAGAAAGAAAAAAAAGATCTAGCTTCATTTGACACGCTGCCACTGAATAATGTGGGCTTATTGTCATACATGAATTGGTCTGTATGTTTCTTCCTTGATGCTAACATATTTCCCTAGGAATATGATTCACAAGAAAAAAGTTTTCCCAGAGGACATCACTAATAGGTAAAGCCTGGTCAGAAGCATTGCTAACCCAAGCCTTTGAGTGCCCTAGAATGTATTTTGCCATCCAGTGACTATGATGTTCTCATCCTATATTATATTAATAACATAATGTATAGTATTTATATAAATATTTATATTATGTTTTATGCCTATTATATATTATATTAATGACATAATAAATAATATATTACATAAATGTTATATATTATTATGCAGTTGACTCTTGAATACACAGATGTGAACTGTACAGGTCCACTTACATGTGGATTTTTTTAAATAAATATATTGGAAAATTTTTTGGAGGCTTGTAACAATTTGAAAAACTCATAGATGAACCATGTAGTGCAGAAATATAGAAAAAAAAGAAATTAAGGAAAATTAACTAAAATAAACATATCATGAATGCATAACATATATGTTTTCAATTTTTTGTTCTTCCTCTTCTTCTGACACCCCTATGATTTGGATGTTGGAACGATTGAAGTTGTCCCAGAGGTTCCTAAGCCTCTCCTCATTTTTTGAATACTTGTTTCTTTATTCTGTTCTGGTTGAATGTTTATTTCTTCTTTCTGGTTCAAACAGTTAAACTGAGTCCTGATTTCCTTCCCTTCACTATTGGTTCCCTGTTATTTTTCTTTCACTTTGCATAGCCTTCACTTCTTCCTCTATTTTGTGACCATACTCAACCATTTCTTTGAGCATCCTGATCACCAGTGTTTTGAATTCTGCATCTGGTAGGTTCTCTATCTCTTTATCGCTTAGTTCTCTTCTTGGAGCTTTGATCTGTTCTTTCATTTTGGCCATATTCTTTGTCTCCGTGTGCCTGTTATGTTGTAAGGGGTGGAGCTTTACCTATTCACCAGGGCAGGGCAAGCAACATTGCTTTATTGTGACGCTGTACATGGGGAAGGCATCTGAGAGGGAACAATGCTGCTTGCTCAGCTCTGGGATGGCTTTCAGTCACTTCCCCCGCCACCCACAAGCAAATTGGGGCCTTTCTGGTGCTGATTCCTGGGTGGGTGGGTTTGTGTACTTTCTAGGACCCTGTGGGTCTCTCCAACAAACTCTCCTTTGAGGCTGGGAGTTTCTCCTGCTGCTGCAACCCCTACAGGTTTTTATAGCCAGAGGTTTTGAGGCTTTATTTCCCTGAGCTAGATCCCTGGATTGTGCAGCCTGTCTTACTTCCCAGTTGTTCCTCCCAGTTTCTACATACAAATGTGGGACTGCCTGGTTCTCCAGCCCGTCCTCCAGCCGCTGCCTTGCCTCTCGTCCTCTCCACCCCAGCTGCCTGTCTCCACTCCTCCTACCAGTCTGAATAAATACTTCTACTTTAATTCCTTGGTTGTCCAACTTCCATACAGTTCAATTTTCTGGCAGTTCTGGTTATTTTTTGTTTTTAAATTTGTTGTTGTCCTTCTTTTGGTTTTGTGAGGAACAAAGTGTATCTACCTATGCCTCCATCTTGGCCAAGAGTCTGGACTTTTTTTTTTTTTTAGATTTTTATTTATTTATATTTAGGGAGAGGGAAATGGAGCGGGGAGAAAAGGGAGAGAGACTCCCTCTTTAAGGTGTGGTTGTCTCTGGTGCACCCCTTACTGGGGACCTGGCCCGCAAATCCAGGTGTGTCCCCTGACTGGGAATCTAAACAGCAATCGTTTAGTTTGCCAACTGGCACTCACTCTACTTAGCCATACCAGCCAGGACATATGTGGATTTTTGACTGTGTGAGAGTGCAGTACCCCCAACCACAACATTATTCAATGGTCAACTGTATATGTACTATTGTACATTAAATACATTAGATAAATACAGGGTGGGGCTAAAAGTAGGTTTATGGTTGTCAGTATGCAAAACAGAGTATATTCTTGTATTCTTATTTATTTATTACTGTGTTATTTTTATATGAACAGGTGTGAAACTACTTTTGCCCCACTCTGTGTATATTATTTATTTGTTAGTCTTCTGATAGTTGAGAACAATTTACATACATAGCATTATATATACATAATATACTTTTGTCATGTATTATATATGTATAAAATATATATAGCATTATATATAATTTTATATGTGATAAAATGGTGATATGCATTATATGTTATATATTCAGTCTTCCCAAGTATCAGAATGATATTACCTTATGTGTCTATGTGATTTTGTAGACCATCCAGTTTGTTATAATGGAAGTGACATCTTTCATCCATTTATATCCTGCACAGAAACAGCACTACAGCCCTACAGGGTTATGTGGCAGTCTCTCAAATGAACCCCAGGCTTTTATATGCTGAAGAGCAAACAGTATGGTGGTTACTAGAGGGGAAGGGGGTGGGAGTTGGTAGAAAAGGGTAAAGGGGGTCAAATATATGATGACAGAAGGAGGCTTAACTTTGAGTAGTGAGCATAAAATGCAACATACAGATGATGTGTTATAGAATTGTGCACCTGAAACCTATATAATCTTATTAACCAATGTCACCCCAATAAATTCAATATTTTTTTTTAAAAGCACTATTGATTGTTTAATAATCCTCTGTTCCTTGTTTATTCCTATCCTGCAAATGGATATCCTTAATGCCAAAAGTAATAATCTAGCCTTTTAATCTCTTTAACCATTAATGTTATACATTCTTAATCTAAACATGTTATATTTTCATGGCAGCATAATCAAATAGAATGGAAGAAAGATATGGTTGGGAGGTTAAGAAGTTCTCTGTGTATCAAAAAAATACATCTAGCCTCTCATTTTTCTACCCTAGTCATGAGATTGTCTCTTTATGCAGTGATTATCAATACCCCATTGAAAGAAAACAAAATACCTTTTTCTAAAAAATAAACTGATGAACTGACTGTAGGGAAGAATAGTGATGTGAGGGTCAAGTTCAGTGAGAGCTGCTCTGGCTCTACAGCCACTGGTGGAACTGGTGTTGAAAGCTGTGGAGGTCAGAGAGTCCACAGTTTTTCCAGAAGGGTCAGTGGGAGGGGGGTGGTCCCTGTGCAGAGCCCTGCACATAGGGCTCTGGTATTGAGAGGCCACTGGGTGACGCTCCCCAGTTAGGGCAAGGTCCTGCTGCCAAGGGGCCTCTTGTCCCGGAGGCCCCTGTAGATGTCACACTGTCCCCACCCCTGGGGAATGGCTCTATGAGTCTTTAGCACCACCAGTGCTTGGCTTGTAGGCTGTATTCTTGTTTTCTGAGGAAGAATATGGCAGGTTGAAATTCTAGTGGTTCATGTAATAGGATTAACTAGCATAGAATGGATATGCATTTGAGTCACAAGCTAAGTAACATATTTCTGTTTCAGGATGTTTTTACTGTAAGTGTTGGAAATTTACCCCCCAAGGCTAAGGTTCTTATCAAAATTACCTACATCACGGAACTCAGCATCCAAGGCACCGTGGCCATCTTCTTCATGCCTGCCACCGTTGCACCCTGGCAACAGGACAAAGCTTTGAATGAAAACATCCAGGTTTGTGTGCTTAAGATAAGATTTTGAGAAATTTTGTGTGTGATTTATGCATAGGGAAGAAAAAATATCCAAAATAATCTAACCTTTTTGACATAAAGTCAATGTTACTGACACATGCATTTAGACACATCTAATGTTTGTAAAATAAAAAGGATAAAGATAGATATGCTCAGTGGGCATATTTTTATTCTGTTTAGTCACTTTAAAAAGTTTGTGTCTATGTTACATGTTCATCACAAAGAATTCAGATCAGTCTAAAGAATGCAAATAAGCCAAAGAGGAAAATTTAAACCATCTTTAATTCCATCACCAGACATAGTAACACAAAGCTGCTGGTTAATGTTTTGGTATAGATCTATTCAGACTTCCTACTTTCTATGTCTTTATAAATTGTGTGTATATGTGTGTGTTCGTATGGATATATAGATATGGATGTGTGTATATATACACACACATACATATATAGAATTGGAAATGTCATAAACTATCTTAATTATCAGTTACCTTTTCAAAGCTACTGTCATTCCATGAACAAATGCTTAATGTCTCACCACTCCACAGTGAGACCAATTGTCTTATTGCTGCTATAGATGGTGCCCTCAGTGACATTACATTCAGCTTTAGGGTCTCATTGCAAAACTTGATACTTATATTGTACATATATTTTTTAACAGGATACAGTAGAGAAGATTTGTGTAAAGGAAATAGGAACAAAGCAAAGGTTAGTACCTAAAATATAAAACCTGACAATCATTCCATGGGTATTATAGCTTTTTTATGGCTTCAATTTTCATTTAAAATTATGTGAAACAATTATAGGTAGCTGTTTAGTATTTAAGACATTAGACTAAGACAACTTTCTTTTCTTCAATTTTGGTAGCTTCTCTCTAAGTATGTCTATCGAGATGCCATATGTGATTGAATTCATTTCTAGTGATACACATGAACTGAAAAAAAAGGTTAGTAAATCTTTGCTTTATTTCTTAAGAGCTCTTATTTTAACATTAATTTATGTTATGGAAGAAAGATATGCACATGAAATGATGGTACTGACAGCTTCTTACCAGCAGCAGCAGTCCCCAAAACAGTGAACCTCTTTCATATTTTAGCTCTTTTCTGGTGGCCTCCAAAGTTTTAAATAAAATTTTTTGCTGCTTGTTCTTGATTCAACTGTTTCAGATATTTTCTTTTGACTTTCTGTTATGATAGATGAAAATTTAACTCCCTTACCCCCTTCACTTTCCTTACTCCCCACCATTCCAAAAGTTATATCACAATTTTGGAGTAAATTAAGTCACTGTTTACATTATTATGACTATGTAAATGACGTTTACTATTGAACCAAGAAATGTATTGTGACCACATTTTCTTTTTTTTAATCTCTTTTTATAGTTTTTCCTGGGAAAAATTGAGTTGTTCATTTGCTTAGACTTCTGGAACAGTTCTTCACATCTGCTCTAACACATAGATTAAAACCCCTCCCCATATTATTTTCATACTGTTGAATGCTTTAGAGAATCCATTAGTTTATGCCTCCCCACTCCAGACATGCCCCCTTCTGTCTCTCCACTACACCCAGCTTGGCTGCTATGGGGCAGCTGTTATCCAAGGGCCTGCCTTGACTCTTCTTTGTAGGAGTCTTATCTTTATCCTCTTTCTTGTTTTGTTCCCTCCATTTGGCAGAGTACAACCTCATTTCCTTCCTAAGTAAGAGTAGCAATGTCAGAAAATATCCATATTACACGTGCCACTCTCGTTGAGGTGCTTAATTCTGGGTTAGAAATCATCCTCTCTCAGAATATTGAGAACTTCGTCTTATGAGTTCCAGTGTTACTTTTGAAAAGCTAAATGATGTTTTATCTCCTATTCTTTGCCTTTAGTCAGTTTTTTTTTTAATTCTGCAAGCATTTCAGATCCTCTTTTCATCCTGGTATTCTGAAATTTTATAACAATGCACTTTCATTCATTGTTTGTAACTCATAGACTTGTGTTCTAGGAAATTTTATTTTGTTTTTTAAGTTGGTCCTGTCTCTTTTGCTTTTCTGCAATGCCTTTTAGTCAGGTGTACACTAGATTGAACCCCTTATTTTTTTTTAATGTTTTCTCTCCTATTGGCCATTTATTTTATTATCCTTTTGCCTTTTTTAAAATATATATTTTATTGATTATGCTATTACAGTTGTTTCATTACCCCCCTTCACTCCCCTCCACCCTACACACCCTCTCCCACCCACATTCCCCACCTTTAGTTCATGTCCATGTGTCATAAGTTCTTTAGCTTCTACATTTCTCATACTATTCTTGCCCTCCCCCATCTATTTTCTACCTACCATCTATGCTACTTATTCTC
>CM052539.1:87841097-87869290 GCA_028533065.1 Trachops cirrhosus
TTTCTTCATTCTTTTCTGTTTGGTTGTTTCTTTCTTCCTTCTGGTCCACTCCATTGGTTCGAGTCCCAGTTTTCTTCCCAGCACTACTGGTTCCCAGTGCATTTTTCTTAATTTCAATTATCGTAGCCTTCATTTTTTCATCTAATTTGAGACCAAATTCAACCAATTCTGTGAGCATCCTGATCACCAGTGCTTTGAACTGTGCATCTGATGGGTTAGCTATCTCTTTGTCGCTTAGTTGAATTTGCTGTGGAGCTTTGATCTGTTCTTCTGTTTGGGCCATTTTTTTTTTGTCTTGACACACCTGTTAAGTAGTGAGGGGTGGAGCCTTAGGTGTTCACCAGGGAGGGGTAACACATGTTGCTGGGTTGTGAGGCTGTATGGGGGGGCGGGGTCCGAGAGGGAACAATGGTGCTTGCTCCACTCTCTGTTGGACCTCAGTCCCTTCCGCTGCTTCCCCCAAGCAAACTGGGCCTTTGTAGTGCTGGTTCCTAGGTGGGTGGGCTTGTGCACATTCTAGGACCCTGTGGCTCTCTCCAGTGAAATCTCCTGTGAGGCTGAGAGTCTCTCCCCGTGCCTCAACTCCCACAGGTGTTTTCAATCGGTGTTTTGAGGGTTTATATCCTGGTGCTGGGACCCTGGGTTGCACAGTCTGTCTAGCTCCCAGTTTCACCTGGTTTATCTGCACGCAAATGTGGGACTGCCCGGCTAGCCAGCTGCCTTGTGCGTCATGCGTCGCTTCACAATCTCCACCTTGCTGGGTCTGCCCATTGCCACCCCGCGCCTGGGGTCTGCCAGCCACCGCCTGCGCCCAGAGTCTGCCTGCTGTTGTCTTGCACTCCTGGGGTTTGTCAGCTGCTGCCTTGCGTGCCCGGTGCTACTGCTTTTTTTGCCAAGACCACTCTGCCTGGCTGTCTGACTCCACCCCTCCTACTTGTCTGGATTAATGTGTTTATTTTAATTCTTTGGTTGTCCAACTTCCATACAGTTCAGTTTTCTGTCAGTTCTGGTTGTTATTCTGTTTCTAAATTGTTGTTGTCCTTATTTTGGTTGTGCGAGAAGGCACAGTGTGTCTACCTACACCTCCATCTTGGTCAGAAGTCCCTTTTGTCTTTTTTTTTCTGGGTGATTTTTTCAATTCTAAATTCTACTGAAATATGTATTTTAGTTTTTGTATATTTTTGTTTGTTAGAGCTCTTTTCTGTATTCCTCTTTATTACATTTTGTGTGCTTCGTAGGTGCATTATCATCTCTTTCATCTCTCTGAAAACATTTATAATACATTTTTTTCTTCTGTTCTCTATGTTGTGTTTTAAGTTCCTTCTGGTATTTTGTTTGTTTGGTCTCCATATGTCATGTTAGAGGCTTTTCCTCAAGTGTCTGGGTGATCTGTCTGTGTTCATCTTTAATTGAGACACAAGAAAGCCAGTTAGACGCTCTGAGGGGAGCAGGGTAAGTGTACCAAAGGGCTGCACCAGCAGCTGACTGGTGGTAAGTAGCATGGTGGTGTTTTGGTCACTTCTGTGTTTATTCAGAACACCTCCAGGATGTTCATAAAGTATGACAGAGAGGGCAACTGAGGACCCTATATTTTGGGATGCTGTCACTTCAGTCCCAGTTGTAGCCCTGTGCTCCTGTATTATATTATGCCTATGGTTCCAGAGTCTGATACCATTTGGTTGAATTTCTCCAGCATTTTTTAGTGAGAGAATAGGGTGCTAGCTCTTGGTACCACCTACTTGGTTTCTTAGGATAGGGAGGGCCTGAGCATCCAACAACTTAGTATATAGTGTGTTCATGAGCACTGCTGCTTCCTGCATCACCTGGTACCTCACCCCTGTGTGAGCCACCCCAGGTTGCTGAAGGACCACTGAGTCCACTGCCATGGCCATGCCCTTCCGTGCCATGGAAGATGATTTCTAACTAGGACTAAGTACCTCACCAAGTGGTTCAGAGCAGCATGTATTAGAATAAGGGAATGTTCAGACATTGCTGCCCATCACTCTTACTCAGGGGTTGTTTCCTCCACTCTGGCTAGGTTACTTACCACCCCTCTATCAACTTTCCATACTCTTAAACTTATTGACATTGCTCATCTGCTATTGTCTTTATTCCTGTTCTCAATATTTTTATGGGTTTATACCCTTTTCATTGCTTCCCTTTTATTGTAGGGAATGGAGGTAGCCACATAGATTTAGTCCATCCGGAAGAAGAAGGTCTTTGCTTCAGAGGGCTTTTACTGTATAACAACCAATCCCAAAACTTTATGTTTTAATATCGCAAACATGTGTTATTTCATTTTTTTAATTTTAGTTTATTCAGTACAGCATGTGTTTTTTCTCACAGTGTGTCAGGTGGCTGGGCAGTTCTCTGCTGGGCTGGAACAGGATGGTCTAGAATGACCTCACACACATGCCTGGCCTAGTGTCAGGTGGGGTGTTAGCCATGTGTCTCTGGGCATCCAGCAGGTGAGCTCAGGTTTGTTTACATGACGGGGGACCCCCCCCAAAACAGAAATTATTTACCAAAAATTAGGTATTCTTACCTGTTTAAACTTCAGTCAACTTCAAAGTACTCTCCATTTGATGCAATACACTTATTGAGACTTTTCTTCACTGCTCAAAAGAGTTTTTGAGCTTGTTGATTTTGATACCTTTTAGTGCAGGGATGTCAAACTCATTTTCACCGTGTGGGGGCCACATCAGCCTAATGGTTGCCTTCAAAGGGCCAAATATAATTTTAGGACTGTATAAATGTAACTACCCTTAACCGTTAAGCAAGAGCTCGGCACTGCCACTGCATAGAAACAAGGTGCCAGGCTGTATAAAACAAGGTAGAGGGCCAGATTCGGCCCCTGGTCCTTGTGTTTGCCACCTGTGTTTTAGTGCTTCTGCCGGGTTTTGTTTTACCTCTTCTACATCAGCAAAACGTTTCCCTCGGAGGACTTTTTACATCCAGGGAAACAAAAAAATGTCACTCAGGGACAGATTGGGTGAATAGGGAGGGTGGGCCACACCGGATTTTGATCGAAAACTGCTGAACACTCAATGCAGTGTGGGCAGGTGCACTTGTAAATCCCCCATCTCAAAATGGGCAAACACGTTGAGTCTTCAAAAAAAATTCACTGAAGCCGAACACATCTCACCACAGTGTCAGCTGCTACACTGATACAAATGGGTTCCTAGAACACTCACCTAGTGGGGGAAGCCTGTACTACAAAGGGGCTCACTTTCCAGAATATAATTCCAGTTTGGTGGGGGTGTGGTTTCCCTTCTTACAGTAACAAGATTTTGCAGTAGCAACAAGGAAGGGCAGGCACCACTGCACAAATGCTTTTCAAGCCTCTGCCTGCCTCACACCTGCCAACATCCCACTGGCCAAAGCAAGTCATGTTGGCCAGCTCCAGAGGAAAAGATGCCACCTTCTTACAGGAGGAGCTGCAGATTGTATTGCTAAGGGTAGCACACCAGAGCGGAAAGACTTTGTGGTCATTTTATAATCTACCACCTTGTCTTTATGATTTTAAAGCTTAGTATCTACATTTTTATTTATTTATCTTTAAATTATTTTATTTATTTTATTTTTAGAGAAAGGGGAAGGGGAGGAAAAAGAGGGAGAGCAACATCAATGTGTGGTTGCTTCTCATGTGCCCCCAATTGGGCACCTGGCCTGCAACCCAGGCATGTGTCCTGACTGGGAATCAAATCAGTGAACCTTCAGTTTGCAGGCCAGCTCTCAGTTCACTGAACCACACCAGCCAGGTGTTTAAATGTCATTTTATACTGGCCCTGTCTGGGTAACTCAGTTGATTAGAGCCTAGTCCCAATAACTCCAAGGTAGTAGGTTCAATCCCTGTCAGGGCACATATAAGAAGCAACCAATTAATGCATTAATGGGTGGTACAACTATTTGAGGTTCTGTTTCTCTCCTCCACCCTCTCTCCCTTCTTCCCTTCTTTTCTCTCTCTGTCTTTAAAATTGATAAATAATTTTTTAAATTTTGAAGTGATTTTATACTTATAAAAATATAAATGTAAAATAAGATATAATCCTCAGATTTCTGTTGATGTTTTTATTTTGCTATTCTAAGTTATGACCGTCTGGTGTAGCAATCTCCAGAGAAATGTAACTGGATTCACAGATTTGTTATCTTTGGACCCAGAATCTGAGGCTGTCTCAGGTTTACCTAAATTTATATCAACCTTAGAATTTCAGTAGGGTAAGTGATAAGGTACTGGTCACACTTCTAAAACCTACAATTCATGATTTTAGAATTTGTTACTATAAATTTGATTCTTAATGGAGCCATATAAATTATGCAAGTCTTTGCTACTTGACAGGTAAGTGCATACTGGTACTGTGATATTCCATTATTCACTTTGTTGTCATGGCTGTTTGTTTGTAGAGTACAGACTGCAAAGCTGTGATTAGCACCACGGACAGGAGCTCCTTAGACAGCGGTGGATTTTCTCTCCGCATTGGTTTGTCTGATGCCTATCTCCCAAGAATGTGGGTTGAAAAACATCCAGAAAAGGAAAGTGAGGTATAGTCCTTCTTACTTTAAAAGTAGAAAGCTATTGAAAAAATATTTCAGAATAAATTATTTAAACTTGAAAATTATTGCAAGTCTTGAAAACTAGCATTGCTAAATGAGCTCTCCTCATCCCAAGATTCTACAACTAAAATTACTTATGATATCAATCTGAGGTTTCAACCAAAGCCCCCTAGTGGTTTAGAGCCTTGTAAAGATTATAAATTTTACCTTAATCTCCACTAAAAGAAAAATCTGCCTTTAGATATCTGCCGTCACACGGTACACCTATATAGTTTTTGTAGTTTTCAAATACCAAGCTACAAAATTATTTATGGCCATATGACCATTTCGTATGGCAGTGACAAAAAAAAAGCTTCTGAAAATAAAAATTGAAAGTGACATCAGCAAGATGGCTGAATAAATGTCACTTGCATGTATTTTCCCCACCAATAGTAATCTGACATCTGTTCATCCATCCTGCCTATGTAAGAGCTTTGGAATCCAGTTAAGAGACTGTGAAACCTCAGTGCATTCCAAGACCCAGGAGAGTCATTTTGAGTGAGCAGGCTCACACACAGGCCGCTAACTTGCTGGCAGTGGTCCTGGCTACTGAAATAGAAACAGCTTCATATCCCTGAGAAATTGGCTATAGTCCTGTTTGACTGGGTCCTGTCATCAGCATCATATGCCATTGGACCCAGGAGAAGTCAGATCCACTTCAGCACTAAGTAATAGGCATACAAAACTTGGTCCCAGTTGTGAACCGTGATGTGGCCAGTGAACTGGATCTAGCCACTGTCAGCTATGGTCCAGGACCCCCTGGAGGCAAGGCCACCAAACTTGGTCAGTGTACAAAAATCAATTGTATTTCTGTATACTAACAACAAACTTTCTGAAAAAGAAATAAAATAATTTATTTACAATACCATCAAAAATAATAAAATACTTAGGAATAAATAATCAAAGAGATGAAAGATCTGTACACTGAGAACTATAAGACATTGATAAAAGAAATTGGAGAAGACACAAATAAATGGAAAGGTATTCCATTATGGAACTACAAAACACCACAAATAGAGAAATCTTGAGAAAGAAGAACAAAGCCAGAAACATTGTACTTCCTGATTTCAAATTATACTTCAAAGCTATAATAAAACAGTGTGGTACTGGCATAAAAACAGGCACATAGACCAATGGAACAGAATTCAGAGCCCAGAAGTAAACCTATGCATATACGGTCAATGGATATCTGACAAGGGAGCCAAGAATACTCAATGAAGAGAAAGGTCTTCCAAGCAGCAAACACATGGAGATTCTGGGATACTGGCTGGTAGAGAGGGTGTGGAAGTTCTGTGCCCTCTGCTTCTCCATTTGGCTGTTGCTGAGTTATATCCTTTAAAAAAAAAAAGGTAAATCTAGTAAGTAAAATGTTTCTCTGAGTTCTGTGAGCTGCTCTGGGAAATCCTGAGGAGACTATTGGAACCTCTAATCTGTAGCTGGTAGGTCAGAAATAGAACATCGAAGCTGTCAATGTTGCTCCATGAACAAGGCTGTGGGCTGGATTGATTGGAAATATCGAGGAGATACTGGTTGGAGTTCCAGCCAAGATGGAGGTGTAGGTAGAGACCCTTCAATTCCTCACACAACCAAAAGGAGGTAACAACCAATCTAAAATCAATAAACAACCAGAAGTGCCAGAAAATCAAACTGTGTAGAGCTCTGACAACCAAGGGATTAAAGAAACAGTCACCCAGAACAACCAGACTGGTAAGAACCTGTGGTGAGGTGGAGGACGGCACGGGTGGGCCCGCTGAGAGAAACCCCCACAAGGTGGCAGACTGCATAGACAGTGCTGGCTGAAAGGGCAACTGAGACTCAGAACTGACTTGGATTATGGCGGTTGCTGTGGTGGGAGAAACTCCCAGTCTCACACTACAGATCGCTGGAAAGTGGGTTAGAGCTGAGCAGGGGAGCTGCATTGATCCCTCTCTGACCCCTCCCCCACAGACAGCACCACAACGCAGCAAGGAGGGCTGCCCTGCCCTGGTGAATACCTAAGGCGCCACCCCTTACAACATAACAGGAGTGCTGAGACAAAGAAATATGGCCCAAATGAAAGAACAGAGCAAAACTCCAGAAAAAGAGCTAAGTGACAAGGAGATAACCAATTCATCTGATGGAGAGTTCAAAACCCTGGTAATCAAGATGCTCACAGAACTGATTGAGCTTGGTTGCAAAATGAAGGAACAAATGAAGGCTACCCAAAGTGAAATAAAGCAAAATATTCAGGGAACCAACAGTGACAGGAAGGAAACCGGGACTCAAATCAACAATTTGGAACAAAAGGAAGAAATAAACACCCAACTGGAACAGAATGAAGAAACAAGAATTCAAAAAAATGAAGAGAGGCTTAGGAACCTCTGGGACAACTTTAAATGTTCCAATATCCGAATTATAGGGGTGCCAGAAGGAGGAGAAGAACAACAACAAGAAATTGAAAACTTAGGACTTCCAGCGAAGATGGAGGTATAGGGAGACACACTGTGCCTCCTCACACAACCAAAGGAAAGACAACAACAATTTAAAAACAAAAAACAACTGGAACTGACAGAAAAATCACACTGTATGGAAGTCCAACAACCAAGGAGTTAAAGAAGAAACATCCATTCAGACCGGTAGGAGGGGCAGAGATGGGCAACTGGGCAAGAGAGGACTCCCAACAAAGCGGCAGTGGAGGACTGGGGTGGGCAAGTGTTGGCTGGTAGAGCCAGTAGTCCCACATTCACGTGCAGATAAACCAAGAGGAACACCTGGGGACCCAGACAGACTATGCAACCCGGGGTCCTAGCATGGGGAAATAAAGCCTCAAACAACCCATTGAAAACACCCATAGGGGTTGAGGCAGCAGCAGGAGAAACTCCTGGTCTCATAGGAGAATTCACTGGAGAGACCCACAGGCTCCTAGAACGTACACAAGGCAACCCACCCGGGAATCAACATCAGAGTGGCTCACTTTGCTTGTGGGTAGTGGAAGAAGTGACTGAAATCTGGCAGAGAGTGGAGCAAGCACCATTGTTCCCTCTTGAACCCCTTCCCAATATACATCATCACAAAGCAGCTACATGGGTTACCCTGCCCTGGTAAATACCTAAGACTCCCCCCCTTATACATAGCACGCATGCTGAGACCAAAAAAAAAAAAAAAAAAATGCCCAAATGAAAGAATAGATCAAAGCTCCAGAAAAAATACAACTACATGACGAAGAGATAGCCAACCTATCAGATGTACAGTTCAAAACACTGGTAATCAGGATGCTCACAGGATTGGTTGAATTTGGTCGCAAATTAGATGAACAAATGAAGGCAATGATAAGTGAAATAAAGGAAAATATACGGGGAACCAACAGTGATGGGAAGGAAAGTGGGACTCTAACCAATGGTGTGAGCAGAAGGAAAAAAGAAACATTCAACCAGAAAAGAATGAAGAAGCAAGAATTCAAAAAAATGAGGAGAGGCTTAGGAACCTCCAGGATGTCTTTAAACGTTCTAACATCCAAATTATAGGGGTGACAGAAGGAGAAGAGGAAGAACAAGAAATTGAAAACTTATTTGAACAAATAATGAAGAAGAACCTCCCCAATCTGGCAAAGGAAATAGACTTCCAGGAAGTCCAGAAAGCTCAGATAGTCCCAAAGAAGTTGGACCCAAGGAGGAACACACCAAGGCACATCATAATTACATTACCCAAGATTAAAAATAAGGACAAAATCTTAGAAGCAGCAAGAGAAAAGAAGACAGTTACCTACAAAGGAGTTTC
The DNA here is from genome assembly GCA_028533065.1 of Trachops cirrhosus. Taxonomy (NCBI): domain Eukaryota; kingdom Metazoa; phylum Chordata; class Mammalia; order Chiroptera; family Phyllostomidae; genus Trachops; species Trachops cirrhosus. The sequence goes on from CM052539.1 coordinate 87,849,447, forward strand.
CATCAGACTGTCAGCTGATTTCTCAAAAGAGACCTTACAGGAAAGGAGGGGATGGAAAGAAGTATTCCAAGTTATGGAAGGCAAGGACCTTCATCTAAGATTACACTATCCAGCAAAGCTTTCATTTAGAATGGAAGGGCAGATAAAGTGCTTCTCAGATAAGGTCAAGTTAAAGGAATTCACCATTACGGAGCCCTTATTATATGAAATGCTAAAAGGATTTATCTAAGAAAAAGAAGATAAAAAATATGAACAGTAAAATGACAGCAAACTCACAGTTATTAACAGCACACCCAGAACAACAGAAACTAAGCAAACAACTAGAACAGGAACAGAACCACAGAAATGGAGATCACATGGAGGGTTATCAACAGGGGAGTGGGAGGGGGAGGGGGGGAAAGGTACAGAGAATAAGTAGCATAAATGGTAGGTAGAAAATAGGCAGGGGGAGTTTAAGAATAGCATAGGAAATGTAGAAACCGAAGAACTTATATGTATGACACATTTGACATGAACTAAACAGGGGGAATGTGGGTGGGAGGGATGTGCAGGGTGGAGGGAATAAAGAGGGGGGAAATGGGACAACTGTAATAGTATAATCAATATAATAAATAAATTAAATAAATGATTTAATTTAAAAATGCTGCTAAGAAACATGTGTAACACCCTTAAAACTATCATTAGAGTTATAGTATATTGATATTCTTTAAATAAAAAGAACTATATTTTTAAAAGAAGCATAATTGTCAGGTATAAAATAAACAGGGTGGTGTTCAGAACAATATAGGAAATGGAGAAGCCAAAGAACTTATACAGAGGCCCCATGGACATGAACTAAGCGGGCGTGGTGGTGGGGAATGCTGGAGGGAAGTGGTGTTCCAGGTTGGGTAGAGGGGGGGCAAAGGGGGAAAAATTGGCACAACTGTAATAGTATAATTAATAAAATATGTTTAAAAAAAGAAATTGGAAACTTATTTGAACAAATAATGAAGGAGAACTTCCCCAATCTGGCGAAGGAAATAAAGTTTAAGGAAGTCCAGGAAACCCAGAGAGTCCCAAAGAAGTTGGACCCAAAGAGGAACACACCAAGGCCCATCATCATTAAGTTACCCAAGATTAAAGACAAAGAGAATCTTAAAAGCAGCAAGAGGAAAGGAGACAGTTACCTACAAAGGAGTTCCCATAAGGCTATCAGCTGATTTGTCAAAAGACACCTTATGAGCAAGAAGGGGCTTAAGGAAGTATTCCAAGTCATGAAAGACAAGGACCTACATCCCAGATTGCTCTATCCAGCAAAGCTTTCATTTAGAATGGAAGGGCAGATAAAGTACTTCTCAGAGAAGGTCAAGTTAAAGGAGTTCATCATCACCAAGCCCTTATTATATGAAATGTTAAAGGGACTTATGTAAGAAATTGAAGAAGATCAAAAACTATGAACAGTAAAATGATAACAAACTCACAACTCTCAACAACTGAACCTAAAGAAAAAACAACACAACAAAAACAAGTACTAAGCAAACAACTAGAACAGAAACAGAATCAGAGAAATGGACATTGTATGGAGGGATTTCAGTGGAGAGGTGGAAGGGAGGAATGGGGGGAAAGGTACAGGGAAGAAGAAGCATAATCAATAGGCATAAAATAGGTGGGGAGAGATCACAAATGATAGAGGAAACAGTGAAGTCAAAGAACTTATATGTACAACCCATGGACATGAACTAAGCGAGGGGAATGCTGGAGGTTTGTGGGTGTAGGGTGGAGGGGGAATAAAGGGAGGAAAATTAGGAAAGCTAGTAGCATAATCAATAAAATATACTTAAAAATAGAATACTCAATAAAGGAAGGATAGTCTTTTCAATAAACGGTTTTGGAGAAACTGGATAACCACATACCTTTTGAAAATGGACCCCTATTTTATACCACTCACAGAAATAACTCAAAATGGATTAAAGATTTAAATATAATTTCTGAAACTATGTAACTTCAAGAAAAAAGCCCCTTGACATCAGTCTTGCTAAAAAATTTTTTAATATGATACTAAAAGCACAAGCAACGAAAGCAAAAATAATCAAAGGGCTTATTTGATATAGGACTATATCAAAATAAAAAGCTGCTTCTGCACAGCAAAGAATACCATCAAGAAAATGAAGAGGCAGCCTATAGAATAGGAGAAAATATTTGCGGACTATGTATATCACATAAGGAGTTAATAACTAAAATATGTAAGGAACTCATACAACTCAAGAGCAAAAACACTAGTAATCTGATTTTAAAATAGGCAAAGAATTTGAATAGACATTTTCCCAAAGAGGACATACACATGGCTACTAGGTACGTGGAAAAAAAAGTGCTCAACATCACTGATCTGCGATACCACCTCACACCTGTTTGAATGGCTATCATCAAAGAAACAAAACATAAGTGTTGGAAAGGATGTTGAGAAAAGAGAATTCTTGTGCAGTATTGGTGGGAATGCAAATTGGTGCCTTAACCCAGGGAGTCTTCACGGTTTATAGGGAGGCCCTCCTCACCATTAGTCTATCCCAAACACATGTGTGCTGTTCGGAGAGATTGTGTGGATGGGTTTGGGGAGCAAAATGTTGTGGTCATTGACACACAGATTTATGCTGTTTTGAACCAGCCAGACTGGCTTACATTATGAGAAGAATTAGCCTAGCACCTTTCTCTCCTTGCAGGCCTGCATGCTCGTTTTCCATCCAGACCTCAACATCACCCTCCCCGATGCAGCTGAGGAGAGTGAAATGGTTATATGTCTCGACTGCTCCAATTCCATGGAGGGTGTGACATTCTTTCAAGCCAAACAAATTGCCTTATATGCACTGTCCTTGGTGGGTAAGAAGCAGAAGATAAACATTGTCAAGTTTGGTTCAGGTGAGTGCTCTTTGACTGGCGTCCACAGTGAGCCTCCTCCTTAATATCATCATGTTTATGGGTAGAGATGACAGCTGTCAGTGTCCTGACCTGACCTTTGCAGTGAGAATTAGCATAGCACAGTGTTCAAGAATTCTGGACTCAGGTCCCTGGGTTCAAACCCCAGCTCTACAACTTAACTAGCTCTGGGTGTCCTCTTGCGGGGAGAAGTTACTTGGCCTTTTCATGCCTCAGTTTCCTCATCTGTATTCTGAGGGTAATAATAGTTCCTACCTCACAGTGTTGCTGTGAGGAGTGAGATAATGGATGTAAAGCATTTGAAACAGGGTGTCATTCCTAGTAAGTGCTAAATAAACATTACAATCATTATCACCAGCTAGACCAAATGCAAGACCTTTGGTCTGCTGATTATGAGGGTCCCAAGGATATGGACAAAACATTTGAGATTAGTACTGTAGTAGAAAATTTATAAGGAATGATCTCAGCAAGCATGAGATCAGCCCTATTAGAAAATAAGTAATGCCATGTCCTGACTGGGGCCCAGGACCATATCAGCCACCAGAAGAAGGCACTGTAGCGATGAGGGAAGGACCACAAAATGCAGTGAGGGACCTCATGTCTTGTCAGTTCTTCTGTGCCATTTAGCAAAGGCCTAGCTCCTTTATGAAGGAGCCAGGGTCTGCCACTGCTGGGGACAGAGGTCATGGAAGGAGAATGTGTCCCTCTGGTGGTCAGGCTGCCTGTGTTATCGTAATACCTGCATCTGACTTTGAATAAGCAATCTGCTACAAAACGGACTCTGCACGTAATTTGACTCAGAACCTTTTGCATAGTAAAGTGCATAGTTTGCACTAGAATTTATTATTTAAAGGAATACTGTGGTGATTTTAACTTATATGTTAAAATTATCGAGCATCATTGTTTGTTAGTAGTCAATAAAGTTAATAGTTAATGGCAACACCTCACACCAATCTCATTACATAGGATACAAGGAGTTATTTCCATTTCCTAAGTTCATCACAAGCAGCGACGTGCCAGCTGAGTTCATTACAGTGAGTAAAAGCCCCTCCTTCTCCTCCTGAGTCTCCCTCTGTCCATTTTTATCGGTGCTGTGCGAGAGAAACAGTGTCACAACAGCCCCAGTCTTTCCGCTTTCATGTTGGCAGGCTCTTTCATTTCACTGATGAAAGCAATGTGAACTCACTGAAGAAAAATTGCAAATTTAAAGGGGAAGAAAGAGAATATCGCCCACAGTCCCGCCAACGAGCATTAACAGTTTAGCAGTGTTTTCTTCTGTCTCTCTTCTCCTGTGTTTTATATGGAGCACGCTCAGTACAACCAAGTCACCACTTCAGTCCAGGCTGGCAGGCCCAGGGGTATTTAATGTAATAGTTCTTTGAAAACCATAAAAGGACAGATAAGTGCTGATTGATAATATTGTAGTGACTGTGTGACATGAAATAAACTCAAAGGATATAAATGCAGTTGTTCCACAAATGTTTAATTAGAGAAAAGTACCTTTTTAGTGATGATTCTTCTAAACCCTCATTGAGGGACATGCTCAGTAAATGACTAGAGTGAATATTGAATATCCCCAAAAAGGGATAATTTCCCTCTTCATTTTCTTCAGTCTGCCTTGCCCACCATGGGAAACACCGACTTCTGGAAAACGCTTCGATATTTAAGTTTACTGCCCCCCTCTCAAGGGTTAAGGAACATCCTCCTCATATCTGATGGCCACCTGCAGGAGGAGCGCCTGACTCTGCAGCTTGTGAAGAGGCACGTGCAGCACACCCGGCTGTTCTCCTGCGGGGTTGGGTGAGTGGTGGGTTGCTGCCCATGAAGGCCACAGGGGGAAGCAACCTGGGAGGGGAGTCTTGGCCCACAGAGGGTTCTCGGCAACTGTGAGGCTGATGCTTGTGTAGAGAAGCTGTTTAGGGTACAGTTATGAAGCCCAGTCTAGCTGTGAGCCAGACTTCGTGGGTCTCAACTCCCGAGCCAGCCACTTATTAGCTATGATCTTGGGCAGTTTGTTTAGTCTCTATAAAATGAAGGTGATGATGTAAACACTACTTCTGAGGATTAAATGAACTCACGTAGAGAAAGCACTTAGACAAACTGGCCCATAGCAAGCACCAAATCAACGGTAGTGTTACTTGGCATAGAAGTCCAAATTTCCAACCTATCCTGAGAAGCCCAAGGTGGTTTCTGACTGGGGCTGTAGGACCTGCTGCTTTAGGGCCCCATCCCACTGCTCTGCTCCTCACAGCACCTTACCAGTGAGATTCCCGTTGTCAAACCCTGAGATGTACGGAGAATCTTTCTCTGGAGAGTCTAAACCCTATTATGTTGGAATGAATCCCCTCCACAATTATAGTTAGCTTTTCTGGTTGAACTGAGGCATATGGTGTAAATATAAGGAAAACACTAAACCAAAGAGGTCGGACTGGTATTTGCATAGAGCATACCAGTCCTGTGCCTACCTGTGCTCCCCGCCCATAGTCACCCTCCTGGCAAGCAGTCACCAGGCCTCCCTTCCCTCACACTGTGCTGTCCTAGGCCCCTGGGCTTTTGTAGTGATCTGGGCCCTTAATGCCCCTGGATGGCTCTCCCTACCTGCCCAGAGTGCTCTTCCCTCTGCACCTCCTCAGTCCCAGCTCCTAGTCCTGTTTTCTATAATCTAAGGCTTAACAGGGCATTACTCACCAACCAGGAAGTGTGTCCAATCCACAGCAAATAACTTGCACCTTTTGATACCAGGTGGCCAGCCCTAAGCCTGCTGCAGGGGGGTGTCTTCTCCCTGCCTGAATCAGCTCCCTATTTCATCTTCCTGGTCATAGCAATACCTGCCTGCTCCCCACACTGTGTGTCAGGGGCCCTCTGTGCTGTGGTCAGGCTCAGGTGTCTCAGCATACAAGGCTGTGTGTATTTGCTGAGGGTCTATTGTAGGACAGACACTGCTCAGCTGAGGCTGTAGTACTGCACGTGGGAGACAGAGAGCAATCTGGAACCTCAAAGGGAGATGGGATCCTAAGTGCCAGACAGGAAGAAAAGGGAGTGTGAGGGGTGACTGTGCTGGTTGACATGACCCAGCTGGGGAATTGTAATTGTTACTGACTGTCGGTCCAGTTTTTAGGACCTTCCTAAATGTTTCTGTCTCATTTATGTTCAAAAACTCCAGCAAAATGCTGGGAGCTCTCCAGGAGTAGAGATGATTCCTCCTGCCATTGTAACAAGTCCACACACACAAAAGGTTCCAAGTAGTCCCACCAACTGATGGAATTTATAAAATGCAGATAAACTCCAGCTGAAGGATTTTCTAATCAGTGTTATAATCACCACCAGTTAATTTCAAGGACTGAAAACAAATCTAACTTTTATCAATATGCTAAAATATATTTCAGAGATAACTTAAGCTCTCTTTCTGAAAAGTTATTGATCATTTCTTTAATATTTCAGGAGGAAACTCTTTAAGAAAGTCATTCTTGATAGGTGTAGGATTATTGAGAGAAATTTTATACGTTGTCATTTAAATACCAGATTATCTTTGCTAGGATGAGAGTTACTTATTTATACCTTTTGCCATCTAGATGTGGATCAGATTTCAAGCTGTAGACTTTATTAATCCCTATGCTATTTCTTGGATTTGGAATTAAATTTGGGTAGCTTTGACACTCCTTGAAAGTAGGTTGATCTTTATCAGCATTCTGGTACCTTTTGGGATTCTTTTTTTTTTTTTTCCAAAAGAATCATCTGCTTCCTCCTTTAGTAAATCGGAAGTCAAGAATTTCTGCTTTTATTCTGTTATGAGAGAGAAATAAGCCCTCTGATGTGTGCGGCTTAATTGTTACCCAAACCTTTTGATGTTTCATACTGTCTGTCATATGTTTTATCTCCTGAACCTCAGCTATAGAAGAATAAATTCTTCTGTATGTATGTAATGTCTCTTATGTTGGGTTTTGAACTGTGTCAATCTTATTAACTGCATGGACTTCTAAAATGTTTCTAGAATTTCTTAAAAAGTAATACCTGTGAAATGTGATCAGTTCTACAGCAAATCATCATATCTTAAGGACTCTGTCCCAATGTGGTGCTGGACTATTTGAATATTTTAACTCAAAATCCAAACATAGTTGGAAAAAACAGGTATGTTTCTCAAATACATTATTACTAGTCTTATGTTTACATGTGGAAATGTTATCTTTGTACATTCATGTTTTCATGAATGGGAACAGGAGCTAGAAAGAGGCAGAGGCCCCACGATGTGCACCCACCTCGAGTGACCCTTGACCTCCCTTGCAGGAGCACAGTGAATGCAAAACTGGGTCATTCTCCTAGCTAGTGGTTTGATTTCTGCTTTATCAAATGTCCTGGGTTGACGTTTAACAGTGAAGTATTATACATGTTTTACTAAAATTAATTTTATTGTGGCAAAATAAACATAAAAGTTGCCATTTTAATCATATGTAAGTGTGCAGTGGCATTAAGTGTGTTCACATTGTTGTGCAACTATCACCACACTCCATCTCCAGAACTCTTTCATCTTCTCGAACTCTATACCCATAAAACAACAACTGATTCTTCCTCCCCCTCCCCTGGCAACCTCCCTTCTACTTTCTGTCTCTATAAAGTTGACTGCTTTAGATATTTAGATATCCCTTGTAAGTAGAATCTTACTGTATTTGTCCTTTCATGCCTGGTTTATTTGGCATAATGTCCTCAAGATTCATCCATGTGGTAACATATGTCAGAATTATCTTCCTTTTTAATGACTGAATAATATTCATTGTCTGTATCTACCACATTTTGTTTATCCATTCATTTATTGATAGACAGTTGGGTTGTTTCCACCTTTGGCTGTTGTGAACCATGCTGCTATGAGTATTGGTGTACAAGGATGGTTTGAGACACTCATTACAATTGTTTTAGGCATGTATCCAAAAGAGGAATTGCCAAATCATATGGTAATTTTAGGGTTAGTTTTTTTAGGGACTGCCATGCCATTGTTCATACAGTTGCTGCACCATTTCATTACATCCCCAGCAAAGTACCAGGGTTCTAATTTTTCTACATCCTGCTCAGTCCTTATTTACCATTTTTTGTTTTTGTTTTTATAATAACCATGCTAATGGGTGTGCATTTGTATCTCACTGGGGTTTTGACTTGCATTTTCCTAATGACTAATGATGTGGAACATCTTTTTATGTGCTTATTAGCCATTTATGTATCTTCTTTGGAGAACTGTCTACTCAAGTCTTGTATAGGATTAATTTTTATAACTGGAATTTACTCCATGCCAGAGCTGTATATTAGCAATTAACTCGTGCAGTAATTTTAGGACGTTTTGTACATTTAAATAATGTGCTAGTGCATTAAAAAAAAAAGAGTTATCAGTCTCAAAGAATAGAATGTAAAGTTTAAGTGTTCAGTACCTATTTTCTGGATACAATATTGAAAGAGAAATAATTCTTCTTTAACAAATAGATAGAAGACCAAATGACTCGTTTGCAGTCCCCGAGCTGCCACTCAGTCTCTGTGAAATGGCATCAGTTTGGTGCAGACGCACCAGAGCCCCTGCAGGCCCCAGCCCACGTGCAGGCCTTGTTCCACAATGACCAGCTCCTGGTCTACAGCTTTGCTCCTCATTGTACTCAGGTAAAGAGGCACATGGTTTGTTTCACTGTGGGAAGAGCAATGCATTTTGCTAGTAATGTTCTTTTCTGTCAGGTTTTTTTTTGTCCCCTTCTTCCTCAAATCATATGTTGGCAAATTTTCTCCTTCTGGAAACACAGTGGGCGGTTAACCAGGGGTCCTGGAAAGCCTTTTAATTTCCCTTGAAAGGAGAAAGGAAATCGCTAAAAGAATCACTGTCAGACTGACCAAAATACTGGGGAGTAGAAAAGGTAATAAGGAATTTTTTTTCCCATTTCAGGCAACTCTGTGTGCATTAATTCAAGAAAAAGAATTTTCTACAATGGTATCAACTACTGAACTTCAGAAGACAACTGGAACTGTATGATTCAAAACTTAAATCGTGTACCTAGTGCTTGAGAAAGCTGTAATAATTTTATATTCTAATGTAGAATTCTCCGTATGTTTCCTTTGTTATTGCTGTTTTTCTGTGTTGACATTTCAGTACAAATGAGGACAGTTTCCTTCAGATTATTTTCTTTTTTAAAGATTTTATTTATTTATTTTTTAGAGAGAGGGAAAAGGAGAGAGGGGGAAAGAAACATGGATGTGAGAGAGAAGTATCAATTGGCTGCCTCTTGCACACCCCCAACTGGGGACCTGGGTGCCTGCCACCAGGCATGTGCCCTGACCAGGAATCACCGCAGCTTCACTTTGTGGGATGACACCCATCCAATGGAGCCACACTGGTTGGGGCACCTATATTATTTTAAAATAGTAAATAACAGTAGTAAACTAAATAAAACATTTATTGAGGCTGTGTTTATTTTTTCTACTTTTAGATTAAGAGCAGATGAATTAGCACCAAAAAGTTTGTAGTATTTGCATTAATATTTAATCTATTGTAGTTAGACCTAGAAAATTCCTAACCTATCTGTGCTATAGTATATGTAGCTTGCTTTTCATAGGAGTATTTATAAAGCCAGAGAAACCACTTCCCAAACATTGCTGGGCTTGGGGGGTTTTTTGTTTTGTTTTTTTAAATACAATATGACTTTTTCAGCACTCATTGAATCAATAATTATAATTATTACTTGCCAGCGACTTATGTATAGAACATAAGGGAATTTCCATGTTATTTAAAAAATTGAATTTTAGGCAGAAATAAAGTAAAAGGATTGTACCTAGGAAGATGTCATTTTTCATAAAAGCACAATTTTTATAGTTGTGGTTCCCCTGTGAACTGTGATCTGATCGATAACACAATGATAAGAATTGGACTTCTCATGGAAAGCATATATGGCCATTTAAGATCTGCTCTGTTTTGTAGTCATTTGAGAGGAAGAGGAAGGAGCCCTTCTTCCTGCTCTTCAGCATGAGGACCACACTCATGCTAGGGCATCACAGCACTAAGCTGGCTCCTCCTATAGTAGAACAATTTAAAGTTTTTGAAATAAATTGAACTGGCAAAGGCCTCTTATAGAAAAAGCAAAACTCTAGGGACGGAAAACAGGTGAGCTGTCGGCAGGGGCTGGAGGTGCCTGCAAAGGGGCATGCAGGGTTTTATAAGGTGAAGGGACTACTCCGTGTTTTTATTTCAGTGGTGGTCACACAACTGTGTACATTTATTAAAACTTATCAAACTGTACACTTTAGAATAGTGAACTTTAGTATATGTAGATTATACCTCTGTTTTAAAAATGGGTTTCTGTGTATGACTACAATTAAAAGACATTCAAATCTTTCCTTCTTTGCTGCTCACACAGATGATTCACAAGCTAACAGCACGAGCTCTGATCAGAGATTATGAAGATGGCATTCTCCACAAAAATGCAACCGAGCATGAGGTCTGCTCTTTTCACAGCAAAAATCTTTGTGCTTTGTTCATGGCTCTTCTTAAATGGACTTTTTTCCACGGACCTGAAGAGTGAGGCTAGCAGGATGGAGATGCATGCAGTATCAGGGATATGTATTGTCATGTTGGGGTGCAGTGTGCTCTGTGACTTCCTGAGAACTCTGTGGTGATTGTGACCATCAGAGAGAGGCTGGAGGAGGACTCTGAGAGCATTTGTCCTCAGAGCTCTTGCGTGCTGTTGATGGTCTTAGTCCCCTTGTCCTGATGAAGAGCCAGGTGCAGGACAGGTGGGCGGCCTGCCTATGGACACACAACGCAGAAAAAGCCACCTTACTCCCTCCTCTCTAGGCTGACAAGGCCCCTGGCTGGGGGTTCCACTCAGCCAGGACAGCCCTGCTGGCCCCTCTGAGGCTCTGAAATAAAATGAGTTTAGAAGCATTAGGGCTCAATGCCATCCCCAAGAGAGGGTACCAGCATGCCACACAGAGCCACCGATTCCCTTGTAAACAGTTACCGCTCATGATACGTGGCCTGTGCCTTCAGCACTCTCCTGTGCTGCCCTTCAGTTACAGCCTTGAGTTCGTTTTGCTTACTGCCCTCTTGTATCTGGGGGACCTGACCAGCTCTGCCACCAGACAGTCCTGAATAAGGCACTTCCCCTGTCCATGCCTTACAGTCTGATCTTGAAAATGGGCCACGTAGACTTCCTGTAAAAGATTTCAGAAGTTCAGCATACTCCAGAGAGTTCTTTGTGATCTACAAAGGGCTCTATAAATAGAATTATTCCTTCAAGGACTTGGCTGCTCAGTCAAGTAGGGAACTTTTAGTCACCAACTTGAGATATTTAGACAGGGACATTGACTCAATATTTAGTTTGAAATTCTACTTATGAAATTATTTGCTTTTTATAGAACAACACCTTTTAGATTACCTAATGCACTTTTAATGAAAAATAAAACAAGACATGTTTGCATTTGTTTTATTCTATCCTAGATGAAGAAGCATATCCTAAAATCTCTGATTATTCGACTCAGTAAAGAAAACTCTCTCATAACACAATTTACAAGCTTTGTAGCTGTTGAGAAAAGGGTATGTAATAGTGTTAATTCATGTTTCTTATCTTTCTTTTTTTTAATCCTCACTTGAGGACATGCTTATTAATTTTAGTTAGAAGGAGGGGAAGGGAGGGAGATAAAGGGAGAGAACATTGATGTGAGAGATAAACATCAGTCAGTTGCCTCTCATATATGCCCTGACCAGAACCAAACCCACAAGCTAGCTATGTGTCTTAACTGGGAATTGTACCTGCAACACTTCAGTTTATGGGACAACGCTCCAACCAACTGAGCCATACTGGCCAGGGCCTTGGCTATTTTCTGTGTTTACATGTTAACAAAATTACTTTTACTCTGTCGCTGACAATATCCACATCCTTGGCCTGTGATGAACAAGGAGGGGAGAGGTGGAGGGTCATCAAGCCAGGGCCTCAACACGAGGGCCCATGGTGACCTCTCTAAATGAGATACATGTGTTCTTATTTTTAATGTTTAATTATTAATTAGTTTCATGTGTACTTTTAAGATTTACTTCAATTTTGTTACTTTTTTGGCATTTCTCATTTTTTATTAATCCAAGCCCTTCAAAAAATAGAAAAGGCCTGGGTTTCCCTTTCCCTCTGAAAAGCCCATAAACTTAAGGCACTTACTTCAGTGACCGCTCAGTAAAGAGAAACACCACTCAAACGAGGACGTCCGTCTTCACCTCTTTTACTCTCACCTGAGGCCCCGTATGCAGGATCCAATCTGACACCCACACATATTCCAAACCAAACATTCACAGGGCTTTAGAATGTATAATAATCATTTCATTGAATAATGTCTGTTTTGTTTTTACCTAATTGTGGTTCAATATAGGATGGTAATGAGTCGCCTTTTCCTAGTACTCCAAATATTTTGGAACTTATTGCCAAAGATGATGTAGATTTCCTGCCATACATGAATTGGCAGGAAGAACACCCAGTTGCCAGCATACCTCAGGTAAGTATTAATTACTGCATAGACTGGTATTGTGTTTTCCTATTTTTTGGTGGTGAGGGGAACTCTTTGAAAAATATTTTTCAAAGCCTTAACATTTGTATATGCAGAATACACATACAAACACTTGTACATTTATAAAAATGCTATTACATGACTGAGAAAGTCACCATATAGAAATGTAGCTGTACGTACAAAAAGGGAAAAGTGTAGTTCCAGTTCTCTCAGAGACAGATAAACTGTCACATAGGAAGCTAAAGTCATTTGCTCTCAGTAATATGATAGATTCATCATGAAGTAGTGTTAAAAGTCTTACCTAATAACCTAAATTCACCACCAATGTGTCTTAAAGTTTATAGTGCTCTGTACTGTGTGGCCTTACAGCCAGCGACTTAGAAATGTGACTGAACTAAACATTGAAAGGCATATTCAAAAGAAAAGGAATAAAACAGTGCTCTCAAGTATCCAGGTTAGAGAAGTAAAGTTGCCAAATTTTAGGAATTTAGAATCTAAAGGAAAAAAATTTGTGAGGAGAGGAATTTTTGGAAAATATCGTACAATATAGGCAACATTCCCTTTCTTGGATTCATTTTAAAGTTATGATGTCAGTTAAGAACACAGAAACATATTAGATGTCATTGGCTTTGCTCATAAAGTCATATTTAGTATGATTTTTAAAAATATATTTTATTTGTCAATTGTAGTTGACATACAATATTATATTAGTTTCACATTTACAACGTAGTGATCAGACATTTATGTAATTTACAAAGTGATCACTCTGATAAGTCTAATATCCATATGGTACCGTACATTATAATAATGTTTAGTATGTTTTAAGGTGGTAAATAAACAAAACATCAACAAAGAAACCACAAATGTTTCCTCAAATGAGCCAGAGGAGTAAATAAACCAACGCTGTATTAGAAAAGGTTAACATTAAGGAGGTTTTTGTTTTTTGTTTGTGTGTTTCTTTTTCATAGTTCTTTTTTCTAAAATTTTCTATTGTTATCCTATTTTAGTTATCCCAGTTTTTCCTCCTTTGCTTTCCTTTGCTGCCCAGCCCACACCTCACTCCCACAGTTAATCCCCACACTGTTGTCCATGTTCATGGCTCATTCATACATGTTCTTTGACTAGTCCCTTCCCCTTCTTCCCAACATTGTCCCCTCCCACCTCCCCTCTGGCCACTGTCAGTTTGTTCCATGTTTCCATGCCTCTGGTTCTGTTTTACTCATTAGTTTATTTTGTTCATTAGATTCCTCTTCTAAGTGAAATCATATGATATTTGTCTTTCACCAACTGATTTCACTTAGCATAATATTCTCCAGCTCTATCCATGCTGTTGCAAAATGTAGGCCTTCCTTCCTTCTTTCTGCTGTGTAGTATTCCATTGTGTAAATATACCAACTTTTTGATCCACTCATCTACTGATGGGCACTTAGGCTGTTTCCAGCACTTGGCTATTATAAATTGTGCTGCTATGAATATTGGGGTGTCCAAATTTTGAATTTGTGTTTCAGGATTCTTAAAGTATATTCCCAGCAGTGGAATCACTAGTCAAAAGATAGATGCATTTTTAATTTTTTGAGGAAATTCCATACTGTTTTCCACAGTGGCTGCACCAGTCTGCATTCCCACCAACAGTGCACTGGTATTCCCTTTTCTCCACAACCTCTCCAGCACTTGTTGTTTGTTGATTTATTAATGATGGCCATTGTGACAGGTTGGAGTTGATATCTCATTGTGGTTTTAATTTGCATCTCTTTGATGGCTAATGATGTTGAGCATCTCTTCATATGTCTCGGGGCCCTCTGTATTTCCTCCTTGGAGAAATGTCTGCTCAGGTCCTTTGCCCATTTTCTAATTGGATCATTCGTCTTCCTGGTGTGGAGTTGTGTGAGTTCTTTGTATATTTTGGAAATTAAACCCTTTTCTGATGTATCATTGGCAAATACATTCTCCCATACAGTTGGTTCCCTTTTCATTTTGATGATGGTTTCTTTAGCCATGCAGAAACTTTTTAGTTTGATGTAATCCCATTTGTTTATTTGTTCCTTTATTTCCCTTGCCTTAGGCGATATACTGGGATATATTGGGAAAAATATTGCTATGTGGGATATATGAAATTTTACTGCCTATGTTTTCCGCTAGGACATTTACGGTGTTGAGACTTATATTTAAGTCTTTTATCCATTTTGAGTTTATTATCATATAAGTTGGTGGTCTAGTTTCATTTTTTTCATGTACCATTCCTGTTCTCCCAATACCATTTGTTGAAGAGGCTATTTTTACTCCATTGTATGCTCATGCCCCTTTTGTCAAATATTAACTGACCATAGAGCCATAGATTTATTTCTGAGCTCTCTATTCTGTTCCATTGATCTATGTGTCTGTCCCTATGCCAGTACCAAACTGTTTTGATTACAGTACCCTTGTAGTACAGTTTAATATCAGGTATGGTGATCCCTTGAGGAGGTCTTTGAAGGGTATTTCCAAACAGTGAAACAGATTTAGCCATATGATAGATAAAATTCTAAAATAGTGATAAAATGAGGGAAAAAAATTTCTACCAGAGACAGATTGATTTCCTTAATATATAAATAGCTCCCATGAATTAAGAACAAGATCAGTCATCTAACTGAAAAACAGGCAAAGGGTTTGATCATGAATAAGGAAATATTGTGTCTCTCAAACATAAGAGAGAATGCTCAGTTTCATTATGGCTAAGAGAAATGCAAATTAAAACTGCAATGAGGTCTATTTTTTCATCTGTTAGGTTGGCAAAGATCAAAAACAGAGATGATTGAAAGTAGTAAGAAAACCTGCCACACAGGGTTCTTGTGAAGGGTGCAGGAATTAATGCATGTAGGGCCAGTAAAGCAGGCCTGGTTCTCGTTTGATGTTGAGTAAATGTGAGCTCTCATTGTCATTAGACAGGGTATTGAAACAGGCACCCACCCACAAGCTGAAAGCACAGGAAGTCAGTGCAGCCTCTGTGCAGTGTAGAACAACATCTACATAGCCCTTAAAAAGAGTGAGGCATCTTCATGTGCTGTTATGGGTAGATTCCCTAAGAAATGGTAAGCAGGAAAAGCAAGATGGAGAACAGTGTGAATAACATACTATTCCTTGTGGAAAAACAAAAATTAAAGAATGGACATTTCTTTGCTTATTTGTTTATGTTCTTATTTTAAAATGTCTGAATATTTACCATTACTGGGGAGAGACACTAGGTGCTGTGACAGATCTCACATCCAGGGTGGTCTGTGGGTGGCCAGGAGGTTTTGTGGGGGCTTGCACTGCAGTGTTTCCTTTTCGATACTTTGTTTTTTTTTAATTTTTTAAAAATATTTTATTAATTATGCTATTACAGCTGTCCCATTGCCCTACTCCATCCCCCTCCACCCTGCACACCCTCCCTCACCCACATTCCCCCCCTTTAGTTCATGTCCATGTGTCATAAGTTCTTTAACTTCTACATTTCCCATACTATTCTTATCCTCCCCTTGTCTATTTTTCTACCTACCATCCATGCTACTTATCCTTCGTACCTTTTCCCCCTCTCTCCTCCTCCCACTCCCCTGTTGCTAACTCTCCATGTGATATCCATTTCTGTGTTTCTGTTCCTGTTCTAGTTGTTTGCTTAGTTTCTTTTTGTTTTAGGGGTGGTTGTTATAATTGTGGGTTTGCTGTCATTTCACTATACATGTTTTTTATCTTCTTTTTCTTAGATAAGTCCCTTTAACATTTCATAAAATAAGGGCTTGGTGATGATGAACTCCTTTAGCTTGACCTTATCTGAGAAGCACTTGATCTGCCCTTCCATTCTAGATGAAAGCTTTGCTGGATAGAGCAATCTGGGGTGTAGGTCCTTGCCTTTCATGACTTGGAATACTTCTTTCCAGCCCCTTCTTTCCTGCAAGGTCTCTTTTGAGAAATCAGCTGACAGTCTCATAGGAACTCCTTTGTAGGTTACTGTCCCCTTATCTCTTGCTGCTTCTAGGATTCTCTCCTTCATTTTGACCTTGGGTAATGTAATTATGATGTGCCTTGGTGTGTTCCTCCTTGGGTCCAACTTCTTTGGGACTCTGAGCTTCCTGAACTTCCTGGAAGTCTATGTTCTTTGCCAGATTGGGAAAGTTCTCCTTCATTATTTGTTCAGATAAGTTTTCCACTTGTTGTTTTTCCTCTTCTCCTTCTGGCACCCCTATAATTCAGATGTTGAAATGTTTAAAGATGTCCTGGCGGTTCCTAAGCCTCTCCTCATTTTTTTGAGTTCTTATTTCTTCATTCTTTTCTGTGTGATTGTTTCTTTCTTCCTTCTGGTCCACTCCATTGATGTGAGACCCATCTTTCTTTCCATCACTATTGGTTCCCTGTGTCTTTTTCTTCATTTAACTTGTTGTAGCCTTCATTTTTTCATCTAATTTATGACCAAAATCAACCAATTCTGTGAGCTTCCTGATCACCAGTGCTTTGAACTGTGCATCTGATAGGTTGGCTATCTCTTGGTCACTTAAAAGGATGAGTTCTGGGGCTTTCAATTGTTCTTCTGTTTGAGCCATCTCTGTCTTTTTTATTTATTTATTTATTTTTGGTCTTGTCGAGCACCTGTAGTGAGGGGCAGAGTCTTAGGTGTTCCCCAGGGTGGGGCAACCCAGTTGCTGGGTTGCGACGCTGTATATGGGACAGGGGCCTGAGAAGGAACAATGGCGCTTGTTCCACTCTCTGCCGATTTCAGTCCCTTCCGCCACTTCCCCCAAGCAAACTGGGCCTTTCTGGTGCTGATTCCCATGTAGGTGGGCCTGTGCACCCCATGGGTCTTTCCAAGGACCTCTCCTGTGAGGCTGGGAGTCTCTCCCTGTGTCTCAGCCCCCACAGGTGTTTTCAATCAGTGTCCCGTGGCTCTATTTCCCATCTCTGGGATCCTGGGTTGCGCACAGTGACTTGCTTCACAATCGCTGCCTCGCTGGGTCTGCTGGTTGCCACCCCTCTGCCGGGGTCTGCTAGCCGCCGCTTGCGCACCCAAGGTCCGCCCGCTGCAGTCTTACGTGCGGGGTCCCAATGCTCTTTGTGCTGCGTGACCCCTCTCCACCTGGCTGCCCGACTCCGCCCCTCCTACTGGTCTGGATGAACTGTCTATTTTAACTCCTAGGTTGTCCCACTTCCATACAGTTCAATTTTCTGTCAGTTCTGGTTGTTATTCTGTTTCTAAATTGTTGTTGTCCCTATCTTGGTTGTGCAAGGAGGCACAGTGTGTCTACTTATGCCTCCATCTTGGCCGGAAGTCCCCCTTTTCAATACTTTGAATCTTGTACCATGGGCATGGATTGCCCACCCAAAGTATAAATACACTTTAAGAAAACACAAAGTGTTTGAGGGAGTTTGGTAAGGTAGGAGATGTGTGTGTGTTGATCACAATGGTAAGCTGAAGCAAAT
Organism: Trachops cirrhosus; assembly: GCA_028533065.1. NCBI lineage: Eukaryota > Metazoa > Chordata > Mammalia > Chiroptera > Phyllostomidae > Trachops > Trachops cirrhosus. The sequence continues at coordinate 87,867,300 of CM052539.1, forward strand.
GGAGGGTGGCCTAGCAGCCTTACCCACAGGCACTGTGTGTGTTGAAAGCATCAGTATGAGGATACAACTGTCATTCTGAGACTTCCAGATTCCACCTGAGGGATGTGGCTCAGGAATTATCAAAAGACAGGAAAGGGACCATGCTGAGGTGTTGCGGAAAAATCACTCACACGCAGCTGGAATGGCAGAGCACAAACTCTTTATTATGTGAGGGCTCACAGGGGGCAAAACTCCCAAATTCTGAGCCAGGAGCAGTGGATTAATTACACTTTTGTAAGCAAGGAGCAAGTTACAGAGCAGGAAGCAATAAATTAAGTTACAGAGACAGGAGACAAACTAAGTTTCAGGAGGCAATAAACTGTTACAGAGACAGGAGATTATTTGCATATCTAAGACTCTGCTCCTACTGAAGCGTTACAAAATTCATCTTAACTTGACACTTCTTTGATCTTAGCCTGCTTCAGAGGGATGGTGACCCTGTACTCTCTGTTACTCCCACAGGGGCCGTTTGAGTGCTATATTTTGTAAAAATCATCTGATGTACAACTCATAATCAACTACTGTTCTTCCAGCAAGACAGCCTGTTGTCAAAATGGGTCCTTGAAAATGTATATTTATTTTAAATATGTATCAAACACACAGAAAATACCTGGAAAGATATATGCCAAACAGACATTAGATATGAGTCCATGTGATTTTTATTTTCTTCTTTGTGTCTACCTCTGTTTTCTGGTATTCTCGTAGTACATGTATATTATTTGTAAAATTTTTAAATTTAGTTTCAAAATTGGTTCTAACTTCATTTGGGTTTTACTACAGTGTGATCATGAAGTATTTCATACTAATTTTGCAAATGCTTTGCACTTTTTAAAAATAATTTAAATTTTTTTCAATTATGGTTGACATACAATATTATGTGTACAAAATAGTGATTACACATTTAGATAACTTGCAAAATGATCACCCCATAAGTCCAGGACCCACTGACATCATATATAGTTATTACATTACTGACAGTATTCTCTATGCTAAATGCTTTGGACCTTAATACTTTCATATCTAAACCTATAAGATGAAAATTTACAAATACTTCCATATCTAAACCTATAGGATGAAGATTACAAATTAAATTGATGAATTGATAATTTATTTTAATTTTTCTGAATGAACCATCAAATTTAGCAAAATATTCAAGCCTCTGTGACTGTCCCTCATGAATTATTTTACTTACCAAAATGTGACACAGCACCTGACGGGTGTTGCTCAGTGGATTGAGCATCATCCTTCAAACCAAATGGTCACCAGTTTAATTCCTGGTCAGGGCGCATGCCTGGGTTGCAGGCCAGGTCTCAGATTGGGGGCATGGGAGAGGCAACTGATCATTGTTTCTCTTGCACATGGATGTTTGTCTCTCTTCTTTTCTTCCTTCCTTCCCCTCTCTCTAAAATTAAGTAAAATCTTTATAAAAAAATGTGACTAAAAAAGACTTCCATTTGGAATGACTTCAGGTCAGATTAGTAACAGGCAGCCAGACAACAGGCCTTGGAAGGGCCCTGGCCAAAGGAAAGGCAAAGAGTTTATAAAAATAACTTCTGGTCTCATTTTTTTTAAACATATTTTATTGATAATGCTATTACATTTGCCCTACTATCCCCCCTTCGTTCCCCTCCTCCCTGAACACCCTCTCCCACTCCCCCACTTTAGTTCATGTTCATGTGTCATAAGATCTTTAGCTTCTACATTTCCCCTTCTATTCTTGCCCTCCCCGTCTATTTTCTATCTACCATCTATGCTACTTATTCTTCATACTTCCCCCCCCTCCTCCTTCCACTTGCTTGTTGCTAACCCTCCATGTGATCTTCATTTCTGTGTGTCTGTTCCTGTTCTAGTTGTTTGCTTAGTTTCTTCTTGTTTTTGTTTCAGGTGTGGTTGCCAATAATTGTGTTTGCTGTCATTTTACTACACATGTTTTTTATCTTCTTTTTCTTAGA